>CM032625.1:36241715-36883265 GCA_019097785.1 Fraxinus excelsior | reverse complement strand
AAATTTAAATCCAAAAAATGTATGTATGGAAGCAAATAAAGGTTGTAAAAACAAATATCCTAGAGATTTCTATAATAATACTATATTTGGTCAAAATTCATATCCTTCATATAAATGTCGTAATACTAATATTTATATTAAAGTTAGAGGTCAAATGTTAAATAATCAATAGATTGTACCATATAATTCATATTTAAGTACAAAATTTGATTGTTATATTAATGTTGAAGTATGTTCTTCTATTAAAGCTGTAAAATATTTGTACAAATATGTTTACAAAGGACATGATCGTATTAATTTTTCAATCCTTACACACGACACTGAGAAAAATGTTGATAAAATTTCTACTTACCAATCTGCTAGATGGATATCTCTACCTAAAGCTATTGGAAATTCTTTTCTTTTAATCTACAGAAATTTGTCCAACTGTGTATTCTTTACAACTTCATATCGAAAATTATCAACAAATAACCTATGATAATTAAGATAATTTATGTACTGTTGTTCAGAATGAAAACACGAAAAAAAACAATGTTAACTGAATTTTCTCGAATGAATGAAATAAATGAGTTTGTACATACACTTTTGTATCGAGATTTTCCAACACACTTTGTCTGGAATACAAATAAAAAAAATTTGGAGTCACGGAAAGAAACAAATTGTTATAGGACGAATTGTTACAGTAAATCCATCCGAAGGAGAGCGTTATATTCTTCGTGTTCTTATGAATCATATTCGAGGTTCTACATCATTTCAAGATTTACGAACTTTGAATGGAGTTATGTTATTACGTATCGAGAAGCAGCACTTTTACATGGTTTGTTAGGTGTAGATAATCATTGTGAAGAATGTTTATCCGAAGTTATTACTTATGAAATGCCTACTTTTTTACGACGTCTTTTTGCTACACTTCTTATCCTCTGCAGTCCTAATGATCCAAAATTATTATGGAATACATTCAAATCTTATATGCTTGAGGATTACATACATGCAAATATTTCTTTACATGATACTGAATTACAGGCTTTAGAGAATATTAATTGTATTTTAGAATCTGTAGTTAAAAATATAAATGACTATGAAATTGTATCATTCAATGTAAATATAAACGAAATTGATAGATTGAAAAGAATGATTGAAGAATAGACAACAAATTTGAATATTGATGAAGGCTATATTTATGGAACAAATTTATGGAACAACAAATTGCATATGATATGATTATGGAAAAAATAACGTTGGGATTGAGTGGTGCTTTCTTCATTTACGGTCCAGGTGGCACATGTAAAACATATTTATATAAAGCATTACTACGTACAGTACGTTCTCAAAATTTAGTTGCTTTAGCAACTGCGTCTTCTGGAGTATCTGCATATCTTTTACCAGGAGGTCGAACTGCTCATTCAAGGTTTAAAATTCATTTGGAAACAGTAGGTGAGGTAAGTTGTTCTGTAAGTAAACAATCTGCTTTAGGTATTTTGTTGAAAATGTGCAAAGTAATCATTTGGGATGAAGCGCCTATGGTTAATCGATGTACCATTAAAACTGTAGATAAAATGTTAAAAGATATTAATGATTGTAATTTGATTTTTGGTGGTAAAGTAATGGTTCTTGGAGGAGATTTTCGACAAGTTTTACCAATTGTACTAAAAGGGAAAAAAGAAGACATAATCAATGCAAGCTTAGTTTTTTCTTACTTAGGGCCTTTATTAACATATCTGCCTTTAGTCAAAAATATGAGAGCAAAATTCGATCCTATTTTTTGTGATTATTTATTAAGGATTGAAAATGGAACAGAAGAAGAACATTCTTGTAATTGTATTCAACTTCCAAACGATATAATTATACCATTTGAGAATGAAATTGCATCTTTGAAAGTATTAATACAAAACGTATTTCCAAATATAGAAGCATATACTGATAATTTTCATGCGATGGCAAACCGAGTTATTCTTACACCTCGAAATGATTGTGTTGATTATATTAATAAAATTTTATTAGAACAAATTCCTGGTCAAATTTTTATATATTATAGTTTTGATAAAGCAATCGATCAATCAGGATATCATTTACAAGAAGAATTTCTTAACAGTTTAACTTCAAATGGTATTCCACCACATGAGTTAAATCTTAAATTGAACTGTCATGTTAGGTTGTTACGAAATATTAATCCTTTTGAAGGACTATGCAATGGAACACGACTTACTTGTCGAAAATTTGAGAAAAATGTAATTCTTGTTGAAATTGCATCAGGGGAATATTATGGAAAATATGTATTCTTACCAAGAATTCCTTTTATACCACTTTAAAGTAATCATATTTCAATTCCATTTAAAAGAACTCAATTTCCAATTCGACCTTGTTTTGCAATGACAATAAATAAAGAAAGTTTTACTTAAGTCTTCAATTGCTGATCCATTACACAAAAGATGTACCAAAAATATAGTATATAAAGAGGTTCTTTCACTGTAGATAAAAAAAGGCTATCATTGAACTACTACAAGTTTACCAGGTAGAATTGAAACTATACTTTTATATTTTCATACGGTTTTTTCATATTATATTATACTATTCATTTTTAGTTATTATATTTTTTTTCAACTAAATCCATATTTTGTATCTTCTACTTTTTTACTATACAGATACAGATACCGAAGAGTATAATAAGCTTCTTGTTCCACAACTTCCACTACTAGCCATGTGTTAGTATTTATTTCCCCTTTTTTCTTCCCTTTTTACATATAGTAATATAAATATATAATTGGTGTTGCATATAATATGAGATAGTTCCAATCTATATTCAAACTACGTTTTTTATATAAACCTAATTATTTTTCAACTACATTCATTACTGGGTAAATAAACTTTTATTCATTGCAATACAATTAAAATTATTATTCCTCTCATTTGAGATGTAAATTTCTTTAAATTGCAAAATGTATAAATAAACATATTTTTATATTGTCCCATTCATGTTTTACTGGGAAGAAAACTGTACAACCTTTATAGAAAAACAAATGAAGTGTCTTGATCAATTTATACACTTTATATCATCTTTCACTTCATAAAAAAAAAAAAAAGACATATTATTGTTATTAGCAAATCAGTTTCCTTATAGCTATACTATAAATTATGACAACAAAACTAAATACTCTTTATTATTATTATTATTATTATTATTATTATTATTATTATTATTATTATTATATACATTAGTTTAAATTACATGTCTTTATCTAATGACAGTTTTTTTTTTCCTTTTTGTTCAATAGGTCCATATTTGGCAAATTGAAGAATCAAATCTTTGATGATCAGTAACTTCAATGTGTACCGACAACACATATTACTGTCCTTAGTCGGTTTAAAACACTTATTAATAAAATGCCGTTTTATATTGTTTACAGAATAGACCTAGAGATACATTCAATACATCTCAGCTTCAACTTTTGTTCACTTACAAATATTTGTTTTACTATTGTTTTATGTATAATGTTATTCCTTTTTTATATACTTCATAAGTGTAGTATTATATTATTCAATTTTCTTTTAATTTTTTAAATATATCATAAAACGTTGCAAAAATATAATATCAATATTCCATATTCCTTTTTGTTATTTCATAAAAATGAAAGTCATTCTACGTTTATTTCATCTTGTTTAATAGCAATATTTTCACTACTGATAATTCTTAACTTTGAAATAACATGATAAAACTTAAAATTTCACCTAAAATAAAAAAAAATACAGAAATGTTTTTTTTTCCAAACAGGCCTATTATTACCTTCCCTACTATCATTTCTGAAACAACAAGACATACCAAATATGCATTTTTCAAATAAAACATATATTTATCAAATATTCATTATAGATATTAACTGTGTTCGATTAGTCAATTAGCACTCATTCATATGGTAATTTTTCAAATTTTACAGATTAATACAAATACGAATGAAAAAAATAAAGATGTATTCCCGGATAAAAAACTAAAATCAAATTTATAGAACTTTATTATCCTATAAATATATATTTTCTTTTACATAATATATAAAAATAAATTTAGCGACAGATTTTTTCTGCTAAATGAATACACAAACCGACAATTACAGCTCATCTTCTAGAAAAAAAGATATTTCTTAACACACGTAGCCACATTGAAACTTGAAATTGTTAACTTTATCCTTTTCAAACCCAAATGAAAATATTTATTTCTTAAAATTAAAATATCTATTCGATCTCGTATGTCCTCTATAAATACCCTCATTTTATGCCTCAGAATTCAAACATCTCAAACAAAAAATATATATTACACTTCTCTTAATCTTAAACACAGACATGGCTACACACTATAAACTTATCCCACAAATTGCAATTTCAGAAATTAATTGATCCGCAAAAGTAGTCATCACCAGAAAGCAAACACCGAAAACTGCTCGTAATTCCAGCACAAGATACCAAACTATTCTACTGATGGATTTAGAGGTACATATGTAGTAGGAGCTAAATAATTTTTCCACTTTATTTTCTCTGAATGTATATTTTGTAAACACTTTCACAAATTTTTTTAAACAGGGTAATGAGGTTACAGCAACTTTGTATGATACAAATATTACTGCACTTAACGATCAACTTGAACTAGGAAAAACATATATTATCTCAAATGCTACAGTAAATGAGAACAAAAGTCCATTCAGAAGCTCATCTGATCAAAGAATTTGGACCATAATAGGAAGAACAAAGATTGAAGAACTGCATGAGAATAACTTAAACTTTATTTTCTCACAATATCAACTTACTCCATTTCAAGAACTAGAACACCACATGGATAAAAACAGCAATATCAGTCAAATTCCTATCAAATACTATACAGTTTTATATATGATTCTGAAGTATATTGCATGAAAAAATCATAACAATTTTTTTTTCTCAGGTGTCATAGGAATGGCTGTGGATGTTAGACAGAAGAGAACTGTCTAAACTCATTTTCGTACAGAGGTCATTCTTCAAGATATCATTTTGATAGATAAAGAATTTCAAACAGTAATGCTAACCTTATGAAATAGTTTCGTGGAATAAGAATGTATTACCATTATTGCAAACCTAGCCAACAGACCAGTCATATGGGCCACTAACCTTAAGGTTTCTTCGTTCGGTGGTATAAATACTGATTTAAATTTTATTTTTTTGTCTAGGTCCATTTACTTTACAAAAATACACAAAAATACTAATTATTTTCTCTTTGCTTTCGCATGTATTACTTTATCAACCAAAATCAACAGCACATTCTTCATCAATTCTGACATACTGGCTATTGCAAACTACAAAGATTGGTACTTGAAATAACTAACAAAAAAAACAATACATTTATAATTTTTATAAATAAATATATAATCACTTTCTACAGGTTGGAAGCTAATAAAGAGAGACTTGACAAACTCACACAAAATCAGTGTTCTGTTCCTGTTACACCACCGAAAATATTACCTCCAACCAAAGACAAATTCACACCAATTGCCGAGTTACTAGGAATTCATCCAGAGGTACTTTCCAAGTCATTTCATCAAATATATCTCTAATTAATATAAATATGTTAACTATATATTTTATGAGTACATATCACTATTTCTTAAACCTATAGAAAAAATTCTACTGGGTCAAAGCGCAATGGAAGATCAATTCGAAAAATCAAAAGTTCTAGTATATGTCCTACGACAACTGCAACAAATTATCTAACGCAGACCTTGGAGAAATTCACAAATGCCGATTTTGTAAGTGTGAACATGCAAAAGCTATCCCAAGGTAATTTACATTATCCAACACATATCGAGGTTTTATCTAATGCTAACATAGTTTTAAAGTTACCTAATATATGCTTTCCAAAAAAATTAATGCTCAGAGCAAATGCTTTCGTACACCTACAAGACAAATATGGAGCGTTAAACACAAGCATCATAGGAAGCGATGCAGAAACATTATTAGAAACTACTGGTAACGCGATAATGACCCATTTTGAAAAGGTAAAATCAAACTTCTAACATGTTTAAATATTGTTTTCTTTACACTTCAATATTTGCTATGCAAACATATTTGCTCTATTGCAGGAACCAGATGTAGACATCAACAGTTTTATGAAAACTGAAAGTGAAACAGATTCGCTATTTTATCTGAAAGTGACACAAAAGAGGCAAAATCCTTCGGAATGCCATTTTGAAATTATCTTTACGTTCAACTCTTCAGAAACAATGGTTGAAAACGAACCTTTAATTACAATCGATGAAAAAAATCCTTCCACTAACATAGTTACTGTGAGAAATTCAGTTGAATCGGAAGAAAATAGAGACGACAAAAACACAAAGACCAAAGGAAAGACACAAACCTCAAATACTGAAGCATTCGTAAATACTCAGGCAACAACTGCATCAAATCCAAAAAGGTCTCTCTTTCGATCAGATGATACTGCTCAACCAGATCCGAACCCCCCAAAAGAAGGCTCGCAAAAGTTCTCATATCAGCGATAGCGCAATCTCGCCAACCTCAAAAAAAACATGAATGACGTTAACTTTTCTTTTGAAGCAATAGGCAGTAAAGACTACCTCACCTAATATGTCTGTGTACAATATATACTTAGCAATTATGATACGGGACAATACCTTTTTTTTTTTGTAATTGTAAATGAAACATAAAATAGAAAAAATGTATGCTATTTAAATTAAAATCATCTGGCATAATAATTTTGTTACGATGATTTTTAAAGTCTATATACTATTTGTTAAGTAAATACACTTTTCAAATTTGCTATAATAAATATTTTATATTGACGTGTTGAATTAATATTTTGATTAATTGAATTGCATCAATTTGATGTGAACAAAGAGAAAGAAAAGAGAAAAAAGAAAATTGTTACTTCCTATGCGTGCATGGGGAGAGGCTAATTCCCCGTGTGCGCACGGGGAGAAGGTAACTCCATGTGCGTGCACAGGGCGTTTCCCTCTCCCCGTGTGCGTACAAGGAGAACCAAACGCCCCATGCGCGCACGAGGAGTAACTTCCATCTTTTTTTTTCTTTTTTATTTATTGTAAATATCAACTTCATTCAATCAATTAAAATATTAATACAAACTGTAAATACAAATTATTTATTATGTATTTATTTAATAGATAGTATATAAATTTTAAAAAATGTATGCTATTTAAATTAAAATTGTTTCACATAATAATTTTGTTAAGATGATTTTTAAAATTTATATACTATTTGTTAAGTAAATACACTTCTCAAATTTTGATATAATAAATATTTTATATTTACATATTGAATTAATATTTTGATTAATCAAATTGGATCAATTTGATGATCTTAAGAAAAAAAAAAAAGTGTTACTTTTGATTAATTGAATTGCATAATTTAATGTTTAAACCAAAGGGAGAGAAAAAAAAATTGTTAGATCCAAACTCCCTATGGACGCACGGGGAGTTTCCCTCTCCCCGTGTGCGCACGGGGAGAACCAAACTCCCCGTGCGCGCAGGGGGAGTAACTTGCATCTCTATTTTTTTTCCCTTTTTTGTTTATTGTAAATATCAACTTAAATCAATCAATTAAAATATTAATACAACTTGTAAATACAAATTATTTATTATGTATTTATTAAACATATAGTATATAAATTTTAAAAAATCATATTGTTATTCCAAACAATTTTAATTTAATTAGGATAGGAATGTTTTGGATACATTAGCTATTAATTTTAGAAGCATATTTTATGCAACAGAAAAATATATTGTTGCGTGTAATTATTAAAAAAATCATCCTTATGCGAGACAATTTTAATTTAAATAGCGCAAATTTTTTTGATACATTAGCTGTTAATTTTGGAGACATCTTTTATGCTTTCTTTACGGAAAAATATATTGTCCGTATAATTATTCCTAAATATATATTATTAAACATATTTTTTCAAATCATTTAATATTCTCAATATTCAAATCTTAATAATTGTAAATGGAGCATAAAAATATGCCTCCAAAAATAATAATTAATGTATCGGGAAAAATGTGTGATATTCCAACTAAAATTGCCTAGCGTAATAATATCTTACGACGATTTGTAATATTTATATACAATCTGTCAAATAAATAAACTTCTCAAATTTAATAATGCAATAAATATTTTCTGTTTACCTATTGAATTAATATTTTTATTGATTCAATTGTCTGAATGCATTATTATTACATGATCATTATTTTTTTTATATTTAACTTACCGATTTAATGTAATAAAGTAAGTTTGTTTTTAATTTTAAATAAAAACGAAAGATTTAAATATCGAGAATATGTAATTTTAAAAAATATCTTAAATAATATATATTTAGATATTATTATACGGGACAATATATTTTTTTTGGTAATGGTAAATGAACCATAAAATAGGAATAATATATGCTATTTAAATTAAAATTGTTTGGCATAATAATTTTGTTACGATGTTTTTTAAAATTTATATACTATTTGTTAAGTAAATACACTTCTCAAATTTGCTACAATAAATATTTTATATTTACGTATTGAATTAATATTTTGATTAATTGAATTGCATCAATTTGATCATGTTGAAAAAAATATATCTTACTCCCCGTGCGTGCACGGGGAGAACCAAACTCCCCGTGCGCACACGGGGAGTAACATTTATTCCAATTTTTTTTTCTTTCTTCTTTTTTATAAACGTCAGACTTAAATCAATGAATCAAAATATTAATATAACACGTAAATACAAAATATTTATTACAGTACAAAAATTTCACATGTGCATTTATTTAATAGATAGTATATAAATTTTAAAAATCATCTTAACAAGATTGTTATACACTTATACTAGACAGTTTTAATTAACTTACTTAATTAGTGCAGAATTTTTTCGATACATTAGCTATTAGTTTTGGGGGAGAATTTTCAAAATTGCCTGTGAACAGTGGCTTTTAAAGATTTTTGTTAAAAAGTCAATTTTATCCTTAATGAAATAGGTTTCTTTATTGCAAGATATATCATTCTATTTTAAAGTAAGTTTCTGATCTGTTCTATATTTCTTATGTTTTGGTTTTTAAAGTATAAATCCAATCTTTGATCTAATATATTAGCATAATCTGCTATTTTTTGTTCACATTCTTTTATAAGTCTAATATATTCTTCAGATATTTCATCTGTATTTTCTAGTTGAGATATAAGATTTTCTACTTTTCCAAGTATTCTTTTTAACAGGTCGTTTAATCCTTTAACTGTATATCCTGGCATAACTGGATATTATATAAACATTATCATAGTGTTATAAACATCATGGTAGACAATAATTCAAACATCATAAATATTTATAATCCATGCGATTCTCTAAGATCTTAAGAAATTCTTTCAAAATTTAACAAGAAATAGTAGTTCTACCTTAATTTTAGTCTGGCTCTTTATTCTTAGAATCGAGTGACCTTCAGGCTCTGAATGTGCAAATTGTTTCCTTCAACGGCCTCCTGCCTTAACGGAATCCTTGTTATTCAGCTTCTTGCCTTTACTGTATCGTTTCTAAGGACAAATCCCTAGACTTGGATTAAAGAAAAACTGTTTTTGTTGTTAAAATAAGAAAGAAATTTCTTATTAGATCTATCAAGAATCTATGGGAATGAAAATTTAGAAACTCATTCTCTTATGTAAGAAATGGATTATCTATTGATATTTGGAATTGGTACAAAAGATTATATCAAAAGACAGAAGTGTTTTTCTCGCAATATGAAAGCTCAAGTGTTTTTCCTCAACTCATTCTACCTCTATCTTAGCCCAAAGGCTTCTATTTATACTACTACATGAGGCTCGATTATTGGCCTCTTACATCATTCATTACATCATACTCCACTAATGGAGTCCTATTATTACAATAATTTCTTCACTACATAATTGTAGCTCTATTATTTCTTCCAGCTGTCCACCTTCCTTTCACATCTTCTTTTCCTCTATTGTCTTCATATAGAGTTTGTCAAGATTCTTCATAGTGGCGGGGCCTCTTTTCATTTGGATAGCATGTAGGACACTCCCTCAACTGGCATGATTCTTGTATGGTTGATGGACTTCCATGGATTTGATGGATATCAAACTTTTGGATATATTCTTTTAAAATTGTAGACTTATCCTTTCCATTATTTGTCATAAGTGTCCATCCTTCATATTGGCATAAGCATTGAAATTTTTTATCGTATAAATTTTTTGCCATGTTGTAGAGAACTTTCATCCCTAAGACTCTTCGGGATTTCATCCATGATCTGTTAATGTTTGGCAATGACTTTCTATTTTGGCCTACTTCAATTTGGAAATTTCGGCCTACATATCCGACTGTAATAATATGTTCTGCAGGATAATATATCCTTCCATCAATTTCTGGACTGATTGAGTAAAATTTAAGATATATTGGTCTTCCTTTGGCGAATTTTGAAACTTCTCCTCGGAAGATATCATCAAATTTCTCAATTTCTTTTAAATCTTTTCCTGGATAAATTAAATCCAAGAATCCATAGTCTGCCGCCATTTTAACCATGTTAGGGTCTCCATCGTTTGTAATGATCATTCTTGGGTAAACATGTTCTCCTGGGGAGATGAAATATGATTCATCATCTTTTAGTTCATAGACAAGTTTTGCAAAAGCTTGATATTCTTCTTCTCTTGGTGTTAAAGGGGTTTCATCATCTTCATCTGCTCTGATTTTGATCACCCTTGTATGTTTATCATCATTTTTTATTGTCACCTTTCGGGGACTTTCCATGATTGTATCTCTTTTTATTTGACTGGGTCCACCGCTGCTTCCACTTGGTGTACCTGTTTGTATTCCCTGTTTGGTATTTTGAGATTGTGCTAAAGTATCAATCCCTGTATTTTTGGTATTTGTAGACTCTAATTGTGCTTCAAGAGTATCAATTCGATCTTTTAATTCATTGGTAACTTTGGTATGGGACGTACTGATCTCAAGTAATAATTTGACATTATAACTTAAGGTTTCAGCTAATGCCTCCATTCCAACTTTTATATCATCAGCCTCATCTTTGGCATATGCTGCCGCAGATTTTATTTCTGATATCTCCTGCTTGATATTATCCATCTCCAAACTCGATATTCCTGCTTAAGAAATCAGCAAGATAATTGTTTATACCTTTAATATGAATAATATCGAAATTATAGAATGACAAATATGCTTGCCATCTGTGCAATCTCCTATATTGAGGCTCCATTGGCAACTTATTTTTAATTAATCCTGTAACATTAGAATTGTCAGTTTCAACAATAAACTTTTTAGATAATAGGAATAATGAAAACTTTTTTATTCCTCTAATAATTGCTAACAATTCTTTTTCATGAGTGGTATAATTTATTTCTGCTTGGTTAAAAGTTCCACTTGAATACCTGCAGATTTCATTTAAATCTGTTTTTAATATGGCTGCCCAATATTTATCAGAAGCATCTGTATTAACAACCAAATTATCCTTTTCATCTGGCAATCTTAATTTTGGTAAATTTTTACATTCTTCTTTTAATAATTTAACAGCTTCTGTATGTTCTTCACTCCATCCTTTAGTATTTGTTTTTCTAAGTAAGACTTGTATTTTATGTCTCTTTTTTGAAAGATTTTCAATAAATCCTTCTGCATAATTTAGACATCCTAAGAACTTTTGTATTTGTTCTTTTGATTCTAATTTATTTGGAAAACTTTCTATCTTCTTAGATATATGAGTTTGTAATTTTATTCCTTTTTTATCTATTGATAATCCAAGAAAATCAATTTCTTATTTTTCTATTATAGCTTTCTTTTTTGAAAGAACAATTCCTTCCTTTTTACATTCATTTATGAATTGTATCAAATGGTTTCTATGTTCTTCTTTAGTATTAGAACATATTAATATATCATCAACATATACTATTAAAAATTCATCAAACTTTCTAAATATATTATCCATTTTTCTTTGATATATTTGTGGTGCATTTTTTAAACCAAAAGGCATTACTAACCATTCATATTTACCTTGAGGTGTACTAAATGCAGTATATTGTATACTATCTTCTTCCATTTTAACTTGCCAAAAGCCTGATTTACAATCAAACTTGGAATAATATTGTTTTCCTTTTGCAAGGTTTATTAGGACTTCTTTATTTGGTAAAAAGTATCCATCAAATTTAGTATATTTGTTTAATTCTTTATAATTGATTACCATTCTAGCCTTTCCTCTAACTTGCTCAGAATGTTTCATGACCATAAAAGCTGGACTGCTATGAGGTCCATTACTTGGTCTAATAAGTTTTTGTTCTAGTAATTCTTTTATTTGGGTTTTAAATTCTTGTGTATCTTGTATAGTATACATCATTGGTCTGACTCTAATTATAACATTTTCTGTTAATTCTATTTTAGCTTTAGGATGGTATGGTTTCCAAAATAATAATGGATTTTCTCCACATGTTTTTCTAATTGTTCTATAATTTTTTCTATACTTATCTCTATTTCTGCTTTTAGCACTTTTTTGTATAGAATTTTTGTGTTTATGTCTTTATTTATTATTGGTTTTTTCTCCCATTTATCACCACGCTGGGCTGGCTGAACTCTATAGGGTCTAAATTCCCTTGGAATTTTTAATAAGTGTGCACATGGTGTTTGTAACATTATCATATAATTATTTTGTTTATAATACTGAAATTGTTGGATAAAGTCATTTCCTAATAGTATATCACAATCTAATTTATTGTAACTATATATTTTGTTTATTATTACTTGTTTACTTCCAAGTATAATACTGACTTTATCAGCACTATTAATTATTTGTGTACTTTCTCCTGTTACTCCTGTTATTTTTATTTTACTATTTTCATTCCATGATTTTATTAAGAAGTTTTTAAATATTGTTATATCACTTCCTGTGTCTATCAAGGCACATGTTGTTATGTTTGTTTCTACTATAGTAACTTGTATATATACGGCTAATGGAAAACTTATTTGATTATTCATTTATCTTTTTTCACATAATATAGTTTGATCATTATGTGTTATATATAATCCTTCTCTTTTTATACTATAGTCTTTTAATCCATTTAGAAAACTTATTCCTAATAATATATGAGGATCTGTATTCATACTATTATCCATGTAACATGGTACTACCATTTTAATTCCTCCTATTTTTATTGGTACTTTGACTTCTAATTCTGTAGTATGTATTTGTCCATCAAAATTTACATATCTATATGGTTCAATTTTGTGAGTCATTAATCCTTTATTTCTGATTGAAGCTATATGACATTCACTTGCTCCTGTATCAATTAGTATATTTGGTCCTTCAATATATTCTCTTCCATTATAATATTCTCCTTCTATTTTCATGTTTCCAGCATTTCTATGAAGTTTGATTTCTTTTATATTACTAGTTCCTTCTAAATGTTTTTAGGTATTTTAAGACTTGTTGACCTCTTAATTAATCTTCCATCTTTAAACATTATTTTATCAGAATAATCATCTTCTTTATCTTCTGCTATTTCAGGTTTATCCTTGAGTATACTAAATTCATATTCTTTAGGAATTAAGCTTATTTGTTTGCTTGGTTCTATTATTTTACTAATATCCTTGCATTCCTTGTGAACTTCTATGTATGGTTTTTTAGAGTATATATTTCCATAATTGGAGTTAGTAAATGTGTACAAAGCTCTATATTCTATAGTCATAATCTTGTCTCCTGGTTCCATTATATCATTTCTATGCAACTTAAAATGTAGTCCTAAGACTTCATTGAAGTTCTTATCTGTAATTGAGACACAATATTTTGGGTAACAAGTGAATATTAGTTTTTGGTATGCTAAGTTTCCTTCTATAGTTCCTAAATGGCTATCTTTCAAATTTATTATTCTTCCATCATGTAAACTTACGGTTAAAGGTGAATCTATTCCTTCTCTAAATAAGGATTTAAACATTATTTGTATTCCTGCTAAATAGACATATTGAATTTTTTCTCCTTGTTTTTTACTAATCTTTGTTAATAATTCATCTACTGTATTTCTTGTTAAAAGATTTAATTTATGTGTTCCTTGAGTTGTTCTCACATTTATAGCTTTTTCAATTTTATGATACTCATTTATTGCTATTCTTTCTCTTTTCCATATTCTATCTAAGGCTTCCCATTTTCCTATTTTTAAATCTAAAGATAATTTTCTCATTTTCTTAAATTTGTTATTATCAAATGTTACTTTCAATCCATAACCTTCTATTCCTTCATATTCTTGTTTATCTATATTATCTCTTTCTATTTCCTCAATTTCGTTATTCAGATTCTGATTCATTATCTTTTTCTGAATCTGATTCGCTTATATATATTTCTTGATCATAATATTGTTCAATATCTGATATTTCACTTAATTCACTTTCTATTTCTAAATATTCTTTTTGTAATATTTTAACATTTTTCTTTTTACAGTCAGGGCTTATATGTCCTATTTCTCCACAATTCCAACATTTACATTGGTTTTTACCTTTTTTATAAGGTCTATTTCTTTGTTGCTTATTTGGATTGTATTTCCTTTTATAATATCTTCTTCTAGGCTTTATATATTTTTTCTTAAAATTTCTAAATTTTTTAAATTTTTTATTTTTGAATTTCCTCTTAATATTTTTTCTTTCAGGATTACATCCCCATTGTGTAGGTTTTTCCATATCTTCACAACATATCTTAGTTAATCTTTCTGATTTTTTCATTAATTGTCTTTGTTGACATATATATGCAAGTCTTTCAAATAAAAATTTTATTCTTGATCCTAAAGATCTGGGTGCTTCAGGATTTTCTTTAATGTATTTTTCAAATTCTATTTTAAAATATATTCCCCATGTTCCTGGTAACTTATTATAGTACATATCTTTATATACATCTTGATTTTCATTACTATAGAATTGGGTATAATAATATTCTTTAAATTCACATGTATATTCTTTGATTTTACACATATCACATATTGTTAGATTTATTAATTTTATCCTACCATTTTCTTTTTCTTTTATTGCTTATCCATCAAAATTTTTTATCCAATCTTCTCCTAAGAATTCATCTGAGATATAGTTTACTAATCTTTCTATACCTTCTCTATCTGATTTTATTATTTCTGTTTGAACATTTCTTCTTATTAGTGTCTTTGTATCATTATTTATTCCATCCCACCAGTTTCTAACATTTCCTTCAAAGGATGCTACTAAAAAGTCTATTCTTCTTTCAGTACTTTCCCATGTATCATCTTTGTTATATAAAAAGAATAATATCATTGAGTTTGCCCAAGTTTCTAAGGCTTTTTTAATATCTATTTTACAATCTAAGTCTAATTTTGCTCCTCCATGATTGACAGGTTTATCATAATTATCATTTAGTTCAAATCTATTTCTGTATTTGTTTCCTTTTGGTGGTTGTCTATCTCTTATTGTTTCATAATATTGTCTATATGGTTTAATGTATATAGGTGCATAACTTTCATCTGGATCTAATATTTCTTGTTTATTAGAGGATTCTGCTTTATTTGGTCCTCCTCCAGTATTCATTAGGACTTGATATTCATCTAAATTTTCTAAATTTAGTTGATCAAAATTTTCTATAAGTAAATCTAATTCTTCATTCATCTTTATCTTCTATATCATCTTGATTTTCTTTAATTTCTAATTTTCCTATTGCTTTTTCTTTAGATTTTTCCATTTTTTCCTCTTCTTCTATTATTTTTGGTAAAATCCTTTTCCTAAATTCATCATCCATACTTCCTGCTTCTATTCTTATATTTTCTTGTTCAGTATATTTTTTCCCTATTCTAGACATTTCTTTTTCTATTAGTTTTTTGTCTATTGTTTTTTCTTTTCCTTTATTATTTTCTTTTATTTTTCTTACTTCAATTTTTAGGATATTAATATCATTTCTTACTTCTTTTATTTCATTATTTATGTTTTGAACTCATCTATTAATATTTTTATTAGTGTTTTTAATTCTTCTATATACTCACCAATTGACATTTATCTTTTCTTTGATTGACATAAATAATATGTTCTACATTCAGTATCTTTACAATCTTTTATTACTTTATCACATTTTTGCTTTACATAATTATTATTTGTTAATTCTTTCATTTTTTCGTAATAACTTGCTCTTATTTTATACCTTTCTTGTTTTAATTTTAATATTTGTTTTTGTTGTGAGTTTGTTATATTTCCAGGTTTTAAAAGTTCATCTTGTATTTGTAGATTTATTTCTCTTATTCTTGCTAATCTTTTATCTAGAATTTCTTTTACTTCCATTAATTCCATTAATAGTTTTTACAATTCATCTGATTCATATTTTTCTTTATAATATAAATTGATTTCTTCTTTCTCAAAAGTTTCTATTATTTTCTCATATATATATCCTTCTTTTTATTGATTCTACAATTAATTTATGTAATATTTGTTCTTTAATTTCCATAGGTAATTTTCTAATTACTTTTAATGTTATTATTTTTAACTTATCGGGTATAGGTTTTAAAAATATATAACTTCCTTTTTCTGTTTCTAATGTGTAATAATTATCTATTTTTATAATTTTATTACTCATAATCTTTGCAATATAACATCATTTCTTCTTTTTCAAGTTCAATAATAATTTTTTCATATATATATTCATCTTTTAATGTTCCTATTATAAGGTTATCTATAATTTGTTCTTTTATTTCTTGAGGTAAGTCTTTAATTATTATTAACGTTATTGTTTTTATTTTCTTAGGAATATGTTCTAAAAATATATTATTTCCTTTACTTTCTTCTATTTTGTAATACCAATCTGTTTTTGTAATTGTAATGTCCATGACCTCTATGGCTCTGATACCATCAACTTGGGGGCTACTTAGAGCGAACAAAAAATCAAATAATACTTAAAATCTAAAATCTAATTAATCTTTAAATAGTTGTATATTCTATATATTCTTCTAATTTATCAAATTCTAATCTATTATTAGTTATAGATATATAAAATCTTAGGGTTAAATTAAACCTTAATTTCTTATATTCTTGTGGTAATCTATTTGTGATAGGTTTCCTCATCTATAGGTTTTTAATTAAATCTTCAAAGTCTAATAATGTTTGAGAATTCATAATATCAAGATCTGTTATTATATCTATATTTGATTCAAGAGATATGTTATACTTTGAAATATTCTTTTTCCTTTTCTCTAATTTATCTATTATATCTTGTATATCTTTTATAATTATAGATCTAACAATTCCTCTGGCAAAATTTTCTATTAAATTTTCTTTAAAACATTTTAATATTTCTTGAGCAGCATATAATTGTTCTTGATATCCTATTTTATCGATTTCATTTTCAAATTCAATTTCTTTTTTATTTTTTACAATCGTTTTAATTTTATATGGACCTCTTTTAGATCTAGGCCTTTTCATCTTATTATTAGTCATAGTTTTAGTTAGTTTTTGAAAAGAAATTATTGTTTTAAGATTAAAATAAATCTTTTAGGACTGAATTGTTATTTTCTTCATATTATGATTACCTTGGTTGTAAATCTTATATTTAGGGGTATTTTTGGTAGTTTACTACCTTTGAATAGTCAAAGGGTATTTTGGAAAGGGTAGTGTTGAATTTGGGGTATTTTCAATAATTTCCCGAACCACTCTATGTATGACACGTTTCATAAAATTAATAATTACGCAATCATATCACTACTTTCTAGTGAATTAATGATGCCCCGCAGCTAATGTGGAAAAGATTGAAGCATCCAATGCATTTGCCTCATTTTTAATTAATTATTTTATTTTATAATATACTCAGTATTAAAAATAATACTAGTAAATGTACGTGCGTTGCACATATAATGAGCTATGTAATTTAAATAATAATGTTGAATTTTGGTATTGTTGGATTTCATTGAAAAATGAAACTTGCTTTGAACAAATATTATATTGGACCGTAAATTGTGTGTCCATATGTATTTATATTGTTGGTGATAATATTAAGTTAAAAACAGAGTTGTTTAATACCATATTTGGATACATGAATTTTCACATGTTTATACGTACAATAAATAAAAGCTAAATACGAGTGTGAACTCACCCAACATATTCAAAAGAAAAATCATTATGCTTAGTACATAACATTCCAAATTCATTGCATCTACACAATACTATAGGGGTGCTTGAAAGTGGATAAATTAAACCCAATTTTACATCTAGTGAATTTCCATTCGACACGACTCAAACTTTGAGAAACTTTATTTGTTTCAATCCAGTCCTTTGAGTTAGTACCATGATCTAAATGGGCATTCATGGATTAAATAGAAAAAAATTCATGCGTACAGCCAGGGGCGGACCGAGACCAATTTTCTTGTGGGGTCAAAAATGAGATTTCAAAAATGTATAGGTTAAAAAAAAAATTTTTTTTAAAAAAAAAAAAAACTCAAAAAAATTTTTTTTTTTTTTTTTTGGTGGGGTCATCTGACCCCACATGACCCCATGTGGGTCCGCCCCTGCGTACAGCCCCATTTGAAGTAAGATGAAATGCACAAAAAATATATATTTTAAATCCAATTCCAATTAGACACCAAGAGATGACAATGCGAAACAACATTCTAAAACCCCACATTTTTTATTAACCCTAATTTTCTTTTGTACACGCTCAACAATAAAAGCAGTGTAGAATATAAAAAAATGGGTAAAATTCACAAGCTTCCCAAAAAATGATTAAAAGGAGAAGGCAAACACTGAGGTCATTATCAATCCCCACATTTAACAAAACCCAGAAAGAAGAATCTAAAAAATTCCAATGTATGCAATAAAAAAAATTGAAGAAGAAGAAGAAAAGAAAAGGAAAGAAGAAAATTTACTGGTGAAACATCAAATGAAGTACTCAAATAAAACCTAGCACGTCTTATTTCGTTTGAAAAATAATTTTCTCGTATTTTCTTAATTTTACCTTTCTGGGTTCCTTTTTGTTTGTGCTTAGAGTTAGATCTAAGTCTTTCAAGAAGTCACACATTTATTGATGCTTATTGAAAGAGAAAATGAACCGTTGATACATATAAGAGTACAAATTGCCAGAATTGGAAGCTGAACCAAAGAAGAGAACGGATTCCCTCAAATTGTATTGAATTTGAAGCTTAGCTGGAAAACAGAACAACTTCCCAAAATTTGTACTCAATTTTCCATACATTTTAAGAATGATTTTCAGATCTAGAAAGAAAGAGGAACCGAAGCCTTTGGTGAATATTAGAAAGAGAAATGAAAAAGGGATGCTTATCTTTTTTAGAAGATGAAAAGATTCCATATGAAAACACACTCACTTCCAAGCGGCTCACTTAACCCGACTCAATTCAAAGTGGCTTAGACAACAAATTCGGCCTGCGAACAGTAATTCACAACAGACTCTTTTACTTTTAATTAGAAAATAGTAAACATCTTGGTGTTAGAAACTTTTTTTTTTTGGAGAATGTGGCATACTGTATTGTTTATTTGAATTAAGCTACATGTCCAAGGCCACATGGGCTCTATCATGATTGTATTTATTTACATTATAATAACCATGGATTATTTAACCTTGTTTAATAGGTATTAAAATTAAATTTTAGTTAAATTTTGATACAAGTTAACGAAATATGTGGTTAAAAAGTTGCAGATTTCATAAAATATGTGACTAAATTTATTGCCTTATTAAGCTTTCATAAATTTCAAGGATGGGGGTTGGGTACATAAGATTGTAGGAAACAGAAGATTCCTGCTTATTAATGGGGAAAGTTTGGAAGCTGTAAAGATTTAGGGATATGCAATTCGCAAAGAAGAGATACTTTTTACTTCATAAGTTACTTATTTTGCTAGAAGTAATTTATAAAGTTTTGGGTGGCACTATCAAGACTTGCAAAAAAGCAAGAATCTTGAATTTTGAACTCATGCAATCTTTTAGATTCTGCATTCCAGCTTCGAATTGACCAATTCCCCCTAAAATGCCTTTTGTTGGGTATTTAGGCCCCAAAAATGATAAAACTGATGATAATAAATACAAACAGCAGTGCAGAAAAGTAAAGAACACGATCGAAATGTTCACCCAGTTAAGCTTACGTCTAATTTGGGGGGGCTCAGGATTAGCCCAAACCACTAGCAGGCAAAAACCTTCTAAAGAGGAATTACAGAGATACAAGAGACTCAATCAGACACGAATCTCATAAATCGTAAAAACCTAGCCAACACAATCACAAACTACTACAAAACCCAAATCAACTAATATCTCAGGCCTAATCTACTGTAGTAACAAGAATCTCATAAGATTCCACAACAAAATAATGGCTAGAACCTCGAAGTGTTACAGATCGAAACCAAGAAGAAAAGAGAAGAACTTAGAGAGAGGAAGCAGAATACACAATGGAATGCTCGAGAAAGACCCAATCCAAGAGTCATAATAATTATGACTTAATCTTAGCCATTAATCAAATACAACGGTCCAAAACTCATTCAAAGAAGCACAATCCTTGTTAAGGGGCTTCAACCAATTCGGGATTGCCATGTGGCCTTCCAACCATGAAAGTTTTAAAAGAGTTGCTAATTTGTGGAAAACACGTTTTCTCAACATTCTTCACCTCGTTTGTCACATATCCCACACCCCCTGGTTGCTTAAGCATGCCTAATGTAGCCAATCAATCATCATTATCCATGTACATGCAAAAAATTACCATTTAACAATATTCAGTAACGATAAACAAGTCTTAAACTTATAATTTATTTTTCTCTATCTTTTTATCAACCACGCAATCTTTAATAAAATAATATTACATATAAATTTAAAACCTTTTTTTTTAACCACACATTATTCAAAAAATTACTATTCTAAAAATTAAAATGGCATATAATGGAGGCCAAACGGGGGCTTAAAAGGCAAAAGCACATAGAGATGGCAAAAAAACCCGCCCCGCCCCGCCCCGACGTCGCCCCGCCCCGAATGGGGCGAAAAAAACCCGCCCCGATGGGTTGGCGGGCGGGGCGGGGCGGGGCGGGGCGGCCCCGCCCCGTTAAAAAAATTATTATTATTATTATTTTTTTTTAACATTGTTTATTTAATTTTGGACATTGTTTATTTTCATTGTTTGGTTTGGATATTGATGTAATTATTTTAAGTATTATTTGCTTTGGATTATAAAATTTTGAATTGTATTTAATTGAAAATTTTTGGTTTTTTTTAAAAAAAAAAAAAAAAAACTAAATGGGGCATTAAACGGGGCAAAAATTCGCCCCGCCCCGCCCCCGTCCCCGCCCCGTCAAAGGCGGGGCGGGGCGGGCGCGGGGATTGGCGGGGCGGGGCGGGGTGGGAGTGCCCCGCCCCGAACCCGCCCCGTTGCCATCACTAAAAGCACACTTATACTGAAACCAAAAAATATCTAGTGGCTGTCTGGGAGCACTTTTGGCTGCCCAGAAAATTCATTTTTTTACCATTTGCACATTTAAGTGGGACCCGGGCTCAGACAATGCAGCTGAAAAGTTGGACTCTTTTACTGCAAAATGACATTTTCGCCCTTAACATTTAATTCAGTTGTCAGACATTTTTGGTATTTCACGTTTAAAATTTCAAGAACTGCTACCTTCATGGGACCCATGTTGAAATTCCAACAGTCAATTAATTGCTTTTTTTTGGGAGAAAAGCTCTCCCAGACAAGCCTCTAATATACCTCTCTAGAGTCTAGACTCTAATGGCCATCTTTGGATATCCTGAGTTTTTCTTGATTTTATTATGCATAATTATCCTTTGTTTCTTTAGAATTAGAAGTTGGAACAAAAGCTTCTTGCCCACAGATTGGCCACTGGTTGGCATGTTGCCGGGAATTCTTCGAAACGCGCATCGAATCCATGATTTTGCGACAGATTTACTTGATGAATCAGGGGGGACATTTGAGGTTAAGGGGCCCTGGTTTGGTGATATGGACATGGTGGTCACTTGTGATCCTGCAAATATCCACTATATCTTGAGCAAAAATTTTGCAAACTATCCAAAAGGACCTGAATTCAGAAAAATATTTGATATTCTGGGAGATGGGATTTTCAATGCTGATTCTGAACTGTGGGAATTTCACAGGAGAACAACTTTGTCAATCATGAGTAATGCCAAGTTTCATATTTTCTTGGAAAGGGCTATTTGGTACAAGGTCGAAAATGGACTTATCCCGGTGCTCGACTATTTCGTGGAACGAGGAGTCAAGGTCGATTTGCAAGACATTTTGCAGAGGTTCACCTTTGATAGTATCTGTAAATTGGTACTGAATTATGATCCAGGGAGTTTGTCTATTGATTTACCTTATATTCCATGTGAGAAGGCTTTCAATGATGCTGTGGAAGCCTTGTTGCATAGGCACATCTTGCCAGAAAGCATTTGGAAGCTGCAAAAATGGCTGGGAATTGGAAAAGAAAAGAAGCTAATCAAAGCTTGGGAAGCTTTTGATCAATTTATATATCCACGTGTTTCACACGAAAAAGTGATCGAAGAACAAGACGAGGATTTTAATTTCTTAACAGCTTTTAGGAAGGCGTGTAAAGAAAAAAATGTTGCTCCTGGTGATTCAATAGACTTTCTAAGGGACACCTTTTTGAATTTGATGTTGGCAGGTAGAGACACCACAAGTACTTCTCTTACTTGGCTACTCTGGCTCGTTTCGACTAACTCGTCTGCAGAATCCAAGATACTAGAAGAAATCGAGACGAAATTGCACGCTAAGAAGGATAAGAAATGGAGACTTTTTGATGTAGAGGAGTCGCGCAAATTGGTTTACCTCCACGGGGCTATATGCGAGTCTCTAAGGCTGTTCCCTCCTGTGGCTTTTGAACACAAAGCTCCACTTCAACAAGATACTATCCCAAGTGGACACTGCATTAATCAAAATAAAAAGGTGCTGCTCTCTTTCTATTCAATGGGAAGAATGGAAAAGATTTGGGGAAAGGATTGTTTAGAATTCAAACCCGAAAGATGGATTTCTGATGAAAGAGGAGGAATCAAGCACGAACCATCGTTCAAGTTCCCAGCATTTAATGCCGGACCAAGAACCTGTCTGGGAAAAGAAATGTCTTTTATTCAGATGAAAATGGTTGCAGCCACCATTTTCTATAATTACCATATTCAAGTGGTGGAAAACCATCCAATTTCTCCTAATGATTCTATTATAATTCAGATGAAACATGGTCTCAAGGTCAGGTTATTCAAAAGAAGAAATATATGATACATCAAAATGCGTGATTCATTGTCCATGTAACTTTCGATTTGTAGCAACTATATGTATAATAATTTGTGAATCAGTGAAGATAAGTATTCCGTTCTCAAGTGCAATTATAGTTTGCACAAATAAGCGAGTCTAGGTACTATGGACCATTCTGTAATCACATGATACAAACATTGTTTAGTATTATTCGTCCATAATGTTATACGTACACATCATATTCAAAGAACTTGACTGATTGAAGTGTGAGAAGAGCTCTAATGTGCCCAGGTAAAATTTTCATCTCTGAATTGGGTACTCAGATCGATAAAGAGAGTCTTGAATTTTGAAATAATTGTTTTATTGCATTTTATTTTATTTTTATTTATATATATATATCTATTTCATTCTTGTTTCTTGGGTTAGGACCAAATTCCCCCTTATCAATTATGTGATAATCTCCTCAGTATCCAAATCACCTCCTCAGTATCCAAATCAATCTAAAATTGATTAAGATCCACTAAATTAAACCCAATCAATCGCTATTTAGCTTTACTTGGGGTCAAAGCACAACAAATGTAAATAGCCTCCTTGAATTAAAATTTTAATAAAAATCTAAGTTAAAGTCAACAATTAATTACCCACAACATTTAATAGCATTTTACATATTTCATCAATTTTTTTTTCCGTCAAAATCTGCAAAAAATCTTATTTTTATCTACATTAAACCGAGGCTTTGTATTTGTCTTTAATTTATTCAGCTCCTATTCACTTGGCAATGTCGTCAAATTAATTACTCGTATAGTAAAGGAAGTAAAAAAAGAAAGAAAGAAAGAGAAGTGGAAGGAAATGAATATGAAGCGAAGTATATCAAAGCAAATCTTCTTAAGACAAATTTCACTCCTATGCTGATGTCAACAGGATTATCGAACATCTGTTTTTCGAGATACAATATTTCTTTCAAAGTCGGTATTTCACCCCACCATCATTCTCGATCGAACCAAAGTATTAATAGTATTCTTCTCAAATGGAATATACTCAAACTAAAATTCCTCGGACAGAATTTTATTTTGAAATATAATTCGGATGGAATTTTTATTTCAACAAAATAAAATGAACAGAATTTTTTAAGAGATGAAAGAATTAGAAATCAAATGTTAACTGAATTGATTTGGTGTAGAAGATAATGGAATAAGATAATCTGAGCCCTTATATCACACAATTTCCGATTGTACGGTCCAAATGCATCCCTCTGCGATGGTCCATAACCACGTATCAATATTTAAAATAATCGCGTATTTGAAATGTTGTTTCTAAATTGCACAGGAGAAATCTAAGCCCAAGCTATCAAAACTTATCCTTCAACGACGTGAAGGAAATGGCAACTTGACGTGAAATGGGAACGAGATGAGCATGGAAATCGTGGAATTAATTTGAAAACGTCGGTAAAGTTCAAATTCAGATTGTAGACGGTAGAATCTCGATCTGCAAATTATTGAACCAATCAATCAAACAAAAACGAAGTTTGAATGACATCTTGATTACAAAATCAATGAACTTCGATTTGCAAACGCCACAAAGTGTACCTAATCATTTGATAAGTTCTAAGGGTTGAACACCACAAATATAATAATATTTGATAAGTTCGTTAGTTCATTCAAGAACCATTAGAGAGAAATTCTCAATTTCATATTCATGTCAAAAATCTTAGTTTTTAATAAAATGAAATAATGATATATTTATATGAAACCTCTAAAAACCTTAATTGCACGAAAATATAATTCTAATATTGTAAAAGATGCTGAAAATAGAATTCTAATTAAATTAGGAAAATGTCAAAAATTGAAGATCTTGCATGATTATACGATTTTTCGCCAACTTGTTCTCGGCATGTTTCTATGCAATCGAAAGACCAAAAGTACCATGCACTCGAGTAGCCTTGTGTAGAATTTCTTGACGATTTCGAATTGTACTCATGAGCGAAAATCCAACATTCGAGCTGAGAGTTATGTCTAATTTAATCTACACTACTCGCTTTTTTTTTTTTTCAAACATCTTCTACACCTTGAATCCAACTCGTTTCGACTCCTGAACCCTTCACGAAACTTGAACATTGGATTATCAACTTCACCCATCTGAACTCCATTTCTTAAACCCTTGACTTGTATGACCCTACTAAGTGATTGTCTATTCCGGATCATATCACAACCAGTGAGACATGGACACCTTGTTCGATTTCATTTGTAAGGGGGTTGAATTAGTAGTCAACCACCGTCCACTTTATCTATTGACACATAAGCTTTTTTTACGTACTCATTTCTAACCAAATATTCAAACAATAAAATATTATGCACATAAATTCAAAAATTTTCTATAAAATTAAAATTAATTGTATTTTTAGTAGTATTCATTGCAAAATTTAAGAATAACTTCTTAAAATTTTATAGAACTTGATAAAAAAAAAAAAAAAAAAACAAAGTCGTGATATTTCCATAAAAATAACTTCAGTAACAATTTTCCTGATAGCTCATAAAAACAACAGTCAACTTGGGGCTTGGTTAGCTATACAACGGTCATACTCTGCACGTAACACGTAGTCTCTCATGCCGACAATTAGATTGTTTTTTCTCGACGAAGTGGTTGATTGAGCCCTTGTATGACAATCATTATTTCAAAACTTTTTTTCTACACGCGTTTATATAATCAAATATTTTTATATATAAACTCAAAATTTTTCTTACTTTTAAATCATACATTCTCCAAATCATTTTTCAAAATTCCATGGTTATCAAATAAGTGCGGAATATTTCGAAGATAATTAATTGGCTGACTGAATTTGGATCCCACATCAAATTTAAACTTTAGCAGTTTTGCCCTCCACCGACAAGAAAACAGTGATCCAGTGTGTGCGGGACCAATGAGCCAGCTCTCATTTTTCCAGCTACAGTCTAGCAGAGTTCGTGTGGAGGACAATTTAGGTCCCACGTACTTCTTATCATGGTCCCTCTACTTTCAGGATTGGGAAAATGCTAAGTGAACTTGGGGGGGCATGAACACCCTTATGTAAATTAGTGTAGCACAACACTTTAGGATTGTCCATCATGTTTCGTGTAGTGTAGCATGAAATGAGTGCAAATAAAAAACAAAAACACACAATAATTTCAAATTAAAATTAGAGTTTAATTTATTGCTGTCAATTCAGAGCTAACTTTATACGAAATGGAATAAGACGAAATAAGGCTGGACAAAAGTTCCTGAACCGAATCGGACCGAATTGAGCGGTTCTTCATAAATTAAATACCCGAACGAGTATCTGAATCGAGAATAGATGTGTTTGGTTCGGTTCTATGTTCTAGGCCAAAAATCGAAAAATCGAATAAGCAAATAATTTTTTGAATTTTTGAATTTGAATTAATTAAATTGTTTTAATTTTTTCTAAACAAATTAGCAAATTAATTTGGTAAATTTAATTTTTTGTTTGATTTTCTGGCCCAATTAATATTTAGGCCCCGTTCGGTAGTGATTAAAATCCAATTAAAATTGAAAATATAACCGTTATTAGGTCCCACTCGTCTAATAAAAGTCAACAATAACGACTAGTTTTTCAATTTTAATCTGATTTTAATCTCTACCGAACGTGCCCTTAGTATTAATATATACTTTTTTGTATTTGTATATATTGAATTAATTTTATTGGACAGCTTGTTATTTATATATTTTTAAATTGAGCTACGTTAATTTGTAATAGTTACGAATGAACATGTTATTAGTTATATTTATGTAATGTTGTTGTAAATATTTAAAAATCTAATTATGGTACGGAACCGAATCGAACCCGAACGGTTCTATAATTATATTTGGACCCGACGGTTCCATTTATTAAATACCCGAAAGTTTTGAGTCGGTTCAATTCTGAAGATAACCGAATCGAATCAGACCATGTCCAGCCTTAGGACGAAACGTGTTTGTAATTTCGATAATAAATTGGGCTCTATTTAACGAAGTGTTTTTTTAAATTATAAAATGATTAATTTTATTTTTAATTATTCATTTCATTTTATTCATATATTTTATTCACTTTTTAGTTTGAGTCCCCTCAGAGCCATTGAGATGAGTATCCGACTGTAAACTACAAGGTCTTGTGAAATTAGTCGAGGTGAGTGCACACTAACCCGCATATCTACGGTTATAAAAAAAATATATGTTATTTACTATTACTAATACTTATCATAAGATTCGTCACTTAATAATTTCAAAAAAAATAAAAAAATGTCAAAAACGTCATGAATACAGATATTAACGCAAGTTTTATGAATATTTATTCCATTCTTTGTGAAAGAACAACAATATTTGAAGTTCAAACATTAACACAAGTTACTTTTTTTTTGTTGACGTATGAACCCGCAGCCGCTACACATGAGTGTGCACTGAGTAAACATCGTTCTATATGTAATAACCTGCAAACCACACATGAGAGATAAACTGCACTCGACAAACCTAGTGCGACGGACTCGACCGGTGAAGTTACTTTTAGAATCAAACTACACGTATAGAGCTACATGGGCCTATACTTGTATCATTTTCCTTACTTTTATCGGCTTAATTTTTTTATTCAATTAAAGTCAAATTATGGATGACAACAAGTCGGATATGGAACCGATTTGTCGTTCCCATCTTCATTTCGTCGGTTATTTTTATCATCTTGCCCGGTCTCATACCTAATTAAAGCAGGATAGTGCGGGATCGAGGCAGTGCAATGCCCTTGCCCCATTTATCGTCCCCATTTATTTGTTTATTTTGTGTTTTTATTTTTTTATGTCTTTAGTTAGTAAATATTATTTTTTTTTTCAATTTGTTAAAAACAACTTATATTCTCTTTAAAAATTATGATAATTTTTTTATTTTTGTTTAATAAAAAAATGAAATTAATTTTAAACAGAGTGGATAGCGGGGTGGAAACTATGTTTCTCGTAGCCACTTTGGAGTAGTGACTAATGCCCCATTTACCTAGTTAGGTGGGTAATCATCATCCTGTTTGGGGCTGGCCTCGCAGGTATTAGGTTGACGAATTTTTTTGTCATCACTAAGCTAAATGTTAGTTTTAGTCAGACATTTATAAGCCTACTCATTTAATACACACATTTATAAATCTTTTATTTTTGTTTGATAAAAAAATTGAAAATTGAAATTAATTTTAAACAGAACGAATAGTGGAATAGAGACTATGTTTCATGTACCCACTTTGGAGCAGTGACCACTACTCCATTCTCGTCCCATTTACCTAGTTAGACGGGTAATCCTCATCTTGTTCTGGGCGAACTTCGCGGGTTTCAGATTGAACGAATTTTTTGTTATCTCTAAGTTAAACATTAATTTCAATCACACATTTTATAGGAATCAAACAATTGTTCCTAAAAAAAATTACTAATAAGCTTATCTGAATATGAATTTAATCTGGATTTTCTCCTTATTTGATTGGACAAGTAGATTGTCGACCTAGTATTATTATTGGCGAGCTGACAACTCATTATTTCAAGAAATCAAATCCAGTTAGTTTCGTACTAAAAGTCTAAAACAATTAATATTAAGTATAAAAAATAATTAAACTTAAGTACTTAATATTTTAATTTAACAATTACAAAACATGCTTATATTGACTAAATTAGTCAGTGTCACACGAACATACCTTTTTTTTTTTTTTTTTTCTGGAAAATTATGTTGAATTGAAAGCTCTGAAATATTGATAATGTTTAAAAGTATACCAAAGGGAACCACTCTATGTATGACACGTTTCATAAAATTAATAATTACGCAATCATATCACTACTTTCTAGTGAATTAATGATGCCCGTCAGCTAATGTGGAAAAGATTGAAGCATCCAATGCATTTGCCTCATTTTTAATTAATTATTTTATTTTATAATATACTCCGTATTAAAAGTAATAGTAGTAAATGTACGTGCGTTGCACATATAATGAGCTATGTAATTTAAATAATAATGTTGAATTTTGGTATTGTTGGATTTCATTGAAAAATGAAACTTGCTTTGAACAAATATTATATTGGACCGTAAATTGTGTGTCCACATGTATTTATATTGTTGGTGATAATATTAAGTTAAAAACAGAGTTGTTTCATACCATATTTGGATACATGAATTTTCACATGTTTATACGTACAATAAATAAAAGCTAAATACGAGTGTGAACTCACCCAACATATTCAAAAGAAAAATCATTATGCTTAGTACATAACATTCCAAATTCATTGCATCTACACAATACTATAGGGGTGCTTGAAAGTGGATAAATTAAACCCAATTTTACATCTAGTGAATTTCCATTCGACACGACTCAAACTTTGAGAAACTTTATTTGTTTCAATCCAGTCCTTTGAGTTAGTACCATGATCTAAATGGGCATTCATGGATTAAATAGAAAAAAATTCATGCGTACAGCCAGGGGCGGACCGAGACCAATTTTCTTGTGGGGTCAAAAATGAGATTTCAAAAATGTATAGGTTAAAAAAAAAATTTTTTTTAAAAAAAAAAAAAACTCAAAAAAATTTTTTTTTTTTTTTTTTGTGGGGTCATCTGACCCCACATGACCCCATGTGGGTCCGCCCCTGCGTACAGCCCCATTTGAAGTAAGATGAAATGCACAAAAAATATATATTTTAAATCCAATTCCAATTAGACACCAAGAGATGACAATGCGAAACAACATTCTAAAACCCCACATTTTTTATTAACCCTAATTTTCTTTTGTACACACTCAACAATAAAAGCAGTGTAGAATATAAAAAAATGGGTAAAATTCACAAGCTTCCCAAAAAATGATTAAAAGGAGAAGGCAAACACTGAGGTCATTATCAATCCCCACATTTAACAAAACCCAGAAAGAAGAATCTAAAAAATTCCAATGCATGCAATAAAAAAAATTGAAGAAGAAGAAGAAAAGAAAAGGAAAGAAGAAAATTTACTGGTGAAACATCAAATGAAGTACTCAAATAAAACCTAGCACGTCTTATTTCGTTTGAAAAATAATTTTCTCGTATTTTCTTAATTTTACCTTTCTGGGTTCCTTTTTGTTTGTGCTTAGAGTTAGATCTAAGTCTTTCAAGAAGTCACACATTTATTGATGCTTATTGAAAGAGAAAATGAACCGTTGATACATATAAGAGTACAAATTGCCAGAATTGGAAGCTGAACCAAAGAAGAGAACGGATTCCCTCAAATTGTATTGAATTTGAAGCTTAGCTGGAAAACAGAACAACTTCCCAAAATTTGTACTCAATTTTCCATACATTTTAAGAATGATTTTCAGATCTAGAAAGAAAGAGGAACCGAAGCCTTTGGTGAATATTAGAAAGAGAAATGAAAAAGGGATGCTTATCTTTTTTAGAAGATGAAAAGATTCCATATGAAAACACACTCACTTCCAAGCGGCTCACTTAACCCGACTCAATTCAAAGTGGCTTAGACAACAAATTCGGCCTGCGAACAGTAATTCACAACAGACTCTTTTACTTTTAATTAGAAAATAGTAAACATCTTGGTGTTAGAAACTTTTTTTTTTTGGAGAATGTGGCATACTGTATTGTTTATTTGAATTAAGCTACATGTCCAAGGCCACATGGGCTCTATCATGATTGTATTTATTTACATTATAATAACCATGGATTATTTAACCTTGTTTAATAGGTATTAAAATTAAATTTTAGTTAAATTTTGATACAAGTTAACGAAATATGTGGTTAAAAAGTTGCAGATTTCATAAAATATGTGACTAAATTTATTGCCTTATTAAGCTTTCATAAATTTCAAGGATGGGGGTTGGGTACATAAGATTGTAGGAAACAGAAGATTCCTGCTTATTAATGGGGAAAGTTTGGAAGCTGTAAAGATTTAGGGATATGCAATTCGCAAAGAAGAGATACTTTTTACTTCATAAGTTACTTATTTTGCTAGAAGTAATTTATAAAGTTTTGGGTGGCACTATCAAGACTTGCAAAAAAGCAAGAATCTTGAATTTTGAACTCATGCAATCTTTTAGATTCTGCATTCCAGCTTCGAATTGACCAATTCCCCCTAAAATGCCTTTTGTTGGGTATTTAGGCCCCAAAAATGATAAAACTGATGATAATAAATACAAACAGCAGTGCAGAAAAGTAAAGAACACGATCGAAATGTTCACCCAGTTAAGCTTACGTCTAATTTGGGGGGGCTCAGGATTAGCCCAAACCACTAGCAGGCAAAAACCTTCTAAAGAGGAATTACAGAGATACAAGAGACTCAATCAGACACGAATCTCATAAATCGTAAAAACCTAGCCAACACAATCACAAACTACTACAAAACCCAAATCAACTAATATCTCAGGCCTAATCTACTGTAGTAACAAGAATCTCATAGGAGTCCACAACAAAATAATGGCTAGAACCTCGAAGTGTTACAGATCGAAACCAAGAAGAAAAGAGAAGAACTTAGAGAGAGAAAGCAGAATACACAATGGAATGCTCGAGAAAGACCCAATCCAAGAGTCATAATAATTATGACTTAATCTTAGCCATTAATCAAATACAACGGTCCAAAACTCATTCAAAGAAGCACAATCCTTGTTAAGGGGCTTCAACCAATTCGGGATTGCCATGTGGCCTTCCAACCATGAAAGTTTTAAAAGAGTTGCTAATTTGTGGAAAACACGTTTTCTCAACATTCTTCACCTCGTTTGTCACATATCCCACACCCCCTGGTTGCTTAAGCATGCCTAATGTAGCCAATCAATCATCATTATCCATGTACATGCAAAAAATTACCATTTAACAATATTCAGTAACGATAAACAAGTCTTAAACTTACCAACAAGTACAACTTTAGTCCCCATGTCAGAGGGGTTTTTTTATGTTTGAATTTTAATCAAGTTAACTTCACCTGCAGCTATTTTTTCTCTAATAAAATGATACTTCACCTCAATATGTTTTGACCTTTCATGATAGACATGATTTTTACTAAGTAAAAGAGCACTGTGACTGTCAATTAATATTGTAGGAGTATCATGCAGGAAGTTAAGTTCATTTAAAACCCCTTTCAAGGAAATGCACTCTTTAACGGACTCAGTTATACAAATATACTCAGCTTCAATACTAGGCAAAGTAAATATAGGTTGTAGTTGCGATTTCTAGGTTATGCAATTATTATCAAGTGTAAAAAAGTAAGATGTAGAAGATTTTCTATGGTCTTTATCGCCAGCAAAATCTGCATCTACATATCCCTTAAATGTCAATTGATTTGATCATTTTTTATACACCAAACCAAGATTTAATGTCTCATTAATGTATCTCAATAGCCACTTCAAACCTGCCCAATGTGGTTTACCAGGATTGGACATAAATCTACTAAGGAAGCTAATTGCATAAGCTAAGTCTGGTCTTGTAGTGATCATGGAAAACATAACAGATCCTATGGCATTAGCATAAGTGATGTTTTCCATTTGTTTAATTTCTTCTTTAGTTGTAGGTGAATGTTTAGTGGACAAATTCATATGAGCAGCAAGATGAACATTAATAGGTTTAGAGTCTTTCATGCCAAACTTAGTTACTACCTTATTCAAGTAGGATTCTTAAGTGATAGTCAATTTTCCTTCAGATCTATCCCTCTTAATAATCATTCCTAAAATCTTTTTGGCATTTCCTAAATCCATCATATCAAATTTTAATTTTAAAAGGTTTTACAGTCTTATGATTTCAGTCTTATTTGAGTTAGCAATAACCATGTCATCAACATATAACAATAAGAATACATTCAGACCATTTTCAACATTATTATAATACAAGCAAGCATCGTAGTCACTTCTTTTAAAACCAATTTTGATAACATATGAATCAAACCGTTTGTACCACTGTCTAGGACTTTGTTTAAGTCCATAAAGAGATTTTTGCAATTTACACACATAGTCAATTTTTCCCTTCATCTCAAACCCTTGAGGCTGAGCCATGTAAATCTCTTCTTCAAATTCCTCATGTGAGAAGGTTATCTTAACATCTAACTGTTCAAGTTCCCAATCATAGTGAGTAACTAGAGCAAGAATCTGTCTAATGGTCTTATATTTTATCACAGGAGAAAATATTTCATTATATCAATTCCCTTTCTTTGTGTGAACTCCTATGCAACAAGTCTAGCCTTTTACTTTAATGAATCGGTTAAGTTATTACCCTATTTCAATTTGTAAATCCATTTGCATTGGACAATTCTATAATTATTGGGTTTAACAACTAGTTTTCAGGTCTTATTATCAAATAAATACTGGCGTATGGTTATGAACTTCATAATTTCCAGGTTGAGAAATTCTCAATTTTACTAGCTTCACCTCATTATGAACCTTGTTATTTCCAGATTCATGCGAAGCATCAGATTTGGGTTTTAAGCAAGGCATCTCAACCTCATTGAACTTAATATTTCTACTGTTGATTATTTTAATGCCTTTTTCTCCTAACACCCACAACCTATAACCTTTAACACTTTCAGGATATCCTAGCATGACACATTTTGTTGTCCTAAGATCAAGTTTCCCTTCAATTTGATATGCATAAGCTGCACATCCAAATACCCTGGTGAATGACAGATCTAGAGCTTCATAATTCATTTCTGTTTACAAAAATTATCAAATTCAGAATTACAGAACTCATGGCCATTGTTTGGTCTCAAAGTTTTCAGCCTATTGTCTAATTGATTTTCAACCATCTTTAACCATATCCTGAACTTCTAAAAAGTTTCTAATTTATTCTTTAAAGGGAATGCCCAAACCTTTCTAGAATAGTCATCAACATTAGATAAAAAATATCTATTGCCAACAAAGGTAGGATGACTTTCGGGTCCCCATAAATCAGTGTGGACATATTCTAAAGGTCTCTTGGTATTCTGTGTTCCAGCCTAAAAAATCACTCTATGAGACTTGTCTAATACATGCGTTTCACAAAAGTCCAAGTTATTAGTCAAATCTTTCCCAAGAAACTTTTTGTCACTTAAAGATTTCAGCCCCATTTTGTTGGGGTGTATTCTTAACAGTCCTATGTCTTATAATTCCTTTCTGTTTACAAAAATTATAAAATTCAAAATTACAGAACTCAAGGCCATTTTCTGTTCTCAAAGTTTTTAGCCTATTGTCTAATTGATTTTTAACCAACTTTAACGATATCCCGAACTTCTGAAAAGTCTCCGATTTATTCTTTAAAGGGAATGTCCAAACCTTTCTAGAATAGTCCTCAACAATAGATAAACAATATCTATTCCCACAAAAGGTAGGATGACTTTCTGGTCCCCATAAATCAGCGTGGACATATTCTAAAGGTCTCTTGGTATTATGTGTTTCAGCCTTAAAACTCACTTTATGAGACTTGCCTAATACACACGTTTCACAAAAATCCAAGTTATCAGTCAAATCTTCCCAAAGTAACTTTTGGCCACTTAAAGATTTTAGCCCCATTTTGTTGGGGTGTATGCTTAATAGTCCTATGTCTCCTAATTCTTTTCCGTTTACAAAAATTATCAAATTCAAAATTACATAACTCAAGGCCATTGTCTGTTCTCAAAGTTTTTAGCCTATGTCTAATTGATTTTCAACCATCTTTAACCATATCCTGAACTTCTGAAAAGTCTCTGATTTATTCTTTAAAGGGAACACCCAAACCTTTCTAGAATAGTCATCAACAACAGATAAAAAATATTTATTGCCACCAAAGGTAGGATGACTTTCTAGTCCCCAGAAATCAACTTGAACATATTCTAAAGGTGATGTGATCCAGGATGCCGTTGCAAAGGAGACAAGCCCGATGAAAGATCCATTGATCGTTGAAGAAGGACCGATGACTCGAGCGAGGGCAAGACGAGTAAAAGAGGCAATGTCATTACTTGTTCAAGCTATGATCGACGATATGACATTCACAATGAAGAATAGAGCAAGTTCCGTGTTGGGGTCGAGACCAGAATTGAATTGGAAGAACTCAATACAAGCAGACGAAGACGTAACCTTCACATTGCACCATGCGGCCGCATAGTGCAATGCACCATGCAGTCGCATGGTGCCCTACAAAGACTTGAAGTTCTCATTTCTATAGGCCTATGCGACCGTATAGGAAAATACCTATGCGGCCGCATATGGTTATTTTGGGCAGAGATTTGGCTTTTTCACGTTTTTCCTTATTTTAGTAGAATTCTATTAAATTATGAATTTTAATAGTTTTGGCAATTTATTTCCGGTTTTTCCTTAATTCTAGGGTTTAGTATAAATACTATTTCCATTCATTGTAAACGAGACTATTATTATTGACTTAATTGTGAGGCTTTATTGCTTTCAAACCCTTTGTTCTTCATTGGATAACTTCGAACTCATCAAGAATCGGTGTTCTTGTGGTGTTCAACATCCGGGCTAGGTTCATCAATCGTATCATCAAGAGGTCTTCATCTCGTCGACGATTGTGTTGGTTGCTTGGTTCCCAATTCTTGGGTCGAATCCAAAACCTCGATCTATTGGCTTTCTTGGGTTGGTTCTAATCTAGTTGTTGGGTTGCGTAGCTACTATTGCTACGTGGTTCACTTCAGTTGGTATCAGAGTAAGGCTCCAATAATCAAGATTATATCTTTCTGGTTTGTTTGTCTTTTTCTTTCTGCCCATTTCTTGTGTCTAGTAACAATTTCTTTTTTTTTCCTTTGATCCAAAAAATTACAAAAAAAAAAAGTCAAAGTTGTTTTTCGGGCTATTTACAAGTCCAAATTCAATTCCGTTTGTTTTGTAATCACAATTCCGAGTTAAAAAAAGTTACTATTCATCCGTACAGTCGTTATTAAAAAAAATAATTATTATCGGGGTATTTCCAGAAAGTCAAATTTCAGTTCTTGAGTAAAAAAAGTGTCAAATTTCATTCAAGAACCATTTTTCTTGAATTAACATTTAGTTTCTTCACTTCTACTTGTCCAGTTCTTTTGTTATCCTTTCATGCCATAATTCTCTTGAGTCACACATCGCTCATAACGATGTTTGAATTCTTCGAGGATAAGATTTGGTTGAGTTTGATTTTGACTTTGAAGCACTTGGGTGAAAGCATCGAGTGAAAAAAGGTAGAGTTGTGAGATTAATAGAGGAAAAAATCCATAGTAAGTGAAACACGAGTGAAACAGGTGAGTCATATAAATATTTTAGAATTAAGATGTCTATCAAAGACGATTCTATATCAAGTGGGAATCAAGAACAAGTTGGGATGACTAATGACATTTATAATCTATTTGAGAGGTTGATTGGTGACTTACAGGATGGGATGGCTATACAGGCTACAGAGATTGCTGAACTACGTAGGGATCGCTCGCGAGAAATTCCTAATGCAAGGAGGCAAGGTAGACAGGGGCGTAGGATGAATTTTGAAGAGGAAATTGATGAGGGAAGTTGAACGGATGGAGATGCTTTGATGGATGTTGATTTGGGAAGAATAAGGGGTAGATTAGTTAGGTATTGAAGAATGGGTCAAGACCGTGATGGAGATGATGGAAACATGGGCAACATCAAAATGACAATTTCAACATTCAAGGGCAGAAGTGATCCAGATGCGTATTTAAAGTGGGAAAAGAGGATTGAATTGATCTTCGATTGCCACAATTACTCAGAAATAAAGAGGGTAAAAATTGCAGTCCTTGAATTTACTGATTATGCTATTACTTGGTGGGATCAAATAGTGACTTCGAGGAGGGGGAATAGGGAACAACCTGTTAATACTTGGGGGGAATTGAAAAATATCGTGAGGAAGAGATTTGTGCCTAGTAATTACTATAGGAAGATTCACCAAAGGTTGCAAGGCCTTTATCAAGGGTCTCGGAGTGTGGAAGACTATCACAAGGAGATTAAGATTTTGATGATAAGGGCGAATATTGTGGAAGATGAGGAGGCTACCATGACTAGATTTATGAATGGTTTGAATAGGAAAATAGCTAATGTAGTGGAGTTACAAAATTATGTAGAGATGGAGGAGTTGCTACATGTGGCTATGAAGGTAGAGAAACAAGTAAAGAGGAAAGGGGTAGCTAGGAATTCATCGGGTTCTTCGGGTTTCAATCTTTCATGGAAATCGAGGTGGGATAACAAAGGTGATGTGGCTGTTCAACGGGGAAGAGATGAGGTGCTAAAGAGTAAAGAGGATATTACAACCAAGGCTCCAATCAAGGAGGGGGCCCAACCAACAAGGAATAGGGATATCTAATACTTTAGGTGTTTGGGAAAGGGGCACATCGCCTCTCAATGTCCAAACCAAAGGACAATGGTGGTATGCAATGGAGAGGTGGTGAGTGAAGGTGAAAGTGAAAGTGATTATGAAGACATGTCGGAATTGGAGGAAATTACCGAAGAAGCAAAGATGGAGTATGCCGTAGGAGAGTTATTGGTCACGAGGCGAGCTTTTAGTGCTCAAATCAAGGCGGATGACTTGGAGCAACAGGGGGAGAACATATTCCACACAAGGTGTCACGTCAATAATATGATATGTAGTGTTATTATTGATGGGGGTAGTTGCACTAATGTAGCTAGCACCGTACTTGTAAATAAGCTTGGACTTACAATGTTAAAACATCCTAAACTATATAGATTGCAATGGTTGAATGATTTGGTGCTATTAAGGTGAATATGAGGGTTTTGATTAGTTTCTCCATTGGGAGTTACCGGGATGATGTTATGTGTGATGTAGTTCCTATGCAAGTGGGACACATATTGTTGGGGAGGCTTTGGCAATATGATAGAAATGTGATACATGATGGATACAAAAATAGGTACAGCTTTAGGAAGGATGGGAAGGCAATTACTCTTGCTCCATTGACACCACAACAAGTGTTTGAAGATCCAAATAAGTTAAAAGGTGAGGAGGAGATGAGAGTGAAAGAAAGTGGACATAAGAGAGAAAGTTGTGATGTGGCTGATGGAAAGAAAAAAAGAGTGGAGCCACATGAGGGAAAAAACAATGAGGGTGAGAGAAAAGAAAGAGAGAAAGAGGGAATAGGAAAGGAGATGAGAGAAAAAACGAGAGTAAACTTCTTTGTAAAAGGGAGTGAATTGAAGAGAGCTACAGTTGATAGGCTACCCATGATTCTTTTGGTATACAAAGAATCACTCCTCAATCATGAGGAGCCTAACATATCCCTCCCTAATTTGGCTACTTCTTTGTTGCAAGAATTTCAAGATGTTTTCCCTGGAGGATGTGCCTAGTGGGCTACCACTCATTTGAGGCATCGAACACCAAATTAATTTTGTACCTGGAGCTGTGATTCCAAACCGACCAGCCTATCGTAGTAATCCAGAGAGACTAATGAGCTGCAAAGACAAGTTAAGGAACTGTTGAGCAAAGGGTATGTGCGGGAAATCATGAGTCCATGTGCCGTGCCAGTGTTACTTGTGCTAAAGAAAGATGGAACCTGGAGGACGTGTGTGGATTGTAGAGCCATCAACAACATTACGGGAAAGTATCGACATCATATCCCTAGGTTAGATGACATGTTAGATGAACTACACGGTGCATCATATTTTCTAAAATTGATCTTAAGAGTGGTTATCGCCAAATTAAAATGCGGGAAAGAGATGAATGGAAAACTGCGTTTAAAACCAAATATAGATTGTATAAATAGTTGGTTATGCCATTTGGTCCTACTAATGCACCTAGCACTTTCATGCGTTTAATGAATCATGTTTTGCGTGCTTTTATAGGTAAATTCGTAGTAGTATACTTCGATGATATTTTGATTTATAGTAAGGACTTAAAGGAGCATGTCAAGCATTTGAAGTGTCTGCTTGTGGTTTTAAGAAAAGAACAACTTTATGCTAATTTCAAAAAGTATTCATTTTGCATGGAAAAGGTTGTCTTTCTCGGATATGTTTTAGAGGTAATGGAATAGAAGTTGATGAAGATAAAATCAAGGCTATTCAAGAATGGCCAACACCTAGGAGCATAACTGAGGTTAGGAGTTCCATGGCTTGGCTAGTTTTTATAGGCGATTTGTTAAGAACTTTAGCACACTTGCCACACCACTCACAGAAGTCGTTAAAAAGAGTATATGATTTAAATGGGGTGTAGAACAAGAACTTACATTTGAGGCTATCAAGGATAGGTTATGTAAAGCGCCTGATTTAGCATTGCCTAACTTTGATAAAGCTTTTGAAATTGAATGTGATGCGTCGGGAATAGGTATTGGTACTGTTTTGATGCAGGATGGAAGACCCATTGCATGTTTCAGTAAAAAGTTAAGCAGGGCAGCACTCAACTATCCTACATATGACAATGAGTTGTATGCACTTGTTAGAGCTTTGGAGACTTGACAACATTATTTATGGTCGAAAGAGTTCGTGATTCATTCTGACCATGAATCCTTGAAGCATTTGCAGGGCCAAGGGAAGCTAAACAAGAGGCATGCACGCTGGATGAAATTCATTGAGTTGTTTCTATATGTCATTCGGTACAAATAAGGTAAGGAGAATGTGGTAGCAGATGCGTTGTCACGAAAGTATGTACTTCTTACTTCTTTAAGTGCAAAATTGCTTGGGTTTGAATATGTGAAGGACACATATGTGAATGATGATGAATTTTTTGAAATATTTGAATCATGTAGTAAGGGGGCTGTTGATAAATTCTTTAGGCATGATGGCTATTTATTTCGGGAAAATAGATTGTGTGTTCCTAAATGTTCTATATGGGAGTTGTTGGTCCGAAAGTCACATAGTGGGGGTTTGATGGGTCATTTTGGGGTCAAGAAGACTTTAGAGATGTTGGGAGAATATTTTTATTGGCCTAAGATGAAAAGTGATGTAGAAAGAATATATAGTCGATGCATAACATGTAAACAGGCTAAGTCTAAGGTTTTACCATAAGGACTTTACACACCTTTACCTGTGCCTAGTGAACCTTGGGTTGATATCTCTATAGATTTTGTTTTGGGTTTACCTAGGACTAAGAAATGACGTGATTCAATTTTTGTGGTTGTAGATAGATTTAGTAAGATTACACACTTCATTCCTTGCCATAAGACTGATGATGCTACAAATATTGCAAATTTGTTCTTTAAGGAGATAGTACGTTTGCATGGAGTTCCCAAAAGTATTGTATCAGATAGGGATATTAAGTTCATTAATCATTTTTGGAGAGTTTTGTGGAATAAGCTAGGATCTAAGTTGTTATTTTCTACTACTTGTCACCCACAGACTGATGGACAGATCGAAGTAGTTAATAGGACTATGATTCAATTGCTACGTACTTGATTAATAAGAATTTGAAGAGTTGGGAAGAGTGTTTACCTTTCATTGAGTTTGCATATAACCGGGCTGTACATTCTACTACTTCATTTTTTCCCTTTGAAATTGTGTTATGGTTTTAATCCCCTAACACCATTGGATTTGATTCATTTGCTTCTTAATGAGTGTGGTAGTTTAGATGGGAGAAAGAAGGCGGAAATGATAAAGGTATTGCATGAGAAGGTCAAATTTCAAATTGAGCAGAAGAACAAGCACTATGCTACACAAGCCAACAAGGGGCGGAGGAGCGTTATATTTGAACCTGGTGATTGGGTTTGGTTATATTTGAGAAAAGAACGTTTCCCAGAACAACGGAAGTCCAAGTTGTAGCCACGTGGAGATGAACCTTTTCAAGTTCTTGAACGGATCAATGACAATGCTTACAAGCTAGATCTTCCTGGTGAGTATAATGTTTCAGCTACTTTCAATGTATATGATCTCTCTCTGTTTGATGCATGTACATATTCGAGGACGAATCATTTTCAAGAGGGAGGGAATGATGTGATCCAGGATGCCGTTGCAAAGGAGACAAGCCCGAGGAAAGATCTATTGATCGTTGAGGAAGGACCGATGACTCGAGAAAGGGCAAGACGAGTAAAAGAGGCGATGACATTGCTTGTTCAAGCTACGGTCAATGATATGGCGTTCGCAATGAAGAATGGAGCAAGTTCCGTGTTGGGGTCGAGACCAAAATCGAATTGGAAGAACTCAATACAAGCAGATGAAGACGTGACCTTCACGTTGCACCATGCGGCCGCATAGTGCAATGCACCATGCGATCACATGGTGCCCTACAGAGACTTGAAGGTCTCGTTTCTTGAGACCTATGCGACTACATAGGAAAATACCTATGCGGCTGCATAGGGTTATTTTAGGCAGAGATTTAGCTTTTCCGCGTTTTTCCTTATTTTGGTAGAATTCTATTAGATTACGAATTTTAATAGTTTTGACAAGTTATTTCTTGTTTTTCCTTAATTCTAGGGTTTAGTATAAATACTATTTCCATTCATTGTAAACGAGACCATTATTATTATTGAATTAATTGTGAGGCTTTATTGCTTTCAAACCTTTTGTTCTTCATTGGATAACTTCGAACTCATCAAGAATCGGTGTTCTTGTGGTGTTCAACATCTAGGCTAGGTTCATCAAGCGTGTGATCAAGAGGTCTTCATATCGTCAGCGATTGTGTTGGTTGCTTGGTTCACAATTCTTGAGTCGAATCCAAAACCTCGATCTATTGGCTTTCTTAGGTTGGTTCTAATCTAGTTGTTGAGTTGCGTAGCTACTATTGCTACGTGGTTCGCATCAAAAGGTCTCTTGGTATTATGTGTTCTAGCCTCAGAACTCACTCTATGAGACTTGCCTAATACACCCGTTTCACAAAAATCCAAGTTATCAATCAAATCTTTCCCAAGTAACTTTTTGTCACTTAAAGATTTCAGCCTTTTATTCCCTATATGTTTATGCTAAAGTTCAGTTTTATTTTTAGTAATAGTGAACATATTTGAATCTGGACATGTGACTGTATTACCATCAAGATAATACAATATATTCCTTTTAGGTCCCTTCATCACAATAAGAGAACATTTCATAATTTTCAAGACTTTGTTGTCTGACTTGAAAGGATGCCTCCATCTTCCAGAACACCTAAAGAAACTAGGTTTCTTTTCAAATTTGAAACATATCTTACATTCAAGATTGATCTGATAAAGCCATCATCCATTCTTATGGAAATATCACCAATTCCAACAACAATATGTGAGTTATTGTCCCGCATGTAAACCTTCCTAAGTTCTATATCTTTGTAGTTATAAAACTAAGATTTAATAGGCCACATATGAAAGGTGCATCCAGAGTCTAAAATCCAATCACTATTAATCTCCTCATTGGTTACAGTCATGATATGCAGGCTATCAATATCAGATTCAATGGTGTTATTATTTAACTCCCCATTATTATGTTCCTTTTGTTTTCTTTTCAGCTCAAAGCAATCTCTCTTGAGGTATCCCAATTTTCCACAATTGTAACACTTCTTATTACTTTTATCTCTAGATTTCGATCTCCCTTTGGATTTGCTTTTTCCTTTCTTGAAATGAAAGTTATTTTCTCTCTTTTCAGTCCTCCTTCTAACAAACATACTTTCTTTTCTATGATTAGCCTTGTTTTCTTTCTTGATTTCTAAATCTCTAGATCTTAAATCATCAATTGCAATGTCTTGTGTCAGTTTATCTTTAGAGTATGTTATTGCATTCTTTATGTCTTTATAAGAGTCAAGTAAGGAATTCAATAAGATCACAGCAAGATCCTCATCAACAAATTTCTTATCATTATGTGCAAGACTTTTAACTATTATACTAAATTCACTCAAATTCACCTCCAAGTCTTTCCCAGGGTCCATTCTAAAACTAATAGTTTTTCCATAAGGTAAATTCTATTTGGTAAAGTCCTGGTTAGAAACATATTATCAAGGACAGTCAATAGGTCTCTAACATTTTTCAGTTCCCTCAACTTGTCTCACAATGTTATCAAACAAATGCAAGATTATAAAACTGTAAGCAATTTCATTCATCTCTTCAATTTCATTTGGTTTAGCTTTAAGTTCATCAAAAAAAGAAAAAGTAGCAGGACCATCAATGGCCTTTGCAACCCTTTGTTGAACCAGAATGACTCTCATTTTCTATTTCTATATCGAGTAGTCCCAATTTCCATTGAATTGTGACAATTCGACCTTCGAACCCATGACAGATTCTGTAAAAGGATGGCTCGTACTTGTAGACATAGTATGATCTTGTATTCAAGATCAACTAATAAACAAAAAAGGTTTTGAAAAAACTCTTTTGAAGAATTTAAAGCAAGCAGACATAATGTACCAAAATTATGAACAAAGGCAATAATATTTGATGCAGTTCAAATGAAATATGCAAGCAGATAATCAAATTAATATCAGCAAACAGATCAGCTAATCATGAATATCTCTATAGCAGGTTTACATGCAAATTTTAATCACCGAGTCAAACAAGAATATATCACATGCATATATAAACCATCAAGAGTTTTAAGAAATCACTATACAGAGAGTGATGAAGCTTTCTCACTAAACTGTTTTTAAAAAACAGTGAAAGAAGCAGCACTTATTTATTGCTTGGAGCCAAAAACTAACTCATTCAATAAGTGGAAACACTATCCAGTGTTTAGCCTTAAGCCAATTCACCTTCCACACTAAGAAACATGTTAGTACGTTCAAGAGGTAAGCTAGACAAATTTGATATGATGATTTTATCTTCAAGAATTTTTTTCTTTTCAACAGAAACTTGTACCCTTAGAACCCGAAGGCTTTGATACCAGTTGTTGGGTATTTAGGCCCCCAAAAATGATAAAACTGATGATAATAAACACAAACAATAATGCAGAAAGGTAAAGAACACGATCGAAATGTTCACCTAGTTCAACTTACGCTTAATTTGGGGGGCTTAGATTAGCCCAAACTACTAGCACGAAAAACCTTCCAAAGGGGAATTACAGAGATACATAAGACTCAATCAGACACGATTTTATCATCGATCTACCAAGAGATCTCATAAATCGTAAAACCTAGCCAACACAATCACAAACCACTTCATAACCTAGATCAACCTATATCTCAAGCCTAATCTCCTATAGCAACAAGAATCTCACAGGATTCCACAACACAATAATGGTTAGAACCTCTAAGTGTTACATATCGAAATCAAGAAGAAAAGAGAAGAACTTAGAGAGAGAAAAGAGACGCTCCAAAGACAAAGCAGAATACACAATGGAATGCTTGAGAAAGACCCAGTCCAAGAGTCATAACAATTATGACTTAATCTCAGCCATTAATCAGATCCAATGGTCAATAACTCATTCAAAGAAGCACAATTCTTGTTAAGGGGCTTCAACCAATCCGGGGTTGCCATGTGACCATTCAACCAAGAAAGGTTTTAAAAGAGTTGCTAATTCATGGGAAACACGTTTTCTCAACACCTTCTCTCCTTCAACTTATGCACCAGAATTAATTCATCAGAATTGCACTTCCCTAATTCTTGCCAGTAAGCACGGACATTTTGCAGCCATTGGAACAGAACATGGGCTCATGACATTTACAATGCCAGCCAAATTGGCAGAATGTAGTAACCAATATAAAAGTCCCAGACGACACAGCATATCAGCTAAACATATGAAAACCAACACCATTTAACCTATAATTCCATAATAGCTACAACAGCTATGTTGGCTATTTTGAAGTACACCGAAATATTGTTTTTGGTTCTATTATTTACTTTTCTTTATTACAGAAACTTCAATGCAAAAAGAAAGAGAAGTTCATTACCTACAAACTGGCCAGTTCTTGGTATGATACCAGCACTAATTGTCAATGCTCACAGATTCCATGACTATGTCACCGAGCTTCTTGAGATTACTGGCACGTTTTGGTTTAAAGGCCTCTGGTTTACTAACAGTGAGATATTGCTGACTAGTGATCCAGCTAATGTTCACTACATATTGAGCAAAAATTTTCCAAACTTCACGAAAGGTCCCGAATTTAAGAAGATATTCGACATTTTAGGAGATGGGATATTCAATGCAGAATCGGAATCATGGAAAAACCAAAGAAGAACTGTTATGTCGTTAATCAATCACCACAGGTTCCAAAAGTTCATTGTTACAATTAGCCAGAGCAAGGTGGAAGAAGGGCTCATCCCAGTTCTTGAGAATGCTGCAAGAATGGGGAAGGAAGTGGATATACAAGAGTTATTTCAGCGTTTCACCTTTGATTCTGCTTGCATTATGGTTTTAGGACATGATCCAGCTTCATTGTGCATTGATTTGCCACATTTGCCATATGAAAAGGCTTTTGCTGATGCTGAGGAGGCACTTTTGTATAGGCATATTCTCCCAGAAACTTACTGGAAGCTTGAAAAGTGGCTCCAAATTGGCAAAGAGAAGAAACTTAGTGACGCTAAGGAGATTGTGGATCAATTTCTGATGCATTGTATCTCACTGAAGCGCCAGAAAGTAAAATCCATGGACCGAATTGCAGAGCACAACAATGAAGATTTTGCGTTCTTAACAAGTTATATGAAAGCAGTTGAAGAAAACGGTGATGCACCTGATCACATTTCTGACAATGTATGGAAAGACACAATGCTGAATTTAATCTTTGCTGGTAAAGACACAATAAGTGCAACTCTTACATGGTTTTTTTGGCTTCTATCAACAAATCCGATTGTAGAGAAAAAGATTCGAGAAGAAATCAAGATGAATTTACAAGTCAATGAAAAAGGAAAATTGAAATTTTCCAACACGGAAGAGTTAAAGAAACTGGTTTATCTACATGGTGCACTGTGTGAATCATTACGCCTATTTCCACCAGTGGCTTTGCAGCACAAAGCTCCAATAAAGCCAGATGTTCTTCCAAGTGGACATCAGATCAAACCGAATGTGAAAACTGTTTTATCCTTTTATTCAATGGGAAGAATGGTATCCATATGGGGGGAAGACTGTCTAGAGTTTAAGCCAGAAAGATGGATTTCCAAACAAGGACGTATCAAGCACGAACCATCTTTCAAATTTACAGCATTTAACGCAGGGCCAAGGAGCTGTTTAGGGAAGGAAATGACTTTCATTCAAATGAAAATAGTTGCAGCATCCATTATAAGCAGTTTCCATTTTCAAGTAGTAAAAAGCCATGCTATAGCTCCAAGTAACTCTGTTGTGCTTCATATGAAACATGGAATGAAGGTCACTGTATCAAAAATATGTGATGAATCCTAGAAATCGATCATGCTTGGGCTTGGGAATAAAATGTGGTTCCTGCTTGTAATTTGCTAATTGTTAACTGATATGTTTGTAATAAAGCATTGATATGCTTAGCTTAAATGATATGATCTCTGTTTGTTTCTATGTAGTCATATGAATGATTATCAAGTTATAATTTGATATTTACCCACTGATTAAATTTCTCACATTTCTTAAAAATTAATATTTACCCACTGATTAAATTTTCAATAACATACACAAAAAATTGCAAGATTAGTCTTTAATGTAGGGCTCTTGTAGCAACTTGGTCTTTATTCAGGATCAAAGAATTTCACCATGGAAGTATCTCGGACCAACTTTATCATGACTTATTTTTCGAACACACGATATTCTTAGAAGGGAGGAGACAGAAATCCTGACTTCACTAGGGCCTAGCTCGTGGGCTATGGGGTTTAGGGTTGGCCATTGTCCAATATATATTTGGGAAAAATTCATATCTAAGAGGAGTGATCGTTTGATTTCCTGCAAAGGAACGAGATCGTGAACAAGTAATATAGTAGCGAATAAAGTGTCGAACCCACGAGAACTATGTGTTTAATCGAGTTAAAATTAATTTCAACTTTAATCGAATAGCAAACAACTTTTGTGATTTTTTTATATTAATTAATCCCTAAATTATCAACCAAACTAATGAAAGCAAGTAAATGTGTTTTTCAAATACATGAGATGCATTACTAAGATACCAAATCCCCCTTATTATTTCATTTTTAGTGTAACAATTAAAGTGACAATTTGAAATTATTCATGTTGGTCAATATTTTTAATTTAATTGAAAACCTCTCTCAATAGCGATCAAATCTATTCGCCTCATGTGACTTTCTATCTCTCGATGAAAAATGCAAAAATGATAAATGCATTAATAAGTACTAGAACATCTATTGAAATCATATAAAGTATAAATGTATATTTCTATCCTCTATCAAACTTTACAATGTTTATTATAATGTACTTAAACCATATTGTCTCTCTCGATAACTATATAATCTACTAACAATTCAATTGGTGATTAATCAATTGAAAAGAATGATAAAACGATAATAAACATCCACAAATCAAATCAAATTAAAGTCAAATTAATTAATTAAAAACTAAAAATATCATAATAAGTTCATCTCATCCCAGCAATGTATAAGATTAGCCTAACATATCAAAATTACAAGAAATTATATTTAAGTGAAAAGATATAACCCGAATTTTTGATAAATTGAGAAGATAAAAATGAATTTTGAAATCTTAAATATCTTCAATGGTTACTTGATGAATCTCTACTTGCGCATTCTCTTCTTTGCCCAAAAATTTAGTTTGAATCTTCATTTGATTGAATTCTTGTAAATCTCATTCAATTTTCTCACAAAAACTATGAATTCTCCTTCTTTTATAATAATAATTTATGAATATTGGAGTATAATATGTACATGAGAGCTCCCAAATATGTATACTGCTGTTCTCTATTTGTAGGAGTCGAGATTTTGTTGAAAATCATGTCTATATTGACTTCCAAAGAGTTCCAATCGAATAAGGAAAATTACATTCGCACGCGAATTTTTTGATCTCTACATAGCAGTTAGTATTTTGACTATAACTTCCTCTCCTGATATCCGATTGATGCGATTCAAAGTGCATTGAAAATATAATTTAAATAGCTAAAACTTTGAGAGATATATGATTTTTCCAATTCATATGTTTACTGTGCCAAAAATAGATTTCAATTTTCGACTAGAAATCTGGAATATAACTTGTGCGATTAGAAATTGATTTTTATCATATTCTATTCCTTTTTGAGTTCTAATTCCATCCAATTGTATCATAAAAATCTTTCAAGTATCATCTTTTAGTCCGAATCAACTATTCAATATTTTCAATTTGGTCATCCGACTTTGAATTTTGTCATTTTTCACCATTTTACGCTTCTTTCTTTCGATTCCTCGTTCAACCATTGAATTTTACCTTTATAACATAAAATACAACAATTTAAGATATATTTTGTCAAAAGAACTACAAATATCTATATTTAAGGACCCGAATAAGTTTATAAAATACACTTATCAAAGATCATGGTTCATTTCAAAATTAAAAAAACGAAGTTTAAAACTTCAAAAATCAGATATTTATGAAATAAATAATAAAATATATTTTTTATTAACTAAATATATTAAGGTCACAATTCTATACTATCCGATCATAAATTATTTATCGGTCATGAATAAAAAAATTTATAGGTCAAAAATTATTTTATGATTACAAATAAAAAATTTTATGAATCACAATTTATTCATTGATCACAAATAAAAAAAATATTTATAGTTCACAATTTATTGATCAGTGACAAATCACAAATTTTATAAGTCACTATTCAAAATTTTAAATCATATATTATTTATTGGTCACAAGTTATTGGTCATATAGTACTTATTGATTACAAAATATCTAATTCATTGGTCACAATATCAAATAATTGGTCGCATATTATTTATTGGTCACAAATAAATCAATTTATTTGTCACAATCAACTAAATAATTGGTCATAAACACCTCAACCGCAGGCCATCCCACCTACAACCACTACACCGCCACCACCACTACCACCACCACCACCGACCACCACCACACCCTCATTGCTACTACTAGATCTACAACCATCACACTCACCTCTCTCTACACCATCAACAAAAACTACCCCAAAATCGTCAACACCACCAAAATATAGAAACCACCTCCACCACTCCAACAACCAAATCCAAAACTAACACCTCACCACCATCGCCAGATCCACTATCACATGTAACACTACCCCAACAACCCACCATCGTACCACACTACACATTCCCAAAACTTCGACAAAGCAGATTGGAGGAAAAACGAACCCAAAACCCCAAAACTATCTCCACTACACCCTACCCTCTATCCACCCACAATACCACCTCATCGTACACCACCAAAACTCCAACCAAGTAGGTTGAAGGAAGAAACCAACCCAAAACCCCAAACCATCGCCATTGCACCCCAACTTCATCCACCACCACTAGCATCACTGCACGCACCACATCACACACAGATCACCACCGCACATCTCTACACATATCACCACCACACACACCACCGCACGCACCAATAAATAAATAGTGGTGGTGGTCACTGCACTTGCAGCGTTGCCGTGGGCTCAAATCTGATGTGTGGCAGGCTCGTTTGTGTTGTATCATGCACCTCGGTTGCTCATCGTCGACGAGAGGATAAGAGGAGAGAATAGAGAGATAAGAGGTTTAGAGAGAAAAATTAGAGATATAATTAGGACTTGGGGTTGAAATTGTGTATGACAGATTAATTAAATTTATAATATTATTATTAATATTAAAGGTTTAAATTAAGGACTGATTTTTGTATAAACAAATTTTAAATTTGATTTTTGAATTGTGATCTCTAAAATTCTAATGGCATGTAATTTTCCCTATATATTTTTTGAACACATAAAATAATTATTTTATTTTACACGTGGCCTAGATTCTAGAATCTATATTTCTTACAATGTTGTTTAGAACACCCCGCGTGTTTCAATTGTTGTGTTCATTCATCTTTCAATCATTATGCCCATATTTATCATAATATAGACTAAAATCATATTTTTAATAAATTTTGATAAAAATTGATAAAATGTGGTAAAAAAAAAAGTTACGGATCACATAAAATGTGTGATTAAAATTAATTGTTGACTTCAATTTAAGATTTTAATCTACACCAAACAGAGACTATATTTCTACCCAACATTCTTAGATTCATGCTGCATCAGTCCTTCATTCATAAAGAAAATAAAAAAAACATATTTATATTTCATCTTTGTAGTTAAAAGTGCTGCTACGGATAGAAGAGATCGTTATATCTTGAAAGATGATTGCCGTTCAATTGTAAGAATAAGCACGAGACAACTTTGTCTTAAAAGACAAAAGATTGATTTCTTCCCTCAATCCACATATTCTTCATTCTACATTTCTTTTTGTGCATTTTTCTTTCCAAGTAAGTTTATTGAATGCTTTTAGTCTACAAGAAATTGTGCATGCTTATTAACAAAATCAGAATGTAATGTTTTTGCATCTACTTTTAACTAACAAGTGAATGTTTTTCTTCCCCTCAAGAGAAATGTTGTTATGAAATTAAATCGTTCATGAGAAATGTTCCCAAAACATAATCTCTATGTTCATGTTACTGCAATGCTAATAGATTAGTAATCAATGCGATAATTTCCTCTAGGCAAACATACACGTTTTATTTAAATAGCGTTTACATTATTCAATATTTCTCTAAGTTTTTTACTAATCAAATCAAAAAGGAAAAAAAGAAAGAAAAAGAAAACTTGATGAGCCTAAGGCACGGATCGCTTAGGCTTGACCATAGATGTATAGGAATATTTTTAAATTGGCCAAAAAATTTCAGTTTGCTCGACACTTCTAATTTTGATAATAAAATTAGAACTAATGTCTGACTTATTTTTTTAATGGTTTAAAGTGGATATGTGGCAAGTACACCTCCAACTTTGAAGAAGAAAATTCAATTATTTGTACTTCTGTAAATAAATGAAAAACCATGACTTTCCTACTATAACTTCATTACCTTAGTATTTTGCCATTTTGGTAATAGTTGTTGGGGTTGTAACGACTTCCTTATATCATGAAGTTAATGCAAAATTAATGGAGGCATATATGCACCAGCAGACTTGACATGGAGAAGAAAACAGATTCAGGAAAAATCAGCAGAACATGATTGATAACCAGCAAGAAAATAACTCAGCAACAATAGATGAAACACAGAGAATAGATACAGAATAAAACCAGCAGAAAAAGAATAAAGTTAAAACGGGAAGAATGATCTTCCTCAGTCTTTATTCATCCAAGACTTTACATGATTTTTCAAACTAGAAATCATCATAAAAGTTCTACAGATTTCAAAAGTTTACAACTTTATCTCATCTCACTTTCTACCATTACATACTCGAGAGCTACCCTTTCCAGAGCTTTTTTTTTAATTCTCGAGCACTCCCCCTTTTCTATCCTAATTCAGCCATTTATAGACCCAAAGAAGCATCTAAGTTTGTTTTTAACTACCTAACTAAGGCTCCTTTTGGTTGAAGATTCCAACTGAAAATAGTTGCTTAAGCCAGCAACAAAACAGGAACCTCTTGCAACCGATTTTTTTCAGCGGCTGAGGTATCTGAAATTGAATCCAAGGAATCATGTTTTACAATCTCCACCTTGAGAACTTTCAGCAAAATCGACCTCAGATTTGTTTTCAGTGCCAACCTCAACTTCACTTCCTTGCAAGAAGTAGATGTTTTGTTGTAGGACTCCTTTCATGATTACCACAGACTTCTCCATTACATTTAACACTCTACCTTGGGCTTTATACACACAACCAGCTTTGTCAAGTGCTCCAAGTGAGATTAGATTTCTTTTTAGTTCTAGTACATACTTTACTCCACCTAGACCTCTTGAAGATCCATCCTACATTTTCAGCTTGATAGAACCAACACCAATCACTTCACATGTGTTGTCATTTTCCAATAGCACTTTGCTTTCATCAACCGCTTTGTAATCAATGAAAAGTTCATTTCTTGGTGTCATATGAAATGGACAACCTGAGTCCATTATCCAAACCTTGCTATGGCTTGTTCTTGTTGTAGCAAGGACTTCAACATTTTTACAATTTCCAAATGCATTAGCACAATCTCCATCTTGCTTGTTATTTCCTTGCTTCATCCACCTCTTGTTTCTTTGTGGATAATGCTTCCTAAAGTGTCCTTCTTGATGACAAATCTAGCACTCTATTTTCTTTCCTTCCTTTCACACTCAACACTTCTCTAGTCATCTTACCATACAATTTCAGGTCCAATTCCTTTAAGTAGGCTGTTGCAGCAACTTCCTTTAGGGTCAAGGACTCTGTGCTATACTTGATGGTGTCTTTTAGATGATCATAGGCTGGTGGCAATGAGTTTAACAAGAAAATGGCTTGATCTTCTTCCTCAATCTTGATTTCAAGATTTTCCAAATTTGAAACTAGTTTTGTAAACTCATTAATGTTGTCATCAGTTGATTTTGATTCATCCATCTTGAAGCTATAGAACTTGTGCTTTAAATAGATTCGGTTTGGCAAAGTTTTAGTCAAGTAAAGCTCTTCTAGTTTACTCCACATTTCAAAAGTTGTCTTCTCCTTATTAACATTCTTTAAAACCGTATCAGACAGGCTAAGGATGATGGTATTTCTTGCCTTCTTCAAAGTGTCAGCCTTAGTTGAAGCATCAGTCTCAGATTGCTCTTTCAAAGTTTCTTCCAACCCAAATTGCCAAGGTATGCCATCATCTTCTCCCTCCATATGTTGAAATCATTCTTGCCATCAAAATTTTCCATTTCAAACTTAGATGTTGACATGTGAGAAAGACCCTGGCTAGTAATCTTCTTTCACCACATTTGTTGTTCCAGTTAACACAGAAAATTGGGGCAGGAAATCAGATTTCTTGAATCCTTCTTTGCAGATTTGAAGCCCAGCTCTAATACAAATTGTTGGGATTGTAATGACTTCCTTATATCCTGAAGTTAATGTAGAATTAATGGAGGCACATATGTACTAGCAGACTTGGCATGGAGAAGAAAATAAATTCAGGAAAAACTAGCAGAACATGATTGATAACCAGAAAAAAAATAACCTAGCAGCAACATATTAAACACAGAGAACAGATACAGAATAAAACTAGCAGAAAAAGAACAGAGTTAAAACAAGAAGAATGATCTTCCTCAGTTTTTATTCATCCAAGACTTTACATGATTTTTCAAACTAGAAATCATCAGAAAGATCCTACAAATTTCAAGAGTTTACAACTCTATCTCATCACACTTTTTACCATTACATACTCGAAAGCTACCCTTTCCAAAGCTCTTTTTTTTTTTAATTCTCGAGCACTCCCTTTTTTTTTAATCCTAATGCAGCCTTTTATAGACTCAAAGAAGCATCTAAGTTTGTTTTTAACTACCTAACTAACTAAGGCTCCTTTTGGTTGAAGATTTCAATTGAAAATAGTTGCTCAAACCAGCAACAAAACAGGATCCTCTTACAATTTTTTTTTTCAGTGGCTGAGGTATCTGAAACTCAATCTAAGGAATCATGTTTTACAATAGTATTTACTATTTATACACCATGCACATAGTAACTACATTAACTGACTACCCTTTTTGGTCAAATATAATTGAGACAAACAAATCCATTTGAAGAAGTACGATAGTGTCAAACCTCGTCCCTTCTCTCTTGGGGTGTCTTGCGAAATTGTGAACTGTATATTTTCATAAATATTTACCAATATACAAATTAATTGATCGTGCTCAAAGACAATGTGGTCATTCAACCAATTTAGGTGAACTAAACAAAATTTCTGAGAAGGTTTTTTCAAAAATAAGAATAAATAATAAATGGAGCAATTGATCACTGTGAGAGTTATGTTTCTCAAAACACATTTAAAAACGGTGTTATTTGTGTCAATTGCCTTAACTGCTTCTTTGGCTTGAGCTGCTTGAGTGGCATCCATTTATTGGTAGCTGGGTCTTTCACACGGATTGTGTTAGTTTAAACTTATATGGACCGTTAGATGAAATCAATGGCTGAGATCTATTCTTGAGATAATATCATCTGCTGGTTTTCATGAGTCGGATGACTTTTCCTTTTTCTAGATTCTTCGTTTTCTCTCTCTTTCTCTTCGTCTTCTCCATTTTTGAGTTTGTAATTTTCTTCTTGTTGGGTTCTTTGTAATTGATCTAGGTGTTAAATTAGACCTGAAAGAGTTGCTGATTTCGTGTAGTTTTTTCTCCCAAGTGTTGAGTTAGATCTTTGTATTTTTTTTCATTCTCTATTTTTGCCAGATCTTACTATCGATGATCGAAAATCTGGTACTAAGTGGTTTGATGCAATATTTCTCTCTTGGAAGGTAATTTTGCACTAGTGGAATGAGCTGTTCTTGAGCCCCCAACAGATCAGGCCATTTTTTACTAAACTAGGTCAACATCTTTTGTGTTCTTGTTCTTTTCTTTATTGCTCTTGTACGTTTATGCTTTGTAGTTCGTATTAATAAGTGGTTTCATACGTAAAATCCCAACAAAATTGGTATCAGAGCTAGTTAGGGTTTCGATTGTGTTTTTTATTTTACATCATAACATTTTTCTTGGATATTTCGATTACACATTTGTATAAATCTTCCAAGGTCTAAACAAATAGTACTATTTTTAGCATCTTGAATCTGATCAATACTGACTGTTTTACTTTTTTGGTCTGGACTGTTGGTTAATCGTTTGCTCTAACTGTTGGGTTTGATTGAGGGCTTTGGGTTAATAATAATGTTTTTCAACAGTATTGGTAAGATCTTTTCAAACCTTCTTTAAATTCCGGTTTGGTATTTTTCTTGTAAATGATATATGAATAATATGTTGTATTTTTTTGAATTCTTGTAACTAATTTGAAATTTTGAAATACATATATCTGTATCATATATTTGTAAATTGTCTGGGCTTCTTTCATACCTTCATATATATTTGACTGAGGTTATTGATTGAATTGATTTTATATACTGTCAAATATTCGCCTTATTGTTCTCCAATTTCTAAACACTTTTGACTCGTATTCTCGTTACATTGATTATTTGAAAATTGTTTTCCCAAAACCTTTTCTGTGATGTTCACGAGTACAAGCCACACTTTTATAGAATTCGTAATGGGTTCGAATGTCGAATTATAACAATTCGATGGAAAGGAGGACTAATCTATATGGAAGCAGAAAATAAGGGACATTATGGTCCAACAAAGGGTTGCAAAGGACCTTGATGATCCTGAAAAATTTCCTGATGAGTTGAAAGCAAAACTAGCTGAAATTGAAAATATGAATGAAATTGCATATAGTTCTATAATTTTACATATATCTAATAATATTGTTAGACAAGTTGATAGTGCTGAAATTACTAGGACTTTATGGACTGCATTAGAAGCCCTGTTCTTGACTAAGACTCTGCCTAAAAAATATATATGTTAGAGAAGCTATTTAGTTTTAAGATGGACCTTGGAAAGGATTTGGAAGTAAACCTAAGTGACTATAGCATAATTGTTAAGAGCCTAGAACACAATGATAAAAAGTTTGAGGATGAAGACTTAGTTGTTATATTGCTGAACTCTTTACCTGAATCCTATAAAGAGATTAGGAATGTTATAAAATATGGTAGGGGTACTCTTACACAAGCAATTGTGATAGATGCATTGAAATCTAGAGAGTTAGAGTTTAAGAGAGAGAATATAACCAACTCAAGAGAAGAAAATTTGTTTTTGAGAGAAAAAACTGAAAAGAAAAAATTTAGTTTTCATAATAAGAAGGGTATAGAGATATCTAAAACTAGATCTAAGGCTCCGTTTGATTGGTGATATTTTTCCTGAAAGTAGGAAAATATTTTCCTACTTCCACTTTTTGACTGTTTGATATGCTAAATTTTTCATGGAAAATGTTTTCCTCCCTTTTTCTAGGTACAACCCTTTAATGCACGAATGGTGGAAAATGTTTTCCAACCTTTTAGGTGGGAAAACATTTTCCAACTTTTTTTTTTAGCAATGACAACCAATTCTATCAACCATTGTAAAAAAAATTTTCATTTTTGTTGACAATTTCTATGCAAAACAAAGTCAAACGAATATGATAATTTTTTCTAATTGTTTTAAATATTTTTTTTTACTTTTTGGTAATTGGAACAAATTCTTAACCTAATAGTAGAAAATATTATCACTTTAATGGACAATTTCCATAAAAAATGAAGTCAAACGGATTTCAAACTTTTAACATTTTCCATAAAAAATTATACCAATCAAACACATTTAATTACAATTCCCCGTAAAACAAGTTCTAGTCTAATATTTTCACTGAAATTCGTTTTCTTTCCACCCTATTTTCCATGGTGCAATCAAACGAACCCTAAGTCAAAAGATAAAAGTAATAAGAAATGTTATAATTGTGGGAAGTTGGGACATTTCAAAAGGAGCTGCTTTGACTGAAAAAAGAAACAAAATGACCTAAATAATAATGATGTGAATAATGCTACCATAGTATCTGAATTAGATAGTTTACATGTCTTGAATATGTCCAATGAAGAGCCTAATAAAGACTGGATTTTGGATACATGGTGTACTTTTTATATGTGCCTTGAATATTCTTGGTTGTATAATTACAAAGAAATAGAACCTGGAAAGGTTTATATGTGAGACAATAATTCTCAGATTGTGATTGGGGTTGGTGACATTGCTATCAAAATGTATGATGCCACTATCAGGCTAATAAAAAATGGTAGGTATGTCTCAAATATGAAAAGAAACCTTATTTCTTTAGGGACTCTTGAAGATGAGGCATCTTCCTTTAAATTTTGTAATAAAGTTCTGAAAATTATGAAGGGATTTATAATTGTAATGAAATGGCCTAAAAGAAATGGTATATACTATATTAAAGGAAAAATAGAAACTACACCCGACTCCAGTCTTCTCACTGTTAATAAAGATAAAATTGAACTATGGCACAACATAATAGGTCATATTGGTTTTAAAGGATTAAAGTCTTTAAGTAACCAAAATTAAATGAAAAAGATGATATTGAATCAATGGACTTCTTTGAGACTTGTGTGTTGGGTAAGTCGTGCAAGGTAAGTTTTGAAACTAGCTCACATAGAACCAATAGACCCTTGGACTATGTTCATGCTGATCTATGGGGCCTTGAGAAGCATTCCACATTTGGTGGAAGTAAGTACTTCTTATCCCTTGTGGATGATTATTCTAGAAAGGTTTGGATTTATCCTTTAAAAGTTAAATTTGGAACTTTCCAAAATTCAGGACTTGGCTTAAATATGTGGAGAATCAATTAGAGAAGAATTAAAAACATTAAGAACTGATAATGGGCTTGAATTTTGTAATTTTGAATTTGATAACTTTTGTAAGCAAAATGGGATATTGAGGTTAGAACTGTAAATCACACATCTGAACAGAATGAGGTTACTGAGAGAATGAATATGACCATAATGAACAACGTTATATGTATGTTAATCAATTCTGGCATTGCCAGAGATTTTTGGGCTGAAGCTGCATGTACTACGGCATACTTGATTAATAGGTCATATTCCAGCAGTATGTGTTTTAAGACTCCACAAGAATTGTGGACATGAGAGCTTCCAAATTTAAATCACATGAGAGTTTTTGGATGTGTTGCTTATGTACATCAGTCTGAAGGAAACCTAGAGCCAATGGCTATTAAGTGTGTGATGTTAGGCTACCCAAAGGGTGTGAAAGGGTACAAGTTATGAGTTTTAGGTGTCCAAGGCATCAAAATAATTAATAGCAAGAATGTAGTCTTTAATGAATCTGAAATGACATGCCTAAAACAAAGTACTGATAAATCAAACAAATCTGAAAGTTTAAAAACTACTCAGAATGAAGTAAAGCTAGCTAAGTTTGATTTACCTAGACCTGAAAATGATGAAAATAACCCTGCACGTCAAGAATCTAAATCTAAACCTGAACCTGTTGCGGTGACTGAATCCCAAATTGAAATTGACCTGAAGAACCTAATCATGCTATTGAACAAATAACTAATCAAGATTACCAACTTACTAGGGATAGGGAAAGAATGCAAATCAGGCTAACCCTAGGTATGAGTTACTAAACCTAACCGACCTTGCTTTAGTCTCAGGTAAAGCTCTTGAATGAGCTAAACCTACATATTATGAAGAAACATTTAATGGAAAAAAATTCTGAGAACTGGATAAGGGCAATGTAGGAAGAAATGCAATTTTTAAGTGAGAACAAAACATGGAAACTTGTTAAGAAACCTGAAGATCACAAAATTGTACTGTGTAAATGGATCTACAAACTTAAAGAGGGAATCAACCCTAGTAATCTCGTGAGGTTTAAGGCAAGATTAGAAGCAAAGGGGTATGCTCAAAGAGAAAAGGTTGATTACAATGAAATATTTTCACATGTAATCAAATATAAGACAATCAGGTTGGTCTTAGCACTTGTTCAATTTAATTGGAAACTTGAACAACTTGATGTTAAAACTGCATTTTTGCATGGAGAATTGGAAGAGATCTTCATAAGTCAGCCTCCAAGTTTTGAGGTTAAGAATAAAGTTGATTATGCATGCAAATTATAGAAATCATTGTATGGGCTGAAACAAAGCTCAAGACAATGGTACAAAAAGTTTGATGCATATGTATTAAAGATAGGTTTTAAAAGGAGTGAGTTTGATGCTTGCTTATACTATAATAACATTAAGAATGGGTGTGAAGTCTACTTGCTGCATGTTGATGATATGCTTTTGGCTAGCCCTAGAAAGTCTCAAATCAAGACATTAAAGGATATTTTAAAATCTAAGTTTGATATGAAAGATTTAGGAAATGCTAGAAAAATTCTAAAAATGGTTATAAATAGAAATGTGCCTGAAAACATGTTAACTATTATACGAGAGGCATATTTAAATAAAGTTGTAACCAAATTTGGGATGAAAGAGAGTAAAACTGTTAATGTTCGTCTTGCTGGTCACATGAGTCTTTCCCATTCTCACTCTCCTAAATCTGAAGAAGAATTAAAAGAGATGGAAAACATGCCCTATGCCAATGATATAGGTTCAGTCATGTTTTCTATGATAACAATCAGACTTAACCTTGCTTATAATATTAGCTTTCTAAGTAGATTTATGTCCAATCTTGAAAAGCCTAGTTGGCTGGGATGAAATAGTTGTTAAAATATATAGTTGGAACATTAAATCTAGGCTGTGTATGAGAAAAGATCTGAAAATCTAACCCTTAAAGGTTATGTAGATGCTGATTTTGCTGGTGATAAGGATAACAGGAAATCAACTACAACATATTTCTTTGTTCTCGATGATAATTGCATAACTTGGAAATCTCAATTGTAGCCTTTAGTTACTTTGCCAGCGCCGAAGCTGAATATGTAGTTATAACTGAAGCCATCAAGGAATGTATTTTGTTAAAAGGAATTTTAGAAGAATTAAACTTCATGCATGATACTCCTATAATGTTTATTGATAGTCAAAACGCTCTATTACTTAGCAAAAATTCTGTCTATCATAAAAGATCAAAACTTATCGAGGTGAAGTCTCGTTTTATTAGAGGAAAACTATCTCAAGGTGAAATTAATCTTGTTAAAATACATTATGATAAAAATCCCTCAGATATGGAAGCTAAAATTCTGCATGTAGGTAAGTTTAAATTGTGTTTATCTTTATACATATTGACACAAGGTAACTTTTTGCAGGTCCTAGGCAATGATGATGAACATCTTTCCATATGCAAGTTTTGCAACCAAGAGAGAGTGTTATTGAGAACAAAGGTGAGGAATGCGAGAGTTGTGTTTCTCAAAACACATTTAAAAATGGTGCTATTTGTGTCAATTGTCTTAGCTGCTTATTTGGCTACCATTTATTGGTAGCTGGGCATTTCACAAGGATTGTGTTAGTTTAAACTTATATGGACCGTTAGATAAAATCAATGGCTGAGATTTATTCTTGAGATAATATTGTGTGTTGAGTTTCATTGAGTCTGATGACTTTTCCTTTTTGAGGACTCTCTCTCTCTTTGGCTCCTCAATTTTTGAGTCTGTAATTTTCTTCTTGTTGGGTTCTCTATAATTGATCTAGTGTTAGGAGGTGAATGTTTGGTATTAAATTAGGTTTGAAAGAGTGACTGATTTCATGTAGTTTTTCTTCTGAGTGTTGGGTTAGATCTGTGTATTTTTCACTCTGTGTTTTTGCAAAGATCTTACGATCGATGACCAAAAATCTGGTATTGAGTGGTTTGATGTAATATTTCTCTCTTGAAAGGTAGTTTCGAACTAGTGGAACGAGTTGTTCCTGAGCCCCCAGATTAGGCCATTTTTTACTGCATTGGGTCAACATCTTTTGTATTCTTGTTCTTTTCTTTACTACTCTTGTACATTTATGCTTTATAGTTCGTATTGATAAGTGGTTTCATACGTAAAATCCCAACAATCACCTATAAAAAATTCGTCTATAGTCGATAATGGTATTATTGTCGATGGTTCTAATGAAAATTCAAATATGATAGCTATTCGAATGGAACTCATAGTGATTACATTAATTTTCACTAGTACACCTCCATCAATAATTATTGATGATGATGATGTTGACAATTATTGCTTCGGTCGCTCATTGTAGATGAAATTTTATTCTTTCTTTATTTTTTATTCAATAAACAAATAAGGCTATATTTATTATTTTGTTACTTATGGACTTTTTCATTGATAATATTTTTTTGTTTTTAATATTTTATTTTGTGACCGAGTTTTTTTATGATACAATATATTTATAAAAATATTGTTTTTTATTATAGAAGTAATAATTCAATGTTAAGCGTAGTCTACTTGTAGTCAATGAGACACGAAAAGGAAAAATCTAACCATAGAATTGATGTTCACATTTTGATGGAAGAGTACATAAGTGGCCTGAAATTCTGACTTTTGCGGTATATGCACGCACAAATGGCGTATTCAAGTGGGCTCCTTGTCTTCACAACAAAACTGCAATAGTGACGTCTCAACCACTTGAAAGTTAATTGTTAAGAGCCTATTCTCTTTGCTATTTTCTGTTTTCGATTTTTCAAAACAACGAAAATGCGTTATCTTCTCCATTTTCAAAAACGAATTTTTGAAAACAAAAAAATGGCTTGAAAACTCAAAACGTCAAAGATGACGTTTTGAGTGTTTTCAAGCCAAAACACGGCAACATTGAAAACACGGAAAACAGCTTGTTTTTCCTCATTCTCCATAGAAGCCAGAAGAATTGATGTCTTCTTCCTCCACAATCGACCACCACTCGCCAGAGGCCACCAGACCCCACTACCATTCGAACCCATTTTCAACCTTTTGTCATCACTTGGCCACGGAGTTGCCGAAAACAACCCCAATCACCACCCAAAACTGCGCTACCATATTTTCACAGCCGTCGGCCACCACCGTTTCGATCGTGGACCACCACCAATCCACTCCTCTCACTCAAGCGCTCCAGTACCACCATGGGTCACCTGCAATTTTGTCCAAAATCGAGTGAACTTGCGAAAATTGACATTTATCACTCTTCTCAATTTTGTCTCTTCGTCCCTTCTCTTAGGTTTGTGTGTATTCATGAAAGTTGTTTACTCGTTTGTAGATTAATAATTGATCAATTGAAGTTTTGAATGATTTATATTTATTTGATTCGCTAGGTATGAGGAAAATGCTTTGCGATTTTCTATTTTGATTAATAGGAGTTGAATTCTGTTGTTGTCTGAATAGTGGATAATGGTTTGATTAGTTTGCATCTAACCATATCTGTAAAGAACACTTTTCCAAGATTATAAGCATTGGCGGATTTCTGCTTATTTTTCTCATTTTTAAGCATTAGTTTCTTAGAAAGATTATAATTTTCTGGAAATTTTGTTGCTGATTAATTAAAAAGCATCAATTGCTTACTGATACTGGGCTAGCTTATACTGCGTGAGAGTCATTCACTTGCAGGTTGCAATTTGTACCATTTTAAATCTCTGCAGAAATTGGAATTGGACTCTTGTTGCTTTGTTGCTCCTACGGGACCTCACTTTTTCCTGAGTCTTTTTGTGATGTTATTATCGATTTCATGATTCATTTATTTGGACAATTAACATTCATGCTTGCTAGTACCTGTTTGCGAGGAGTTATCAATTTGGAGAATTATGATGAGATTAGAATGTGGAGCGGCATGAAAATTTTCAGAATTAATATGTATTGCACTAAAAGATTGTCATATAAGTTGAATATAATGTTTATCAAAGTTTCTCTCAGTGCAGCATTTCTAGGATTCCTCTAGCTGAAAAACTCATGTAGTCATTGGACATGTATTTCTTGGAAGAACTCCTCAATTTGAAAGGAGACCATGGCTTCCAATTGAATGAAGTGATTGTGGTTCTATGGTACATCATGGGTTTATGGCCTTTAGTATACAGTATGTTGCTTCTTCCAACTGGTAGAAGGTAACTTGCTTCTATTCCTTCATTCTTTTCACTAGAACTACAAAAAGGTATTGCTTCTAATTGGAGAAATGAATTCAAAATATTGGAATCATTCCATTGCATCCAATTTTCTTTGATCACTTGCAATGTGGGTTTTCAACGTGGTTCGTAGTTTGTAGCATAGTCGGGCATGAGATTCATATCATACAAAAGCTATGATGAGAAATTCTTTCCAAATTTTCAACAAATCTTTAGGAAGTTTTTTTGATCTTAGATTTCTTCTTTTTGCAGTTCAAAGGGAAAAATTCATGTTTGGCCATTTCTTATACTTTCATGCTTTGGTGGCACTTATGCGCTTATTACCTATTTTGTTCTCTGGAGACCGCCGGCTCCACTTGTCGAAGAAACTGAGCTGAGAAGATGGCCTCTAAATTTCTGGAATGGGTTTTCCTCTATTATGTTTGGGAAATGTAAACTAACAAATTACACATTGGATTACAATAGCTGCAGGGCTAACTATAATCATTTATTCTGGTTTATCTGGTGTTGATGCTAGTTCCCATTAGTAGCCTATCCTAATTGTGAAGCCATTGTTGTTTATACTTAGATCATCTAATGCTTCAAAATATGTAGTACTTTGCTCTTTCTTTGAAATTAAAATTAAAGGCGAACTTAGAATCAGTGATCAAATTTCCATGCTAATTGCTTTGTCACATACTTCTTGATTTATGTATTGTTACTTAGAGATCAGTTATCAATTCTTTTGTTAGAACATCTCATGCTTCCACGAATTGCTTAACAAAATGGCCATATAAGTAAAAGTAGATGTCTAGAGAAATTCATTTATAGATTGACGCTCATCATTTTTATAATCATTTGCTTCACGTTGGATGCAATGATGAAGACCTTACTCGCTTAAGTATCCCCTTGAAATATTGCATTATTTATTTGGACATCAATAATCTGTTTGGCACAGATATAATAAATCTCATTTCTAATTGTATCGATTGACATGTTTTGCCTAATTTAATTTAGGTTGTGTTTTTTATATTAGGAAAACAATACTTTAAGATTCACCAACTTCAAATTTTATATATTATTTAATACTATATGAATATTAAACTATTAAAATTTATTGAATAAAACATTATAAAAAAAATTCTCAAAATTTTAAAGTAAACACGTTTTCCATTTTTCTGTTTTCAGAAACCGTTTTTCAGAATAACAAAAAGAACGCGTTTTTAGCAATTTTGAAATAGATACTCAAAACATAAAACACAAAACACAAAATGAAATCAAAACACAATACACAATACAAAATCACGAAGAGAACAACCCCTAAGGGATTCGTGGACCGATAGTACTTTTAACTTAGAACACTTTATATTCCGATTTTATATTTTTAAAGACGATTTGAGTGAGGGGCGGATCGAGGAATTAGTTAGGAGGTTGAAATAGTGATGAATAGATATATTATCGGTGTCGACATGTCAAAAGTGTCACACTACAGTGGAACAAATTAAAGGTACTTCAACAATTCAACATTGCTACAACAATGTAAAAAATCCAACAAAACATTTAAAAGTCAATAACATTAATAATAAGTCAACAAGAAAACAAATTCAATATTAAGTCGAGAAGACGACAATAATATAACAATTTCATTTCACTACAAATTATTATCGATATACCGAAAGGGGCTGTTCTCTTCGTGTTTGAGTTTTGAATTTGTTTTGTGTTTTGTGTTTTGAGTTTCTGTTTTGAAATTTTCAAAAATGCGTTCTTTTTGTCATTCTGAAAAACTGTTTCTCAAAACATAAAAATGAAAAACGCGTTTACTTTGAAAATTTGAGAATTTTTTTGAATAATATTTTATTCAAAAAATTTGATTATTTAATAAATTTTAATGGTTTAATATTAATATAGTATTAAATAACATATAATTTTGAAGTTAGTAAATCTTAAAATGTTTTTTTTTTCAGATATAAAAAACACAACTTAAATTAAAGTTGACAAAACAGTTCAATCGATACAATTAGAATTTTACGTGTCAAACTACTATTGTTTTATTTATCTTTCTAGGCAAACTACTATTGTTTTATACTTGAAACATTTGGTCCTTGTTTTTTTGAAAATTCATTTTTCCTCAAATTCATTTTCAATTACACATTTATCAACTTTCAACCACACATTCACAACTTATTACCCAAAAAAATCTGATTTTTATCAAAACCAAACAAAGACATAGTAAAAATACCGATGTTAAATTGTCCCTTACATTCTCTCTCTTTCTAGTGATAATAATTTTCCACCAAAGCGATCAGCCAAGAAAATACTATGCAATAAGACAAGAACCAATAGATAAAAGACATATGTAATAAGTAGATATACCATGATAACGTTGCTATGCATCTCTTTGTTTGAGTTTTAACCCCTACTTGGTTTTGCTAAAAACGAAGTCTTAGAAGATTCTAATGTGAAAGTGGTGAGTCATGTAAAATGTGATTAATATTAATTATTGACTCTAACTTAAGTTTTATCAACTTTGTTAGCTAAACCAAACAGGGGCTTAACATAATTGACAAGCTATGCTATCAAGATGGGGGAACTCCTTGTTTATTGCCTTCGAGAGAAATAAAAGGATTTAACAAAAACGAAAACAATACAAGTAACAAACCACCAATATATGCCAACACAAGTAAACAATTCACTACAATAAAAGCAAAACTTGATCAAGTATCATGTCCAATTGTATAAACAAACGGTCCATCAATAGAATGGTAGACTTAAAAAGACACTTAAAAATAGATGAAAATTGCAACTGGTATTTGATATAGAAAATTGAAAAATCCCACCATAACAACATAGTCCTCATTGCTCAGGCAACCTCAGCATCCTCCACCACATGGACAACCTTAGCAGTTGGATTTGCCAAAAGATCAGTGTACTCTTGTTAAGGAGATTTTGCAAAGCGAGTCTCCCTCCAAAAGTCAGGAGTAAGGAACCCGTAAGTCTTTAAAAGACAATCAAAGGTAGCCTGCAAAGACAAGAAAACATATTATTAGCCAAATTAGGCAAAACTTTATGAGGTGAACGTGACATATAAATGTCACTCAAAAGCATATGTAGGAACTGGTGCCAATTGATGAGAACCTGAGGACACGCATCACAAATAGAAGAACTCTACAAAACAATTGTTCGCAACCTTTCAAGCATTCAGGAGGGGCCAGATAAGTTGAAAGAGAACATCTTTTTCAAGACACATAAGAGTTCTATATAATGCCATTATGTGCAAGTTTACAAGTTCATCGTGATGTCGTAGATTCAAAAATGCCCAACAGTGGATTAGAGATACGGATGCTGCGTCTTCTCTATTGGTTATGTTTGCGCCACTAAATGGTGCTATAGAATAAAGTTTTAATTTACTCACAGAGAAACAATGATGAAAGACACTCAATGACCTCTATTCTGAATTTCTAACACCTTGCCTCCAATTCATGTTAACAAAAAGGAGGTTACAAAAAAAAATAGAAATGTTGAAATCGACAAACTACATTACTTCCCTCATTCAAATTTGTACCACTAATCTTTAAGCATGACTAACATTCCATCTATATTTACTATTCATTTGACAATGTATCCGAACAGAAAGTATACAAAGTAAATTGAAGTAGAATGAGAGAAGTTAATCAAGGAATCAAAATTTGACGAAAGTATGGCAGCCTCCTATACATTTTACCCTGTGATATATGTCTGCTATCTAACCCATATGTCAGTGAAACCAAAGATAAAGAAACTGTTCAAACTGGAATACTAAGCCCTTTTAACCCCTAGAAACTTCATCAGACGATATTGTACCTCAAGGGAGACTTCTCAATTAAAACATTCCTATAATCTGGAAATTTTGGTTAAATGCCAAGAAATGATATATGATTAACTTCGAATCTACACAGCTACAACTACTAGAGAAGAAGTTATTAACACAATTTAAAATATCATACATAAAATGCGTACGATACTCATCTTCATCTTAGACCACTAAAGAATCTATGTATGTTACACAGTTGAGCCACTTCAAAATATTAGGAGAGGTAGACAGTTGATATTTTCTTGTGTGCATCGGATAATTGCACCCTAACTTCCAGAATATTAGCAATGACCAAATTGCAACAATTATCTAAAAATTACAGCGACAACTAGTTAATGATAGCTCTCTCTGGAAAAGAAAACAACGAGGCTGGAATAGATTTGTGAGAGAGAAGGAGTTAAGGGCTAATGATATTTTAGCTTTCTACAAGCATGAGAGTCGAGGCACGAATAGAGATTGTACAGATCTTCATAATTCCCCCCGAAATGATAAATCTCCTACATTGTACCAGTCCTTTTAGCATCAAGAACACAACCTACAATTCCACCTCCAGCACCAAACAGAGACCCCTAAACAACAAGAATAGCCAAGACACGACACCCATACATAACCTGCAATTCTGCCTTCACCACCATCTACCCTTCCCCCTGCGAATTCAACCTGCAATTCCGCCTCCACCACCATCTACCCTTCCCCCTACGAAATCACCGCCCCCACTATTATCCAACCCGCCTCAGTTTTTACACCCAACAAATTAAAAAACAGAGGCCAAACCTTACCCAACAAATATGATATAGAATAGCAAGCAAATAACCAAAGATTATCACAAACAAGTAATCAAAGCCTTGATTTGAAGATGCGAAACCTTGATTGAAACAGCCTGTAAAGAAGCCTTCGATTTGGCAAGACGAGCTCAAAACCTTGATTTGAAGATCCCGTAGAGAACCCTTCGATTTGGCAACACGATCTGTTTCCAAATTTGGGTTGTGGGTTTGTAAGAGAGGAAATTGATTTACCAGAGCGTCCTTCGTTTCGGGAGAAGGGAGAGAGAGAATTGAGAAATGTGGTTCCCGTCTTTTGGTAAATATCCCTTGTTTTGTTGTTAGTTTTTCCAAAACATGGTTTTAGTCGTTTTCCGTTTTCAATGCTTTTTTTTCATTTTCAAAAATGCGTTTTCGAAAGCAGGAAAGAGAACGCGTTTTCACTATTTTGAAAAATTAAAAACAGAAAACGACTAAAAAACGATAAAGAGAACATGCCCTAAGCTTTGCCAAACAAGAAGTTAAATGCATCACTGATCACCATACTTTTTATAATATTATTCATTGATCATTGAACTTTAAAATAATAGACTAGCAACTGAATTTACCAAAATGTTATTTTATCTATCACTCCATCACCCACCATTCAAAAAATTGAAGGAATGGATGAAATTGATAACGGATATTCGCACGTGACTACTTTGAGAAGTGAATTGTCCAAATAGGCACTAAACTTTAAGCTATGCTTCCAAAAGGTCACTGGACTTTAAAAATTACCCAAGTGATCACTGAACTTTGCAAAAGGATTTCACGAAGTCGCTGAATTTTAAAAATCACCTCATTCATTACTAAACTTTGCAAAATGTTTCTACGAGATCACTAGACTTTGCCAAAGGTTTCCTAGGAGATCACTGAATTAGTGACCACTGGGAAACCTTTTGCAAAATTCAGTGATTAATTAGGTAATTTTTAAAGTTCAGTGATCTCGTAGAAACTTTTTGCAAAGTTCAGTAATGATTTGAGTGATTTTGAAAGTTTAACGACCTCTTAGAAACATGGCATAATGTTTAGTGACTATTTGAGCAATTCACTCCTACTTTGAGAGTCAAGTTTGCACCGGATCACCGAAGTTTATTGCCCAATTAGAAATGCTTTCAAGTTTAGTATTAGTAGTCTATGAAAAACATTAGGAGAACAGTAGTCAATGAGAAATATTATGGAAAGTACAATTTACCTTAGGCTATCATTATCCACCAATAAATCCATCATGATATTTCCATTTATTTATTGAATTATGCTAGTTGAACATTATTTATGTACAACTTGGATGACACTTAAATATGTAGCAGTGTTGAAAAAATTAATAGTAAAATTATTTGTCATATGATACAATATAAAATAGAATGTCAATTAAATTATATGTGTAACAAAATATTTATTTATTTACATCATCGACATGTCTATCAATTTTTAATGGTATGTACATACTATAAGGAACCCTTAAAACTTTTAAAACAGAAGAATATTATAATCAATTCAAATTAAGCATCTTGAAATGAGTTGAGAGGATTGGTAATTTCAATCCGAGTTCAAACAAATGGATACTGTCACACAATGACCATAATTATTTGAATGTTTTACAATGTTTCTCATTTACCATTGTAATTTCCACAATATTTTTCAGTGATCACAACAATTGAACTCCGATTAGGTAGCTAAACTATAATACAAAGTCGCCATGTCTATGTTTTAGGTGGCAATAGAGTGACGGATGTGATAATAACGATTTGGTAAGTTCAATGATTAATCGAAAATATTTTAAAGTTCAGTGACTAGTGAAAATTATTGCGAAAAGGAAGATTGAAGAGTACTAGTGAGAAATATTGTGAGGGGTACCCTGGTAAAAAATGGGAACAATAATATGGCTGAAGATGTAAATGGGAACAAAGATGTAGTAGAATATGTACACAATATAATCTCTATAAATTAATAGCATTGGACCTTGTAAATTTAATTAATTAAAATATATAGTTTTTTTTTTTTTTTTTTTTTAATAATTTATTAACTTATAGAGTGCATTTACAATTAAAACATATATTTATCAACTAAAATTTATCTTATTTTACCTATGTACTCAATGAATATTATTAAAATTATTTTTTTTTTTTTTTTTTTTTTATAATTAAATATTATTTATTTTTATCTCATTAATTTAATTAGTGCATTCAACGAATTAGATTAATAATAATCTTTATATAAACAAATACAAAGTCTTCTTATATTTCATAATTACAATAGCTTCTCATCTAAAAGATGTTCAAAAATAAATCATGATAGGCGAGAGATGCATAAAGCATTAAGCAATTCACAATTATTTTCATGGGAAATAGAAAAAGAATCCAACTTCACTTTGGTATATTTGATAGCCGTTTTCCTTAGCAAGTTTTTTTTTTCCTCTTTTACACTCACGTGCCACTTTCTTGGATTTTTTTTTTTTTTTTACATTGATAAAAAAAAATCACTTCTATTGACAATTTTCATGTAAAAACAAAGTCAAACGAATGGAATTATTCCCCCCGGTTTATGTAATTTTTTTTCAATTTTTTTTTTTTTACAATTGAAAGAAAATTTTAGACCAAATGATAGAAAAAATTATCCCTTCAGGACAATTTTCATAAAAACGAAATCGAACAACATCTAAACTTTCAACATTTTTCAGGTGGAAAATTATACCAATTTTTTTTTTAATTACAATTTTAAATAAAACAATTTCTGACAATTCAATTTCATGTAAAACATTTTCTTGCACTCATTTCCACATTTACAATTTAAACGAACTAGAGAAAGATGGTCATGCTAAGCAGTACAAACCATCAAGATTTCCAGACATGGACTTGGTTGTTGATAAGTGGTCTTCAATACCAAGATTGTGTGAATATAACAGGAAAGCTTATAAATATTTAAACTATTAATTAAATAACTCTATCTTAATTATTTGATTACACTAATCGGTTAGTATATCCTACAGGTAGTTAATAATGCAGATCTAACTGCAGCAGGTAGACACATCCTAGTGTTCTACAGTGATTTAATCGAATGCGAAAATAAGTAAGGAAGAACACCATATATAAAGTGGTAAATCCTAAGAAAAACATCAACGAGCCCCCATTGCCAAGGGTAAAATAATCCATTATCAGACAATCAAAAAAGTTTCAATTTTGTAATTGCAAAAAAAATTGACAAAAACAATGCCAAAAGAACGGGGTAAAACTTTAAAATTGGCCTAGTCAAAAGGCCATAATTCCCTTTTGAACTTTTTCACAGTAAATAACTTAAAACACAAAAAAAAAAAAAAAAAAAAAAAAAAAAAAAAAAAAAATAATATAATTACAAAATAGATATTGTTAAAAAGACAACACTGCCCTTTTAGTTAACAAATAAAAACCAAACACTCCCTACATAACATTACAAATCAGCTCAAATACAGATAAAAAATTCTCTCATCTTCTACACTCTGCCAAATCTCAAAAATATTTCCATAGATGAAGAAAAAAAAATTCGAGTCAATTACTTCAAATCAGTAAGACATTTAATTATGTTTAATTTGTTTTCGTTTAAATATGTGCATGTTTTTACTTGATAAATTAAGATTCGATGTAGGAGTTGGCAGAAATTTTTTTAGCAGATGTATATAATTATTTTAAGTAATTGAAAAAAGGAAATCATTGCATACTGTTTCGATTGGTCTTTGCGTGTTAAGCTGTTCGATAAAAAAACGAACAAGGTCCAAAAAAAAATGGTTAACAGCCTAAAAAACGACTAACACAACCAAAACCGCCAAATAATCGGCTGTTTGTGCCTAACAGCCATTTTAGGATGTTAACAGCCCATTTTTGGGCGGTTAAAATTGGGCTGTTAAGCCTATTTTGGGCTGTTAACAGCCCAAAATTGGGATGTTAACCGCCAAAAATTATGGGCGGTTAACAGCCCAAAATTGGGCTGTTAAGCCTATTTTGGGCTGTTAAAACAGCCCAATTTGGGTGTTAACAGCCCCATATTTTAGGCGTAAAACGCCCACCCAAAATATGGGCTGTTAAAAGCCCATATTTTGGGCGGTTAACATCCCAATTTTGGGCGGTTAACATCCCAATTTTGGGCTGTTAACAGCCTAATTTGGGCTGTTAACAGCCGAATAGCCTATTTTAACGGCTGTTAACGGCCGAAAAATATTGGTCATATTTTAAGGCTGTTAACAACCTAAAAAATCGGCTGTGTTATGCAAATAAGTGGGAATGTTAGACTGTTAGGTGTTGTTTTTTTTTTTTGGTATAATTTTCCATGGAGAATATTGAAAATTTACAAATTCGATTTGTCATGCCACACAGATATGAGGATTATACTCCTGGTTTGTTATTTTGGCGATTTTGAGTGGATGAAAATAATCGATGGACATGAAAATGGACAAGTGACGGACAACGTAATATGCCAACACATATAACAGAGATACATCGTACGACGAACTATACCATGATATACAGAACAAGTTGAACGTCTATTTATCTCTATACAATATCGTACTGAGATATCAATTCAAGAGCATTTGCCATTTCAATTCCACCTGCAAATTGTTTTACATCGTGATATTGAGTGAGTTAATATGTGTGATTTGAACAAAATGCAAATGACACCAATTTGCGTGATTTTAGTGATGAAGGACGACTTAGAAGGTAGAAATGAACATTCGGATGGAGCTGATGACAATGCAAATAATTTTTGGGATACTGTGGAGATATAGCTCGCGAGGATGACACAAATATTCCCGAGACAGTTGTTCATCATCATGACATCACTAAAACGCACATAATTCAATCGGTAGTTCAGGACAAAGCGATGAAATGTAAATGAATTACCAAAATGAGGATTTAATGGTTTATCCGTCAGAGCCACGAGGGGTTGGAGCTCAGGGGCCGGAACAAACGGACCTTCATCTAATTCTTCACGTGTTGGTTCCGATGAAGAAGATTGGTATGTGAGCAAATGTTGAAACGAAGAAAGCTTTAAAGGAAGCTGTGCACCTCCTGGCATTGAAATCAATTTTGAGTTAAAGGTAAAGAATAAATAAATCATTGTTAGACAGTTGTTTGCGTTGACGACAGTTGCTGTTGGCGGTTGCGAGGGACTAAGATGGATACGAATTAGAATTTTGTAGTTCGCAAATATATACGGGAACATAATTGTGAATTGGGGATTCGTCAAACGATCACAGACAAGCTCGATCATCGCATTTATTGGACGATGAGATAATGCACAAGTATCAGAACCCACGAACGATCTATAGACCTTCGGACATTATCAACGACGTCCGTTGAGAGTACGGAGTGGTCATGAGCTACAGAAGGCCTAGAAGGCCAAAGAATGGCGGTGGCGGATTATTGGCTCGGCCGAGGAGGAGTTATGCCTAAATTGGACAGATACTGTCATAATTTGGGGGCAACTAATCACGGTTCCACTTTTTTCATTGAGGCGGAGGGCGAGAAATGTTTTAAGTATTTATTCATGGCTCTTGGACAATGCATTAGATGATTCAAGCGAGGCTGACGGTAATTTTAAAGTGGAAGGTACAACTTGAAATCGAAATACAGGGGTACGTTGATTATTGTACATGTCAACTTCTCCCAACATCCAGATTACCCACTTGCATTCGGCAAGTCGACAGCGAGAATGATCGGTCAATGAGTTGGTTCTTTACGAAGCTCAGGGAAGCGATCGGGGAAGTCCCTCATCCTGCCTTCGTCTCTAATCGGGGTCAGTCTCTAATAAATACTATCACTGAAATTTTCCCCACGGCACATCATAGGTACTACATGTACCATATACAATGTAATCTGAAGACTAGATACCGGGGGCCAAGGCATCTTTTTCATTGTTCAGGAGGCGCCGAAGCTTACAGTTGTCGCGGAATCGCAATAAGTGGTTGAGTCGAAGATAGGGAAGAGTCATATCGGCATGGGGCGTATCTTACAAAGATGGGGATAGAACATTGGGCTGCATCACATGTTCCAACAAGTCGGTACAACTTGATGACGTCAAATAACGTGGAGTCTATGAATTCACTGTTTAAGAAGGATCGAGAGTTGCCAATTCTCGCATTGATAGAGAACATCCGTACGAAACTGCAACAGTGGTTTCACGATCGACGTGTTGAATCGCAAAACTGCTCGACTTGGCTAGCCCCGGTTCAAGAGGAAAAATTGTTCAAGCCTGAGGTTGCGAGAAAGTTGAATGTGAAACCACTAGATGAGTACGCGCTTTTCTGTACAAGATGCACGTCAGCAGATATACATTGTGGACCTGAATGAACACAAATGCACTTGTGTTCGATTTCAGTTGGAGAGTTTTTCATGTGAGCATGCAGTCGCGGTATCTATGAACAGAGGCTTGCAGCGAGAACATTATGCTCTCAGTATTACACGGCTGAGTATTGGAGAACTGCATACGCTGAGACTATATTTCCCGTACCGAACGAATCGATTGGGAAGTTCCTGACAATATTCTCTCACTTAATTAGTTGTCGCCACCGTAATTAACCGCGTGGCCCTGGCCGCCATGAACTTCAGAATACATTACTGGAGAGTTTTCTCGACCGCGTCGGTGCGGCAGATGTAGAGCAATCGGTCATACTCGTCAAAATTGTACGAGTCAAATTCCACTAGATAACAATTAGTCAAATATGTAATGGTTTTGTTGCTAAAGAACAATATTTAATATTTAACCATAATTTTCGCCAATTTGATTAAGTGTACATTAGTAACAGTTAAAGTGCACAATATTTCATTATATACTTATTATGACAATATTACAAGTATTAAATAAATGAATCCACAATTAAATGGATAACGTTTACGGATTACACTCGAATTCGTATAAATCACACGCTAATTTATTCCTCCAAATTTGTATCCATGCTCGGTTGATTCCATCGACCTTCAATGGTCTATACTCAACAAAAACTCGATGTACTTTATTGCAAAAAATGCCGCAATCACCCCTACAATTGAAGAATATTATTAGTGCGAAAACGTGTTAGATAAAAAACTAAGTTTGAAAGTAAAAAACAAAAATATAAATACTTACGATCTCGACTGTCTCGCCATCGTCTGGTCCCGCACGATGGCTAGCATGTCATTAACAATAACACCTGCTCGGGCGGCCATCAACGTACGATCACAGCAAGCGGCTCCAACTACTGCTCGAGCTGGCCCTATGTCAAACACGAAGGATCGGAGTCGTACACATACATCGTGGAGTCAGCAAAAACAATCTCCACGCCAATGATATGATGATTCAAGATCGCTGGAACATATATATGTGTACAAGCATCCCATGCCTTAACCCCGAGCGTCGACAATATCCCTACGACACATTCGGCCATATATTCAAGAAGCACGTACTTAACGAACCATAATAGCAACGATGTGCTCTACTTTGGTAATAGCTCCCAAAAACTCAATGATCAGTATGAGTCGGCCGGGCATATCAAATGACTGCGGATATCGTCGAGCTCGATCTCGTAGTACCTCCATGGCCAGGTCGATGTGCTACTTCAGGAAACACCCAATAAAAAAAAATTGAGCGAGTTATTTCATTCAAAAAACAAAAAAATTAATGACACATATATAAACAACAAAATGAATAATTCACTTACATCGTCGGCGAGCCACGTCCCTGAAGTGGTGATCTCGCGAAACCATTTATATGCATCTACTATCATCTTCGAGCCAACTTGGAGGCTTTGTCTGAAAATAAAATTTGAAAAAATGTTGAAAAAAGATATAGATGAATTAGAGTAACGTACTTTATTTAAATCCTATAATACTTACCGGGGCTTAATTATCCTCAACTCTGCCTCGAAGACTTTCCATCTTGCTGCGTACACCTCCCGGAACAGATTGGGGTACGTCCCGTCAATGAACGTCCTCCTCTTGGCCTCAGCCGTAAAGGGAGAAAAGACGTACTGCGAAGGCAAACTGACCCTCTTGCCGACCACCTGCTCCAGGGCGTCAGCGGCATGCCTTTTTCCCGCCGCTACGTCAGGTGTACGCTCGCCCTCCACATCGGGAATAACATCAGCCGGGCTCACCACCACCAACTCAACTCCTCCGTCTACCCTTGCCCTGTACTCCCCACACCACAACCCTCGGGCAACTGCCTCTGTCCTACTCTCCTCTGGTGGAACTGCCTCTCTCCTACCCTCCTCAGGGGGAACTGCCTCTCTCATACCATCCTCCGGGGGAACTGCCTTTGTCCTACCCTCCTCCGGAGGAACCGCCTCTCTCCTACCCGCCTCCGGGGATAAAAAAAACGAACGCCAATGTGGCATCATCCGCCCAGAAATGACCCCCTCCATTACCCCCTCCATCACCCCGTCCCTCACCCCGTCTCCCGCATATGATATTGCCTCGGAGGGCTGCAATTTCAGCCTGAAGCTCTCGGCGAATCTAGTCCATCTTACCCTAACCTTCGGCCCATCTCGTCCATCTGACCCTTAAACTCTCGGTGCATCTCGTCCATCTTACCCCTAAACTCTCCGCGCATCTCGTCCATCTGACCCCTAAACTCTCGGCGCATCTCGTCCATATGACCCGCTATAAATACTGTCAGGCGATCGTACAGATCAGTGGACGGTAGAGAAGGTGACCCGCTATAAATACAGTCAGACGGTCATACAGATCAGTCAATGGGGGAGAATGTGACCTGATCGGCGGCGGTGATGACCACGACAACGGTGATGCCCTCTGCGGCGCATCTGGCCACGGCAACGGTGATGCCCATGAGGGCGAAGAGGCACCTTGCGGTAGGGACGGTGAAACCCTCGGAGGTGAAGCCCTCTGCGGCAGTGGCGTCGATGAAGTAATCAGCACCGGGGGCGGTGATACCCTCTGCGGTGGCAGCGACGGTGAAGCCCTCGGCACCGGCGGCGGTGAAGCAGTTGGACCGCCCCCCTACATGGATTGAAACATAAAAAATTATTATATTTAATGAAAATTCGATTAACACATGCAAATCAATTATATTCAATTCAAGTACCTCATCTCGAGCGGCTTCATCATGCCCATGAGCGGCCAATTCACGCACATATCCAAGACCCTCCTCCTCCATCGAAGGCATCAACTGCGTTATGAATTCGAACTTGCAGAAACAACATTTGTTAATTTGATACCCATTAACATATTTGGAGCTACACACAACCAAAATTGCAAAAAAGTTATATTATCTTACTGAGGGTCGTCGAGAAGAGCTGATAGCTTTTTACTAGTCGGACATCCCTATGCTCGGGATGCTCGCCATGATGCATCCGAGGGCAGCGTGTCTCCCTTCGCTTCGCAAACTGGGTACCTATGAGGGGGACCGTCTCGTACGCCAGATCTGCAACAAATACATACAATTAGTATATGAATATGTATTGTAAACAAGATTATAATAAAGTATGTCGAACATTTACCTGCACGGCAAGGGGTAATCCGTATGTATCGTATTTACGCATGGTCCCCTTCGGCCTCGAGTGTGATCTGGTGAATACGTGCACCGTGTCCTCAAAACATCTCCGGCCCCACGGATATGTGTTGAACACATCAAGATCGTCGACGATCTGCAGATGGAATATGTCAATCCCAGTCCTCCGATGGTGACATCGCAACACGCTCTCAAGGATGTAGACCAGGCCGAGCTTCAGTCTATCCAACATGTCGTCACATCTAGTGATCGCGTCCATCAGAGCCGACGCAGCACCGTCCCATGTCCCTCAAAGTAAGTGTCGTGCAATCTGCCTCTCTGAGTATCAGTACGAGCTGCATCATCACCCGTAATCTGCAGTCCTGTGATGAGAGCAAAATCAAACATGCAGAAACTCGAAACCTTGCCCCCAAGGTCGAAGTGGAGGGCATCGCCGTCGACTGGAGTAAGCAATCGGCACAGTAATGCATCGAGGATCTGCCCGGAGAACTGTACGTCTCTCAACTCGTACAGGGGCCAGAGAAATGAACGTCGAAGCATATCTGCATGATGCTCATCAAGCAGCTCCAACACGGCAGTGTAACTGCCGAAGTTACCGTTCCAGGTAGCCTTGCCCGACATCTGTCTCAACGTCACGTCCAAGTGATACTCCATACTGCAAAATTGAAAAAAAAAAAAAATTTAACTATTAGCATTTCGAACATAAGATAATGAAATACAGTAATCGCATAACAATTACAATTATTTATTTCGTTATACTATTAATGATCATATTAAAATTATAATTATAATTATACATATAAATTTTATTAACAATTACAATTATTAATTTCATTATATTAATAATTATCATATTCAAATTAAAATTAAATAATATAAATTTTATTTAATTAAAAGGAAAAAACCAATTAAATAAATAATATATAATTATTTATTAACAATTACAATTATTAATTTCATTATATACATAATTATCATATTCAAATTAAAAATAAATAATATAAATTTTATTTAATTAAAAGGAAAAAAAATTAAATAAATAATATATAATTATTTATTAACAATTACAATTATTAATTTCATTATATTAATAATTATCATATTCATATTAAAATTAAATAATATAAATTTTATTTAATTAAAAGGAAAAAACCAATTAATTAAATAATATATAATTATTTATTAAGCAAATTACAATTATTAATTTCATTATATTAAAATTTTATATCTTCAAATTAAATTAAATAATATAAATTTTATTTAATTAAACGGAAAAAACCAATTAAATAAATAATATATAATTATTTATTAACAATTACAATTATTAATTTCATCATATTCAAATTAAAATTAAATAATATAAATTTCATGTAATTAAAAGGAAAAAAACAATTAAATAAATAATATATAATTATTTATTACCAATTACAATTATTAATTTCATTAGATTCATAATTATCATATTCAAATTAAAATTAAATAATATAAATTTTATTTAATTAAAAGGAAAAAAACAATTAAATAAATAATATATAATTATTTATTAACAATTACAATTATTAATTTCATTATATTAATAATTATCATATTCAAATTAAAATTAAATAATATAAATGTTATTTAATTAAAAGGAAAAAAACCAATTAAATAAATAATAAATAATTATTTATTAACAATTACAATTATTAATTTCATTATATTAATAATTATCATATTCAAATTAAAATTAAATAATATAAATTTTATTTAATTAAACGGAAAAAACCAATTAAATAAATAATATATAATTATTTATTAACAATTACAATTATTAATTTCATTATATTAATAATTATCATATTCAAATTAAAATTAAATAATATAAATTTTATTTAAATAAAAGGAAAAAAACAATTACATAAATAATATATAATTATTTAAATTTAACAATTACAATTATTAATTTCATTATATTAATAATTATCATATTCAAATTAAAATTAAATAATATAAATTTCATGTAATTAAAAGGAAAAAAACAATTAAATAAATAATATATAATTATTTATTACCAATTACAATTATTAATTTCATTAGATTCATAATTATCATATTCAAATTAAAATTAAATATATAAATTTTATTTAATTAAAAGGAAAAAAAAAATGTACCAATTAAAATAAAAATATATAATATTTTGTGTTATAGTTATGAAGTTAACGAGTACTAGTATTAATCACCCTAACTGTTATTAATTTCATTATATACATAATTATCATATTCAAATTTAAATTAAATAATATAAATTTTATTTAATTAAAAGGAAAAAACCAATTAAATAAATAATATATAATTATTTAATAACAATTACAATTATTAATTTCATTATATTAATAATTATCATATTCAAATTAAAATTAAATAATATAAATTTTATTTAATTAAAAGGAAAAAACAATTAAATAAATAATATATAATTATTTATTAACAATTACAATTATTAATTTCATTATATTAATAATTATCATATTAAAATTAAAATTAAATAATATAAATTTTATTTAATTACAAGGAAAAAAACAATTAAATAAATAATAAATAATTATTTATTAACAATTACAATTATTAATTTCATTATATTAATAATTATCATATTCAAATTAAAATTAATAATATAAATTTTTATATATTATCAAATTATATATATATATTTATATATATTAATTATAAATTTATTAAATTATATATATAAAAAAAAAAAATTGTTAACAGCCGGTCCATTTCGAAATGGACCGGCTGTTTGTTGGGGGCCCAATTGGCCTCAACAGCCCAATTGGGGAGGCCAATTGGGCCCCCAAATGGACGGTTAAAAGCCGGTCCATTTCTGGACCGGCTGTTAACCGCCGGTCCAGAAATGGACCGGCTTTTAACCGCCGGTCCAGAAATGGACCGGCGGTTAACCGTCCAAATGACAGCTTCCAGATCGCCGGAAATGGCGCCTGAAAATCGCCATTTCCGGCGATTCAAGGTCCCAAAATGACCACATTCCTCAAAAAAATTGCCCTATAGCCTAGATCTACTCATACATTTCATAAATCACAAAAAAATTCGAGCTTTAACACATATGTATCACGAGGAGTCCGTTTTCAAATCAAAAAAAAAAAAACTAACCTTTGTTCTGCGTGGGTCATCTTTGTCGGTGGGTGGCTAGCTCCTTTGTGAATAGTGGTCGGTTTTTGTGAATAATGGTCGGTTTTGGAAAAAATTTGGACGGTTTTCACGTTTGTAGACTTTTTCTTCTCCTTCCAATGAGGGTATTTTTGGCAAGTTACCTTATAACCATCATTTTCGGATTTTCCTTTTTTTTTTTTATGTTATTTATTGGTCAAAGGCCAAAATGGAATTTTGGCCATTTCAACAGGCTATTCACACGTATATCCTCCAAAAGAATCAAAGTACAACTCCATGGTTTTCTTCATCCTTTGACTTTTTTGGAAGTGGAATAAAACTCACCAATCTTGATTTTATCAGCATTTCAGTATTGTATTCGATCACAACCACCATTTGGATTAAAATTCCCAAATCATAATTCACATCAAGTAGCCAAATCTTTGAGTAGGATTTTATCATTCAAGCTATGGTTTGTTATCTTCCGTTGAAGAACACGATTTTACTTGGAGATTATTCAATAATGCATATCGCCTGTTGAACTTGCTGTGGAATGTCAGAACACGCTGCAAGTTCGCCAGAAGGATTCAATTTTTTGCAGCAAGCAACTAGAAGGAAATTATGTAAAAAATAATAATTTAGCGGCCTGTTTTAATTTATTTTTTTTCAAGGTAATTTTCAACCCTACATTTATAGAATCTACATTTTTTATATTTTCAAGCCTCAACTTTTATCAATATTTTTTTTACCAAAATCAAACATGGGCTTATTTTGAATAGAAATAAAAAAGTAATCTTAAGCACTGTCAAATTGTATAATTTCTAGTCAAAATGCTGAGTAGCTTTTTGCTTAACCACTGACAACAATTGATACCCAAGAACCGCCATTGATGAAGATGGAAAATTTAGTGAATAATGCAATTATGATACGCAGCGAGAGCTATAAACTCCATGTTCAAGCGATGGGGAATTTCGGCAAATGATCAATGGAATATCAGCAGTGAATTATGCAGCGGCGTCTCAATTGATAACGACGCCCCTATCCAAAACTTCAATCCGGGGATCAAATGTGACTGCTCTTACAGAAATGCCACCGCTTGCCACATTATTGCTCTGCACGTAATCATTTTTCTTTACAGTATTGCTATGTTATATTTGTCTAATATACCGTATTGATTTGGACTCGTATCGTTTAATTTTGTATTGTAGGAGAGTATATGCATTAAATGTTGTGAGTCCAATCCCGGATGAGCTCTGGAATTTAACCTTCCTTACCGATGTGTATGTTAATTTTGTACTGGGTGATTTCTTCAAGTACTATGTCCTATTGTTTTTTATGATTGATACGATACTGCCTTTATTGCAGAAATTTGGCCAAAAATTATTTGACAGGTCCCTTGCCTCCATCCATAGGCGACCTCACTCGTGTGCAATATCTGTAAGGCATCTTGTTCGAAATTCATGGCTCCATGTCAAGTATTAGTGTTGGCGTGTGAAAAATGTTTTGAATTTCTGAAGCCATTAGGAGCTTTGGCTTCAATGCTTTATCTGGGGAAATTCCAAAGGAACTTGGCAAGCTGACGGACCTAAGAAATCTGTAAGAGCTCATTAGTTTCCGTTAAAGACACAATAACTTTCTTAATGCCTTACACTGATTTTAAGGATCTTGTGATATCCTTGTCCATAACTTTATACAGAAATTATTTTTCAGAAAAACAAATACGCATACATGTTTAGTTGCTCATGTGCAGGGCTATTGGCACTAACAACTTTTCCGGTCCTTTACCATCAGAGCTTGGACAGCTTACAAAATTAACAGAATTGTAAGTTCCAGTGACTGTATAATTCTGTGTCACTACAGCAAGTGATACTTATGTTTGGCAACAAATGGAATTCAAACAATAGACACAGGTAGTGGTCATGTGTGTAATTCTAAAGTATGTCTCCTCCTGCGTACTGTAATGTCTTATGAGGATTTCGTGATTTCACTCTGATTAGATTTTACTGATCAAGAACCTTTACATTTCTAAGCTCTTGCATCTCTTTCGTTTTCTCAATTGACACATTGATCTTCTCTTAACTATTCTGATATTTGTTCTTCAGTCTTTCACCATTTAATCTCTGGTTCACTCTATTGTGTGAAGAATTATCTTTGCATCAGTCTTTAGTATCTTTGCATCAGTTTTAGTGTTGCTTTTCTTTCCTCTTATTCACGTGTCTTTCCTTGTTATATTTTGGTTAGTTAGTTGGTTATCCAGGTGTCATGCTTCTATTGGTTAGTTACTTGTATAAAGACTTTTGCTTCCATTAAGTTGAAGTAACTTTTGATGAAATAAAGATAGATAGAATTCTTATTCCAAAATTCTACATTGTGATCTTCATTTTTATTACATACAAGTCTGGGTCTTGTGTGTAATAATGATTAATAACTCATTATTAAATTTGGCAACAGTGTTATTTTCCTAGTAATCTTTTCTTGTCTCTGGTGAAGATGGACTCATGCTGCCGAACCCAGATTTATTATGCATAAGGCTTAGTTTGTTTTTGTTGTTGAATATTTTTTTATTACCGTCTTGAAGCTAGAGGGTTCTTTATGAATTCTCTTGGGAAAATACCAAAATTATTATGGTTTTTAGTACAAAAAAATGTCAGTTTTTCTTTATGATGTTCACCTTGCCAGTTACTTTGATAGCTCCGGAGTTAGTGGTCCAATACCTTCTACATTTGTTGATCTTAGGAACTTGAAGATTGTGTAAGTGCTCAAGGACACGTTCTCCTTTTTATTTCTACTAGAAGAATTTTTCATTTTTTTTTTTAATTATTCAGTGATCATGATCACTGGTAAAAAAATTCCTGGGGATTTCAGGTTTGCTTCGGACAATGAACTCACGGGGCAGATACCCAGCTTCATTGGCGGATGGTCGAAGCTTACTTCCCTGTGAGACAATTAATATATCTATTCATTTTTTTTTTAATATGTTTTGCTCGAATTCACTTGTTTAGTAATCCTATGTAGTGAGAGAGATTTTTACCACAAAATTTATTTAAATTTTCTTGTTCGATCTTTCATTAGCTACATTAATATACATGTGCACAAGGTTTGAAGGAGACTCATTTGATGGTCCAATACCATCAACATTTTCAAATTTAACCTCTTTGGATGACTTGTGCGTATTAAGCACTACTCTTTTTTGTCTCAGTTTTCAGTGTTTTCTCTGCATACTTTATAGTAGCTAAAGTTTTTGGTAAAATCTGATGCCTAGGAGAATATGTGATCTATCTAATGGGAGCTCTCCACTGGACTTCCTCAGAGATATGACTTCTCTGGTCACCCTGTAAGGAAAACATAACAGAGCTTCTAAATATGCAGCAACTCGATCTTCTTTATTCCACTCCCAGTTTTTTCAAATCGAGTTCTTATTCAATTTATTCACTTGTCTAGCAGAATTTTGCGGAATAATAAAATTTCTGGGTCCCTACCTTCCAATCTTGATCAGTACCAGAGTTTGTCCCTGTTGTAAGTCTCCCTAACTTTTCAGCATTACTGCATAAAAGGTTTAACCCTGTAACAACTTGTTAATTCATTAAATTTTAATTATTTCTTAAAGTTTTTATGGTGATCAGGAGTTTAATATATCAATGCTCATTTTTCTATCTTGTCATAATTTAATTTTTCTGGGATTTGAGCTTCAACAATTTCAGTGGACAGATTCCAAATTCACTGTTAAATCTGACTTCGCTCACTCACTTGTAATAAATCATGTTATGCTTTCTTATGGTTGAGAGCACATAATATCTGCCATACAACGTGAAAAAATAACACAAATGCGAAACGAAGAAGTATCTGTATCTGTAATATCTTTCTACATGTTCAGGTTTCTTGGGAATAACAGGTTGAGTGGTGTCCTGCCACCCCAAAAGACTTCAAATCTTCTGAATATGTGAGTGATGTCACACATTTTGCTGCTTTTCAAATGTTGAATTATGTTTATTAAGGCTTCAGGTTTTTTTGTTTCAAATCATCAGATGCACAGCCCCAAGGATGAAATAAAATTGCTACAAATTTCAGCCATTGTTTGTTACGCATTTTTCTTAAAATACATTTTCCTTTGTCTTCTTTTCAACCACACATTCTTCAATAAAATAATATTACACGCAAATCTAAAAAATTTCCTTATATTTTAATCACACATTCTTCATCAATCAACTATTTCAAAGTGCATTCTTACTATAAAAATGGGAAAAAAACAGACTCTCAATCTTTTGAAGCATCCCAAGCCTGATTTAGATGATACAACCTCTAGGCTCTAATCAATTCTTTAATTACCAATTCACAATAAGCTGGTTTGTTAAGAATAGTTGTTTCTACAACCAAGGTCAAGGATTCAGGGATTAGTACCTCCCCGCTCAAAAAAAAGAAAAAAAGAAACAATGCTTAAATTTTATGCAGTCATACATGCAGGCTTTAGATTGCTTAGTTATAGTCTTAATATACAAGAATTATGTTGGGAAAGGCATTAAACATGTTATACGTGATGCAGTAATTTTGAGTTCTTGGAGAACTGCTTTCCATTGAAGTTGTAGTGAACCATTACAGCACAATAAAAAAATCTTGGCCTCCTCAAGAATTACTAACAAAATTCAAATAAACATCGTTAAAGAACTTGAGTGAATGATTGACTATTATAATCTGTACAAATGATTTTTATGGTGTTCATGAGTTGGGGCCAGCTAAAGAAGTACAATCTTTAGTGTAATTAGTCACCTGAAAAATCATTTGACTGGTTACTAAGGCTGGACAAAAGTTCTTGAATCGAATCGAACCGAACCGTTCTTCAGAAATTAAATACCCGAACGGGTATCTGAATCGAGAACCGATGGGGGTTTGGTTCGATTCTCGGTTCTAGACCAAGAACCGAATAAGAAATGAATCTAAATAATTTTTTTAATTTTTTATATTGAACTAATTAAATTATTTTAATTTTTTCTAAACAAATGAGCAAATTAATTAGGTAAATTTAATTTTTGGTATTTATATATATTGAATTAATCTTATTGGACAGCTTGTTATTTATATGGTTTTAAATTGTGCTACGTTAATTTGTAATAGTTACGGATGGACATGTTATTAGTTATATTTATGTAGTGTTGTTGTAAATGTTAAAAAATTTAATTATGGTACGGAACCGAACCGAACCCGAATGGTTCCATAATTATATTTGGATCCGAATGTTCCATTTATTAAATGCCCGAAAATTTTGGATCGGTTTGGTTATCTTCAGAACCGAACCGAACCGGACCGGACCATGTCTAGCCCTACTGGTTACGCATGTCCGTGCTAACATCAAAGCGTAAATATAACTATCATGCTATAAACTACAGTAGTACTAGTATTTTGTAATTCTATGAGGAAGATTCACACTATACTGCTGAGAATAATTTTAAGAATTGACCTGTGTATTAACATAAATATAAAGTGATCTGTAGAATAGAATGCTATATAGTATATTGATCTATGAAATAGAATACTATCCTTAACATCTTTATAATACTTGCTTGCAGAGATTTGTCATACAACGAATTATTCGGGAACTTCCCTTCTTGGGTGAACTAGCGAAATATGCAACTGTACAAACTTCATATTAAAAAGTAGCATGATTTATATGTTATTATTCCGAACTCTTGTTTTCTTTTCCTTGGGATATTATCTCGTCATTTAAGCTGGCATACCCCCAAATTAACAGAAATTTCTCTACAGTAATTTGGTCGCCAACAACTTCGTGTTACAAGGTTCTAACAGCAGGTGCATATCTGAAACCACACACTCTTGATCAGCACATTATATAGATTATAATAGAGTAGGCTTCAAAACTTATCTTGTGTTCATTTGAATACGCCAAACTAGAAAATGTTTTGTAGCTTCTTGTATATATGTTTCTTAGTTGTGACATCTTATTATTCTGGTCGTTGCTATCCTAATCACAGAAGAATCAAGGACTTCTATAAACATTTCCCACTGGTACATTGGTGAAGAATGTATTATAACCATTACCCACAAAATAGTACATAATTTAATATGTCTATCCACTCTGAATGGATGATGTTTAGATGCCAATCCACTCGTGAATGATAATTGAATGATATTGTTTTATTTTTCCATAATACAGTATGTCAAAGCAATAGGCATGATACCTTTCCTAATTAGCTATAAATTCTTCTCTCAATTTCAGTGCTATGCCTTCAGGATTGAACTGTCTTCAACGAAATTTCTCTTGCAATCGAGGAGATCCCCAATGTGAGTGATATTCTCGATACATTATTGTGCTACCAAAAGGTGAAAGACAAAACCATGTATGCAGTTTCTCTTTCTTACAACTAGAATATTTGTACAGATGCTAATCGTGACTTGTGTGAATGGCCAGAATAATTTCCAGATATTTAACTTTGATTTAGTAGAGGCAACTGTAATATCATAATTTCGAAAAATCCTGGCACTATGCTGAATGTGAATGGAATACAGTCCATTTGGATACAGCAGTACTTAGTTGGGCATGAATCGCAGAGTTTACTTTTAATTAAAAGTGTAGACATGGAATTGTCATAGAGGGCAACACTAATTTCTGTGACCTGGAGTAGAAAAAAGAAAAATATGTCAAAATGGGAAGCCTGTGAAATCTACATGCAGTATTTGGAACATATTACTATTATCCATAGTTGTCATGGGTGCTTGCCGAGGACTGAGAAGCCTAGTTGATTTGCCACTTTCTTAAGTATTTTTGTACTCTTTCCAAGGTTATGAAATACACTGTAGCATGCGCGTACCTATACGAATATACCAACAGAGATTCGAAATGTATGAAATATAAACAAATGATGAAATGGAAAAAATGTAGAGTAGAGAGAAGGGAGTGCGGTAACAATAATAAGTAATAATCTTCCATTATCATTTATTTTTCCATTTTCTGACTAACGATACACGGGGGAGTGCTTTATCACCTAAGCTGTGGAGGAGGCTTATTGCTTAGGCTCGCTTAGACATTTTGACAGATGTGACTATCATTGAGTGTGGTGTGGTCATTTAATGATTCTGCCTTTATCATTTATTTTTTCATTTTATGAATGACGATGCCGTGGGGAGTGCTTTGTCACCTAAGCTGTGGAGGAGGCTTATTGCCAAGGCTTGCTTAAACCTTTTGAAAGATACTACTATCATTGAGTGTGGTGTGGTCAGTTTGACATTTTGACAGATACATATTATTCTTGGGTGATGGTTCGCAGATTCCAGCTTTGCAATTAAATGTGGCGGTTCACAAATGAGTTGTTCTGCGGGAATTGTGCATGAGGCAGATAATGAGACTCTGGGTCCAGCAACATATTATGTGACAAGGGAACACAGATGGGCAGTTAGTAATGTTGGTCTGCCTTCTGGAAGCAAGAATCCATGATATACAACAAATTTTGTTACTTTTTTCCCAAATATAACGGACCCCGAGCTATTCCAGAGTGCACGGATTTCTGCTGGATCCCTTAGATACTACGGCTTGGGCATGGAGAATGGAAATTACAACGTGACCCTCCAGTTTGGAGAGCCAGAAATTCAAAATCCTACATCTTGGGAAAGTCTAGGAAGGCGCATTTTCAACATATATATTCAGGTATGTGTTTAGAATTGTAGAATATGTTCACAACCATTGTTCTTGTTTCCCTTCAAACAGACTATAGTTTATTATCTTTGTCTGGTAGGGTAAAAATATGAAGGAAAACAATTGCCACTGCATCTGCATGTATACTGGCATGTTTCCCCGAATATTATCTTTGTTATGGACCTGGCTTCATTACTAGTTATATTTTAAAAATGGACGGGGTTTTAATTTGTTGTCATTATTGTAGGAAAGGTTTCTGTTATGTGGTATACTTGAAAAACTCTTAAACTCGAATGCAGGCTTAGTTTAATGCTTTAAAACCTTGGACGAAACTGCTGCTTGCCTTTAAATTGTGAACTTAAAGGGGTTGGTTGTTTTTTTAGTCATCAATTAAGTACTGGGATCTTGTATGGAGATCAAGCTTTTATGTGAATTAGCTCCTTGTTTTCTATTTCTAACTTGCTTCTGCAGCATTCTACGGTTGGAGACAATGTTATTCTATGCTATCATGGAACTTTCATGCAATATAGATATGGCAACTCTTTCCTTGATTTTTCAGGATTCTTCCTTAGTAAATTCATATCCTTCTGGTGTGAGATGTAAAATACTGTTTACAAATCCGAACTCAGTTTGGTTATCGAATTGTTTTATTCCATATAGTACGGTTGATATTAAATTTAGTCTTCATTTCATTTGTTAAGGATAATCTGGAATTGAAAGATTTCAACATAAGAAAAGATGCTGGCGGAGCCTCTTTTGAAGCTGTGATGAAGGAGTTTAAAGCCCAGGTGACCAATAACTACCTTGAGATCCATCTCTTTTGGGCCGGAAAGGGGACGTGCTGCATACCTTCTCAAGGTGTGTATGGACCCTCTATTTCAGCATTAAGTGTCATCCCAGGTACATACACACTCAAAATGTTTGATATTTCATAGTAATGTCTAATGAATCTTAATCCATTGATGCCAGTTTTGACAACTAAAAAAATATGCAGATTTCATTCCCACTGTAAGTAATAATCCTCCCAATGATCTCGCGAGTGGGAAGTACAAGACAGATCTTATTGTGGTACTTCTTGTCTCTGTTGGAGCTGTAATCTCTCTTTTCTTATTCACCATATATTATTTGGCTCAGAGAAGAAAAAGGCAGAAGAGATTTGAAGATGAAGGTGAGAAGGATCAGTAAACTTATGCTTAATTAAAACAGTCAGCTTCACAACATCCCGCAGAACTGTCGTTCCTTAGTATAATATCATGAAATGGGAAATGATTAGCTTAGGAAATTGAAAACCAAAAAACTGTGTTTCTGTGTATTTGCAGAGTTCTTGGGAATGGATGCCAGACCATACACTCTTAGTTATGTGGAACTACGAGCGGCAACAGATGATTTCAGATCTTCTAATAAACTTGGCAAGGGAGGATTTGGGCCAGTTTACAAGGTAAGCTATATTTTAACACAAGGATCATAATATGGTTGATCACTTAGATAGGCACTAAAAACCTTGACCGCTGGGGCTGCTGGGTCAAGTTTGATGTAAGATGCCCCATAAAAAGTTTTTGTTAAATTTTTCCCTTCTACCTCGCGTTTTCTTTCATAACACACAAACTCTGGCCTTTAGGAAACCAGAAAAAGAAGGATAATATAATTTGAGCTTTCGCTACCAAAGTGGTAATCACATGTCTTTTAAACTTATTGGAGGTTTTCTTTTATTTCCTTCTAATAATTACTATGGATCATGTTTCCATGTGATATCTATTTTGGCAAGTGCAATACTGTTTTCTAGCTCTTTATATCTGACCGTTTTGGTATTTGTGATCTAAAGGGAACACTTGAGGATGGAATAATTGTTGCTGTTAAGCAACTCTCTGTCGCATCTCATCTAGGAAAGAGCCAGTTTGTGGCAGAGATTGTCACTATATCTGTCGTGCAACACCGGAACCTTGTAAAATTGTATGGATGCTGCATTGAGGGTGATAAACGGTTGCTTGTTTATGAGTATCTTGAAAACAGGTGTCTTGATCTAGCATTATCTGGTATAAGCTACATCCTGTGTACAGCTTCATGCTAAGATGTTTTTGTGCACGCTAATATACTGAAGATTGAACTTTTTTTGCTCGATATAGGAGGGAATGGAAACTTATGCTTGGACTGGCCAACACGTTTCGAAATATGCTTAGGTGTAGCAAGAGGTCTAGCTTACCTTCACGAGGAGTCTCGTCCTTGAATTGTACGGCGAGCAATATTCTGCTTGACTCCGAACTCGATCCAAAAATTTCAGACTTTGGTTTGGCCAAATTGTATGATGACAAAAAGACTCGTATAAGCACCCGTGTTGCAGGCACAATGTAAGATCCTTAAAAGTCAATGTCGATAATGTTTATTCGTGCTCTAACTTTTAATACCTAGTTGCATTTGCAGTTAAAATTAAGTAGTCAAGTGCATTACTGAGATTTTTCTGGTTGCTCATGCAGTGGGTATCTTGCTCCAGAATATGCTTTGCGTGGTGTCCTTACTGAGAAGGCTGATGTATTTGGCTTTGGAGTTGTAGCCCTAGAGATCATCAGTGGGAGAGCAAATACTGACTCAAGTTTGGAAGAAGATCAGAGATATCTTCTCGAATGGGTATAGTCTATTACTTTCTCTTGAACCAATTCACGCGAAACATTTTGTGTACAACTCTTAAAAATTAATTTTTGGTATACATAATTCAAGAGTTCAAATATTTTTTTCTGCATTTTCCATCTTACTTTGCTTTTGCATGTTGTAACTTTATTTACCCTTTTCAGGCCTGGCACCTGCATGAAAATAACCGAGGAATAGAATTGGTGGACAAAAATCTGTCCTCATTCAACGAGGACGAGGTGAAAAGAATAATAGGTGTTGCACTTCTATGCAGTCAAACATCCCCTGCTCAAAGGCCTTCAATGTCTCGTGTGGTGGCAATGCTTTGTGGAGACTCCGAGATCTCCACTGTTACTTCAAGGCCCGTATACCTAAGTGACATGAATTTTAGTGATGTTAGCACATCCATGATGGACAATACCTTAACTTCAGGAGTTGATTATAGTAATTATATTTCATCGAGTACGGGTAACACAACCGATCCACATCCTTCTCCAGCTAATGCTACCAAGCCCATGCTAAATGATGGTTTTGAATAAGGTAGATGATGAATTATTGTTTACAAGAATTAATATTGTTCATTTTCATTTAGAGTGGTTGTACTTGTATTGATTGGTCGAGGTTTTTGTTATGGTTTCAGTACAAAAACGGAAGGAATAAATTGTTGTATTATTCGATAATCAATCATAGTCTGGCAAAGTTTTTTGTTCCGATTCTCCTGTCTTAATTCTAGAGAATTTCTTGTCTTTTCAAACATATTGGTCATCCTTCAATTGTTGAAATTTTTCCTTAGTTGAAATTGGCTTTCACACTGATCCCACTAGGCTAGTTTGTGTAACTCAGTTGATGAAGTTTAAAAGATTATTCTTATTGTACATAATTTTTTACATAATCTTTTATCGAATTGACAAGTGGCGGCCTCCTATTAGGGAAGCCCCTAGGCCCACAGGCGCCACTTGTCGATTCGATAATTTATTATGTAGAAAATTAGGTACGTATAGTTTGATTCAAGTTTAAAATAGTGAAATGGCTCTTATGTACCCTAAGGGCTGCAAGTTTTCAGTTTTTAATTTTGATAAAAATAAACGAAACCCCATCTCTTGACTTCTCAGTCATGTTTTCATTACTCCTCTCTCCAAATACGACATGTTTGGTACGCAATATTAAATGATAAAATATATTGTACACACAAAACACGCATGCTTTAGCACCTTGGCCGTTGCAATCCTGTTGCAATAGCCAGCATCAATTTAACTTGGAATTGTAAATTTAGAATATTTCAGTCACTCCTATTATTATCTAAATATATCAAGAAAATGTGCGATCTAATGATGCTATTATGAAAAATCTGGGTTCAATACCGTCTCAATTTCAAACAAGAAAAGTAAAGCATAATAATTCGCAATGAAAAATCAAGTATTATATTTCATATGATTTAAATTAAACGACATTTAGGAGTTGTCACCTAGAAAATTGAAAATGTGTTGCTAAATTGCATCACTAGTCATTATTATCTAACCTCCAAAAATCTATAATATATCAGTCACTCCTATTATTATCTAAATATATCAAGAAAATGTGCGATCTAATGATGCTATTATGAAAAATCTGGGTTCAATACCGTCTCAATTTCAAACAAGAAAAGTAAAGCATAATAATTCGCAATGAAAAATCAAGTATTATATTTCATATGATTTAATTAATCGACATTTAGCGAGGTTGTACCTAGAAATTTGATGAAAGTGTTGCTAAATTGCATCACTAGTCATTATTATCTAACCTAACACCAAAAATCTAGAATATTTCAGTCACTCCTATTATTATCTAAATATATCAAGAAAATGTGCGATCTAATGACGCTATTATGAAAAATCTGGGTTCGATACCGTCACAATTCCAAACAAGAAAAGTAAAGCATAATAATTCACAATGAAAAATCAAGTATTATATTTCATACGATTTAAATTAAACGGCATTTAGGAGTTGTCACCTAAAAAATTGAAAATGTGTTGCTAAATTGCATCACTAGTCATTATTATCTAACCTAACACCAAAAATCTAGAATATTTCAGTCACTCCTATTATTATCTAAATATATCAAGAAAATGTGCGATCTAATGACGCTATTATGAAAAATCTGGGTTCAATACCGTCTCAATTTCAAACAAGAAAAGTAAAGCATAATAATTCGCAATGAAAAATCAAGTATTATATTTCATATGATTTAAATTAAACGGCATTTAGGAGTTGTCACCTAAAAAATTGAAAATGTGTTGCTAAATTGCATCACTAGTCATTATTATCTAACCTAACACCAAAAATCTATAATATTTCAGTCACTCCTATTATTATCTAAATATATCAAGAAAATGTGCGATCTAATGACGCTATTATGAAAAATCTGGGTTCAATACCGTCACAATTTCAAACAAGAAAAGTAAAGCATAATAATTCGCAATGAAAAATCAAGTATTATATTTCATACGATTTAAATTAAACGACATTTAGGAGTTGTCACCTAGAAATTTGAAAATGTGTTGCTAAATTGCATCACTAGTCATTATTATCTAACCTACAAAAATCTAGAATATTTCAGTCACTCCTATTATTATCTAAATATATCAAGAAAATGTGCGATCTAATGATGTTATTACGAAAAATTTGGGTTCAATACCGTCTCAATTTCAAACAAGAAAAGTAAAGCATAATAATTCGCAATTGAAAAATCAAAGTATTACATTTATATGATTTAATTTATTAAACGGCATTTAGGAGTTGTCACCTAGAAAATTTGAAAATGTGTTGCTAAATTGCATCACTAGTCATTATTATCTAACCTACAAAAATCTAGAATATTTCAGTCACTCCTATTATTATCTAAATATATCAAGAAAATGTGCGATCTAATGATGCTATTATGAAAAATTTGGGTTCAATACCGTCTCAATTTCAAACAAGAAAAGTAAAGCATAATAATTCGCAATGAAAAATCAAGTATTATATTTCATATGATTTAAATTAAACGACATTTAGGAGTTGTCACCTAGAAAATTGAAAATGTGTTGCTAAATTGCATCACTAGTCATTATTATCTAACCTACAAAAATCTAGAATATTTCAGTCACTCCTATTATTATCTAAATATATCAAGAAAATGTGCGATCTAATGATGCTATTATGAAAAATCTGGGTTCAATACCGTCTCAATTTCAAACAAGAAAAGTAAAGCATAATAATTCGCAATGAAAAATCAAGTATTATATTTCATATGATTTAAATTAAACGACATTTAGGAGTTGTCACCTAGAAAATTGAAAATGTGTTGCTAAATTGCATCACTAGTCATTATTATCTAACCTACAAAAATCTAGAATATATCAGTCACTCCTATTATTATCTAAATATATCAAGAAAATGTGCGATCTAATGATGCTATTATGAAAAATCTGGGTTCGATACCGTCACAATTTCAAACAAGAAAAGTAAAGCATAATAATTCGCAATGAAAAATCAAGCATTATATTTCATATGATTTAAATTAAACGACATTTAGGAGTTGTCACCTAGAAAATTGAAAATGTGTTGCTAAATTGCATCACTATTGAAAATGTGTTGCTGAATTGCATCACTAGTCATTATTATCTAACCTAACACTTTAGATTTGATGAAGAAAAATGTGTCACTGTGGGGGGGAGAATTCCGCCCTATGAAATTTCAAACTGAACATTCTGACCACACTTAACAGTCAAGACCCAGCTCAACACCTACTTCACTTGTTCTCTTTTAAATGGGCTTTTTCAAAAAAAAAAATAATAATAATACAAAACTCTGCAAATATAATTCCAACACGTTGCTTATTGGGTTATAATCAAACCAAATCAACTGTGAATTTTTTTCATAAAATAAGAGAATTGTAACAAGTACGATAAAATATTGTCATTCATGACTCGATACTAACTATTTCAACTAAAAGAGATTTCGATCATTTTGGTATACAAGGAATAATTGGATTTTTGTTATTGATCTTGAATCCGAATAATAATCAATCACGGAAAATGATAATATTTTTCTAGAAATTGAAGATAAATATAGCCCCTGTTTAGTATTTTCATTCTTATTTTCAACCATACATTTTTTAATAAAATAATATTTTTCATCACATCAATAATTTTCTTTCTTCTTCAATTATACATTATTTATCAATCTAATATTTCAAAATATATTCTTTCGAGACAACGTGTTTCAAACACACTCATGCAAGGGATGAAGAGGTCCACGGAATTCCCAAACAAAAAGGCAAAATATTGAAAGATATGGTGCAGTACGGAAGTATTATTGCAGGTATGTTTGGGGGATAGTGGACAAATATCAGACAACTTTCTTAGAAGTCAGTCCGTAGATGGGGCATTTGTGCGTACAAGTTTGTTGGTTGACCAACTTTTTCTCCCTCCAATTTATTATTTCATTTTGTGAAAATGACACTTTTTTTTTTTGCTACGATTATGTGTCGCTAGATGATGCCGGTGGATTTTTTTTTTTTTACAAAGAAAAACATGTAGGGCTATGCCTCTTATGACCATCAAGATTTGAGATCTATCATTTCTCCTAGAATCGTGACAAGCCTAATTGATGAAGAGCAACCAACATGGAAGAAAGAATCCCCGTCTCGAATGTTTAGATCACTATAATCGAGCTAGAGTCATCAGCAATCAAAGATGGAGCTTGTAAAGTAGAAGTCGTGGTACATGTTGGAAATTTACTTAATCATACACATCAAAAAATAAAATAGTTTCAATTCTCACCAATGATTTGGTTTGTATTTAGATGGAGATTGTCATAGGAATTATACCTTTTGTAAATTCTACAAACTCTTTTGTTGATTTTGAAATACGAACAATCACGATATGCGATCGATGGCTGTTCAATTATCTAGACTCCAATGAAAATTCACACAGGGAAACAAGAATGAGAGAATTAGACTTTTCTTTTCTTATGCTAGCAAGAATATGAATCGCGTTATATTATTTATGAAACCCCAATAACTTATTAATACAAGTCCAAATGGATTGAGCCCATCTTTTACACTTAATCATGTCCAATATTTAATTAATCTAATCAATTAAACTTGGTCCATTGATTAATTAATTCGGGCGTATTAACAAGTAAATTAATTAATTGTCCAACACTTGCTAATTAATTAATTGGTGAATCTCATGCTTCTAGCTCTCCTTTTATGTGTGACCCATTAGATTTTCGATCACGCTGCCTACAACGTATATTATTATTTTGATCTAATCAAAATTGATAAATTAAAATAACTCATTTCAATTTATCATCAATTCACATCCGTCGTCACAAATTGACATCTAGCAATGTGTCGGACAATTCATATGACGAAAAATGTTACATGGTATGACAAATCAAACTAGTTCATTTATCGTGAAACTATAATCTTCTCGACAATATGATCCGATCAATTACGATATATGGATATGTGTCAATCTCAATTATCGATCATATCTTTTATCCCACTATTAAGTCATTGTAAGTCGAAAACTCTTTTTTCGACTTATGCGTATACATTGGCCAATGATTTCTTTATCAATTTAATTGAATGAAATGTAGATCATAATCATTTACTATCTAAGAGTAACGAATCATCTATTAATCGTTTACAACCTTCAAATGATTTTTGACATCACCACGACCAACGTATGATTGCCCTCATATAAAGCACTGTGATGACCTCAAGTCAAATGACAAATTTCATTACCGAACATTAGAGATTAACCATTGACACTCGGATAGTTATCCATGTGAAATCTTCACAGCGGATCTCCAATATTTTGTTCATAACAAAACATCTACGTATTCATATAAGTGTCAATATTTCCATCAACAATTTCAAAAACTTTAAGAACACTTATCTCATGTGCTTAGATTTGGAGCCTATGTAATAAGAGCCTCATTCTCGTGAAAAAGGGGAATTCATCCTCACACTAAAGTGGAACTAGGTTCGAGGTGCCAACTCGCTCTTTGGATCATTTCTTCATTGTAGTTTATGTAGACAAAATCGATCAATATCACTCAAAACTATTAAAAAATCTTATTTACTTCTACTAAAATGTTTCAATTGGACACGTTCTTTATTTGACTCGGGCAAAGCCAAATGTGTTAAATCAAAATTCAAGTTTTTCTTGATAAAAGTAAATGAAATAAATGATAAAAGGGTAATTAGCAAATAACGTTCCCACTTTTCATTGTTGAAATTTACACAGTTCGACCCTAATAATACCTAGAGGGGGTGAATATGTATTTTATGCGGAATTAAAATTATTAATTAATTAGCAACAAGTCACCAATTAATTATTTCTAAATGGTTATTCAATCACATCAATTTAATTATATGTTTGAATACCGCAGTTCATATAATCAATAAATAAAGCAGTAAAAACACAACAATGATCACGGAGAAACTCCAATTGGGTAAAATTTCGGGCACTTTGCTAGTCAAAAATTCACTATAAACGATTCGTGACTTACAGTCCACTAGACTAGACGACGACAAGTACTAACTGATCTCCTAATTGCAATTTCGAAAGCTCTCCTGAATTATGTGCTCCTTCATCAATTCCAGTTGCAACTTCCAAAGATTTCCTGGATTCTGCCCTCCTGCAGCAACTCCTAACTTTGTGGAATCGTTTATCTCCTATAGAACTCGAAGACAGGTCCGTTCTTCACAAACTGGAACTCTAGTTACCTTCCTCGATCTTCAGCAATTCTGACAAATATATGGAAAGAAGTGATTTGGTATTTGGATTAGGAATTTGATGTTTTTCGCACTACCAGAACGAATCTCAAAGAAACACGAAGGTTGAAAGTTTCAAAGATGAAGAGAATATGAAAGCACAATGTTTTCTTAATGATCAACGTTAAGAATTCTCGTTTTGTAGCTTTAGATATATATAGGTAGGGTAGAAAACAAATTGGTCGGGAAAAAAATCTTTAAAAGGTGAAATAAAAAATTCTCGAATAACCCTGTCGCTCGAGCAATGGCTCAGCGACGGTCAAACTACAGGCTGTCGCTTGAGCGAAGGAGGTGCGATAATCTAGCAATGAAGTTTCTATTTTTGTAACTCGAGTCAACCTTTGGCGACAGTCTAGCGAAAATTCGCGTCATTTTCCTCCTTGTTCCAAATCGAAACCCTAGACCTATTAAACTAACTTTTAAACAAATTGCACATTACTCCTTGAACTTTTACACTCTATCAATTTAAGTCATTTTGTTTACAGAATTTGCCAATTACAAAATCAACTAAAAGCTAACAAACTCCTCATTTGACATTCTGTGACAAAACACTAATCTATGTCAAGACACTAATAAAATAAAAGTTACAGACTTAAAACAATGACACGACCTAAACTACAAACTATCTTGAACTAACTCTACAGTACCTATTTCCTGAAATAGACAACTCAAATATCAGTGTAAAATGTATGGAAAACGGTATCAAAGATAATCACAGTTCAAACAGTTCACTTGTAGGTGTCATTTAAGCAATTGTAACTCAAATAACATATTTTTCAGTTTTAAATCACAAGCTAAACTAAGACATTGTATCAATGCAACCCAACATACCAAAACGAAACATTGACACTGTAAAAATATCAAAAATTTAATTTAGTGAAACTGAATTCAAACAAATATGCACATACTTCCCCTTACTACAAACTCTCAATATGTTTAAGTAGTAGGTAAATATATCTATGTCTCACCTCCAACAACCCCTCAGAGATAAAATGATATCAATATGTAAATGTATCTATGTCTCACCCCAATGATCCCTCAGACATAAAATGCAACTCAAAAAATATGATATCAATTCAAATAACTTTTACAATTCAAAGATTTTCTCCCCTTTTTTGTCACAAAATGACAAGGGACAAAGTAAAATCACATATCTCAATAATGTAGGTATAAGTAATCACAAGCATATGCAGTGAACAATAAACTTTCCCACAATTCCAACTTAACGCACTCATGGAGTAAATGATGTAAGTGGTTCATATGTGTTAGGTGTCACTAATCATCTGACAGTAGGACCCAATACCTTAATTTTGTGAAAAATGACATGCTAATAAGTATATTCTTCTACTTATGAAAGTCAAACCGTGTATCACATTAGAACCTACATATAAGAGCTCATTTCTAATGAAAAATTTATTTTCTCCCATTGACTTACAGCATAAATATTTTCTTTTTATCGCAACTTTCAATAGGAATGTTTATATATTTTTTCATCTTAAGTGCAGACTTCTTTCCATTAAGCGACTAACATGACTCATGTAACGAGTTTTAGACCGGTTAATCCAAGTCAATTGACCATAGGCACTTAGTTGTGAGAAATCTCACAGATTTAATTATTCAAGTCAAGTAGACTTCAAAAAGTAGTATTAAGATATTGAGCCCCTTTTTATTATTTTTTTTAGACAGATATTGATTCGTGCATGGATAATATCAAGCTTATGTCTAATAAAAATGGTCAATTCATGTTCAAAGTCACCCTACTAACACGTGTCTATCATCCCAAATCTCATACACATGGTAGAGTCCCACTGTCCAGATCATAGTTTGTGCAGTGCAGATGGTATGAAGAGACTTATATTAAATACTCCATAAGTATTTGAAACTAGTCATGAAAATTATATTACAGCCTACTAAATAAACTCATTCTTGATTACAACCAACTAAATCAAGTGTAATGGAAATCATGCAGTAAAACCAATTTTCAAATCAACATCTTTTTGTTCTCGTTTCCCATTTTTAAAAAAAAAAACTTTCAACCAAAGCAATAATAAAAAAATTATTTGTTTTTCGTATAAATATATGAATGTATCAAGCACACAAAACATAGAAAAAGTCACACAAAGAAAAACACAAAAACAGAAAATAGAAATGTATGAGAACAAATAAATGAATACACATGATGCGTCCATAAATCAATGTCATATAATGATAAATAACGAGCATGCACCAAAAATGTCTAATCGGTTAGGTATGCAAATGCTCTTACCTTTAAGAGTACCGTGATCGATATTAAGATTTTTCAGATCACTTTTTTCATCCAAACTTACCTAGTAACAGGAACATTCCCGGACAATGTGTTACCAACTTGGTCAAACGACTCACTTGATTAGTAAGGAAACCAATCTGACCAACAAACTCCTAATTTCTATTCCTATTAAAGCTCCTGATTCTTTGTCAATTTAGGAATTGATGACGTATAAGCCTAATGTATCCTAACTTACCACGGTGAAAACATGTGGGAATAAACCTATGACCAATGTTATGTGGACGCTGACTCTATTCCTAACTCGACGAGTCCTACGTTGTCTAGTAGGTCTCTGTCTAACAAATTCATTATCCTTAAGATCGGGGTTAGACACATATTTAGGCTGGTCAGTGGCAGAGACAAATATGGTCTTAGAAGTACTAGCACTCTTCTCCTTAAAACCTAGACCTTCCTTATTTCTACTGGCTTGCCCATTTAAAATATTGTCCAACTTTTCATAACCACTCGAGAAGGCAAGCAATTGAGACTTAGAGTACTCTAGATTTCTCAAAAGGTTCTTAACCTGAATTTCTAAGGTCTCTCTCTCTCTCAGTTGTCAACTCACTGACTCTCTTAGAGGACTTCTCAAGCTTACTAGTAAGGTTATTAACCTGAGTTTCTAAAGTTTCATTCATGGATTTCAGTTCACTCAGAATCGAGGTAGATTCCTTAATGTGCACTACTAACTTTTCATTTTCTAATTCAAGTTCCTTATTCTTCGCACTTAAGACTTTATTTTGAGTAAGAATCTTAAGATTCTCCTCATACATCTTATTATAAGCATCTTGGATATCTTCCTCACTCACAGACTTTTCATTAGATTGTTCACTCTCATCCTCCATTTCTCCCTTCTCAATCTCCCGATCAGATTCGATTACAGCAATCTGAAGGCCGTGAATTTTTGTTCATCCTCACTACCAGATGTCTTAACATTGGAATATAACTCCTTATCACTCATGGTCACAGCTAAAGTCTTACGACGTTCTCTATTCGAACTTCTCTTCAGATTAGGACATTCACTCCTAATGTAACCAAAACATTGCACTCATGGCATTGGACAAATTGAGATTTCTTAATAGGAGTCATAAATGTGTTTTTCTCACATTTGCCTCTCTAGAGTTTACTAGGGACATCACTATTTTTCTCTTGAAACTTTCTCCTAATCTTCATCACATTGTGAAATTTTTTAATGTAATACGCAATTTCGTCGTCCCTAAGGGTCTCAGTGTCAGTGGATTCGCGCTCAGCTTCTTTAACAGTGTTCATGGCGATGGATTTAACATTTTTAGGTTGTGAGACATTGAGTTCGTAAGTTTGAAGTGATCCTACGAGTTCTTCAATTTTAACAGCATCAAATTCCTTACTATCTTCAATCGCAGTAACCTTGGGTTTAAACCTGTCAGGCAGTAATCTAGGGATTTTTCTAACAATTTTTGACTCGAGGATCCTCTTACCTAATTTAAAACTCGAATTAACTATGTCATTCAGTTTAACATAGAAACTATCAAATGTCTCATCATCAGTCATCCTTATCTCTTCAAACCAAGTGGTTAACATCTGCAGTTTAAAGTTCTTAACATTTTTAGTTCCCTCGTGTGTGATTTCTAAAATATCCCAAACTTTCTTAGCAGTTTCGCACATCGATACATGCCTAAACTTTTCAGCATACACAACCATGAATAAGGCATGAAGGCCATTACTGTTCCAATTACACTTATCAAGAATCGTTTTCAACCAGAGGGAGATGTCTAGTGGTGGCAATCGAGCCGAGTAGTTCGTCGGCTCGCCCGCTCGGTTCGTACTGTAGCGATCCACGAGCCGCTCGGGCTCGTCAAAAAATGAGCCCGAGCACGAGCCGAGCAGGCCGGCTCGGTAGGCGAGCCGAGCCTGCTCGGCTCGTTTTAGACGAGCAGCTCGTCCAAATTTTTTTTTTCATATAAGGACAGTTACAAAAAAAAAAATCAAATCTCACGAGCTGAGCCGAGCCACTCGGCTCGTGGCTCGTGATAGACGAGCTCGTGGGCCAAGCCGAGCTCGCCCACGAGCAACGAGCCACGAGCTCAGCTCGTGGGGCAACGAGCCGAGTCAGCTCGGCTCATTGCCAACTCTAGAGATGTCAGTGGGTGTGACAACACCTTCAACAGTAGTTGCAGGCGGAGCCTACCCATTTTGCACACTTATCCAAATACGTTCATCCAAAACCTTTAGAAAAGCTCTCATTTAAACTTTCCAATAGGCATAATTGCTTCCGTTGAAAAATGGAGGCACGAACAAGAACTGACTCATCTAAAATTAACAAAAGGGTCAGGAATCAATTTAAGGCTTTGATAACAATTGAAATTTACGCAGTTCAACATTAACAATACCTAGAGGGGTGAATAGATATTTTATGCGGAATTAGAATTATTAATTAATTAGCAACAAGTCACCAATTAATTATCTCTAGATGGTTATTCAATTTAGTCAATTTAATCCTATGTTTGAATACCGCAATTCATATAATCAATAAGTAAAGTAGTAAAAACACAAAAATGATCATGGAGAAACCTCAATTGGGTAAAAACTTGAACACTTTGCTAGTCAACAATCCAATATAAACGATTCGTAACTTACAGTCCACCAGATTAGACGACGACACGAACTAATTGATCTCCTGATTGCAATTTCGACAGATCTCCTGAATTATGTGCTCATGCACCAATTCCAGCTGCAATTTCCAAAGCTCTCTTGGATTCTGCCCTCCTACAACAACTTCTAACTTTGTGAAATCGTTTATTTCATGTGGAACCCAAATAACATCTCGTTTTTCACCAACTGGAACTCTAGTTACCTTTCTCGATCTTCTGCAATTCTGACAGATATATGGGAAAAAGTGATTTGGTATTTGGATTAGGAATTTGATGTTTTTCTCACTACAAAGAACGAATCGCAAAGAAACGCGAAGGTTGAAAACTTCAAAAATGAAGATAATATGAAAGCACAATGTTTGCTTAATGATCAACATTAAGAATTCTCGTTTTGTGGCTTTAGAATATATATAGGTAGGATAGAAAACAGATGGGCTAGAAAAAAGCTTTTAAAACGTGAAATAAGAAAATCCCGAATAACCATGTCGCTCGAGCGAAGGAGGGGCGATAATATAGCGATGCAGTTTCTGTTTTTGTAGTTTGAGTCAACCCTTGGCGACGTGTAGAGAAAATCGGTACTGTTTTTCTCTTTGTTCCAAACTCGAAAACCATAAATCTATTTAACTAACTTTTAAACAAATTGTACATTACTCCTTGAACTTTTACACTATCAATTTAAGTCCTTTTATTTACAGAATTTGTCAATTACAAAATCAACTAAAATCTAACAATTGTTATTATGGAAAACATCAATACCTTTCATTTTTTTGCATTTCACCCTTATTTTCACATTTTATTATGCAAAAGGTCACTTTCATATATTTTCTCAATTAAAAATTATGGAATGACGAATATACCTCTCTTTAAATAAAATAAAAACATAAAAAAAAAAAAAATTGTAACCACAGTCCCAATTTTTTTTTTAAAAAAAAAGCGCAAATAAGTCATAAATAAATTATAAAAAGGGTAATTAGTATATAATGTCCATATCTTTCACCGTTATTGCGAAAAACGTCCATACCTTTCATTTTATTTTTTTTGCGTTTTCATCATTAATTACATATTTGATTGTGCAAACCACAATTTCTATTTAAATAATTTTTTAAAATTTCTAATTCTTTAATAATTTATTTAAGAGACTCGTTTGCACTTTTTTTAAAAATTATTTTTTTTAATAATTTATTGGGGACTTGTTTGTACTTTTTTAAAAAAATTGGGAATATAATTGCAATTTAATTCTTTAGCTTTTTATTTAAATATGAGGTTATATTCATTATTTCATAGCTTTTTATTAAGAAATTAGATGGAAATGGATAGAAATAGTGGTTTGCACAATCAAATGTGTAATTAAGGGTGAAAATGTCAAAAAGAAAAAATGAAAGGTAGAGACATTTTTTGCAATAATTGTGAAAGATAAGGATATTATGTAGTAGTTACCATTTTAATAATTTATTTGTGGCTTATTTGCGCTTTTAAACAAAATTGGGACTGTGGTTGCAATTAATTTTTTTCTTTTTTTTTTCTTTTGTTTAAAGAGTGGAGTATATTCGTCATTCATAATTTTTAATTGAAAAAATAGGTGAAAATGACATTTTGCGCAATGAAATGTGAAAATAAGGGTGAAAATGTCAAAAAATGAAAGGTATTGATGTTTTCCACAATAACAATGAAATGTGGACATTATGTGCTAATTATAGGATTTCAAAAGGTCGTGGCACAAGTTGTGAAGGTTTTCTAGAAACAAGAGGCATCTTTTGCGAATTATTCTCCTTGCAGAGGGTTAAAAACAGAATGGGAAAAAATAGGGTGATGTGGCAAGTGTTGATTGTGTGTGTGTGTTTTTTTTTTTTCAAACTGTTCAATCGTGATGCACCTGTTTTTCACCACGTACTGTAGCATGTTTGGCATCTTTTCCTTCTCTCTTCTCTTCTTAAAAGAGACTCTTTTTTTATTGCTATCGTGTAATGGATGGGGGCCCACCGCCTTTTGGACATCCATCAATGCTTTCCCATTGAAAGTTTTATTTTATTATTAAAGCAAATTAATATCAGTACACTTGGACCGTACGTACGGATCATACGGAAATGCTACGGCATCGTGCACCCAATTGTTTATTGTGGGTCCCACTACGATTATGCGAGTAAACGTGCCATTCCGACGCTGGACATTATAAAAATATCAACTTGGCTTTCACCTATTTAATTTCTTCTTTATTATGCAATTACTGTGAAGCAAGAAAATTGTAAGTGTTATTAAAGAGTATTAAATTATCACCGAGTTTATTTCTCGAGTTAATAATTATTTTTCCTTTATCCAATTTCTCACCTCTCTATGAGGAAAATATCACAGTTTAACTTTTGTCACTGTCTAATTATATATTTTTATACATAAAAGAGGTAGATTAGAAAATAAATGAATTTAGTCTACGTGCTGAAAGCTCTCCGTTTCTAATAGTTTAAGATTTTGATAATTTTGAGATCATTCCTCCAATGGCGGTGACAGTCAAAAAGGTCTAGACGACAACTTTGACACCGAAGAATGTGGGGACAGTGTCTCCCAATCGAGTCAATGAAAAATAAAGAGAGAGGCATATAAAAAGTGTTCTAGAGAAGTTATAAAAAGGAAAAATAATGACATTGATCGAATTCATTACCATTCATTGTGTTCTACGCTTTAACTGGAACTAGTGCTTTTAGAGTGACTTTTCGTGTATTGATTGTCGTGTTGACCATTAAGTTTGTCAAAGTTGCACTCGACTTTGACTTTAAATTAGATTATTAAACATTTTAACAATAAAATTTGGAATTCTCTAAAACTTGTTCCATCAATGCTTCCTTGTGGTGCATGTGTGTGCCCTTTTTGCCAAATTTTGTTATCTACACATAAAATAAAAAAATAAAATAAAAAATTGTTTGTACTAAATGTTTTCTTGTTTAGTCAATTTGTTAGTTGGGCGGATAGATAATTTTATATAATCCAAGCCTTCAATAAAGCAATCAATAATCAACCTAAAATGTGCCAATCGGTCATGTGTACAGAAACTAGATACAAGAGTACAGCTTTAGATAGATGGACGGATTGACAAATTTAAATCAGGCATATTCTTTTTCATTTTTGGAGCATAAACTTGGAATTATTTAAAGCTTGTTTTGTATTGATTTTTTTATTTTTCTTTATTTATAACGTATAGTTGAGAAGTGAGAAAAAGCTATCAGCCTCGTAGAATATATAATTGAAAATAATTTGAAAGAAGTCGAACAAATCTTTAATTTGCTTTTAGGAAGAAGCGCAAAATCAAGTAATCGAACCAAGTTTCACCGTTGACCTGAACAGGACTGGGTCATCTTCATAGCAAATTTACAAGAAATCGACTGATTTAGTCCCGTACATATCCCTTATAAAATGGTTTAGCCCCCGTTCATCTGTCTTATAAGTTATGTCTTCTATTTCATTCGATATTTCTTAGGGATTAAAAGAGCGGGTTGAGAGTTAATAAGAAGGGTCCCTCGGACGGATGAGCCTTGCAAACTTGAGTGTTGACGACCAGTTAATGTGCATGAAAGCGAACGCAATCTTCTGCAGGTGCAATTATCCAGCTAGGTTACCTGAAACAAATCTGAATCTGGGGGCTCATCTTCACGTTTAACAAACATGGGGGGCACAAAATATTTTATAAAAGTTTTGATAAATTTTAATAAAAGTTGATAAAATACATGGAATGCACCGTGTAGACAAAGGTTTAAAGAAATAGTAATAACGCTAGCAGTGTGCTGAAATGGACTAAAAAGGAAGGCGGCCGGTAATCACGCTTTCAATGTTTTTAGTACTCTTATCTCAATCTCCTTTCTTTCTTTTTCATAGTTAAAACTATAATTAATTAAATCTATATTTGCTTTAGTTGCTTATAGGGAAGGTGGCTCTAGTGTATAACATTATTTATCTACGATTTATTTCCTTGGGGCTAGGTTGAATATTTAGCGTGATGGTAAGAAAACTCGCGCACGGTGTCACCCCGTCTCGAATGGGGCGGAAAAAAACCCACCTCGACGAGTCGATGGGGTTGGCCAGGGATGACTGGAGGCGGGGCGAAGCAGGAAGGGGGTACCCTGCCCCATTACGAATAAAAAAAATAATTAACTACGAATTTAAAAAAAAAAAAAGTTAAATAGAGATTTTTGAAAATAAATAAATAAATAAACATGGCAAGCCCTCGCCCCACCCTGCCCAGGGCGGGGCACGTTGCCATCTCTGGCCCATGGGATATATTTTTTTCTAAAATTTATTTTCAACCATGCATAAATTCAAAACTTATTTTTTAACTGCACATTCTCCAAGAAAGTCACTAATTCAAAACGGATTTTTTTCTAGAAAATGAGGGTCAAACAGGGGCTTGGCTGATACATGAAATATCTTTAGAGGAGTTTAGTACACGAAAATAGGTGTACTTGAGCAATGTTTAGAATTCGTTTTACAAGATTTTTGAAAAGTTAAAAATTATTTATGAGATTAGTAAATTACTTTTGAATAATTTTGAATAATTTTCTACAAATATTTTATTATAAGAGTTTTCAGAAAAAAAATATTAACGCAAAGTATCTCTTCAATAAGAAGCAAGAATTGAAACGAAGTAGAAGTCTCGGCAAACGATCCCTTAGTCTAGAAATCCTACCATTCTATTCAATCTCCCTAATCAAATATAATTTCTTCACAGAAAAATCGATTTTCATGTTTAAGGGTATAACACATGTCTCCCAAGATGCAACGGATACAACTTGTAGTAGAAGCACTTCAAACCACAAGTAACACCGAACTTTGAACGAAAATTTTTCCTCTACAAGAAAATTATTTTGGATGACTTTTGGAAAGTATTTTGAAACCGTTTTTAATGTAATAATCAATACAAAATGATATGGGATGCATAATGAATGTCCAAATGGTCCTATATATGAAAAGGAAGGGCTGAGAGTGAAGCGTCATGTCCCAAACTCAGCAATTTTCACGAATGGAAGCATCCCTTGCTATCGACAGCCTCTCGCTCGAATGAAAGTGTCACATTTTAATCAGAATCTCTCTCGCTCGTCTATCACTCGAACGATATGCGAGCTATGGAGTTAGCTATTATTCCAGCTAGTATTTTTTATATCCAACTTTGGACCATAATTTCTCATTCATCTGAAATTAATTTTGAGATTCCAAATATATCAAGACGATCTACTCAACGAGTAGAACAAATTAGTTTATTTATATTCATAATTTGACTAACAGATCATGTCCGAATATTTGGTTATAGTTAACACGAAAGTCACTTTTCCTTACTTCACTAAAATATAGGTCATAAAATTTGGGCCAAACAAAGTAGATATTCTAATCATTTTACTACTCATTGGTTCTTCCTCATTTTAAGTGTCATTTGTAGTGTCATAAGTTTTTTTATTTTAACTTGCATTTCCTTATTTTTATATGGAAAAACATTCTCGAAGAATGATACATTTTTTATTCAATTATTGTTCCTTCATGTACGTTTTGAATTTCATATTTATGTACATGGAAACAATATGAACTACTATTATTGACTTGCCCAATAAATTTACAATTAATCATTTTAGGATTGATTTCACTTGTTTAGGTTTAGGTATTTCAACCTTAACCAAACACCCTCACACTTTCAAGTTTTGATAGAATGAGGATGACTTTTCCATATTTCATATGAAACTTCTTCCATTTTCTTAAGGGGTATTTTGTTAAGAATGCTATTTTTCATAGAATAGCTTCCCCCTACAAATTTTGAGGTAGACCCAAATTTATCAACATTGAGTTCATAATCTCTTTAAGAGTTAGATTTTTGCGTTCAACGATATCATTTGATTGGGGTGAGTAAGGTACCATTGTTTAATGAATGATTTCATGCTCGGAACAATATTCTTCAAACAGTGTCTTGTATTCACCACATCTATCACTACGAATACTTTTTATTCGTTTACCAAGTTGATTTTCAACTTCCATCTTATAATGTTTAAATGCATCTAGGGTTTCGTCTTTATTTCCCAGTAGAAAAATATAACAATATTTTGTACAATCATCAATGAAAATTATAAAGTATTTATTACCACATTTAGTTTGAACAAATTTCAAGTCACATATGTCGCTATATATTAATTCTAAAGGTGGGCATGTTCCTTCGAATTGAGTGAAAATGTGTTTTGATCAACTTTGCTTCAATGCATACTTCACACTTATGATTATGATCAATCTTAAGCGTTGAAATTAAATTTTGATTCTTAAGTTTTCGCATAGATTTGTAATTGACGTGTCCTGATCGACTATATCATAAACAAGAAAACTCAAGCATATAAGTAGAATTCAAAGTTTTATTCACAATGTTTCGTTTTGGTAAAATTGTAAGAACGTTCATTTTGAACATTTCGTCACATGAGTATGATTTACCAACATACATCTCATTCTTAGTGAGTACAAATTTATCGAATACGAATACAAGTTTAAAGTCATTTTTGTTAAGTAAAGATCTAGATACAAGATTCTTACGAATGTCTGGTACATGTAGAACATTGTTAAGAACAAACTATTTACCGGATGTCATCTTCAAAGTAACTTTCTCTTGTCCTACAACTTTAGAACTTGCAAAATTCTCCATAAAAAGCTGTTCTCCATTTATAGATAACAATATATAATACAATTTCTGTTTATTAATCACTTCGTTTCACCTAATCTAGCACAAGACATTAATATAACATTACCAATTTGAACGCGAATGCTATCTCAGTTTTTATGACACTCCATAGCTACGTGCCTTCACAATTCACTCCAGAGTGGAGTTTATTTCGAACTAGTTGCAATTTACGTAATTAAATTTAATTATGGCTTGTTGTTGGGGGCAATTCTACAGTAAAGCATTAATTATTTTAAGTAATTTTAATCTCAGAATTAATACAATAGTAATTTCGCCTCAGCCGGCAGGCAGGTCAGCTGTTTTATGCTGTCATTTCAAACAAATTAAGTACGTAACACAGTGAAATGACACACACAAATACAAAAACAGAATCAAACTTGCGTAAATCACTCAGCAATTTCCAAATTAATTTTCAATTTCTAAACTTTGAACAACGAGTTCCAAATTATACTTTGAAAATTCCTCAATTAATTAAATATATATCGTCAAATTCGATAAACTACATTCTATGGAAATTTCTGAGCATATTCCCAAACCTTAATTCTCTACAGTCGAACAAGTTGCAATTCATAAAGCAGTTTTATTAATCAAAGAAACAATAATTGTACCTGCCAAGTACGCCGATCTGTACCCTTTCCTTCACCTACTATATTTATGCCACTCTCCTCTCTCTCACCTTATTCTCCCCACACGCTCACGCTCAATTTCAGTTTCTCTCTGCTAAAAAGTTTCAAAATTCTCAAACGATAATGAAGAAGTTGATAAGGAGGCTTTCCAGAGTAGCTGATTCTTCTCAGTATTGTCTTTCGCGGTCGGAATCCAGGCCTCGTCGATCGGGATCTTCCAGAAAGAGGTCTGGGGGAGTGCCGGAGGGTCACCTGCCGGTCTACGTAGGCGAGGAAATGGAACGATTTGTAGTGAGCGCTGAGCTTTTGAATCACCCGATCTTTGTAAAGCTGCTCAATAAATCGGCACAAGAGTACGGCTACGAGCAGAAAGGCGTGCTCCGGATCCCCTGCCAAGTGTTCCTTTTTGAGAGGGTGCTGGAGGCTCTTCGAGTCGGCGGCGAGTCACGTGACCTCCTCAACTCACTCTCCGATGAGCTGTATTAGGTAATACATACGCCGCCAGTCGGCGAGATAATTAGCGGAGTTCAGTTAATTAATTAAGTAATTAGAAAGATAATTCCGATGCTGGTGTAGCTGTTGGTGATCGTATATTTTTTGGATCAGATTTTGTTTTCTTCTTCTTCTCCTCCTTTGTAAATATTTTGTGATGAAGAAAGTGGAGTAGGGTTTTGTAGCTGTGTTTGCGATTTACAATATTGGCACTCCAAATGTTTCCGTACAAACGGACAACCGGTAAAACGAGGCTGCCCTTTGACTCCTAAAGAGTGGGGGCGTTTACTGTTCAGTTCGTCCTGTTTGACGTCAATTAAAATAATTTTTTTTTTCTTAATTTCATTTTCAATAATACATTATCACAATAAAACATTATTTTATAGAAAAATGTATGGTTGAAAATGACTAAAAGAATGAAAATGAAAAATTTTAATGTGTACCAAACAGAGGCAAATTTTCCTTACTTTTTAACTACACATTCTCCATCAATCTACTATTCTATAATACATTTCAAGAAATTAATGATTCTCCAACAGGGCCATAGTACAATTGTAAAATATTTGTCACGTACATTCAAAACTTTTTGTTGCTTTTTAACTACACATTCTATAAAAAATCACTATTCAAAAAAAAAAAAAAAAACTCATTTTAATGGTTATTAAACTGGGCAATTTTACGCTGCCGTAATTTTCCTAGTGTTCCCGAAATTGTTTTGAGGATATATTAGTCATTTGGTCTGACAATGTTGCATTGTGTGAAGGATAGTTTGGCCTAGTAAAATATCTATAAAGAAAGGAATTTTAATTTTGTTGGGGGTATACACGAAGAGTTACTCTTGTTGTACACAATTTCTTACCTAATTGGTTATCGAATTGACAAGTGACGATCCCCTATTGGAAGGAGGTAATAGGAGGCCGTCACTTGTCAATTCGATAACCAATTAGGTAATACATTATGTACTTGTAGCATGGTTGATACATGAATATATGATCGACTATATTCCAATGGCTAATACGTCGTTTGACGAATTGACGTCCATTCGAGTAAGTAGTCCATACATAGCAAAACAACTGTTTTAACTATGCCGGTGGAGCATTTTTATCCGAATATTTGTTTAATAAACCTTTTAAAAGGCATACCGACCTCATTAATTTTGTCCTTTTGAATATTTTTTCACCTTATCATTACATTCCTAGTTGATTTGGTCTTATCATATATAGTAAGTTTTATTTTACAAGATTTTCCTTTATCTAGGGGGATGGATAATGATGAAGGTAGTGACGCAATTAAGACTTGAATTCAATGGAGGTTAAATAAAAGTTCCATTTTTTGGCGACTCGACTTTTTTCACTGTCAAATGTAAGCTCGAGGACTCGAACGCTCAATCTTAAATGGATACGGGCCCAAATTTTTAAAATATAAAAGATCGAGGATCCAAATGCACTATTATCATGGACGGGGGACTCTTGTATAAATTTCTTCTTAAGTATAGGTGGTTCCATTTGTAGTGACAATATGCATGAACCTAAAATTAATAACAGTTCTTCCTTATTATATGCAAGCTGTCTTTCATTCCGTTTCAAAATCGACAAAAAAAATGCTTATGAAGCCAAACATGCAATTAGTAATGATGAGCAAGAGGGGGGGGGGGCGAAGTTGGGGAGTACAAATTATTCTTTCTTTTTTTTTTTGTTCCCAAGCCATACATAGAAGAAAAAAATTCCATAATTTTTCTTTTTACACATGAAGAAAAAAAAAAATTGAACTTGGACAGCCATGTACATTTATGATATTGTCGATATTTGTAACTACGGGTCAAAGTTGAATGTTCATTGCACGTGATTCTGAAATACTTGATAAGTACCGTAAATATAATATTTAATACCAATTTTTAGAGAGTATTTGACGAGTCTCAAACGAACTAAAGAAAATAAAATTTAGGAATTTAAGATAAAAAAAAATTCAACTTCTATGATTTAGCTTTTTTGTGACGATGAAATATCGCAAATGAGCAACCTTTTTTATACTAAATTTGATGCATAAGAATTAATTGTTAATACACGAATTTAAACACCCACTAAAATTCTTATATACATGAATAGATATAAATTTATCTATAATAACTCTAATTCACTTAGATTAAGATTCATCAAGTCAAAATTCATTGAGTCTATATTAATGTGAATGTTAATTAATTGATAGATAATAACATGAAATTAATACATGAGAATTAATTGTGAATACACGAATAAAAATAAATTTATCTACAATAACTCTAAATTATGTAGATCAAGATTCATACTTTCTACGATTTTAGTGACATTACTCATAGAATAGTCTCGGCCCTTTTGTGTCTCGATAAATTGGGGCATGTTGAGAAGCCAGTCATTCATTGGATCAAAATTAATGTGAATGTTAATTAATTAAGAACTAATAACACGAAATCAATACATGATAAGGATTTTGTAGTATTTATTACATATTGAAAAACAAAAGCTAAGTTATTATTGAAATAATTGAATTGTAGTAAGGTTAAAATCGTCCAAAAAATGATTTTCTCTTGATGTAATATTTAATATATTATATATTTAAAAGAAAAAAAGGATATAATTTATATGAATTTAAAAGGTTAGTTGTATTACGATTAGACAATACGTATACTTTTCGTCATTGAAGAACAAAATATGTACTACAACATGAACTAACATGTCCTAATCGTGAACGATTTAAATTTTTTTACATACAAGTCATATGCACACACACACCAAATGTGGAGAAATTTGTTTCATAAAACTCTCCCCATTTTCTTTCATTTATGGCCAAATAAAGTATATTTCTTATTTCATACTCTTCATCTTATTAAAGGGCATAATCAATTTTGCACTCAAGGTGTAGCGTAAGCGTGAAAGAATCAAATAATAAGTGATTGAAAAATTGTCAATTCCAATGAAATATCAATCTGAATCGAATTACAAACGTAAGTTAAAAACTCAAACAACTTTGTGAATGACCGAGAACTTTACCATTAAAAAGAGGAAAAATTCATTTGTACAGTCGTTAGTGAAGTGTAAATTTACACCCCACTAATGAATGTACATGTAGCGAACAGTCGTTAGTGAGGTGTAAATTTACACCCTACGGGCGTGTTCGGTGGGGATTAAAATTGAAAAATTAGTCGTTATTGTTGACTTTTATTAGACGAGTGGAACCCATAATGGTCATATTTTCAATTTTAATTGGATTTTAAGTTGTAGCGAACATACTCGTAGCATGTTTCTTAAAAAGATGATATTTGAATAGAAAAAAGTACAAATATGTAGGTTCAAATATCTTGTACTTGTCATTAATATATTGTGTTAAAAAAAAGAAAAAATAACATATAATACATTATAGATTTTGCTTTAGGTCTCATAGTGAAAGATGGTGGATAATATTTAGTGGTGGGGGAATCGTTCTTATCTTAAGATCCACATAAGACTTGGTTTTCAACCTTTTTTCAATTACTTGATTAATACCAAATCAAACAAACAAACATAAAAAAACAAATTTTATTAATAAACTGACCAACCGAAAATGACATATTTGGAATCAAAGGATTGGCAGTTGAAAGGGTATTAGTGCCCCCCCACCCCCACCCTCACTCCCCTCAAATCATTCTATTAATTATTAAAAATCTTTTTTCAATGAATTGAAATTACAAATTGAGTGAAGATTAATCAATTTTTTGTTTTTGAAAATTTAGTTATTTTATTAGAGATTTGATAACCCAAATACCAATCAACAACCATGGACCTAGAGAACTTTGCATATGCGTATGGTGAGGGAAGAACTTTAAGAACATATTTGGTAAAGAGTTGACGAGACTAAACAAAACTTTAACATCTATTTATTATTCAAATGGTTCAAGTAGACAATATCGAACATGCTATTATCACAACTAGAAAGTACATTAGTGTTAAAATTTGAGGTTCCATCTTAAAATGTCAGTTTTATTAAGATGAGTAGTTCAAACTTTTATAAATTGGTCTATGTTTTCATTTTTATTCGATGTGAGATTTTTATCTCTTAACATGCCCCCGCAAGATGGTGGCTCGTTTGAGTAAACCAATCTTGAAATTCGTGTGCTCATTTTTTTTGAATCTTAATCGGATTTAATTGCTCGTTGAAACTTTACGAGTTCTGATACCATGTCAAGATTTGATATTCTATTTTAAAAGGTCAACCTTATTAAGAGGAATAACACACTCTTATAAATAAGTCTATATTCTTCATTTTTATTCGATTTGAAATTTTATCTCTTAACAATTAGTACACTGGATTAAACATTAAACTATACATTGAACAAATTTTTTAACCTTGGTTGTTAAACACGTGTCATTTTCTCCCCAACTTTGTGGTGGTCACATTTGTGGCCAGCTCCTAATCAGTTTATGTACTTGTTCAATCATCTAAAAACAAGCTGTTTACAGACATTAAAAAGCTATATACTTCAAACATATTTATATAATTCATCATCATCATCATCATCATCATCATCATCTTCTTCTTCTTCTTCTTTGATTTTATTCTCTGTGTAGTCATTTGTTGTTAGGATCATTTTTATTTGCAAGTGAACTGGAAATTGTTCTAGTGTCTATATTCATTGTTCATACAGCCCAACGAACCTTTGATGAAATGAATCTTGACCATTTATTTCAAGAGCATGTTCGGTAGAAATTAAAATCGAATTAAAATTAAAAAAATTAATCGTTATTGTTGACTTTTATTAGACGATTGAGACATAATAATGATTATATTTTCAATTTTAATTGAATTTTGAATTGTACCAAATAAGTTGCAAATAGCCTGATCTATAAAATAGACAAACTGAAATCAAATACTCAATCCGTCTCATTTATATAAATTTGTTTTGTTTTTCAAACGGATTAAGAAATCTTATTTAATATTTTTGAAAGAACAAATTTTGTTAAAAACTTTCCCAATTTACCCTCATTTACGTGCAATGAAGTCGTCTCAATGTTTTATAAAGAATGAAAATAATGATCAACTAAAAAATCTAAATCGACAAATTTATTTCGGTCGACACAAAATTTACTTTGTGATGTTTGGCAACATATACTAAACCCGATGCACAGAGTTTTGTGGGCTTACATTGATACGGACCAAAATCCCAATGAACCTGTAGATGAAGATAGTTTAGGTTTGGGCTTTCATACTATCTTACGGCTCAATAGCCCAATGAACCTTTGGGTCAAGTTTGGCATTATTTTTTCAGAAAAATTCGTTTATACACCACCTACCTCATTTTAATAAAATATTGAAAATTTAGTATTCTTCTTTTTTATTTCAAATAATACTGTAAAATTGAAATCTAAAAACTAATCTCACTCCAAATAATTAACATCAAATTAGGGGGCAAAACCGTCCATATCATAAATCCCATGATCATTGCTATCAATCCCCAATTTGTGGCAATTCAACTATTCACATAATAGTCTTCAACCAATTTGGAATTCACTCTATCCTAAAAATCTCCATCCCCAGCATCTGCAAAGAAAGAATAGACAGTAAAGAACACCCCCTTCGACGCAGGAGGAAACAACAACCACTTCTGGCTGACGAAAGCATGCTGAGAAGTGTTATAGCTTAAAGAAAAAGAATTCAAGATTGATGAACTATTGGAAGAAGAAACATTTGAAGAGGGACATGAAAGGACACCCTGTTTTGTTATAATGCATTTTGAGAATTCTAGGACAAGGATTTACAATCACAATTACACTTGTTCTGATTTTAAATAAATTCAGCACTGTTTTTGTGTGGACTTTCAAGTTTCAAATGATTTTATTATACTACATGGTGTTTATAATGTTCTTCAGTTTCATTATAGTCTTTCTGTGTTGATAGTTAAAACTGGGCTCTATTCAACTCTCCATTTGTTAGTGAACACAAGTTTTGTTGTTCAGAATTTTTTTTTCATTTTAAATCTATGTAACATTTAGTGGAACATAATATACTATTATGTTTCTCATTTGATTTTAAATGTAAAATGTATCTTACCATGCAAACTTCAATAAACAAGCAACACTACTCATTCACGTGATGTCAATATATGCAGTTTTACACACGTGTAACATGTTGATGACATCGGGATTTTTGTACTGTGATGTTCAATGAATCTAAATATGACGGATATGTAATCTATCCATATTGTGTGTTGTTCATCGGAGGCATAACATTACATAGTCGTGTGATTTCATACCATTATGTTATTTAATTGATGACTAAAATGAACAAATAATAATTCGAGATGACTAAAAGGATCAAAGATTGAAAAACAGAGAATTGTTATTATTGAACAAAGAGCGAAAATAATCCAGTTTGAATTTAAATTTGCATCTTTTTTGGAATTAAAATTTCAAAATATACCATGTAATGTTTATAATTTATAAAATACTTTGTGAATTGATAATTATTTTAGGAATTACTTTATACCAAATATAGAGTCTTTTATAATTGATATATTTTTAAATATTATTCAATGTCCATTCAAAATTCATTTCACAATTCAAAAATCCACAATGGTCAACCGAATTTTAGGCTGGTGTATTGGTTTACTCATACTCTCTTTGATTTATTCTATATCTATCTATCAAAAATAAGTCGTGGTTGCATAAAAAAAAAGTGAAAATATGTATTGTGAATGAAATTTTAAAAAACGACGATTATTTAAAAATGAATGCTTCAAGTGGGTTGAATATGGTCATATTACAACTTCGATTATGGTTTATGTAATGGAGAATAAACCTAATCACCGCTTACATTGAAAATCAAGATACAAATACAGAAAAGATTTTGAAAGATTAGAACGAGAATTGAATTTAATACGTGTGTGGTGGTTTTAGAGCCAGATCTGGTAGATCGGTGGATGTTACTTGTGGTGGTATTGACGACATAGTGAGCGTCGTCAGTGGTGACCATGACATCTTCTGTGGTGGTTTGTGGTAGAGAAAATGGAGATGTTACATAGAGAGAAGGAATAGGAAAAATGATCGAATTTGGAAATGAAGTTGTTAGATATAATTAATTCTTTATTAATTATAATTAGTAATCCTATGAAATATGAATTTGAAACTTAACTCCCTTGTTTATGAAAACTAATCTTTAATTGTAGAGTTTTAGGTAGTTTTTCCTTAACTTTTGGCTTAAAATATAAAGACAATATCAGAGATATCTTCAAATTTAAAAAACAATTACCTCCCCTATTTCGAGTTTGAGTATCATATTCATCCTTTTTTAAGCAACGACTATTTTTGCTTATGTTAAATGCTCTTTGATTAAATCTTGACTTTTGGAAAGAAATCCTTTATAACAAATAGCGAATTACAATCCCCTTGAAAAATTTAGAAAAATGTTGAAAAAGTAGTAATTGTGCAGAGTTTTTTTTTAAAACGTGCGCGTGGTTTTAATAGTACACAATTTATGAAAGGACCATTCTTCTTGTACATTAGGGGGTACATAGGGGGGGTGCATGGACACCTTGATGTACCCCCTAATGTACATCTATCCTTATCCTTTATGAAATCGATAATTTTCTGTACACAAAACTTTTAGCTGTGGGCCAATTCTTTATGAGGTCCAAACGTGGTTATAATTTACCTAACTTTGAAATAAGAATCTGAAAATTGAAGTTCTTGAATGAATTAGTGGTCATCATTTAATCTCGATACCAACGTGCCTTATTGTAAGTTTCGTGTCCTAACCCGTCAATAAAAAACAATCACAAGTGAAAATGATATATAATTTCACTATTTTTTCGCAACAAACTACTCAATTTGACACAAACCCATCACACAATTTCACATGATTACGAAATGTTGAGACCCGACAAAGATGGCTCTCCACTATATTTTGCAAGAACCATGCTACATTTACACATCCTTGATACACATCTTTGTATGCATCCCTCTAGAGATGTCAAGTCGGACGGGCCGACCAGACCCGTGAAAATCAACCCGAGACTGCGGGGCGACCCGTGACCCGAACGGACGGTTCACGGGTCAAGGAGGTGTGACCCGCGGGTTTCGTGGCTTGCACCTTCACGGGCCGCGATTAACCGTGACCCGTGAAAAAAAATAAAAAAATAAAATATTATAGTTAAGTAGGTGCCAACCTAATTGTGATGTACTTAAACTATAAATTATAGCAAAAGTAGGTACCAACCTAGTTGGAACGTACTTATACTATAAATATTTGATAATAGTAATTAGAAATGCATTTAGTTGTTATTTGTTTAAGTTAAATTTAACTTCTCAATGTTATAAATAATTCATGTAACATTAAATTTGAATTCTATGTAAACATTTCTTGGTATAAATATGAATTTATCATTTTGTTCAATTCTTAGTTTACATTTTAAAAAAAAAAAAAATTTTTTGCTCTAAATATGAAAAATTCTATATTTTTATAATTTTATTTATACAATTATACGAGCCAAATCGGAACAACCGTGACACGCATGGGCTCGACCCGGATGTGTCAGTGGGCGGGCTTAGATTGTAGTCCAAAATTATGGGCCGACACATAACCGGCCCGTAACTCGTAGTGGGCAGACTTTTTTTCACGCGAGCCATTACCGGGTTCATATGTTGGCGAGCCGACCCGGCCCGGATCACCCGAATTGACACCTCTACATCCCTCTCACATGTGTGTGGGGCCTGCAATGTGGGGCCCATTGTGGACTCTACACACATGTGAGAGGGATGTGTACAAAGATATGTACCAAGAATGTACACTTGGCTTTCCCCATTTTGCAATATTATTCGGTCATCGAAAACTTCGCTCGATTTCTCTCTGCCTATATCACATCAAATATTAATGTATTATGGTAATACAGATACTCAACGTAGAAGTTCGAACCAAGGATAAAGTAAATTCACGTGAAAATTATAAAACACGAAAAAACCATTAAATAAATCTTAAATAAACGTCACAACATTAATTATATTAGGTTTGCGTTAGGTACACAAGTAAATGATTCTATTTAATGCCATAATAAAATCTATAAGCGAACCGTAGAACATCTCTTTCGACAATTTCTCACTTGAAATCATAACTAGAGTGCTCATATGCCTCTTTTTAAATCTTCCCATTAGAAGAAAAATTGTATTCGGAGATAGAGATTGACTCGAACTCATTGAATTGAACAAACGTGTATGAATTGGTTCTTTACTTAGGAGTACTCCAAAGTGTGAGAAGCTTTTAATTCTCGAAATAATGTCATGAACATTAATTAAGATTAATGAATAAATCATCCCATCGTACACGGAACAACTTTCTTGATTTCATTATTAGGCGACAAGAACTTTAAACTAACGGGGTCCATTTTGAAATGTCTAAAAGAAATTATTAATCCTGCTCATAAATGTATACCGAGACTCGTGCAACTAATTGATCGTGTGAATTTATTGAATCATTAATTCACCATTTTTATAGATAGATAGACGTCTAATTGTGATGGTCAAAAGGACATCTTGTCGAGTTTTAACCATTTTCATGTCTCGACACATATAGTTGTAAAAAGACTTGTCGTTGATAAATAAACATCGAGGGTCCCCCGGGGATTCAAGCCACGAAATAGGATGCTCGAGGCAGCAAATAAGCCTAACCATAAATTTACCGATCGAATCTTAACTTTTGTCAAACCTCAACATCAGAATGGACCATGAGGCCATAGCTTGTCAAACCTCAGCCATAATTAAAAGGGCCCTAGGTCATTTATGGATTGCCTGATACGTTTCGGTAAATGTTTGGTTGAAAATAAAGTTTTTAAACGGAGGCTAAGAATTTATTTGCAATTGCAGCCAACGAGGCATTAAATTCTCTTCATAAATGGTTTTAGTTGACTGATGCTAACATTCAACAAGTTTCTTTGGATACGAAAATACCTACCCCCAACATTTTTATTAATGCCAAGATCAGGACATCTTTGTACTTAGAAATTATTTTAAATTTAAATTTTAAGACACTGTCTTTCTTACTTGGGGAAGATGTTCAACCTATCGACTATACTTTTATTGTAAAGACATCTTTTCGAGAATCTCAACCATAACGACTCCCAACTCGACTGTTGAGTTTTTATCTTTTAGAGCAAAGAATTGAGTTTATAAGAGATGGAACATTGAAACTGAAAGCAAAAATATTTGGTTCAATTATTATTCCACGTGTATGCTCATATTATACACATTATTTATGTACGTTATGGTCCCTACGTAACGTACCAATGTGTTAATTAAGATAAAATACATATTCTTCCACGAACCACACATCCTTACATGAATGGATAGAAAATCTTGTGTCACGATGGTAGCTAGTTCAATATCGATATATTTAACGAGAATATCAACCAACGTCGAGAATTACTTTTCCGAGACGGTCATACATGCACACTTAGTATGACTATCTACTCAACTCGTGACATTTCAGACTTTGAACTATTCAAGTCACGACATGTAGCGTGTTGAATCACTCAAATCACAGCATTTCAGGTGTCGAGCGCGCAAGAGAGATAGCGAGTGGTGAGTGGACCCACTTAGCTTCCAGAGGGCAGTGACTTGAATGCTAGGGACTTAAGGTGTCTTGAGTCAATTGGATAGTTTTATCACGTATGAATATAGAACCGTTCAACTTAAATCTCTCTCCAGAAACATAAAAATAAGGATAAAAATAAATTAAATTCACGTGTGAATTAAGTTGAAAGTTTTTTACTTTGATATTGTTTTTATATCTTGTTCGTTAATTCATTATTCAATTAAAATTGGCTTCAAACATAAGAGATCCGATGGAATAATAATTATTAATCAGACAGTGAGTGCTTTAAAAAAAAAAAAAAATCAATCATACAAAATGCTAAAAGAAAGAAGTTGCTTATAATCATTCAATTCAATTGATTATTTCTTATTATTTAATTATTCAAATATGGTAGGTGTGCTATTTAAAGACTGTAAGATGGACAATTATTATTGAATTTATTGTAAGTTAGGTATATAATTAATTGCTCCACTTAATGCCAGACATAATTAGCTTCCAAAAAAATTGTTAATCTTTTTTCATAGCCCTATTTAATTGCATGGATGCAAGTCGTTGTCTTATATTAATAATCGGGTCACCTAATTAGGGTTAGAAAAAGACTTTTCTTCAAGTTTGAAATTAATTAATCAACAAAATTCGATGAACGAACTCAACTAATATTTGGAAAAGATACAACCTTTCTTCACGTTATATCATAATTATTAGGGGTGATGCTAATATAATGCGGTGTTGTGTCCACTCATTCGCATGGAGAGGGACCCACTTTAAATATAATATAATATATCTGAAGTGTGTCTCACTCCATGTGAGGAGATGGACACCGTTATGAATATCGCATTATGTACAAGTAGCATATTCCAATTATTAGCTGGTGTATTAATTAAGAGTAACGTTATTCATTTTCAGTGTGTTTACAAACACAGTTTAGGTGGCGTTAATGTGACATTAAATTATAGAAAAAATTAAATGAATCATTTAATTTCACCTTTCATTTAACCTATCATTTACAGCCACCTAGACTGTGTTTGTAAACACATTAGAGATGAATAGCATTACTCATTAATTAATCACCTATAAATTAACAAAATTCCGTGAATGAACTCAACTAATTATTTTTTTTCGAATGTATTTTCAATCACACAATCTTTCAATAACAAAAAAAAATTCATGTGGACCCATACATTTTCTCTACTTTTTAACCACTCTAGAAAATCATTTTTCATAGATCTTAAGGTTGTCTGAATTGAATAGGCTTTTGAGTGTCATACTATTAACTAAAATTATACATGAAATGAAGGGAACCCCGAAAAGGTTCAAAATGTTTATATACCATATACCCCAATTTTCTATCTTTACAAAAAATCAGAATCATTTGATGCCTATCTCCACCTCCAAAACCTCAACCAGATATATTAAGGTCGATTCGAGGTTTCTTGACGGCCACAGACAACGGCACAATACAGTTGCATCGAGGACATAACGGATTACTCTTCGAGATTAACACATAAAGCAAGCACCTCGGGCATCCAGCAGCCAATGATGCTGATGACTTCTCGTGATCAATCTCACTATCTTTTGTAGAGGACGAGGAATTTGAATGCGGTGGAGATGATTTCGAGAGTGACATTGACCGCTTCCTCGATGATTCTTTCTCCACCCTCTCGAGCGCAGACTTCACTTTGTCTAGAGTGCACACGCTCTGGTAATTAGGTGACTTCATCGACGATGCTGAGGATGATAGGACGAGCTTTAAGTCTAAGGCAGCATCATCAAAAGGGTTTAATGGCACCGGAGGAAAATTGAGATCTTGACGCTTCGCAATATTTTCTGAAGTCGAAGATGACAAGTTTGAAGGATTACACTTCTCCAGATAAACATTCCCCGACTGTAATAACATTAGAATTTAGTAAATACATAAGGAACACAAAATTCTTCTAACCAGAGAATCATTCAAAATAATCTCTGCTATTACAAATATGTTATTTCAAATGAATCGAATGCTATGTGTGATTCCACGCACGTGTATTGTATCTATCCACACCAGATTGATACTGCTGACATTCTTAAATTAATTTTGCAGTAATTATTTATTAACAATGCTAATATGATATTACTATATTTAATTCAATCATATGCACAAGTGCTCCATTACCTTAAATTAAGGCTAGCTATAAATATTAAATGGAGCCAAGTAAATTAATTTAAGGATTTTATAATAATAATAAAAAAAATCTTCAAATATCCATCACAATAAATTCATGTAAATGCATGTAAACATGCCAATTCATGTGGCCCTTAATGTTCTGATTAATTAGATGAAAAAGGTAGTAAAAGCAAAAATAAAAACATTGAAAACCATTCAAATCCTAGCTATAACACCAGAAAAAAGGCTTGACATAATCTCAAGAAGATTTAATGAAACCCCACAAAAAAAAAAAAAAAAAAAAAAAGGCAAATCTGAGCAGTTGGGGTCATAATCCCCAATAAAGAATAATTAATCAATTCAAGAAAAAATAAAATAAAACCAAGAAATGGGATTTCTCAAGAAAGTTTCTTTATTTTATAATAAAATAGAAAATCAAAGAATTAATTGGAAAGAAAATAAAAAAAGATTATACCTGTAGGTCGAGACGTTTTTCGCAGCCAGAGGGTACTTGCAAATCGAGGTCCAACTCTTTAGAGTCAAGAGCAGAACATCCACCAAGAAAGTCCCTTGTGATCAGGGCCGTTGATTTCCCTGCTAAAGCTGACTCATTGGAATCACTACCGTTGATAAGTCTGATCAGAGAACTGACCTCAGCGGCCATATCCCACCAATAAAATCTTCTACTTTTTTTGCAGAACCCAATAGAAAGAGAAGAAGAAAGTTGAAGATTTTATAGAGAGAGAAATAAAACTGAGTGGATGAATGGATTTGAATTAAAGGAAGAGGAGGAAGTGTAATGAGTAAATTGAATCTGTTTATATATAAATGACCAGAAATCCAAATTACTACAATTATTTAAGGTCATTAATAAAGAATTTATTGTTGATTTTGATTCATATGGATGATATTTTTTTTGTTTTTTTATTTTTTATATTTAATTTTGAATAAATATTTTGGGGGTCATTGAATGCAATAGGAACACTAAAGGACAGCTGTGAAATAATGCGAAGACCTTTTGGGTTCCTAAGCTTGAAATTTTTGTATCCTTTCCTTTGTGAGTTAATGTTTCATTAATCACCCTTTGTCTCCTGCATTAAATGACTGCTGGACTTTAGTTTGGAGTTTTTAGGCTCTGTTTGGCACCTATCTCATAACACAACAAAGTACAAACTCATCTAGAATAACTTAAAATTTGAATTTTGTGAGACGTTTTAAGATTTTGGCCGCTCTAGTACCATGTTCAACTAACTCATTTGAATGGTCGAGTTTAGTGTTAAGACAAAATTTCAAGTCGATTAAATATAAAAACAATAATATGGTTTGGATTACTTTCCTTGATGAGGACGAGGTTAACTGAAATTGAATTCTGAAATTTAGTGTGGTATCAGAGCTAAAAGTTCAACCAAACAATTCAATATGTTCAAGTTCAAAATTTCAAAGGAGTAATTGGATTTCAATTTTATTCGGAACGTAATAAGAAAATAATCTCATGAACTATGCTACATGTACACTTTATTTTACACTTTGGTTTACCTTGTTACATGATCCACACCATTGATTTTGAAAAGAGTAGTGCTATGGGTCCCGGAAACCCTCCAATAGGGGGCAAACACTTGCCCATTATGTCAACCATTATGGGAAATGCTATGTACAAATAGCATTTCCCTTTTGAAAATACACATTACATCACTACACAGATTCTCTCGACACAAGGGTGAATGTCGTTGAGGATGTACACTAAAATGTACATTCAGCATAATTCTAATCTCATATCACTTAAATATAAAAATAGTACTTGACATGCTAGGCTTGAGTTACTCTTAAGAGTCGTTACACGGCTTGGTATAGTCTTTTTCAAGAATAGTTGTTTTTAACTAATTCAATTATCATTCTATTTAAGTTTGAAATTTTAGGGTGGAATTTAAATGCTCAAGTGGACGCATTTAATTTAAGCATTAAAAAAGACTTGAATTCGCTTCAAAAAAGAAGAGTCGTTGAATTAATTTTTGTTGATTTTCTTGGTATTTAAATATTAATTTTGACTTTAATATAATAAAAGTATTTCCGGAAGACGTGCAATTAAAGTAACATGAGATTGCATTCAATATTTGTCAAAATTGTAATTTGTGGAGGCTCTACTTGATGAGTCATGAAGTGCAAGATGGATCCATTGATATCCAAAGAGAGCCTTCCATTAATTGAACACAAAAAGGGGGGTTTTATTCTCATTAACTCGACATGGAACGGAACTTTAGAATTTGACAATATTAAAGAAGAAAAATAGAACCCTATTTTCGCAAATTCGAATAGAATTTTGTAATTATTAAATGGATGTTTATTAAAAAAAATCATATTAGTTTTAAAGGAAAACAAGATAGATGGGGGAAGGGGAAAAAAAAAAGGAAAAAAGAATTGTCATATATAAGAAGAAGCTAGATAAATATCAAGAGATTTTCCCCATATTTTCCATGAATTAATGAATTTTGTTATATATCTGTCTACACGGTTAGCCACGGCCATCAGTTCAGCAAGAATGTCATCTAAGTACTCTTCAAGGCGACAACCTATATTTTGACGCTATGAGGAACATCCTAACACCTATTCGACATAGCTTCCCGAGCTAGATAACTTGATACAAGATTGACACTTCCCTTCTTTGAGTCATATTCTTGATACTTAATGCTTGATGATATAATATGAGTATTCGTGATTGAAGCAGTAGAATTCAATCCTCAATCCTTGTGTAAATGACGATTCTAATTTATGGAGCCACATGAGTGACTTTGTTTGCAATGACAGTTGAGCGCAAACTTTCTTTTATCCGCTTAGGACAACTTGAAAGGATACTGACCTATTGATACCTGAGACACAACATTATGATATGATGAAGTTTGATCAGTGAATCGTTGGGCAAGGTTAGGTGTTGAGCATCAAGACGGCTTCTATTTATTTCTCTAACCTATAGATTTTCACACTTTGTGCTATTTAAGGGTAATAAATACTTTGGTATTCTTATTCTCTAAATATAAACACGACTCCAATCATTCTCACACTCAATATACATCATTTGACTGATTTGAGCATTAAAATGCGTACAATCGCGACCTCTCATGCTCTTTTTTGGTAAGATATGTCTTCATCTTGTCGTCTAATACATGCATTCCAATCGCACGTGCAAAATACACTTGGAAAGGACTGGAGGCGGGACCTATAAACGCACTGGTCCCAACTAGGGGTAACAGAAGGATCAAGCTGCTCCGGGGCTCGCGAATTCATCCCGACTCGATCCATGGGAGATTGGGCTCGTCTCCTAGGTTGAGTTGAGCTCACATTTTTTTCACGAGCTGACCCGACTATGCACGAGCTCATTTGGGTTCCTGGGTACGAGCCAACAAGCGGACTCGTTTGGGCTGTGGGCCAACTCATTTTTTCTCATTTTTATTAATTTCTTTAAGAAGTTGCTGCTTTTTAGCTTACTTTGTTAACTTATTTATACAGAAAATGAGGCAGCTTGTTTTGGCTCGTGAGGCCCACGAGCTAAAGGGTCGAGCCAATCATAAGACTTGGACACGAGCAGAGCTCGTTGTCTATCGGTCGAACTGAGCTATTGCCATCCTTAATCACAATTAAATTCGGAGGTCAACAAATTTCATGTATGAAATTAATTTGCTCGTACTTGGACATAAATGACTATATTAAATATAAGAAGTCTCTAGTCTCTGCCGCCGACTTGAATTCCCGGTTGAGAAGTAATAGCCATTTTAAGAAGTTTAATGTCAAATAATTTTCACAGCAGCTTTTCAGCACGTCCACAGTCTTGCCAAGTCTACTATCAGAATGGTGGACAAATGCAAGAAGATAAGTACGAATATTCAAGAGTCAATATTTAATGGCTTTAAAATCGAAGTTCTTAAGAAAGTAATTTCTTCAAACGTGACCTTTTCATTATGAATAAATAACAGTGCTCTCACATTTAATGTTGTCAAATGAGTTGTCTGAATGATTTTCAATATTTAGACATTATCATCTTTCATGAAATTATATGATTGTAGAGATTAATGAATAGATAATACCAATAGAGTTGTGTGTATATAAACTATAAAGACGTAAAGAGGAATATAGTACGTCTATGCAAGCAAGGTTTGTGTTAAGTTCATGTTTGGTATACATTAAATTTTTCATTCTCATTTTTCTACTTATTTTCAACCACACATTCTTCAATAAAATAATATTTTACATCACGTCAATAACTTTTCTTTCTTTTTCAACCACACATTTTTTATCAATCTACTATTCCAGAATATATTCTTTCAAAATAATGTGGCTCAAACACACCCTAAATTTGAAAAAAAAATCACCTTGAAAAAAGTTGAAATAAATATACAACATGTGAGTACTTGGGCTTCTTCGTAAACTTTTTTAAACCCTATAAACATTAACGAGTAATTTGGACCATTTTAAAGTTTAAATGAGTACATATTTTATGATAGAAGTTGTCAAACGAACAACTATTTTTTGATGACATATTAAGATATAGATTTCAAATCAAATAAAAATGAATAATTATACAATATTTTAGCAAATAGATTTCACTTAATATATTTGACGACCCAAATCTTAATAAAATCTACTTTATTATCAAATTGGGTTGGTTGAATAGGTCTGAAATGTTTACCATTTGAAAAATGTTATTTGACACCCCGATGTACAGATAACATGGTCCTTACCATTTTGTGATCTATTGAGTAAGAAATAATCGTTATCATATAAATTTCAAAAAATAATGCCCTTCCCCCCCCCCCCCCCCCCCCCAAACTACCTAAATTAAGCATATGAATTATTATTGATCTAGTGAATAAGAGTGAGGGATTCAATTTAATTTGTGAAAATTTCAACTTGCACGTGAAACTGATAAAACAGTATAGCTATTAGCTATGGACTTAAGTATAATGCATTAAAGGTAATTGGTGTAAAATGTCCCTACTTACGACGAGTTTTGTGTAAAACGTCTTTACGTTTGATTTTTTGGTGCAGAATGTCCTTACCTTTACATTTTCTTGCGTAAAACGTCATTTTCATCAATTTTAACATAAAATGACCATTATACCCTCCTATATAAATAAAAAAAGAAAAGAAAAATAAATAATAAATTGGAAAATGCTTATCAACTTTTTTAAAAATATAAATCAGTCCAAAACTTATTAAAAATAACAAAAACACACTCTCCCTCTTCTCCTCCACCTCCCTCCACCACCTCCACCCTCCTCCTCCACCTCCACCTCCATCTCCACCCTCGGAGCTAAACTTGAGAATTTTTGAACCAGGCATCGACCGTCGCATTACAGCCAAATAGCTAATAGCATGCCACTTCCAATACATCATCCAGCCACCAAAACACCACTCAAAACCAATACCATAACCCGTTACCACTACGCAGAAACCCCATACACAAACCCTAAAACACGAACCACAATCATCATCTTCAATTCACTCCACTGCATCTACCGCTGCGGGTTAACTTACAACCACCGCATCCAGCGCAACTCGTTTAAAAAAACGAAATAAAAGAAAATTTCACCCATCACCGTAATTGCGATAATTGCCTCTGAAATTAAAAATCAAATCCGCCACCAGTCAACAAATTAGCAGACCGACACATTCCCACAAAATCACAAACTTCTACTGCCACAATCGCCCACCACCATTTATAACTCCAATCGACAGCAACACCCACACTCGCCGCTCGCTTAGCCTCGCCAATTTCTTTTCTCTCGCTAGCACCGCCACCAACAGCCAACAAGAAACCTCACCGGCAGTTGGCGGCTCTCCAGTCTTCAAGTTACCTTATCGACAGACCATTCCCTACCATGACGATCGACTGGCCTCAACTTTTATTAAACCCTAGTTTGTATTTTGGGGGCTCAGTTCAATGGACCTCAGTTTTTGGGTGGAGGTGATAATTTCAATGATATCAATTTTTATTTAACACTAGTTTCTTGTTTTAGCTCTGAGAGTGGAGGTGGAGGAGAAGAAGGAGAATGTGTTTTTGTTATTTTTAATAAATTTTGGACTGATTTGTATTTTTAAAACAGTTGGTAAGCAGATTGCCATTTATTCTTCATTTTTCTTTTCTTTTCTTATTTATATAGGAGGGTATAATGGTCATTTTATGTTAAAAATTGGTGAAAATGACGTTTTGCGCAAAAAAATGCAAATGTAGGAACGTTCTGCACCAAAAAATCAAATGTAGGGACGTAAAATCCGTCATAGGTAGGGACGCTTTGCGCCAATTACCCATAAATTAATAAGAAGACTCCAAGCATATGAAGTTATTATCTGCTATATATCCACCGACAACAAGAAACAACATTGTACTTTTCTTTTTGAGGTATTTTTATGTTTAGAAATAAAATTTATTTATATTTTTTTAAGTACAGAGATGAAGACCAATATCTTGATCCGAATTTAGTATTTTGATTTCAATTGTAGAAAAAAATAAAAAATTAATTAATTTGTATTTGAATGCAAGGTCTAGAATCTCGAATACAAGTGAGAGTATCCAAAAATTAATCGAAAATACTATAAAAGTAACAATCTCGATTGTGTAATGAGCCGGCGGCTTGACTCGTTGAACACCCACTGCATCTCTAGATTGAGTTGTTCGTGCAATTTTTGGTACACATGTTGAGTTGTTCTACTATAGAAAGTCTAAAGAACAGTGCCACAATTAGTTTGTTGTCTCTTTTGTAGTGCGGTTTTTTAACAAATTCTCTCAGCCTTGCTATTGGGCCAAGTAACTAGCTACTAGACTCAGACCACCCAGTCTTTGGTCCAGTAAACTACCCATCGAGCGATCCGATATTTTTGGGTCAATGGAAATGATTAGAGAAAAATTATTTACAATACTTTAAGCCCCTGTATGACAATATCATGCTTGCATGTCCATTATTTGAGTCTTCAACAATTATTCCAATAATTACATATTCGATTTTTACCTATAGACGAATATGCAAGCATACGTTTCACGAACCGGATATCTGATAGCCCTTTCTATCCGATAGAAAAGGATCTTCTCGTACAGGAAAAATATCATCTCAATGCTCTAACGCTTACATCGAATATAGATCGAATTATCTCATGACGTTCTGAATCTAACTCACGTACCGCTTTAATGGACGAACAACCCAACATTTAGAACATACTACAACCCCAGGTGGCAAAGAGCATATCAGAGCGTTTTTCCTTGTAGATGGAAAATTCACCCACCGAGTTTTATAAAATTGCAAATTTTGCCTTAGTTAAAAGAATGAAATTGGCTGATATTATGACGATACTAGGTAATATGGATATTATTATGGGAGAAGTTGATTGTTGAAATGATAATTGATATCACACTGAACTACAAACTAGAAAAGGACATCAATTCAAATCCCGAATTTTCGAAAAACCTTAATCAGAGAACCATAAGTAAAGTTTTTTTATAACATCAGCAGTGATAAATTTTTATTCTACCCATAATGATAGGAGATCAATTTCATATTTAGTTATTAAAGTTAATTGTTTCTATCACTTTCTATTTCTTATTAAAACTAATTGTTTCTTCCACATCCTACTTTCTCTCTCCTTAATTTCTCTCTCCTACATATATTCTATCGAGTTCAAAAGTCAAGAATTTTTTTTCCCAAAATTAGACTATGCCATTTGTGATCTCTAATAAAAAAAAAAATTGAGATCGATAGTTCAATTAAATAGATCACAGTTACAATAATACATTATTTATGATCACAGTCATAATCGTATATTATTACAAACTACACAATATTACAGTTACAAAGACACAATTTATAGATTAAAATTATACATTTTTATAGATCATAAATTATTTATTGATTATAATTTATCAAATTAACTAATCACAATCACTCTTCATCCACCTACCTCAAATCGCTGGTAGAACCACTCAAATCATTGCTATCACCTCAAATCCAAAACCAACCACCACCACACCATCTCTACCTCGAAAGCACCATCATCACCATCACCATCACCATCACCATCACCATCTCCAACTCCAACTCCAACACATCACCATCACCACCTCCAATCCTGCACCTATACCTACACTTGCACATGCAATCCAAAACCACCAAACTAGAGGTGTAAAAATGGGTAGGACAATTCGAATCGGCGTGTCCAAGTAAGGAACGGCCATGGCCCAATCTAGTTTTGGGATTGGCCCTTGCTGATTAACGGGCTATTCCTTACCTGACCCATAAAAAAATCATAGGCCCGAGGACCGGTCCATGAACCGATTAATATTAAAATAAAGTAAATCAATAATAAATTTTAATCACAAAAAATTACAAAATGAATATGAAATAACCTTATTTTAATTACAAAAAATTACAAAGTTAAAAATAAACGATGAAAAGCCTATTTTAAGACTATTACAACCTTGAATAAAGCTGTGAAAGCCCTGTTTTAAGGCTATAACAACCTTATTTAAGGTAATTTCAACCTTGCAGCCTGAAGAAAAGGTTGTCATGGCCTTATCTTAACGGGTTTATATAAATAATTTTTAAAATATAAAAATTATTTATATTTTATTTTTTCTAATATCAACGGGTTAGATGGATAACTGTTGGGCCCAATTAGTAAAATTGGCCCGAATCGAGAATTTACGTCTATAGGCCCGTGAAACGGCCCACTTGAAATATGGGCCGATTCACGGGCCATTTTAATCTGGACGGTCATGGGCCCACCCGATTTGACACCACTAAACCAAACCCTTACACACCATCAAATTGATCTATTACATGTACAACTCCATTGCAGTCGCATCATCCAAGTCGGCCACTACCTCAAATTGACAACCATCACCTCCACATCCACCTCAAAATCACACCTCCACTACACCACCTGCATCTTGAATAATTAAATAATTACAACCTGTTTTTTGGAAAAATAAAATAAAATGTATGACCTAACTGTTGAAAAGTACAATTAACATGTAAGTATTTGCTTAATTATCCCTATAAAGTACAGAAATGTGAAAAATTGTGTGTATCTCTGACAATGTGTGTTTATAATCATGGGTGTTTATAAATATGTATAAATTAGTGATGAAGAAGTCTATAACATTTGTGGATCTTACTAAATGTGTAAATGAAAAGTGATTTAATCAAATATTTTTTGACCAAGGTTTTTATAAATGGTGCGAGAATTTTCCAATCGCTAGTGTACAGTGTCAAGTTTTAATATAGTAAAAGTAGAGTATCGTTTTCCACATGAATTGAAATCAAATCCTAATAATTCATGTAATTAAAATAACCTTAATTTTATCTAGAAAATAAGGATATTGGAGTGAGATAACTAACTGAACTAATTTAATTAATTAACAATGCAATTAAACAAGATTAACACTAACGGGCTTAAACTCTAGAAGTCCATTTCACCTAACCATCAATCATGTTTCAATCATCTAACTATTTCTTAATCTATTCTTATGATTTGTTAGTCAAGAACCCGAAATTATCTTAATCCCCTCTCTTGATGGCGAATTAAAAATTACTCTTAAAATCTTAATTTTGAATCTCCATCTAAAATTAAGATGATAAAGCTCATTAAGATCTTTGGTTCTCTTAACATCTACAAAGGATTTCATAGGCCTTTTGAACTCTATAATCTCTTAGATTGTGTTTATCTATAGTCCCAATTTAGAATTCCTTCTCTCGATAGTAAATCACAAATTTCATATCATTCAAATGGTAATCAAGCATTCAAAAGCATTAAGAGTAGATAAATACAAATAAACCAATGGAATAACCTCTGAAATAGATAATTAAATTATCAAAACATAATTTCTAGTGTTAGCTACATTGTATTTCTAGAAAAATAAATTGCTCCATGAAAATATAAAAAGAAGAAAACCTAATTCATGTTCTTAAACATTGATAGAGAATATTGATAGATAATAAGAAGAACTTGTTGATTTGTGGATTCCTCAATCTCCAAGGGTGTTCTATCTGGTGTGGCTGCTAGATTGCTTCCCCGAAAGTCCTTTAATTGAACCATTCAGGCCGTATTTATAGTTCCCCCTTAAACTCGTCAGTTTTAGGGCTTATGTGGTGGACTAGTGTTGTCGCGGCGCAGGGACGCTTGTCTTCTCGGTTGAGAAACACTTTGAGGCTTCCAGTTGGGTGCGAGGTCGCCTCAAGATGACGCGGGGGCGCTAATACCCCCTGTAATATACATTCTTGGTTTGGCTGGTGACACTTGAATTGCTCCTAATTGATTCCATCTTCTCATTGTTGACTCTCCTATTATGAAAGCACCTGAATGTATCATAAAAAAAACACATAAATTCAGTAGAAATTCTCCAATTCAAAAGTGAAAGATATCTAATAACTCTGTTATAAAACCAATCTATCAATAAACATCTAGAAACTCTGAAACATACTCCATAAACCCTAATAGTAAACAATATTTTGCAATAATTCCGAGTAGCCAGTAAGGATTGTAACCAAAATAAGGGATTTATAAGGTAACTAACGTTATAGGTTTTTTTTAATTAAGTTATCTAGGGACCCTAAAACTAATTAGTATTGATTTCTTCAACCTGACGTAAGCAGTGCTATCCAAAAATAGACAAAATCAATGGAAAAAAGAACGACAATCAGGTCCTTAAATTAAACTAGGGATAAAATCCAAATATTTTAATACTACCGTGGATCGTGAGCAATTGAGTTCGTCAATATCCAGATCAAGCTCGAAAAGATCTCTCGCTGAAGGCAACGACGGGTGTGACTAATATGTTTTACTGTCTCTGCTACCACTACGATAGGACAATGCTCATAGGCAAATAGTCTAGTTTGAACTAGCATGCGACGCGTTTTCCTTCATTTTCTATTCTCGACACATCTAAAAGTCATATCCAGTTTCAATTTCGTCTATTTGCAACTTCACATCCTTGAATTTTGTGCACACTATATTACATATACAGTCCATTTTGTATCTATAAACGAGGTAGCAAAACAGATCTTATGTCTGTACAATTACAATCAAAACCTAGACATACAATAACACTCAATTTGGAATGTAATTTATAGGTTTTTCGACATTACCTATTATAAACTGCTCCGCGATGTTCCAAAATAAAAATTCCCTTAACTTATTGTCGTCTCATTTACCATGCAGTTTTGTGATTCTCAATGCCTTTAGTGTTTATTGTGTGATGATCGGATTAACAACATGTTTATTTCTTCCCATTGCCTCTTTCGGTTATCTTATCAGCTATATATTTCTACGTGAATTAATTTCATACAATTGGGAATATTCATATTGTTCTTTACATAATTCTAGCTGCTTCTATTACTTTGGACAAGCACACCACAACCTCATTCTTTGTGATATTTTGCTCGTGATTTAATTTACCTTTTATGAGGTAAGAGAATAGTTTGAGAGTCATGGTCGTGTTTGTGGGTTCTCATGTTTTGCGTATCGTATGGGCTTCAATTTGTGTTACACCTAGAATTAATGTGTAACAAATTCATTTATCGTAGTATCAGAATTTCTTATCTTCTCTGCATAGATACCACTGATTTATATGTATGAATAATAGTTACGTGACTAACTCCAGAAATCTGACTCTTTGAAAGGATGATCTTCACGATTTACTGACATGCTCTTCTTTGTATAATCCCAGATTACCTATCTTGTCTGAATGTGGACTCGAAGTCTCTATATAGTCTTTTGATTTGGTCTGTTTATCTTCTGTTAACGTATATTCATACATTTGTTAAGTCATTCTCCAACATAAATACCAACGTTCATGTTAGTGTCTCAAACGTCTGAGGCTATTATTTTCCTTGTTTCTTGTTCCAGTTTGTAAGGTTATATAGGCCAAAAGCTTGCTTTGAATTCAATAAGAGTTATTCTCCAAATATTGCGGTGTCTGTAGTTATTTTCCAATACTAGCTCTTAACAAACAAAAAACCCACTTAATTTTGGGTTAGATTTTTACCCCCCCCCCCCCCCCCCCCCAAACTACCTAAATTAAGCATATGAATTATTATTGATCTAGTGAATAGGAGTGAGGGATTCAATTTAATTTGTGAAAATTTCAACTTGCACGTGAAACTGATAAAACAGTATAGCTATTAGCTATGGACTTAAGTATAATAAATTAAGGGTAATTGGTGCAAAACGTCCCTACCTACGACGAGTTTTGTGCAAAACGTTCTTACGTTTGATTTTTTGGTGCAGAATGTCCTTACCTTTGCATTTTCTTGCGTAAAATGTCTTTTTCACCAATTTTTAACATAAAATGATCATTATACCCTCCTATATAAATAAATAAATAAAAAATAAAGAATAAATTGGAAAATGCTTATTAGCTTTTTTAAAAAATACAAATCAGTCCAAAACTTATTAAAAATAACAAAAACACACTCACTCTTCTCCTCCACCCTCCTCCTCCTCCTCCACCTCCACCTCCACCCTCAGAGCTAAACTTGGGAATTTTTGAACCAGGCACCGACCGTCGCATTACAGCCAAACAGACAATAGCAGGCCACTTCCAACACATCATCCAGCCACCAAAACACCACCCAAAACTGATACCATAACCCGTTACCACTACGCAAAAACCCCATACACAAACCCTAAAACACGAACCACAATCATCATCTTCAATTCACTCCACCGCATCTACCGCTGCGGGTTAACTTACAACCACCGCATCCAGCACAACCTGTTTAAAAAAAACGAAATAAAAGAAAATTCCACCCATCACCGTAATTGCGATAATTGCCTCTGAAATTAAAAATCAAATCCTCCACCAGTCAACAAATTAGTAGATCGACACATTCCCACAAAATCACAAACTTCTACTGCCACAATCGCCCACCACCATTTATAACTCCAATCGACAGCCACACCCACACCCGCCGCTCGCTTAGTCTCGCCAATTTCTTTTCTCTCGCTCGCGCGCCGCCACCAACAGCCAACAAGAAACCTCACCGACAGTTGGCTGGCTCTCCAGTCTTCAAGTTACCTTATCGACAGACCATTCCCTACCATGACTATCGACTAGCCTCAACTCTTATTAAACCCTAGTTTGTATTTTGGGGGCTCAGTTCAATGGACCTCAGTTTTTGGGTGGAGGTGATAATTTCAATGATATCAATTTTTATTTAACACTAGTTTCTTATTTTAGCTCTGAGAGTGGAGGTGGAGGAGAAGAAGGATGATGTGTTTTTGTTATTTTTAATAAATTTTAGACTGATTTGTATTTTTAAAACAGTTGGTAAGCATATTGCAATTTATTCTTCATTTTTCTTTTCTTTTCTTTTCTTATTTATATAGGAGGGTATAATGGTCATTTTATGTTAAAAATGGGTGAAAATGACGTTTTGCGTAAGAAAATGCAAATGTAGGGACGTTCTGCACCAAAAAATCAAATGTAGAGACGTTTTCCACAAAATCCGTCATAGGTAGGGACGTTTTGCGCCAATTACCCATAAATTAATAAGAAGACTCCAAGCATCCGAAGTTATTATCTGCTATCCCCCGACAACAAGAAACAACATTGTACTTTTCTTTTTGAGGTATTTTTATGTTTAGAAATAAAATTTATTTATATTTTTTGAAGTACAGAGATGAAGACCAATATCTTGATCCAAATTTAGTATTTTGATTTCAATTGTAGAAAAAATAAAAAATTAATTAATTTGTATTTGAATGCTAGGTCTAGAATCTCGTCTATGAATGAGAGTATCCAAAAATTAATCGAAAATGCTATAAAAGTAACAATCTCGATTGTGGCATGAGCCGGCGACTCGACTCGCTGAACACCCACTGCATCTCTAGATTGAGTTGTTCGTACAATCACGTGCAATTTTTGGTACACATGTTGAGTTGTTCTACTATAGAAAGTCTACAGAACAGTGCCACAATTAGTTTGTTGTCTCTTTTGTAGTGCGGTTTTTTAACAAATTCTCTCAGCCTTGCTATTGGGCCAAGTAACTAGCTAGACTCAGACCACCCAGTCTTTGGTCCAGTAAACTACCCATCGAGCGATCCGATATTTTTGGGTCAATGGAAATGATTAGAGAAAAAATATTTACAATACTTTAAGCCCATGTATGGCAATATCATGCTTGCACATCCATCATTTGAATCTTCAACAATTATTCCAAATAAGTACATATTCGATTTTACCTGTAGACGAATGTGCAAGCATACGTTTCATGAACTGGATTTCTGATAGCCCTTCCTATCCGATAGAAAAGGATCTTCTCGTACAAGAAAAATGTCATCTCAATGCTCTAACGCTTACATCGAATATAGATCGAATTATCTTATGACGTTCTGAATCTAACTCACGTACCGCTTTAATGGACGGACAACCCAACATTTAGAACATACTACAACCCCAGGTGGCGAAGAGCATATTAGAGCGTTTTTCCTTGTAGATGGAAAATTCACCCACTGGGTTTTATAAAATTGCAAATTTTGCCTTAGTTAAAAGAATGAAATTGGCTGATATTATGACGATACTAGGTAATATGGATATTATTATGGGAGAAGTTGATTGTTGAAATGATAATTGATATCACACATAACTACAAACTAGAAAAGGACATCAATTCAAATCCTGAATTTTCGAAAAACCTTAATCAGAGAACCATAAGTAAAGTTTTCTTATAACATTAGCAGTGAAAAATTTTTATTCTACCCACAATGATAGGAGATCAATTTCATATTTAGTTATTGAAGTTAATTGTTTCTATCACTTTCTATTTCTTATTAAAACTAATTGTTTCTTCCACATCTTAATTTCTCTCTCCTTAATTTCTCTCTCTTACATATATTCTATCGAGTTCAAAAGTCATGATTTTTTTTTTTCCAAAATTAGACTATTCCATTTGTGATCTCTAATAAAAAAATTTGAGATCGATAGTTCAATTAAATAGATCACAGTTACAATAATACATAATTTATGATCACAGTCACAATCATACATTATTTACAAACTACACAATATTACAGTTACAAAGACAATTTATAGATTAAAATTATACATATTTATAGGTCATAAATTATTTATTGATTATAATTTATCAAATTAACTGATCACAATCACTCTTCATCCACCTACCTCAAATCGCTGGTAGAACCACTCAAATCACTGCTATCACCTCAAATCCAAAACCAACCACCACCACACCATCTCTACCTCGAAAGCACTACCATCACCATCACCATCTCCAACTCCAACACATCACCATCACTACCTCCAATCCTGCACCTATACCTACACTTGCACATGCAATCCAAAACCACCAAACTAGAGGTGTAAAAATGGGTAGGACAATTCGAATCGGCGTGTCCAAGTAAGGAACGGCCATGGCCCAATCTAGTTTTGGGATCGGCCTTTGCTGATTAACGGGCTATTTCTTACCTGACCCATAAAAAAATCATAGGCCCGAGGACCGGTCCATGAACCGATTAATATTAAAATAAAGTAAATCAATAATAAATTTTAATCACAAAAAATTACAAAAGAATATGAAATAACCTTATTTTAATTACAAAAAATTACAAAGTTAAAAATAAACGATGAAAAGCCTATTTTAAGGCTATTAAAACCTTGAATAAAGCTGTGAAAGCCCTGTTTTAAGGCTGTAACAACCTCATTTAAGGTAATTTCAACCTTGCAGCCTGAAGAAAAGGTTGTCATGGCCTTATCTTAACGGGTTTATATAAATAATTTTTAAAATATAAAAATTATTTATATTTTATTTTTTCGAATATCAACGGGTTAGATGGATAAATGTTGGGCCCAATTAGTAAAATTGGCCCGAATCGAGAATTTACGTCTAAAGGCCCGTGAAACGGCCCACTTGAAATATGGGCCGATTCACTGGCCATTTTAATCTGGACGGTCATGGGCCCACCCGATTTGACACCACTAAACCAAACCCTTACACACCATCAAATTGATCTATTACATGTACAACTCCATTGCAGTCGCATCACCCAAGTCGGCCACTACCTCAAATTGACAACCATCACCTCCACATCCACCTCAAAATCACACCTCCACCACACCACCTGCATCTTGAATAATTAAATAATTACAACCTGTTTTTGGGAAAAATAAAATAAAATGTATAACCTAATTGTTGAAAAGTACAATTAACATGTAAGGATTTGCTTAATTATCCCTATAAAGTACAGAAATGTGAAAAATTGTGTGTATCTCTGACAATGTGTTTATAATCATGGGTGTTTATAATTATGTATAAATTTGTGATGAAGAATGGATCTTACTAAATATGTAAATGAAAAGTGATTTAATCAAATATTTTTTGACCAAGGTTTTTATAAATGGTGCGAGAATTTTTCAACCGCAAGTGTACGGTGTCAAGTTTTAATATAGTAAGAGTAGAGTATCATTTTTCACAGGGATTGAAATCAAATCCTAATAATCCATGTAATTAAAATAACCTTAATTTTATCTAAAAAATAGGGATATTGGAGTGAGATAACTAACTGAACTAATTTAATTAATTAACAATGCAATCAAACAAGATTGACACTAATGGGCTTAAACTCTAGAAATCCAATTTCACCTAACTGTCAATCATGCTTCAATCATCTAACTATTTCTTAATCTATTCTTATGATTTATTAGTTAAGAACCCGAAATTATCTTAATCCCTTCTCTCGATGGCGAATTAAGAATTACTCTTAAAACCCTAATTTTGAATCTCCATCTAAAATTAAGATGATAAAGTTCATTAAGATCTTTGGTTTTCTTAACAGCTACAAAGGATTTTTTAGGCCTCTCGAACTCTATAATCTCCTAAGTTGTGTTTATCAATAGTCCTAATTTAAAATTCCTTCTCTCGATAGTAAATCTCAAATTCCATATCATTCAAATGATGATCAAGCATTCAAAAGTATTAAGAGTAGATAAACGCAAATAAACCAATGGAGTAACCTCTGAAATAGATAATTAAATGATCAAAGCATAATCTCTAGTGTTGGCTACATTGTATCTCTAGAAAAATAAATTGATCCATGAAAATATAAAAGAAAACACAATTCTTGTTATTAAACATTGATAGAGAATATTGATAGAGAATAAGAAGAACTCGATCTCCAAGGGTGTTCTCTCTGGTGTGGCTGCTAGACTGCTCCCATGAAAGTCCTTCAATTGAACCCTTCCGACCGTATTTATAGTTCCCCTCGTAAACTCGTCGGTTTTAGGGCTTATGTGGTGGACTGGTGTTGTCGCAGCACAGGGGCGCCTCTTTCGAGCGCGGGGGCACCTGTCTTCTAGGTTGAGAAACACTTTGAGGCTTCCAGTTGAGTGCGGGGGTGCCTCAAGATGGTGCGGGGGCGCCAATACCCCCTGTAATATAGATCATTGGTTTGACTGGTGATACTTGAATTGCTCATAATTGATTCCATCTTCTCATTGTTGACTCTCCTATTATGAAAGCACCTGAATGTATCATAAAAAAAACACATAAATTCAGTAGAAATTCTCCAATTCAAAAGTGAAAGATATCTAATAACTCTGTTATAAAACCAACTTATCAATAAACATCTAGCAACTCTGAAACATACTCCAAAAATCCTAATAGTAAACAATATTTTGCAATAATTCCGAGTAGCCAGTAAGGATTGTAACCAAAATAAGGGGTTTATATGGTAACTAACGTTATAGGTTTTTTTAATTAAGTGATCTAGGGCCCCTAAAACTAATTAGTATTGATTTATTCAACTTGACGTAAGCAGTGCTATCCAAAAATAGACAAAATCAATGGAAAAAAGAACGACAATCAGGTCCTTAAATTAAACTAGGGATAAAATCCAAATATTTTAATACTACCGTGGATCGTACGTTGCACGATAACCGTTATAATTTTTTTTAATTTAATTATATATATTGCACATAATACTTTATTATTATTGATAATACGAAATAATGATTTAAATGGATTATGTATATAATATATGACTTTAAAAGCATTGAAATAAACAAAAGTTATGGAGAATTAAAGGTCATACATTACTTCACTTTATTTACAGAATATGTAGTCATCCTAGTTCATGACTAAAATGTAGCATAAAAAAATGGGTTGAAATTCATCGTATGTACTAGTACTTCTATATGGTACCAAACATCAAATCCCATTGGTCAAATTGAGTTCCAAGAAGAAATATTATCTTCTTTAAAAAGTTTGCTGCTACTATAATTCTCAAAAGATTTCAACAGTTGTATTCAACAAAAAAACAAAACCAACTTGATTTCTAATTTGAATTGATGGAAGTCTTGTACATTTACTTTCGGGTTGGATCCACAATGATGTCGGGGGATCTCCAATAATTTCTTCAACATTAGGCTTGCTGGATGCTACATCTTTTGTTTCTTTAGTTGCTCAATATTTTCTTTTTCAAACACCAAGTTTCTTCGAGCATTAGGTACATCGGTGTGAAGTAAGACATTTTTCTTCTTCAAGTGATATGGAGACATTGCTGGAGATCCCTTTGTAGGCCCATGGTTGTTATCGAGAATATATACAACATCGAACCTTGGTTGGTTCATTTTGGGATCCAGGATTCCATATTTTATATAAATAAAATGGTCGTCACTTACATAATTCGAATCACGAGCATTGATGACATGTTCTGACTGTATGAAAATTAATGAAGATACTATCAATATATTTAAGTAGGAAATATTAAGAAATGTAGTAGATCATAATGAATAGTTTACCGTTATATAATCCCTCGTTAAATTTCCAGCTGGTAGTTTAAGGAATTTTTTAGCCAATTTACCAAATAATGATGCAAAAATAGCTCTAGTATTATCTGCAATATGAACATTGCATCTTACTTTTGCAATAATTGCAAAAATACATTTCATTGAACTCGGCAAAAGATATCCAACCACAAGTATTACAAGTCATATACCAAAGTGATCGAACTCATGCCTTCAATTCTAATTGACATCTTATCCAAAATGGTTTGCGCTGCAATACATAGAATGAATGTTATATTTGTTTTCGAACGTAAATAGCTATGTGGAAGATAATGGAAGAAATGTTAAAGGAAATAAGTAATGGTTTTACTTTTAATTTTAGTAGTTAATATAACATCAATAGTATTCTCAAATATCTTTGATGTTAATGATTTTTTTCTTTGGAGGGGGTGAAATACTGGACATGTTTGAAAAATCATAAGTCTTTTGATCGATCATTTCTATCAGTATCTCTTTGTTTCTTTCAATCTTTTTATAGTCTCAAGATGAAGTTGAAAAATAAACAAAAAATGCACAATAATAAAAGGATGGAGTTAGTTTTTCAGTGGAAAGTAGCATATGAAAAATGTATGGAGAGTAAATTGACCATTATTTTATTTTAGCAAGTTTTTCAAACTTTGGCTTAACGAGGATCAAAGTGTTTACTTTAGTTGATAATGACATCCCTGTTAAGGACATAGCCATATAATGAAGTTAGATTTTCTTAACAACAAAAGCTTACAAAAATGATGACTAAATTGTGACTTCATTTACCTTTGAATGACGTGACTTTCAAATGGTTGCAAACGATCATTAATTTTTTCATAAGGCAGCCACCGATTTCATCACCTACATGGTTGATAAGGTTGTCCCATATAGTTAGAATGATCGCTTGCAATCTACACATGAAGATGTCAAAATTCAGATTAAATGGTATAATAGATAAACTATTGTTTTGTGAGTGAAGATTTATACTTATCTATACATAACTTTTGTTCACAAGTACAAAGCATTGGACAGTTGTATCCGCATTCTTGTTGCTTGGAATCTTTCGTTTTGGCTGAACGTTAACAACAATGCCCACGAATGCTGCATAGAATATTTGGAAAAGTTTTGTGCGAAACGTATTAGTTGGAAATATAACGTATAGCAAAATTTTGAAAAATGACTATACTTATTGAATAGTAAGTATTACCTATTTCAACATCAGTATCTATGCAGTTTTGAAATTTATCAAATGGTGTAAACTGAAAGCGTGACTCTACAAGAGGGCTATTGTCTTCATTTGATTCTTCAATTTGAGTTGAACTACTGATTATCCATTGTGTATGTCCACAAGTTGATCTGAACCATTCATCTATTTTCTTGGCATATGCATTCGAAACCAAAGTATGTCTTTGATGACACTAAAGTATTTTCAAGAGCTTTGATATTCTGAGCAAATATGGTTGCTTTGACTTTATTTTCTTACATTAAATAATATGACAATAAATATTAGTACACAATCATATAGGTGTACATTATAACATGCACTTAATTGTATGATTAAATGTAAATAACCTCAATAAGTATGGTCTTTTATTTCATTTTCTATCTTTCAATTGTTTTAAGAGGTAACTTTAAAATTCTATGAAGGTGACTCTAACAAACACCTAATCTCAATATAAAATTGTTCGAAATATTGTAAGTGGAAGTATATTATGAACATGCAACAAATTTATTATTTTGAAAATTGTTCACGGGAACAAAAGTACATAAATTTAAACAAAAGCAATCAAAACATACAATGTATCGAAGCTTACTAAAATTGATCTGTATTTGTGATGAAAATATTTATAGTGTGAAAATTTTGCATATTTTAACATAATCTTACAATGACGAGAAAAAATTTATTTAGCTATATTGCACTGTCATGCCACAGTATAGATCAAGTTTGTGAAATATTACCTTTTCCATGAAGTATTTACAGGCATAGTCATACCTTAAAATTCGGATGTGTCAAACTATAAATATATTGTGTTAAATCAATCCACTTGGAAATAAATCATATAACAGGACCACCTCTTAAATCACAAGATTAAAAGTGCCAAATGATAATACAACATTAAGAGGATGGATGCAAAAGATAATACGCAATTAAGTATGCAAGGTCTCAGAATGAAAGCAAAATAGTTTTATAAAGTAGTCACACTATTCATTTTGAATTCAGACTATTCAAACCGTTAAGTATTGACCACCATAATCAATACAATACCTCCTTATTGTGAGCATTCTCTTTCATGAAATGGTAAACATGAATCAAAAATGTAATTTCGATTAAGATTGTTCCTTCTTTTGGAATCTGAGATGAAGAACATACAACGGTTAAGTACAAAAGATAATGCAATTAATTTCGAAATTTTATTATGAGCAAAAAAATTAAATAATTAAACTTACTCAAAGGCGTGAATAAATTGGCCCTAACTAAAACACCTTTTGTATATCTAATTCATTCATTCAAGTTATAGGAAACACAAGATAAACTTGACTCTCATAAAGAAAAGAGCAACGAACAAGAAACGGTCAAAATTTGCCATCTAATATTTTTTTAACTTAAATAATATAAATATTTAGAAGATATTTTAGTAGGTAGCTAGAAAAAAATAGTAAAACAAAATCAAATCCTTTTATCTTTGTGGAATGATTAGAATCAGATTTATATTTTGAGGTACAAGCAGGGGCGAATCCAGGAATTCGACCCAGCACGGGCGGAGACCGTTGACCCGTGGTCGTTGACCGATGACCGTAGACAATCAACTATCGTAATAGTCGAAAATATAATTCGATACATATATAAATGCACTAAAACATAAAAATTCAAAATCCTAATTTCCTAAAAGGCTAAAACCCTAAATCCCAAATCACAATTCAAAATTCAAAATTATAAGTCGTAACTCGTAGTTAATATAAATTCTCATTTTCCATAAATTCACAAAATAGAAATATGCAGTCCAGGGGCTGCACCCATCACTTCAATTTTCATTTATCATAAATTCATAATTCATTAATAGCAAATAACAAATTAACAAAAATAAAAAAATAAAAAAAATACAACACAAATATACAGTCCAGGGGCTGCACCCATCACTTAAATTCACATTTATCATAAATTCATAATTCATTAATAGCAAATAACAAATTAACAAAAACTGAAAAAATACAAAAACACAAATATACAGTCCAGGGGCTGCACCCATCACTTAAATTCTCATAATCTCATTTATCGTAAATTCATAATTCATTAATAGCAATTAGCAAATAACAAATTCACAAAAACTGATAAAAAAAAACACACAAATATATAGTTCAGGGGCTGCACCCATCACTTAAATTCTTATTTATCATAAATTCATGATTCATTAATATTTAATAATAATAGCAATTAAATGAACAACTAACAAATTAACAAAAACAGAAAAAAAAAACAAGTTAAACCTTCCTCCAGGCTCCAGCTCCAGGTCACGGACTGAAGGAAGTCACGAACTCATCAGTCATCACGCAACCTCCAAGTCTCCACTCCAGTTTCCAATCCTCCGGCTCCACTCCAGGCTCCAGCAGAAAGCTCTCCTCCGCACAGCACATTGCAGTCCGCTAGCCAGTCCCGCCTCGAAATTGAGCCTCCAGTCACGGTCTCTCACAAGTCACGAATCCACTCCAACGCCACAGCCCAAGTCTGCCGTCCTCCTCACCTCTCAGACCCCAAATTAATTTGTAGAAAACGCCCTAGCCCGTCGCCCGCAAGAAGAAATCAGATGGCTATGGTGGAAAATGTAATTTGGATTGGACTTTTCATTTTATTTGGTATTTGTTAAATGGATTCAATTGAATTGGGCTACAAAAATTGGGCTTTTATTTTTTTAAAATCAAGCCCAAAAACTTCTTTGTTTATCCAGCCCACAGCAACCAGCCTTCTTCCTCTCCTGTTCTTCAGCTTCCTTCCCGGCGGACCTGGTCCTGAACGGCTAAACTCTGAAACTTTGAAGAATTTCCGGCGGACCCAGCACGGGCGGCCGCGGGGGCTGGCCAGGTGCTGGGTCCGCCACTGGGTACAAGTACAAGAAATCACAAGGCTGAGTATAATACAACAATCAACTTCCACAAACTAAACAAATTCAACGAAATATGAAGTAAAAAATCAACAGGACTTGAATTTTATTTTTTATAAAAATATAAAAAAGATTTCACATATAATACACCAAAAAACCTATAAAGAATCAAAACCCCCAACAAAATATAAACCCCAAAAATGGAAAAATCCAAACTACCTGTAAATGTCCAACTTGAGCAAAGCTACCGAGAAGATCGAACCCAAAACGAAGAAAACAAACTCACAGTCTGGATGTAGGAAGCTCAAAATCGATGGCGCGGTCTAAGAGAAAGATAAAAATTAAAAAATAGAAACATTCATAATAAAACTTGAAACGAAACCTTCAATTGGCTGAAAAAAGAAATGCACATATTCAAAACCCTACCTAAGATATTCTTCTTCCTTCTATATTGAAGTAATAAATGGGATCCCAATGCAAGAACTTGCACTCCATATAGTTTTCAGAGAATTGTGAGAGGAAATATGGAAAAGAAAAAGGAGAAAGGAGAAATTTCGCAATGGTTGTGTGGAAGAAGTTGAGTAGGTGAGAATAGAATACAGGGCAATGAAAGTGTCTGGAGAGAGAAGATGTTTCTTTGAGAGAAGAGAAAGGAATAAGTTGATGGTTGCATGTAAAAACTGAAGTAGCAATAAGGTGACATTTTAGTGGTTTGAAACGACGTCATTTTAAGGTCCAATTTTTATTTTTTTTGGAAAAAAATAACATCGGCATAGCATCATAATGACGCGTTATGAACAAAAATAAAGTTTGCTCTTTTATATATTGTAATGAAATTAATTTTTCAAAGGCCTACTGAAAAATGAAGGATGGTATGTGCCTAATTTTCTCTTTCTTTATTAGTGCTTTTCCTTTTAGAACTCATTCCAATGAATAAAAATATTCGGTGGAATGGTCCTATATGCACAATTAATAGGAACATCCACTTAACTTATGACACTTGATCATTTTTATCATAATCAATTTTTATTATATTTCACTCTTTTACTTTTTCTTAATCACACGTTCAAATCGTCACTTATCCTTGATATCAATTTTTATTATAACCATTTTATCTTTCTTACTTTTTATCAAATTTTAATTTTTAACCTTTATTTCTCTTATTTGTTATTCAACCATCATATTGATTCGTATAAACGTATACACTTAAGTGGTACCATCCGTTTTAAGTGGAACCCATACTCCAAAAATGGTTTGAGCGAGCAACATTGAGCTCAGTTTTGAGTGGAACCAATACTTTGAAATTAATGGGATCAAACATATTTATGTTCTAATCCGCGAGATGATTAACATGATATATTTATTATCAGAAATCGTTAAGTTTTGAATGAAATATTTTAATTCAAAGTGACTTGGAACTTGGAATAGTGAGAATTCAATTGATTTGCTAAATTTTGTCCCACATAAGAAACCTTGAAAACTTTTGATTAGTTTATCTTATGAAAGTTTGGCCATTAGGTTTGATTATCAAGCGGTACCATCTGTCTTTAGAATGGAGAGGCCTAGATCCTATTGGTTCGGTCCAAAGCTTACACGCGTGCACTGTTGCCATTCAGCTCGACATGTGCACGAGCAAGGGCCTGGGCTTGGGTTCTAGATAGATGTAGTGCAGTTCAGGTACGACTATTTTTTTTTTCTTTTGGCTAAGTAAAATCTTGCTCACAAGCCTCTTTGGTCAGACTTAGGTTGTTGTCTTACATAAATATTTTTGGATAAAATCTATTTAAATTTTATGAGTTAAATAGTAATTATCAAATTCTTTGGGTGCTTGGATTAAATTATTTTTTAACAGTTTGCAGTTTTGAACATTGGGTTTTTCACAGATTTCTAGTTTTAACCAACATCTGATTCGACGTTTGTGACTTGTGATCGAAGTCTATTTGTGATCTGTGATAATCGTATGTGAATTGTGACCGTATGTTACCTGTAATTAACGTATGTGATTTACTACAAGAGACACCTCTATTCGTTTAGAAAAGTGTTTAAACAATTACCATTGTTAGTAAAGAGATTTTTCAAGCTATTTGAATGGCTACAAATACTTTATAAATTGTCTCCTTCTACGCCAAAATATTAACACCATTGATGGATTGTATATACACCAATATACATTGAACTAATTTTTTTATCCTAAAAAATGTACCTCCAATTTGGCTAACAGATTCCAAAGCCTTTCACGTCCATGCAAGCCTTGTTCCTGCAAACTTGAACAAACCTTTAGCCACATGTGGCCTCCTTCGGTGGGGGTGAAGTTGGCCGTGCATATTCCAACGATCAAGTCAGTGAGGAATAAAATATATAAGTGTGGGATGGCTTTAGACGCGAGCCTCCAATAAAAAGGGGGTCGACTTTGGGGTATGTATAAAAAATAATAAAAAAGTAATTGTAGTTTGAGAGTTTAAACTTGCGTTACCTTGAAATAGCACTAAGTATGAGCTTTTATAGTAGAAAAATGACGAGTAAGAATCATTGGATGAAGAGATACATGGCCTTATCCTAGCGATTAAAGGCCTCTTATCATAGACATCAACCAATCATTCCTAGATCATGCTGCATTTAATGTTGTGACGGCTTGGCAACCTTAGGCTTGACATGTAAGACTATACTTGACTTGTTTGATTGAGTAGAGCCACATATTCAATGAGTTGTCATATCGTCCACTTGATACAAGATTTTGTATGAAGATCTTCTCTAAAATGCCTTTACCTATCTCTTTTCTTCCATGAGGGCTAAGCTCCTCATGGGGGTTCAGCTAAATTGGGGTTCAGCAAAATTACCACATGGGCAGGATGATATGGAGTGCAGGCTTTGGTTCGATTGCTATATAGCTACCACTTGGCCATACTTAGAGTTTTGTTAGAAGATGCGTAACAATAGTCTCCCAAGTTTATGTGTGAATATTTATATAATACGTGGACTTTGAATGTACAATATGAGTAAATTTTTGAATCAATTTGCGAACCTGATTTAAAGCGATGCCCTTATATTTAGGCAAGCCTTTTGGTGAAGATAGAGCATGTAATAAGGTTGAATTGAACTTGCACGATGCCCTTTACATAAGGGAGAGCCCATCAGAGAAGAAATGGTTATTGATAAGGTTGAATTAAACTTGGACGAGGCCTTCTGCATAAGGGAGAGTCCATTCGGGAAGGGACAGTCATTGATAAAGTTGAATTGAACTTGTACGAGGCCATTTGCATAATAGAAGGTCCATTTGGGAAGGGACAACTGTTGATAAAGCTGTATTGAACTTGGCTGAGACCCTTTGCATAAAGGAGAGCCCCATTGATAAGAGGCAGTCGTTGATGAAGCTTGTGATAATGTTGAATTGAACTTGGGCGAGTCCCTTTGCACAGAGGAGAGCCCATTCGGGAAGAGGTCGTCATTGATAAAGTTGAATTGAACTTGGACGAGACCATTTGCATAAGGGAGAGCAAATTCAGGAAAGGACAACCGTTGATATAGCTGTATTGACTTGGACGAGACCATTTGCCTAATGGAGAGCCCCTTCAAAAAGAGGTAGCTTTGAACTTGGTCGATGCCTTTTTCAAGGGGTAGCTCTTCCGTGCAAGGGCTTCCTCCATAGTGTTTAATCCATCCAATGGATTGATTATCTAAGGTAACAAGTTGTGGCTCTCTGTGGGATGCATCACACTTGTCCTTGATGAGGTTATTTTACCTCCTTGCAAAGGGATAGCTCATCCTTGCAAGGGCTTTCTCCATGGTGTTTGAACCATTCATGGAAGATGTTAAGTTTCTAAGGCAACAAGTTGTGACTTTCTATAGGATGCATTACACTTGTCCTTGATGAGACTATCTTACCTCCATGCAGAGGGATAGCTCTTCCTTGCAAGGACTTCCTCCATGGTGTTTGATCCATCCATGGAAGATGTTAATTCTCTAAGATAACAAGTTGTGGCTATCTGTGAGATGTATCACACTTGTCCTTAATAAGACTATTTTACCTCCTTGCAAGGGTAGCTCTTCCTTGCAAGGGTTGCATCCATGGAAAAGGTTTTATATAGTCAAAGCACTGATACATAGTCAAGATGAAGTCTTGCATGGTGGAAGCATTGATGCAGAGGGGATGTATTGATGCATAACCGAAGCTAAAATTGCCTTCAAGTCCGTCAATAATTTCATGGTCAGATCACTTAACTTTTCATCTTTTACATTTTTGTCCCCATATTTTGACTTTTATTTTGATCATACCTTTGATAAATTGTATCCAAAGTCCTTCCACTTTAGTCCCAATTTCACTTTTTGTTCATTTTTAGTCATTTTCTCTTCTTTTATGGTGTTCTTCTTCGATTTGGGATGTTTTCCTTATCACATGTGGGAGATACTAATGCATAGGTCAGGAAGAAGGGTTGTATGGCGGAAGAGCTGTTGAATAGGCCAGTATGAGGCCTTTACACTTGAAAAAATCATGATTGTAAAGTTGAAGTATTTCTACAGGGATGAAGCCTTTGAAAATAGATGAAGCATTTATGTAGAGGCGAAGCCCCATGTTTCGGGGATGAGACATTTTAATACTTCAAACTTGTCCCCTTCTTCAGGGGTTCTCCTTTATAGTCTCTTCTTCAGAGGCCTCCCATTTTTCAGGGGTTATTTGATTAATGGCTCATTTTCAGTGGCCTATCCTTTTGAGGAGTTCTTCAGTATATGGCCCTTTTTTCATAGGCCTCTACATTTACATGATTATGCGTATTTCATTATATTTGGAGAAATAGTTGCATAATGGTGACTTTGGTTCATATGACCTCTTCTTCAGGGACTACTCTTGATCTTGGGTGTCTATCTTTATTACTCGTACTTATTGTAGGTGGATGCCTCTTTTATTTGAGTTGATTTTGTCCTAGAATACTCATTTTCCAAGGAGTGAACATCCAAGATGTTGAGTCGAACTTCGAATCTTCCGTGTATGGCCTTTCCATTTGCTTTTCATTCAAGAACATAACCTTTTTTCAATGGGGAGGCCTCTTCATTGCTTGAATTCATGGTGAGGATGCATATCTTTTCTTCAAAGATGGGCTTTTCTAAGTGGATCTTAGACTTATAATATTCATTTTTCGAAGAGTATCACATGTCAATGAATTGCGTTGAGCTTAGAATTTTTTTTTTCCTTCAGGAGCTTCCACTTTTTCTTTACTCAAGAACAAAACACTTTTTAAAAGGAAAGCCAGTGTACTCTTTGCATGCTTATTTCCACATGATATTCGTGCCTATAGTGTAATTTTCCACAGACGACGCCAATCTGTTGATCTCAAAAATGCATCTCCAACGTGGTCAATAGATCTTAAGGTCTCTTACATTCACGCAAGCCTTGTTTCTGCACATTTAGATAAAATATTAGAGGATGGAGTTGGTAGGGATGGAGTTAGCCACGCGCACTTCAACATTCAAGTCAGTTAGGGAAGAAAATATATAAATGTGGGAGAATTTTAGACGTGAGCCTTCAATAAAAATGGGGTTAACGTTGGGGTATGTATCAAGAATATGGGTGGGCAAAACCTGACAGAACCCTCCAAAACCACCCAAATCGAACCAATTTGACCGGTTTGGGTCATTTTTTGTTTTTACAGGGGTTGGGTGTGTGGCGGGTTGGGTCGGGTTATGAGTTAATTTATGAAAATCGAATAAACATGCCTAACCCGACCCGACTACTTTAAAAAAAAAAAAATGCCTAAAAAGTAAAAAGAACACAAAAGTATGAGTGGATAATGTAACTGTAATTATCTTGGCACATTTTAGAGGATGAGCTTACTGTCCTTCATAGCATAAGTTTTTCATATTATGTTAAATTCACTTTATTTTTTGTAAGCTCGACTAATGAGGATTGAATAAGATAATATATAATTTTATTTATTTACTTACTATTTAGTCTTGTCTATCCGAATTTAGTATAATATGAAATTGGATGATTTTAATTTTTGTTAACAAGTCGTCCCAAATCGACCAATCCAACTCAACCCAACTCGATCGATACTTGATTGGGTTGGGTTTCAGCCTTTACAAGGTTGGGTTGGGTTAAATTTTGATCAAACTGATCATGTTGGGTTGAAGCAAAAATCGACCCAACCCAATCCATGCCCACCTTTAATCAAGAATAATAAAAGAGCAAATTTGTAGCTTGAGAGTTTAAACTTGCATTACCTTGAAATGACACTAAGTGTGAGTTTTTGTAGTTGAAAATGATGAGTAAGGGTCGTTGGAAGAAAAGATACTTGGCCTCATCCTAGAGATTGGGGCCTCTTGTTATAGACTAAGACACCAATCAATCATTCCTAGGTCATGCTGCATTTAATGCTGTGATAGCTTGACAGCCCTATACTTGACCTGTAAGACTTGACTTGACTTGTTTAATTGAGTAGAATCGCGTATTCAGTGAGCTGTCTCACATTCCACTTGATACAAGATCTTGTATGAAGATCTTATCTAGAATGCCTCTAACTATCTCTCGTCACCCATGAAGGCTTAGCTCCCCATGGGGGTTCAACCAATAGGTGTTTGGCCAAATTGGGGTTCAACTATAGGCGTTCAGCCAATTGCCATATAGGCAGAATGACATAGAGTGTGAGCATTGGTTCAGTCGATGTGTAGCTACCACTTGACCATACTTACAGTTTTACTGGAAGAGCGTAACGCTAATCATGATGCACACCATGATATACAAATGCAATACATAATATATTACATTCCAAGTTTTCTGAGTACAAACTATAAGTTTGTATTTGTTAAAACTCTTGTAGATTGTTGTACGACTTTCATAAGAGATGAAATTTGTCTTATAATGAAAGGCGATTTCCCTTTTTTTTTTTAAGCACCATGGAAGAGAGCAAATTCGTGTTAAGGGCACACATAGTGAATTCGTTGAACTCATTATTATTCGGTTATTTTCGTGATTCAATCACTTGTTCGATCCCGTTGATCATACTTTACCTTTTTCAAAGAAGAGTAAGTGTTTGTACATGTGTAAGGAATAAGGAATTTGATACTTCAAAAAGTAATAAATGGGCAACAATATCACAACTAAATAAAATCCTAAATCCCTAATTCGATAATCTGGAAAAAATATGGGTGCATTTGATTAGTTTTGTTTTTTTTTTAATAAAAAAATATCATTTTTTCACCCAAGTTTCTACTTAGGAGTGAGCGCGGTCCAGTTCCCTTCGGAATCGAACAAAATCGAGTATCGATGTAAATCTTAAAAATGGAACCGGTGTTTCTATATCTAACTATAGAAATGAACCAACTAGTTCTGGTTCAGTCCGGTTCAATTCTTTATATGAAAAAATTTATAAAAACAAAGTATTAAACTACTTGTCAGATTAAAAGTAAATAAAATGGAGTTAAAATCACTTATTATTCTTGTTATCTACTAATATATAAATTAATAAAATAATGCAACAAACAAAAATACACTGCAAGGCTCAAGAACAATTAATAAGGGCATAAAAATGAAAAATTATTAAACATAACATAAACTGTAAAATCTGGATCAAAACTAATTTTTAAGAAAATTCATGCAACAATATATTAAAAAATGTATATAGTATTTATAATCAAATTATCCTCAATAATTTTCAAGTAGAATATCTTGATTTTGATGATTGACAACTTTGAAAACAACGAGAAATTTGAATTCTTATGAAAGATTGAACTAAAAATACACTTTTTTTTTTCTATTGAGATTGCATTAAATCTATGAATTTTTGTAAAGTATGTATAACTGTTGGGTTTCCCATGTCTAGTCGATGTGTGACTTCTTTTGCTTCCAACAATAACATTATTTAAATTTAAATGTTGATCATTCATTAAGTTTTACGGTGAAGGAAAGAAAAAGAAGTGTATGGAAAATGCAATTTTAGTTTGAAATAATTTTAGGGTCTAGTTTCAAATATTTAGTGCATATTTCTGCAATATATTAACAAAGAGAGAAACGAGGGAGAACCGAATTTACTAATTACTATTGGCTCTTAAAGTAGTATCAAGAATTAGACCGAAATCGGTCGGTTCTAAATGCATGGTCCAAAATGGATGAATCCATTTAATAAAGGAATCGGAACCGAACCGAATGGTTCTATTTGGTTCTGCAAAAAAATAAAAAAATAAAAAAAATGCCCACATCTATTTCTACTTTTGGGGTGTTTGCTTAATAATTTTTTCTATGAAAAATATTTTCCGAAAGTTTGTCACATGACCATATTTTCCTAATAAATAAGGAAAATATTTTCTTTACGATGGAGGGTAGGTTTTTATTATTTTAAGCAATTCACACTTTCCAATAACTCAATTGCATATAATTTATTTTCTTTCCACACAAGTTTCATTTTTGTAATCAAACACCCAGATGCTCATTTTTCAATAAATCATCGTAATTTGTCACTAGTGTAGGAGATTCTTGTAGATTAGATGAAAAAAAATTAAAATTAATTGGGAAAAATATTAACACTAGTTGGCTACTTTATTTTTTTACGATTTTCTTGAACTATAGGTAAAAAAATCAATATCAAGTGACTCAAGCATAGGGATGCGGCTGTATAATTTTGTTCATCCAGAAAGCAAACGAGAATATTCTTCATCACATAAAATGAAAGTTTGCTCGAAGAATATTTGAGAGTGGTAACATCAATCTTATTACATGTATCGAATCTAAACAACAAGTATGCAAGATAACTTCACTCGTGTATTGATTTCAAGTTGTTTGGTAAAGCCAAATCAAACATTCTGACATGCCCCGCCTTGGTTACTTTTGAATGTATGGCAATTGATTCTGTTTCTTCCCATATCTAGTTCGCTTTAGATTTCTAAGGTTACATTGGCATGTTTTTTGAAAAGTTGAAGGCCATTTTTAAAATTTGGAAGTTGTTTTTGAGTGCGTTTAGATAATTTAAGGAACATTTTTATCTAACTAAAACCAAACATATTCTTATTCCTCTTTCAACAATTAAATTTGAAATATTTCCCAATTCTTAAAATAAAATAAAAAAATCGAAAAAGGACAAAATAGGGAAAATTGCATTGGTGACCTCATTGTTTCAAAAAAATGCAAATAGATCCCAAACCTTTAATTTTTTTTGATAGCATCATCCCAAACCTTTGTATTTCCAAGTGGGAGAAGGACTTTTGGATGGTTATCGTCCAAAATTCCATTATATACATGTTTAGTGCACATGTCTAAGTTTTCAAAGAGCAAATGAGTACTTTTATAATTTTAGTACGATGATTTCAAAATAGATTACTTTCTATAGTTTATAGCACCCACCATGCCCTACCGTCATCACCATCATCGTTGGAGAATTTCTTCCTCTTGCATCTCAAACCATGGTATGTTTCATTGTGGAAAATAACCAGGGAGATCCGTGGCTAATGCGAAAACTAGGGGAGACATTCCCTTAATTTCTCAATGGTAAGTCCATTTTGCACGAACTAAAACAAAATTTTGAATGTAGTCACTCAAAGATCTTTCAGTCACACATTTATATAAAGGTTTGGAAGGGCATTGCCAACCTTTAAACTATGGGACCTATTTGCATTTTTAGAAAAGGTTACAGACCACTTGCTTCAACAATTATTCTTGGTGTACATAAAAAATTGTACATAAGGGTGTCATTTCCCTCACACGATCCTCGCTTCAATTTCTTTTATATCAAAATGGTGCATAAGAGTTTACCGAAAATGATATAGAGGAAGAACAATTGGTTAAACAAATTAATTGTACTAACGAACGATAGAGTGTCATATAACTTAAATCTTGATATGTATGGAGTGGCAATTAATTGAAAGTGAACGAAGGTATAAGATCGCTGGATAGCAAACAGAGAATATTTGTAGGGTCCAGATTTCATGGTCCACATTCAATTAAACCCATGGATATCGCCATACCCGCTTAAAATCGAAGCTATCAGGCGAAATTATTTTATTCAGGTTCCTCTCCGTGTAGATTTCCTAGCGCGGGGATAAAACAAGCCGGGAAAGATGCAGATCTTCGTGAAAACCCTAACCGGAAAGACCATTACTCTCGAGGTTGAGAGCAGCGATACTATTGACAATGTCAAGGCCAAGATTCAGGTTTTTGATCTTGATTTTTTGTTTTTGTTTTTCTGATTTAGTTATATTTCTTTAATTTGGGGCTTTTACTGCTTTTATTTTGTTGAGGTTTCTGTTTTTACTTTTTATTGATTTGTGGCACATATAGAACTAGGGTTTTGAATTATTATTTCTGCTGGGTTTTTGGTTTCAATTAGGTTCTTTTCATAAGTCATTGGTCCATGTGTACAGATGCTAGGGAGCATGCCAACAAATATATGTTTTGTTTATACCATTGATCACCGTTGAATCTTGGCGGGAAATTGAAACGCTAGTACATGTATCGTTGGCCTTTTAGGTAGAAATAAAACGCCCTTGGGCTATTTCACTGTTTCATATATGTGGCATGGAAGGAGAGAATGTAGTTAAAGCACCATTAATTAACTTTTAGGTTTGTCATGACTTTTGTTATTTGTCAAATTGCATGCAGAAAACAAGTACCAGGATGATATAGTTTCCCGAATTATTCTAGGTGCCCTGCTGTTGCATTGACAATTAGAAGTATAATCCAATGGAATAAGAGGAAGTGAAGATTCATTAGTTCTAGAGTTAGTGAGAACGCAGTTAACTCACATCCTCCTATCACATTTTCAAATCTTTACTCTTTATATACCTATCAAAAATAATAAATAAAAAAATCTTTACTCTTTATATTGTAAAATCCCCAGTTCTTCCCCCTTGAATAAAAGAACAAAACAAAAATGATAATTCTGCCTCTAAAACTATATTGATTTCAAGCCACTGGGAAAACTGACTCGACTTACTCTGAACTATAAAAAAGTTGGTTGAATTGTTTCGAATCAAATCTCTCTGGCTCGTTGAACTTGGAAATTAGAATACTTCAATAATTGCAAATGCATGTTCTGAGCATGGCCTTGTATGTGTATGTACAAGAAATTGGTGGTTTTAGTTTTTCATTTTTATATAATCGTGGTCATCCTACATTATATACTCTTGTTTGTGGTGGAAAGTGTTGTCTAAATTTTAGTAAGCTGCAGTTAGCATTTATAATCCGAGACCGAGAGCAGTGTTGACTCACTAAAATGTTTGATAATGATTTTGAATTTCTTCATTTTGGTAATTATTACGAACTTAAGCTAGCATGACAATAATACCAGGACAAAGAAGGTATACCTCCTGATCAGCAGAGGCTTATATTTGCTGGTAAACAATTGGAAGATGGCCGGACCTTAGCAGATTACAATATCCAAAAGGAATCAACACTTCATCTTGTTTTGAGGCTCAGGGGAGGAACTATGATCAAGGTGAAGACGCTCACAGGAAAAGAAATTGAAATCGATATTGAGCCAACTGATACTATTGAACGTATCAAGGAGCGGGTTGAGGAGAAAGAAGGAATTCCACCAGTCCAACAAAGGTTTTGTGATGAGCTTTTCTATAATTATCTTATCTTATGCCTGCCAATTTTGTTTGTTTCTGAAACAGCTCATGCTGAGTTCTTAAACTTGTGAACTTTTACCCAATGTCACTCGTCCATGTGATACAATTTTCGATTCAACTTGTTAAATTCTTTGTATTAAGATTATGTAATACTTCTCTAGAATTTATTTCTTCTTACTTTAGTAATTTATTGAACCTTCAGTGCTGCTGCTTGCTTCATAATAGACTCTGTGTTCAGGAACCCATTATTTCCATTTCTTCTCACTCGTTCACCACCACAAACATGCTAATGACGTGCTTGCAAATTTGTATGTGCGCATAGCTTAAACCTGTATAAGTTTCGTGCTACTACTCAAATGGTTCTCAGCTCAGGCGACAGTGCTGTAACAATGCTGATTCTTTTTTCTTTTAGTATGAGTAATAGCACTCATCATCAACAGCAGCAATCTAAATGGATCTAATTCCATTTTCTTTCAAAACCTAATTTTTAGAGGGTAATTTAAACTTGCTAATGAATTATGGAAAAAGCAAGAAAATTCAACTAGAACTACTATGCAAGTGCTCTGGTGGAAATAGAAAGAAACATACTTTTCGTTAGATACATTAGTATTAAGAAACATATGAATGAGTGGATATAGTAGTAGGAATTTCCCATTTAGATAGGCTTGTATAAATGTCATACTCCAAGTCCTTATTATTTTGCTTTTGACATTTATGAGCTAAGGAAATTCAGGATAAGGTCCGTTGATAAATGTTATTGGCTTATGATATAGTTCTACTTGACTTAGGAGGAGAGTAAATAATAAGTTTAAAGAAATACTTTGACTTCTAAGGCTTCTGAGTTAAGCAAAAGTATGACAAGATATATGGAATGATTTTTAATCATCATAGAAACAAGTTCGACAGGGGGTTAAATGTAGGATCATGTTATCTAAAAGAGCTTTGGCTTTTGTTTAAGTTTGATTTTTATTAAGGTTTAGGATGGGAGCAGGTTATAATGCATGGGTCTAAGAGGAGTGGACAACATGGGAAATGTTTAATAGATTTTGTGATTGGAAGCTACCTACCATAAAGTTTTATAGAACTGTTATAACAACAGCAGCTAACTTTTGTTGTAGTGACTGTTGAGACATTTAAATAATGAAAAAAACTATACGTTATAGGCCAGCATGAATGAGGATGTTAAAGATAGTTGTACAGTTACATAGAATATATAAAATAAGAAAAAACAATATATGCAGGAAGTAATGCGGTGTCAGTTGATGTTAAACTAAGAGTAAGATATTTAGGTGGACACCTGTATTATGATGACCAGATTTAAGAGAACAAGTTAATAAGAGTACATAGACCAAAATTAACTTGTTATGAGGCAGTGATAAAAGATTTGATTTCATTTGATCTGTCAAAAGAGATAGCTTTTGATTGAATTTAATGACATATGATTAATTCAATTGATCTTAAGTTTAATGAGGATAAAACTAATGTTATTAAAATTAATTTGATCTTCATCCGCGCACCATGCATATCCGTTCATTACAAATAGCGGAACCAAAAAGTAAACCATTGACACAAAATGGTTAGAGTGATATCGTGGTGGTAGAGTTGCCAGAGCCATGGGAAGGACCATGTTTTGCTGGAGAAACAGAGAGTCAGGAGACAGAATTCAGTGAACGTGAGACCATGTCAACTTTAACAATTAAGCTGTTAGGGGAACAACTGTCTACTGAAGAAAATATTCTCCGGCCTTGAGAAATTAGATCCAGCATTATCATCAGCCATTACACAATTTCTTGTGGTGTAGCCCCTAGACTGTGTTGTTTTACTTTGATTACAGGGGTCATAATTGTTGGTTGAAAATTTAAGGTACAAATTATTCTGAGAAATATGGTGATGGGAAATTTTTTTTATTGCAGGCTCATTTATGCTGGCAAGCAGCTTGCAGATGACAAAACTGCTAAAGATTACAACATTGAGGGTGGCTCTGTTCTTCACCTGGTCCTTGCTCTGAGGGGTGGCGGTCTTTAGATAGCTCTATCATATGCTTGGAATTTGCAATGAAGTATTTAAATTCTGTATACCTGTTGAGAACCCAGGAAAATTGTGCTTAAAGCACGAGCTTTTTTTAATTTGCCTCTAGACGTACAATCTTATTTCCCCTAAGCAGCCTCATGCTTTCTTTGTTCTTGCAATGACTGTTTGAGATGATACTTCGAATTAATGAAAATCATGGCTGTTGAATTGGACCGTGCTTATTGTTTACCTGTGCTGTAAGCAGTATGCTTCAACTGTCTTCTCCATATGGGGGCTTATTCTATTGCAGGCTAATTTATGCTGGCAAGTGGCATGCATAACACGTAACAAACTACAAAAGATCACAACATTCGGGTTGCTTCGTTATTCACCCGGGTCTTACTCTGAGTTGCGGTATAACCTATTTATACTCTGCTTACATTTATATGCCTGCAAAGAAACGAGAAAGCTTGGGGCTAAACATGAGTTTTGGTTAATTTGCCCCCAGATGTTATTTCCCACAGTCGGCCTCTTGCAAACTGGGTTATCACAACAGCATTTTAATCGAGTGCATAACAATAGGTCTGTTTTAGTTATCCTTATCCTACATTCTTATTCAATTTCTTGCTAATAGTACAATTGCATTCTTCAGGAAGCTGGATACATGTCAATGACATCGGTCTGGACGGTCAGCATAAATGGAATGTTTACATTTTGTCAAGAAATTTGGCAGGATATTGTTGAATTTGGGACAACTAAACACTGACGAGGTTAAAAAAAAGTATCTCCTCAGCTACTGTGTTGAAAAGCATAGCATCTTTAGAAAGTCATTTTGAACCATTGGACGGCTAATCTAGAATTGCATTTTTTGAAGGTCCTCCCACGTACCTTGTCGTCTTCAGCTTTTCATTTTCAATTGTCCTTTTAACACTATCCTACCAACCTAAAAGGTCAAAAATCTACCCACCAAAGTATTCTTTGATAGGGTTGACAATAGGCTATTTCAAATTTGCTAGTCTCTATAATAAAAGCATTTTTATGATGCGGGGAGGATGAATTATGTTACAGTCTCATCCTATGATACTAATTATTGACAACTTGCCAATTAGTAACAAGCCACTTCACGTCCATAATCCACATCACTTGCTTATCTGGCTTAATCGTGGCCATCAAAGAGGAAGTTGAAGTGAAGCCTTCACCTTAGTCAAGGAATCATGTAGAGGCCAAACTCTCATGGCCGAGGCTAGGTGTAACGATTTATTGCAACTCGTTTTTGAAGCGATGAGTCTTTAATTCCGCAAGGCATCGCCCACAGCTTTTTCTCATCTATGAGATCATTCATAAGAAATCTTTTGTACGATTGATTAGTGTGATCTCTTTATAGCATACGTTACTTAATCAATTTGTCGGTCTGCTTTTTCTTTTGTCAGATCTAGGCTGTAAGATGTTTATTTTTCAGAATTATTAAGGGTTCGTTTGATTGTAAATGTGGAATTTGGGTGGAAATAAAATGAATTACAGAGAATTGAATTGTCTAGAATTTGTTTTATTGGGAATTGTAATTAATTGGTATAATTTTCCACTTAGAAAATGTTGAAAGTTTGGTGTCCATTGGCTTCGTTTTTCATGAAAATTGTCCATTAAAGTGATTTTTTTTTTTTACTATTTGGTCTAGAATTTGTTCTCATTGTCAAAAAAAATTTACCATACCGAATATAATTTATTTGGCTTTGTTTTACACGAAAATTGTCAATAAAAGCGATAATTTTTTTTACCATTGTATCTAAAAAGTTTTCTAATTGCCAAAAAAAAAAAAAAAAATAGCTACCTGAAAATTTTTTTCCCACCAAAGTGGTGGGAATTCATTTTCAACAAAACCATGGAAATTGTGCTCGCGTGAGGGAAACCAAGAAAACCATTTCCAAGGAAAATTATTGCTATCAAACAATGCAAAAGTGAAAGTTGAAATTGATTTTCTATTTTTCATGGAAAATTTTGCACAATCAAACATAGTCACTTGAATTTAGAATTGCAAAAGTGACACCTAAGAGGATGATGTATTCCTTGAGATAAAGAGACATGTATTCATCCAACGGTAACTACTTTACTTCTTTTAATATAAAATCTCACATTTAATGTCATTTACAAGTAATTCTATTTTATACTCTCAACTTATAAATTAGCTTATTATTTCCTCTCTACACCTCGGTATTCGTCCGTATCCTTATGCCTCATGTCTTTTGTTCATCCCACGTCCAAATACACACGTCTACATTTAAGTAACTTGATTGTCAAAGTATGCTCGATTGCCTCATGACCACATGAGAAGGTTATGCGCTTCTAATGATTTGTCCATGTAAGAGTTTTATGCATGAATATGAGTGACACTCGAGATTTCTTGGTCACATTATCCAGCCGAAAACCGAGTTCAAACAAATTATATTGATTTGAAAAATGGAAAACACACCAAACCCAGGATTTGGCATAAGAGTATATGGCTTACACAAGTTGGTACGTGTCTTATGCATCCCAATGGTCTAATAAATTAGAGATGCTATTTAGCTTCACAACGATTGCAACTCCGATATTGGTGGCACTAAATGATAGATTCAATGAAATGTGATATTAAAAATTAGTAAAATTGCCAACAGATCACCAGTTCACAGTCAAATCGATCTCTTCGACAAATTTTGAGCTGTTTTTGTGCTAGTCAGTTAACTGGATAGTGTATGAGGCCCATTAATAAAAAAAAAGTTAAATTTTTTATATTAAAAATTAGTAAAACCGCCAACAAATCACCGATTTTGATAACATTGGGGGCTACATGACATTATTCAATGAATTATAGTTGGTTTTCCAAACACTGTTCAGTCCTATTCCCAAAAACAAAAACAAAAAAACGAATTACACGCACAAGAGGAGTGTTTTAGGCAAAGAAATTCAAAGACTCCCGTGTGCTTAAAGCAAGGTGTTGGAAAATCAACGATGAAAGGCATGGGGCATTAGGTTACTTGTACCTAAGCCGCACGTCATGCATACATACATGATACATACATGCACCATTTTCTAATTGACGTGTTTAGTCATAAAATGTCATACAAAGTTAGTGAAGAAAATTGTTCGCTTCCCTAACTCAAGACTTGGGGGAGATAGAAAGTTACATATATCTATATTTTATAATCAATAAAGCCGTGTATTTGCACGGCATGTTTTTAATTTACATTCCACTTGCTTTTCTTAAATAAATAAGATATTACGTATTTGTAGTAATTTTCTTTTTGACTTTGTACAATTATTTGGCCATGATACCAAATAATTCCCGAAATATGAAATTATACAAAAATGATCTTACGAAGCCGGTCAACGGAGAGTACCATCGACATAATTGGATCCTAACGTGATCGAAACTGTCAATGTATCTACTTTTACGAGAGTCGTAGTCACATTATGTAAAAGGTTATTCAGAGTAGCCTTAATTTATCTCATTTTTATGTTAGATGTATCAGTATCACCAGGCGGAGAACACCCCGCCACTCTGCAATAAGATATCAACAATTTATTTATTTAACACTAGCAGATGCATGCACGGAATCATGCTGCCTTAAAATTTATGATTTATAGAATAATGTTTAATCCAAGATTCTGCTAAATACTGTTAATCTCATAATCATCAAGAAAAATGTGTTGTTGCTTCACTTAATCTGGAGACATAATTTCTAGTAAAATTAACTTCTGTAACTTCTAAGATTATTAAAGAATGCATTTAGTGTGTGAAGAAACATAAAGCCATAGCCAACAAATAGAGAATTTATTAGAACCCAATACTTAAGCCCATGTTTGAAAACCATTATTTAAAGAAAATAAAGTTTTGAACAATGATTTTCAAGAGAATGTATAGTTAAAAAGTTTTTTGGCAGATTATTTTATCGTCTGAATTTGGTTGAAAACGAGTATGTACAAAAAAAAGTTTGAAACTAATGATTGACAAATAACGTATTATTTTGTGAAAAATGCTACTCTTACATCTTTGGTACGCAATCTTGTACACATTCCCCTCACATAGGGGTGGGGGTATGCGGGCTCCACCCCGTGTAAGGGAAATGTGTACCAAATTGTATATCAAGAAGGTAAAAGTAGCATGATTATTATTGTTCAAGGATTAGGAAATCTCTATTATTCATCGAGCAAAAAATAGAGTTAAATTTGCCTTTTAATCCTCAAAGCCTACTTTTTAGTCCAACGTAGACTAGTCTTATGAAAATGTACCAACTAGATGTGACTTATTCTTGTCTTAACAAAGCTTAATTTCTTTTTTCTTTTTTTAATTGCAATTTAAATGAGTTTTACGTGTACTGATTTGAAACATACTGTAAATGAGGCCAGATCTTGTCAGATCAACGGTTGAAATGAAGTGCCATGTTGACTAAAAACATAAATGCTGCACAAATAGTCAATTGGTATTAAATAGGAATCAAATGCTGACATTAATTTATTACCAATGATATGATTTCTACTGTTTTTATTAGTTGCTCAACTTTTTTTTCCATACAAGAATGATCGTATTTGTTTTCCCATTTAATAGGTTTATTACTTACCAAGCAAGCACATAGTTGCATATATTCATGGCATGGTGCTCGTTATCTCTAATAAACCTATATATATAGACAGTAGGTGAAGTGAGAAAGAAACCACCATGTAAGGAGACGCTCAATATCCTAGTATCCTAAACAGTTTTCATCGGCCGATAAGAAATGGGAAGAGGTCGTGCCCCTTGCTGCGATAAAACCAAGGTGAAAAAGGGACCATGGAGCCCCGCGGAGGATTTGAGGCTTATGAGTTTTATTCAGAAACACGGACATAGCAATTGGCGCTCGCTCCCTAAACAAGCCGGTATCTATCTTTCTCTCTTTCTCTATTGGTGTTCGTGTTTATCTGTTTCGATCTTATTCTTACAAGTTTCATGAATTAAACTGAATAATATTCTTCTGATTCAATGTACTATTCATGAGATTAGATCTTACCGGTACAAGTTAGCGAAACAAAATCAACTTCTGGTAATTTTATGTCGTTTGGTACCTATGTTAGTTCCATGAAAATGAAGTTTATCCTTGCACCAGCTGTCTAGAATCTTGCTGTTTCTTTTGCAAAAGATAACAAATCGATTTTCCTTATGTTCGGGATCATTTTTCATATTCTTCATGACGCGCCTATATATTTTGGTGCGGCATATCTGTATAATTTAAAACTTTACTAATGAGCTATAAATTCAGTTAATTCTTTTCCTATTGTCGACTATCGTGTGGTTTCAAGAAATATATATACATTCTGAGTTTGAATTACATTCTTTATCAGGAAGTGTACAGATTTGTTACCAAATATATATAATAAAAATTAAGGTTTAAAGTTGAAAACTGTTTAGAGATTTGAGTCGCATGTCCTCATCATCTCATCAAGAAGAAAAGGACTTGCACTCTCCCTCTCTCTCTCTCTCTCTCTGTGATTTTTACAAAATTCATCGGCTTTTGTCTTCATCTTTGCAGGTCTATTGCGATGTGGAAAGAGTTGTCGTTTGAGGTGGATCAATTACCTAAGACCTGACGTAAAACGAGGAAACTTCACACTTGAGGAAGAGGAAACCGTAATCAAACTGCACAATTCTTTTGGAAACAAGTATGACAGCAACTTATTAACTTACAGTAATTTTTTTGACATTTTACTTAATTTGAATACGTATTGACTTATTATAGATTATCTTTAATTTATTGGATTATAGTAATTATTTAATTGTAATATGTAGGTGGTCAAAGATTGCTTCTCATTTGCCAGGAAGAACTGATAATGAGATTAAAAATGTGTGGAATACACACTTGAAGAAAAGATTAACTAGGAAAACTGAAGCCAGTGATTCTCCAATGGATTATTCTGATTATCCATCTAGTCCATCAAGTTCAATTACATCAAATGACGATCAAATCATGGAAATGACAGATCAAACGGTTCAAAAACCCAATGCCAAAAAACCTAATGAGAAACCCGAGTTCCTGAAAGCAATGTCGAAACATTCTAGTGATGAACCAAAAGAAACTGCGAGTTATGATTCTCCTACGTCTTCGCATGCATCAAATTTCTGTAACGTTAGCGGGGCTATTGTTACAAGGCCGGAGGAGAGAAAGGGGTCGACTACTTCAGATGAAAAAAATGAAATCCCTTTCGAGTCCGATATTGACTTTTGGAACTTGTTGGATACCTTGGATCCTTATCATACTACTAACTCGGAACAAAATGAATGTGAAAATTCAAGTGCAGCGGAAAATGAATGCAAGGAGTGGTTAAGATACTTGGAGAATGAACTTGGACTAACTGGAGGAAATGGTAGTGACAATCTGCCAAATACAGAGCATACAACAACTTTACACCAGGAGATAAACTTTGAACCAGAAGTAGATTATTTTCCCATATGGCCTTCTTCACCTCAAAATTTTGGCATCTAGAGTCAACAAAATGGGGTACTTTTAGAAGCGTGTCAAAATTTTTGTACTCAATACATACTGTTAGGTGTAAAAAGTCCAGTAGATTCAAGTTTGTGCTTATATTTCTGTCCTCCAGAAATAAAATAATAACAAAATATTATCCAAATGTTGACTGCCAAAACTAGGTAGTTAAAAATTAATGTTTATAATGTGCATTGTGTCCCACATTTTAGAAAATGAGAACAAAGAATTAGGAAAGTACAAACCATGGTAGGTATACGTTACAGTTAACAGGTTTACTTGATTAAAGCTTAACATCCATTGGCATTTTGACAAGTGGCACAACATCGAATCAATAATCACCACATGTATGCCACGTAGGGCAACTACGGTAATGAGTGATTGCAAATAGCATTATTTGATTATATATTATCTCGTACCGGGAACCTTCAAATTTTGACATTTTGTGGCGTTTAGCTTATTCATGATGAGATCTTTGGTGCATATTATTTGTTGTTGATTTAGTTCTCGTTCGCTTTAGGAGGATTAGTTTGAAATATAAAGGTTCAAATCTAACTAAAGTAAGACGAAATGTGAAGTACATTATTGTTGTCACAATCTTCGTAAGAATGAGTGATAGTAGCATAGTTGTCAGACTCGACCTGAACAATGATCCGTACAATGCCACGAGTCAATGGGTTAGTGGTTCAACTGATGATCCGGTGGTTCAATCGGTGACCCGATGGTTCAACCGACGAGTCTTTGCATAAAAACTTATAAAAAAATATAAAGTATAAATTTTTTTTAGGGGCAAAATTTAAATTTTTAATTTATTTTTCATTAATTATTTAGGTCTATAAAATAAAGTAAAATGTTGGATCAAAGTTTTTTAAAATAATATTTTTATAAAATTTGTAAATGATTTACTAGTTAGATATAAGTTATTGCACACAAGTAATAATAAAGTACTTTGTGTTCAAATGGTGATGAACCCATTATTTTTCTTAGCTGTCAAGGTTCAATAGTATTGTTTTTATCCTAATTAAAGAATTAGTTAATCTTTTCAGTAATTTGAATGGTAGGTATACAAGGCTAATATTTAGATGTCCATAATGTAGATGCTAAGTTGAATGTATAGTTGTTGTTGTTTCTGGAGTATAATTTTTTCATTCGAACAATTTGAAGATACTTACATTTGTAAATTTATCATAATGAATTTGAACAACGTAATAAGATGATCAACATGATCAGAATATCAATTAGAAACCATCGACCTCACGATATGTCATTAATACGAATTTGCTCCATTCTATGGCGTTTAAAGGCGTTCAATAATCGTCTCAAAAGATAGAATGAATTTCATCTCCTACGGGGGTAGCACAACAATATCAGAACAATAAAATATTTTTGTAATCAAAGAACAATATCAGAATTTAGAGAGAGAAATCAGATTTAAAACAGAGAATATTTGCAATGAAAATTGTGTAAATTTTCTGACAGCAGGGTAGAGTATTTATAGACTTATTTGTAACCATTCGAACATTCTATAAGCCTTTTCAAAACAGCGGTGGCAATTCAAACAACCCTCGAAAAACAAACAGGCAACTTTGTTCGAATTGAGACACTACGTCTGTTAAAGTCTGTTAACATCGTTTGTTACATCGGCTAACAAACGTTTATTACAAAAAAATTAAAGTGGTTGCAACAGAAAAATATGCGGAAACAAGCCAATAGTAAAAAAATTAAAATATTGTTAAAAAAATTTCTCTAAATACCCGAAAAATTTGATTAATTGTAATTTGATCAAAATATTTAAGTAATATTTGTTCAAAAAGATATATATAAGACAATGACCTACTCGTACCCGCACACGAATCGAACTAGATAGGATCCAAATCCTGTGGTGCATGTGTGGATTTAGGACCGAACTCAAATCAATAGGATCTGGGTCTCCTCCTTCCAATAACTATTTGTACCTCTTGAAATCCAAACTCAATTATCAAACTTCTACTGTATAAATCAAACAAAAGTTCCTAAAGTTTTCTACGTGGGATTAGTTCAATGAATCCAATCAAATTCCTTATTTTTCAAGTTTTAAGCAAGTAATTTAGACTCAAATATTTCATTCAATTCTAAATGATTTTAGATAAATAAATATATCACGTTAATCAACTTACGATGTAGAATGTGGAAGTACGAGTCCCACTAAAATTAGAGCTCAAAATTCACTCATTTCACTAATTTAGTAACCATTTACAACACTAGTAAGTTAACAAAATTAGAATTGAAAATATATGTAAAAAGAGGAACAGAAAGTAGTCGGCTGCAATAGATCTTCCACTAGAGAAACTGGTCAAAAATAAAGTTTGTAAATTTCTTCTTGTTCTTTTTTTATGTAATTTTATCTATTATGGTCCATATTCTCGATCCGATTACGATGCAAATTGAGAACCTTGATCTAAATCTAGTCCCACGATTAGTGTGATTTTGGTCGAGTATTTCTACTCAAGTTGAGAAAAATACGATTGAAAAATAATTTACTGACCACCAAAGAAAAATAATCTAATCACAATCGAGAATATCTCGATTAGAACTCGGATTTTGAATCTGAAAGCCCATAAAAAGTGTATTTGTTAATATAAAGTGATTCGACTCTCTACGAGCATTTCGCATTTCTATTCAAAAGGGTGTCTTCTTACTAATGAAAGATATGTGAGATATAAAAGAGTGTGATACTATTAAAATGAAACCAAGCTGCAGTTCTAGGGAGGGTGTCTGACAGAACACTCACATGGTGGGGAAGGAAGCATTTTTTTCATTTTTTATTTCATGCGGGTCCCATGTCGGTCCCACACTCATATGAGGTTAGGTCAACGAGGTGGGCAAATTAATTCGGGCAGAGTAGCTTAATTCATTAAAATGTGGTACCAATATTTTTAGCCTTAGGAAATATGGGAAGTGGGAACGAAATACAAATGACAAAAGCCAGATATATTTGCATAAAACATTTTTTTTTTTTTCAAATTAAGCTCATGTTTGAGCCACACTATAATTTTCATTTTCATTCTTCTATTCATTTCAACAACACATTCTTCAATAAAATAATATTTTACATCATATCAATAATTTTTTTTTCTTTTTCAACCACATATTCACCATTACATCACCCAAAAAATTACATTTTTTTCCATTTTAATGTGCATCAAATATGGGCTAATGCTATTTGTGTCAGTTTTTGGCATAAAAAGGAGAAAAGGAATACGAGGCCCAATTTCTGAGCTTCCCGGATCCTATCTCGATCCAAGTACCTATCCAATCCAGTATGTGTTTTATTGACGAACGTACCCTTAAACTTTTTATAAAAGACTTTTGAGCCACCACTGTAATTTGCGATTCTTCGAGGGTCTTCAATTCCTCTGTTTCAATACCCATATCGTCGTTTATTTACATTTTACTGAATTATTCATACTGTAATTCAATGGGAGAGATGGAAGCATTCAGAGGAAAGTTGAAAGCAATCACAGGTGGAGTAGAAGAAGAAGAAAATATGAAAGACGGCGATTTATTTTCTAAACTGAAACTCTATTGTATACAATTACTGGACGTCCTTCAAAACCCAAATAAAATACCCTCTTCTACTTTCTCTCAACTCCTCCACCTTCTTCAAGGATCCCCTCCTGATTCCCTCCAGCCTTTCTTCGAGTAAGTTTTTGCTTTTCTTTTCTTTTTGTGTGTGTGTGTGTGTGTGTGTTATTATTATGATTCCTGGGTGGTCTGTTTCTTGAGAGTTAAATTGCCTTTAAGGTTCCTAGTTAATGAAGATTGTAACAGAAAAAAATGATTTTGTATCTACTTGAGTTATAATTGGAGTGACTTGTTCTTATTGGGGTAAAGAGTACGGAATGACGAGTAACAAGAAAGTGAAATAATTTTACATTGATTAATCATTGTAGCCTACTGGAGTTCGGTATTTTTGTTTAGGAAAAAATTCAAACTTGAGGGTGATCTTTTATGAATCTAGCTTTGGAGTTCTAATCTTTTGTCACTCTGTGGGAATGCTATGAGTTGGGGATAGAGTTGGTTGGTGGCAAGAGTTGTTACCATTGCAATGGATAGTGGTGGAGCACGTGATCACAGTCAATGTAGGGAGAGAGCAAAGAGCTAGACAAACCATATGATGCCGCATGAAGCTAAAGTTGGATTTCTGAAAATTAAATAAGTGGAAACTCGATGATGATGGCAATGCTGCTGCTCATTAGAATTTCAAGTGGAGATTACAATGTTATTGTGCACTTGTGTCATCTTTGAAATTTTGAAGTTGTTACAACCTAGTTGAATGGTTATCGAGCATTTTGTTCATGGGAAGATTACAGTTTATGTTCACTGTTTATCTTTGGAGATTTGTTTTACAGTAACCTCCCTCCAAGCATGTCAAGTGCTGAATTGGACCTTAACATGGCCTTTCATTCCGGTTGCTTTCTTTGGACTAGGTCTTTCAATCTTGATATTTTGATTTTTCTTTAAACTGGAGTACTATACGAACACCTCAAAATAAGGCCTTAGTAATCATTTTTTGATGCGTAAGAAATGTTTGATAGACCATGGGGGATGGGTGTGTTGTAGGACTGCTGCTGATGAAGAGATATTTCTATTAATTAGAATGTGAGTAATTCTAGAGAAGAAATATAATGAATGAGAATCGCTAGATTTAAAGTTTTGATATCCGATGGAATAGTGATTACTAAATGGTGTGTGTTACATGATCTTGGATTATTGGATATAGGCAGTGTTAGTGTGTGCTTCTCTTTTTAGATGTGAAATAAATGAAAAAAGAAATTCCATGCGAGGAACTGAAAGCTAGTTTCCGGAATTTAATTTGTCTGTTCTATGGGTCTGAGAAGAGGCATATTTTGCAAGGAACTGTTAGCCTATTTATTTTTTAATTTAATAACACAATTCAGAATTCACCGGTACAAGTTAGGGAAGCAAAATCAACTTCTGGTAATTTTATGTCGTTTGGTACCTATGTTAGTTTCATGAAAATGAAGTTTATCCTTGCACCAGCTGTCTAGAATCTTGCTGTTTCTTTTGCAAAAGATAACAAATCGATTTTCCTTATGTTCGGGGATCATTTTTCACTATCTTTTTTTTTTTTTTTTTTTTTTTTTTTTTTTTTTTATATAATATTTATTTAAACTTTACTAATTGAGCTTAAATTCAGTTAATGTCTATTTTCCTATGTTCGACTATCGTGTGGTTTTCAAGAAAATATATATACATTCTGAGTATTGAATTAACCATTCTTTTATCCAGGACGGAGCAAGTTGTAACAGATTTGTGTACCAAAATGATATATTAATAAAAATTAAGTTTTTTAAAAGTTGTGAAAACTGTTTAGAGATTTGAGTCGCATGTCCTCATCATCTCATCAAGAAGAAAAGGACGTTGCATTCTCTCTTCTCTCTCTCTCTCTCTTCTCTCTGGTGTGATTTTATAAAATTCATCGGCTTTTGTCTTCATCTTTGCAGGTCTATTGCGATGTGGAAAGAGTTGTCGTTTGAGGTGGATCAATTACCTAAGACCTGACGTAAAACGAGGAAACTTCACACTTGAGGAAGAGGAAACCGTAATCAAACTGCACAATTCTTTTGGAAACAAGTATGACAGCAACTTATTAACTTACAGTAATTTTTTTGACATTTTACTTAATTTGAATACGTATTGACTTATTATAGATTATCTTTAATTTATTGGATTATAGTAATTATTTAATTGTAATATGTAGGTGGTCAAAGATTGCTTCTCATTTGCCAGGAAGAACTGATAATGAGATTAAAAATGTGTGGAATACACACTTGAAGAAAAGATTAACTAGGAAAACTGAAGCCAGTGATTCTCCAATGGATTATTCTGATTATCCATCTAGTCCATCAAGTTCAATTACATCAAATGACGATCAAATCATGGAAATGACAGATCAAACGGTTCAAAAACCCAATGCCAAAAAACCTAATGAGAAACCCGAGTTCCTGAAAGCAATGTCGAAACATTCTAGTGATGAACCAAAAGAAACTGCGAGTTATGATTCTCCTACGTCTTCGCATGCATCAAATTTCTGTAACGTTAGCGGGGCTATTGTTACAAGGCCGGAGGAGAGAAAGGGGTCGACTACTTCAGATGAAAAAAATGAAATCCCTTTCGAGTCCGATATTGACTTTTGGAACTTGTTGGATACCTTGGATCCTTATCATACTACTAACTCGGAACAAAATGAATGTGAAAATTCAAGTGCAGCGGAAAATGAATGCAAGGAGTGGTTAAGATACTTGGAGAATGAACTTGGACTAACTGGAGGAAATGGTAGTGACAATCTGCCAAATACAGAGCATACAACAACTTTACACCAGGAGATAAACTTTGAACCAGAAGTAGATTATTTTCCCATATGGCCTTCTTCACCTCAAAATTTTGGCATCTAGAGTCAACAAAATGGGGTACTTTTAGAAGCGTGTCAAAATTTTTGTACTCAATACATACTGTTAGGTGTAAAAAGTCCAGTAGATTCAAGTTTGTGCTTATATTTCTGTCCTCCAGAAATAAAATAATAACAAAATATTATCCAAATGTTGACTGCCAAAACTAGGTAGTTAAAAATTAATGTTTATAATGTGCATTGTGTCCCACATTTTAGAAAATGAGAACAAAGAATTAGGAAAGTACAAACCATGGTAGGTATACGTTACAGTTAACAGGTTTACTTGATTAAAGCTTAACATCCATTGGCATTTTGACAAGTGGCACAACATCGAATCAATAATCACCACATGTATGCCACGTAAGGCAACTACGGTAATGAGTGATTGCAAATAGCATTATTTGATTATATATTATCTCGTACCGGGAACCTTCAAATTTTGACATTTTGTGGCGTTTAGCTTATTCATGATGAGATCTTTGGTGCATATTATTTGTTGTTGATTTAGTTCTCGTTCGCTTTAGGAGGATTAGTTTGAAATATAAAGGTTCAAATCTAACTAAAGTAAGACGAAATGTGAAGTACATTATTGTTGTCACAATCTTCGTAAGAATGAGTGATAGTAGCATAGTTGTCAGACTCGACCTGAACAATGATCCGTACAATGCCACGAGTCAATGGGTTAGTGGTTCAACTGATGATCCGGTGGTTCAATCGGTGACCCGATGGTTCAACCGACGAGTCTTTGCATAAAAACTTATAAAAAAATATAAAGTATAAATTTTTTTTAGGGGCAAAATTTAAATTTTTAATTTATTTTTCATTAATTATTTAGGTCTATAAAATAAAGTAAAATGTTGGATCAAAGTTTTTTAAAATAATATTTTTATAAAATTTGTAAATGATTTACTAGTTAGATATAAGTTATTGCACACAAGTAATAATAAAGTACTTTGTGTTCAAATGGTGATGAACCCATTATTTTTCTTAGCTGTCAAGGTTCAATAGTATTGTTTTTATCCTAATTAAAGAATTAGTTAATCTTTTCAGTAATTTGAATGGTAGGTATACAAGGCTAATATTTAGATGTCCATAATGTAGATGCTAAGTTGAATGTATAGTTGTTGTTGTTTCTGGAGTATAATTTTTTCATTCGAACAATTTGAAGATACTTACATTTGTAAATTTATCATAATGAATTTGAACAACGTAATAAGATGATCAACATGATCAGAATATCAATTAGAAACCATCGACCTCACGATATGTCATTAATACGAATTTGCTCCATTCTATGGCGTTTAAAGGCGTTCAATAATCGTCTCAAAAGATAGAATGAATTTCATCTCCTACGGGGGTAGCACAACAATATCAGAACAATAAAATATTTTTGTAATCAAAGAACAATATCAGAATTTAGAGAGAGAAATCAGATTTAAAACAGAGAATATTTGCAATGAAAATTGTGTAAATTTTCTGACAGCAGGGTAGAGTATTTATAGACTTATTTGTAACCATTCGAACATTCTATAAGCCTTTTCAAAACAGCGGTGGCAATTCAAACAACCCTCGAAAAACAAACAGGCAACTTTGTTCGAATTGAGACACTACGTCTGTTAAAGTCTGTTAACATCGTTTGTTACATCGGCTAACAAACGTTTATTACAAAAAAATTAAAGTGGTTGCAACAGAAAAATATGCGGAAACAAGCCAATAGTAAAAAATTAAAATATTGTTAAAAAAATTTCTCTAAATACCCGAAAAATTTGATTAATTGTAATTTGATCAAAATATTTAAGTAATATTTGTTCAAAAAGATATATATAAGACAATGACCTACTCGTACCCGCACACGAATCGAACTAGATAGGATCCAAATCCTGTGGTGCATGTGTGGATTTAGGACCGAACTCAAATCAATAGGATCTGGGTCTCCTCCTTCCAATAACTATTTGTACCTCTTGAAATCCAAACTCAATTATCAAACTTCTACTGTATAAATCAAACAAAAGTTCCTAAAGTTTTCTACGTGGGATTAGTTCAATGAATCCAATCAAATTCCTTATTTTTCAAGTTTTAAGTAGGTAATTTAGACTCAAATATTTCATTCAATTCTAAATGATTTTAGATAAATAAATATATCACGTTAATCAACTTACGATGTAGAATGTGGAAGTACGAGTCCCACTAAAATTAGAGCTCAAAATTCACTCATTTCACTAATTTAGTAACCGTTTAGTTAACAAAATTAGAATTGAAAATATATGTAAAAAGAGGAACAGAAAGTAGTCGGCTGCAATAGATCTTCCACTAGAGAAACTGGTCAAAAATAAAGTTTGTAAATTTCTTCTTGTTCTTTTTTTATGTAATTTTATCTATTATGGTCCATATTCTCGATCCGATTACGATGCAAATTGAGAACCTTGATCTAAATCTAGTCCCACGATTAGTGTGATTTTGGTCGAGTATTTCTACTCAAGTTGAGAAAAATACGATTGAAAAATAATTTACTGACCACCAAAGAAAAATAATCTAATCACAATCGAGAATATCTCGATTAGAACTCGGATTTTGAATCTGAAAGCCCATAAAAAGTGTATTTGTTAATATAAAGTGATTCGACTCTCTACGAGCATTTCGCATTTCTATTCAAAAGGGTGTCTTCTTACTAATGAAAGATATGTGAGATATAAAAGAGTGTGATACTATTAAAATGAAACCAAGCTGCAGTTCTAGGGAGGGTGTCTGACAGAACACTCACATGGTGGGGAAGGAAGCATTTTTTTCATTTTTTATTTCATGCGGGTCCCATGTCAGTCCCACACTCATATGAGGTTAGGTCAACGAGGTGGGCAAATTAATTCGGGCAGAGTAGCTTAATTCATTAAAATGTGGTACCAATATTTTTAGCCTTAGGAAATATGGGAAGTGGGAACGAAATACAAATGACAAAAGCCAGATATATTTGCATAAAACATTTTTTTTTTTTTCAAATTAAGCTCATGTTTGAGCCACACTATAATTTTCATTTTCATTCTTCTATTCATTTCAACAACACATTCTTCAATAAAATAATATTTTACATCATATCAATAATTTTTTTTTCTTTTTCAACCACATATTCACCATCACATCACCCAAAAAATTACATTTTTTTCCATTTTAATGTGCATCAAATATGGGCTAATGCTATTTGTGTCAGTTTTTGGCATAAAAAGGAGAAAAGGAATACGAGGCCCAATTTCTGAGCTTCCCGGATCCTATCTCGATCCAAGTACCTATCCAATCCAGTATGTGTTTTATTGACGAACGTACCCTTAAACTTTTTATAAAAGACTTTTGAGCCACCACTGTAATTTGCGATTCTTCGAGGGTCTTCAATTCCTCTGTTTCAATACCCATATCGTCGTTTATTTACATTTTACTGAATTATTCATACTGTAATTCAATGGGAGAGATGGAAGCATTCAGAGGAAAGTTGAAAGCAATCACAGGTGGAGTAGAAGAAGAAGAAAATATGAAAGACGGCGATTTATTTTCTAAACTGAAACTCTATTGTATACAATTACTGGACGTCCTTCAAAACCCAAATAAAATACCCTCTTCTACTTTCTCTCAACTCCTCCACCTTCTTCAAGGATCCCCTCCTGATTCCCTCCAGCCTTTCTTCGAGTAAGTTTTTGCTTTTCTTTTCTTTTTGTGTGTGTGTGTGTGTGTGTGTGTGTGTGTGTGTGTGTGTGTGTGTTATTATTATGATTCCTGGGTGGTCTGTTTCTTGAGAGTTAAATTGCCTTTAAGGTTCCTAGTTAATGAAGATTGTAACAGAAAAAAATGATTTTGTATCTACTTGAGTTATAATTGGAGTGACTTGTTCTTATTGGGGTAAAGAGTACGGAATGACGAGTAACAAGAAAGTGAAATAATTTTACATTGATTAATCCTTGTAGCCTACTGGAGTTCGGTATTTTTGTTTAGGAAAAAATTCAAACTTGAGGGTGATCTTTTATGAATCTAGCTTTGGAGTTCTAATCTTTTGTCACTCTGTGGGAATGCTATGAGTTGGGGATAGAGTTGGTTGGTGGCAAGAGTTGTTACCATTGCAATGGATAGTGGTGGAGCACGTGATCACAGTCAATGTAGGGAGAGAGCAAAGAGCTAGACAAACCATATGATGCCGCATGAAGCTAAAGTTGGATTTCTGAAAATTAAATAAGTGGAAACTCGATGATGATGGCAATGCTGCTGCTCATTAGAATTTCAAGTGGAGATTACAATGTTATTGTGCACTTGTGTCATCTTTGAAATTTTGAAGTTGTTACAACCTAGTTGAATGGTTATCGAGCATTTTGTTCATGGGAAGATTACAGTTTATGTTCACTGTTTATCTTTGGAGATTTGTTTTACAGTAACCTCCCTCCAAGCATGTCAAGTGCTGAATTGGACCTTAACATGGCCTTTCATTCCGGTTGCTTTCTTTGGACTAGGTCTTTCAATCTTGATATTTTGATTTTTCTTTAAACTGGAGTACTATACGAACACCTCAAAATAAGGCCTTAGTAATCATTTTTTGATGCGTAAGAAATGTTTGATAGACCATGGGGGATGGGTGTGTTGTAGGACTGCTGCTGATGAAGAGATATTTCTATTAATTAGAATGTGAGTAATTCTAGAGAAGAAATATAATGAATGAGAATCGCTAGATTTAAAGTTTTGATATCCGATGGAATAGTGATTACTAAATGGTGTGTGTTACATGATCTTGGATTATTGGATATAGGCAGTGTTAGTGTGTGCTTCTCTTTTTAGATGTGAAATAAATGAAAAAAGAAATTCCATGCGAGGAACTGAAAGCTAGTTTCCGGAATTTAATTTGTCTGTTCTATGGGTCTGAGAAGAGGCATATTTTGCAAGGAACTGTTAGCCTATTTATTTTTTAATTTAATAACACAATTCAGAATTCATGACATTTTTTTGCATTCTGTATTCAACTGTCGATTGCTTAATATGGGCAGATTTCTTATTAATGTAGTCAGCTATACTTTGTTTCCATTGCTGCTTTTGCTAGATGCAGCAGTGAATTGCAGATCTTCACAGAATGCCAACTCCGAAAATGAATTGCTGTCATTTAATGCCTTAGAGAAACCACAAAATGTGAGTGATGCTGTGGCAGAAGCCACACTTCTTTGTTTGGAGGAACTCCTGAAGAAATGCCGTTTAGGATCTGTTGATCAGGTACTAATAACTTAAAGGAGCAGTCAATTGATTTATGTGGTTTGACCCTTTTCAGAATTCAATTGGACAGTTCGTTACCCAATCAATTGTCGTGGATAATAGTTCTTTCTCCATTTGCATTAATCTATGCAGTGATTTTTTTTTATTTTTTGATGCTTGTTCACAATTTTTTTTTTTGTTTTTTTTTGTTTTTTATGCCTTTTGCTCTTGGTTCCAAATTTTTTTTTCTCTGATTTTGTTTCACATAGTGGACTTTTGTAATCATAGCTTTATTTAAATATTTAACTTTTTTCTGGATTATTTTTGACTCATTGGAGTTGCAAATGTAAGTAAACGCTATCTTTTCATCTTTATTATAGTTCTGTTGAACATCTACACAAGTGTGTCATGACAGGATGAAAAATTAAGGAAATTAGAGGCATTTGCTTTAGTAATATAACAATAATTATTCCTCTGGATAATAAACTTAATTTCTCTGTTGTTTATGCATCAGAATATGTTCGTGCTGTATTTAAAAGGTGTTTTTTCAACTTAAGCACCGAAATGTTTTGTGTGCAGATGGTTGTGATACTGAAAAAATTGACTCATGGGGCATTGCTCTCTCCATCTGAGGCTTCAGAAGAGTTTCGTGAAGGAGTAATAAGGTGTTTCAAGGGTCTGTTGCTTAATCTCCATTCTTGTTCTGATGAGTCCTGTCCATGCAAACAAATTGGTGGTTGCCCCACTCTTCTAGGTAGAAAAGATGTTCAGTTTTCATGTGCTCAGGTCTCAAAATATGATTTAGTTCCAGAACCATGTTTATTAGCATTTCTTCAATCTGAACCTGCTTCAGCCATCGTTGGTCACTGGCTTTCACTTTTGCTCAAGGCATGTAATTCTGTCCTTCCATAGATAAATATTCTTTCCTGAGAAACTTGTACCACAGTATGTTAACACATTTTCCTCTCCTATCACATAGCAACTTACTCCAAAAAATTGACTTTCAATGTGTGAAGGCTGCAGATGTTGAGGCCACACGAGGACATCGTGGCAGTTCAAAGCTTCGTGTAGAAGCCTTCATTGCATTACGAGTGCTTGTTGCAAAGGTGCTGTCATTTTTTTCATCTTCTTGTGCAGACCTCAGTTATTATAAGTCATGAAAACTTTGGTAGCATTAAGGAAAATGATAAATTGACTCCTTTTTTTGGTTGGCTTTCTTTCTACGGGTGCTTAATGGTGCTATTTCTTATTATGTCTTTCTTCCACAGAGCATCTTAAATATGCTTTATAATGCTAATTCTTGATTTAATTTATAAATTTAATATGTTTACACATCATGTGGAATTACCTGCCAATGGGATAAACATTCTTAACATAATCATTTATTTGTAAAACTCATAGAACATGCAAAAAATAAAGAAAAAGTTCATTTCATGATGGGACATTCCCTGCCGGTCTTGCAACAATCATGCATCTCGAAATCTGTCTACTTGTACATTATTTTTTGTATCAAGCAGAAAGTTACACTTTATATGCTTCCATGAGTGATGAAACAGAAACATTTCTTTGTGGCCTGGTGTTCAAGTATTTACATATCATGGGATATGGAAATTGGAATTTGATTCATAACTTTACGGGAAATCTGCAGGTTGGTTCTGCAGATGCATTGGCTTTCTATTTACCAGGCGTTGTCAGTCAGATTGGGAAAGTGTTGCACATATCGAAATCTATGATTAGTGGGGCAGCTGGAAGTACGGAAGCCTTGGATCATGCAATTAGAGGTTTTGCAGAATATCTTATCATAGTTCTCGAGGATAATGTGAATATATCTAGTCTTGGTATCATTGCGAATGATGGCTGTGGCCTTTCTTCAAGGGAAGAGAAACCATATGCATCATTGCTGGAGGAACTCCGTCACCTGCCTGTTAAAAATCAAGGTGAGGAAGAAATTACTGCTAAGGATCTGACGAAATCTTTAGACGGGGGCATCACAGTACCTGGCTTCAGAGAGAAGGCTCATGGTGATTCTGATAGAAAGGTTGGATCGTTGCGTGTTAAGCGTACGAGAGAGTGGATCGCTAACACTTCTGCTCATGTTGATAAACTTTTGTCTGCAACTTTTCCCCATGTAGGTTATCACAGTTGTGATTCCACAGTTTTCTGCTTCAGGCTGAACTTTAATTATTGAAAAATCTAATTCTTCTTGCATCTTTCAGCTTTGTGTTCATCCTACCAAAAGAGTGAGACGGGGACTTCTGGCCACTGTGCAGGCACTCTTATCGAAATGCAGTTACACACTAAAGGAAAGCAGATTGATGCTTTTGGTGAGCTTGCAACTAAATCTGTAACTTATGCAATTGAGTTCCTTTAGAGTCTGTGGTGATGTGCCTTTGCTTACTGCTTTACATCAGCATAATTTGGAACTTTTGAAAATGGATCTTGTTGTCACTTATTAGCTTTGGCTGATTTAGTTTCCTTTCCATCATCCTTTCATCCTGGATGAGAAGAGTATTTGTTCCTTGTATATGTTGGAGTAATACAGAGAACAGAATAATCTCTGTCCTCTATCCTCTGCACTTCATTTATACTGGCAACTTCTCCCACCTTTTCTCCTGATATTACTATGACCCCATAACAATGAATGACTTAATTAATACATAAGGAAACTGTAAATCTGGGAGCCATCTTAGTATCAAGTAGATGCTCCAGTGCTTCTGTCTCTCGCGGGTGCTTTCAAATTTAACTCCTGCTTGTCATAATGATTCATGTTCTAAAGTTGCAACATTTGACAGCGTCCTAAATAGGGTGAATGTTGGTTGATATGGAGTACTGTCCAATCTCACATTCTGTGACAAAGGGTTGGTTTTCCAAAACCTCTCTTTCCTACCAAGTCACATAGACCAAGTGCAACTTGGAATTTCATTAATTTTCTTCTATCTAGATGACAAAAGGGCTTTTTGGGGTATCTTACCTCTCTCTTAGCCTGACCTCGTAATTGATGTTCTGGATTATGAGATGCTTCAGAGTGCTATGATATTTGGTTGACCTATAGTTATATGTAAGTTGTCTGTAGCTGAAATTCATTGGTATGGATATTTAATTCTGAGCTGTTAGTAACTTTGACATTATTGGATACGTGCTGGTTGATAATGCAGGAGTGCTTGTGTGTTTTGGTCTGTGACGATTCTGAGGAGGTCTCTTCAGATGCTCAGGCATTCTTTAGACATATGTTCTCGTCAAGTGCAAAACATCAACTAGAGAGTGACGTTGCCAAGGTCTTTAGCAGGTATAGTTCATCCCTTTCTGCTGTATGTTACCATATCTATGATACCTTGTCTTGTAAGGTTGATAATGTTAATAATGTATTTCATTTACAGGCTTGTTGAAAAGCTCCCGCAAGTGGTACTGGGTAGTGAAGAGTCACTTGCACTATCACATGTTCGGAAGTTACTCGCAGTTACATATTTTTCTGGTCCCCAACTCGTGGCAGACTACCTCCTTCATTCTCCTGTACACTTACCTTCTCATATTTCTTTAAGTTAATTTTTTTCTCCTGATAATTTAGCCCGTTTGGGCTCCATTTTTCCAAAACTAATTTTTAACCACACATTCTCCCATAAAATAATGTTACACGTAAACCCAATTTTTTTCCTTATTTTATGGAGTCCAAACAGGAGCTTAATAAGTTCTAGTCAGATGAGCTGTTAGGTAACACTAGCTCGGATGAGGGCATGCATTATTTGTGAAGAATACTAACCTAGTCGATGTTTTCATTGTGTCTCACATAAGTGACTCCTACTAATCATAGGGACTATGTAATCAGTCTCAGCGTCCATTCATTAATATCTTAGTGAATCTCGGTGTCCATTCATTAATATTATCTTAGTGAATTTCGATTTGCTATCAATTCCATCTTTCCACTTCTTTGTTGTCCCTTTCTTGCGAGTCATCATAGATGATGCTAAGTAGGAGAAACAACCCCTTAGTTTGCCCTAATATCCAGAGGCAAAGTGTATGAGCATTATAAAATAACGAAGTTTGATATAATCATTAATAGAGAAACTAACTTTACTTTTATTTTTGGTTTTAGAAGGATTTTTGTTCTCTTTCTGAACAGACATTTGTATCATTATCATGTAGGTGACGGCTGCTCAATTCTTGGATGTTTTTTCCCTTTGTTTGAGTCAGAACTCAGTATTTTCTGGTTCACTTGACAAGCTTGTGTTGGCAAGGCCGCCATCCTCTGGATTCATGCGTTCCATAGCGGAGTTAAAGGCTATAACTGATGATTCAGTTACTTTAGATGTTCAAAATAGGAAAATGCTATATATGCCTGAAAATGAACAGACTGAGTACAAGCTCCCTCACTTGCCGCCTTGGTTTGTTAATGTTGGCAGCCAGAATTTGTACCCTGCTTTGGCTGGAATTCTTAGACTCGTTGCTAGATCTTTATTTGCAGGTAGGTTTTGTCTCTCTGTACATCTATTTATTTTCTTCATCATACTTTTTCTGTGGCCAAAACTTAATCCAAGTCAATGTTTTTTCGGTTTGTCTAGACTCTCAAATTGAAGGCTCTCTTTCTATTATAACTGATATTCCTCTGGGGCACTTGCATAAATTGATTTCTGAGATACGGATGAAAGAGTACCATAAGGAAAGCTGGCAGTCATGGTATAAGAGAACAGGTTCAGGGCAGTTGGTGAGACAAGCTAGTACTGCTGCATGTATTTTGAATGAGATGATATTTGGCCTGTCTGATAAAGCTATGACCACTTTCCGGATAATGTTTGAGAAGTCCAGTTTAGGATGGCAAGACACAGAGAGCTTTCATGCAGATAGTAATGGTATATCTCGCGAATTTGTATGTGATGCACAAGAGGAATATGTTTGGAATATTGATCAGGATAGTGGTGCAAGGACCCACTTGATCGATTGCGTTGGTAGCATATTACACGAATATCTGTCTTCTGAAATTTGGGATCTTCCACTTGGTGATAGAGCCTCTCTCCGACAACTTGAGGAAGAAGATGGAGACGTAACTTCATATTTTTTCCATGACAATGGGATGCTACATCAGGAAACATATTATTTTCTCTCACCTCAAACTTGGTTTCTTGCATGGATATGTTATGATTTTATCATACTGAAAATGAACTGCAGACATTTGAAATTTGCTGTATTGATTTTAGGTTTGCTTCTCTCAACAGGTTATTATTGAGGGGATTGGCATATTTAATATTTGCCTTGGAAAAGAATTTTCATCATCGGGATTTCTTCATTCTTCACTTTTTATGTTGCTTGAAAATGTTATTTGCTCAAATTTTCAAATCAGAAGGGCATGCGATGCTGTCTTGCGTGTTATCTCTGCTATACACGACTGTGCATCGGTGAGTACTTGTTATGCTGTATTTAATTGGTGGTTGTCTTATCAGTGAATACATAATTCAAAAAATTCTTGCAGGTGGGTCACTTAGTATTGGCTAATTCAGACTACGTAATTGATTCAATATGTCAGCAACTGCGCCACTTAGATCTTAATCCTCATGTGCCAAATATACTTGCTGCGATGCTTTCTTATGTTGGAGTTGCTGATAAAGTACTTCCATTATTGGAGGAGCCGGTATGAGTTTACTGTTACAGGAATCAGTTTGTCTTGTTCATGATCATTGTATTTTTGAGAAATGAGGTTTATTACCATTTTAATTTTATATGTGCAACCTATGACCTGATGCAATAAGCTTGTACAGATGGGTGCAGTGTCTATGGAACTTGAAATTCTTGGAAGGCACCAGCATCCAAATTTGACCACTTCCTTCTTAAAGGTTATCTCTGCAAGCAATTTTTCATGTGTTGCATTACATGTTTTGATTGTGTCGTTTATGTTATCAGATACTGGGTCTTCTATAATAATATGTTCTCTACCTTGATTTATTGATTCATTTTCACATGTAAATGTGCTCGTTATTTTATTATTTTGAGTCAACTTGGGAGCTTTACAAGTCAATTGTTTGCTTAGGCTAATTATCAGGCTTTTGCTGATTTTGCATTTTTATATTTATTTGTGCTATCTGTAGCAACTATCATAATTGCTTTACAGCCTTAAACAATTTTTTGATTTATTTGTTTCTATAGGCTGTGGCACAAATAACCAAGGCGTCCAAACACGAGGCTTGTACACTACCAGACAAAGCAGAGTCATTTTGGAAGGATGTCAATTTTGACATATTGAATTCAGAGAAGAGAACAGGAAAGCTCTCTACTTCAACTTCATATGTTGATAATACCAAGGATATAGATTACATGGAATTGGGTGAGTATCCCTCAACTGTTTGTTAGATATAGCTTTGATATCCCAATGGTGGTTCTTGATATAAATTGTTGTGGGAATTTGCTTCATTCATGAAAATATGATTTTTATTTCTTTTTCTTATCAAGTACTTCTGTTTAGTGATATCCTTTTGAGCCACTATATGAAACAATTGGAACAATGAGAAACTTGGTGGGCCACCTCTGAATCTGATCTTGATTTTCTTCTTCTATTAGTTTGTGGATGTAGGGAAAATCTCATCTTGCCATCTGACCTGGGCAAAAAGGAAGCATTATAAATATACATGTATATGCTTATACATTTCATGTTTTGTCTCACTTTTTTCCTCTTTTGAGCCTGAAGTGTTTCATCTATTTAAATCTGATGATGCACATGATTTGTATTTAGTACCTTTGTTGTTAATTATGAAGTTGCTTCTGAATTTTCTAGTTGACATTAAAATCGTTTTCTCAACAGAATTAAAAGCCCTTCTGTTTTTAGGAACCATGCTATTAACTACCATTTCACCAATGATTGAATTCAATGAGTTTTGCCCTCTGGAAGTAAGACTTGGATATGGTCCAGTCCTTCCTTCAGTTAAAAGAACATGTAAGTGAAGATATCAATTCCATATTTGCCCACGGCAGTTTAATCGTAATGACCTGTGACCTGAGCTGCTAATAAATGAAGAAATATGGAAAGATGGGAAAAACATTGAATTCTTTTTTTGGAACCTATTTAATTATAAACATTATCAGTCAAACCTACTATTTATCCACACATTTCGTGGGACTCATAAATACTGCCCACTTGTCTACCAATTTATAATTTAAACCGATTATAATCACTTCCCAGACATGTACAAAGCTTTCTCCATTATGAACCCACTCTGAATTTGTGTGTTCAGAATGCCACTTGTCAAGTTGAATGCTGTTTCATAAAAAAGAAAATGCATCTACTTTTTGTTTATTCTGAAGGAAATTTGTATCAAAGAACAGAGCATAAATCAAATTTGGTGTTGGGGTTACAAAGAATTGCATCTTTTACAAATGAAAGTGATGGCTTATTTAACATTCTTAATGCTGTTCCAGAAACAGAGACAGGAAGTCGTCCCAATGGTGCAAATACGCAAATGGAAGAATGGGAGTCAATTTTATTCAAGTTGACTGATTCCAGAAGATACCGAAGAATAGTTGGATCTATTGCCGGATCATGTTTAAAAGCTGCAACTCCATTAATTGCTTCAGCTGATCAAGCAACATGTTTGATAGCATTGGATGTGATTGAGGTATAATTCTGTCCAAGTAATTTGTTATGGGGGCATGGAGCAATCTATTGGCTTTGATATTTAAGACTTCAACCTCTATCTTACAAATTTGACCATTGATTTTCTTAACACTTTTCATTCTAGATGATTCCTTTTAGATTGCCTAATAGAATGTCTAATCTTTAATTTCTTTAATTATTTTTGATAATTTTATCCTGTTTAAACTGTACCCAGTTTTAATAAGATTCACTTGCTTTTAATGTTTTGACTTTTAAGCCTTTGTTTGAACCCCATTTTGTTGAAAAAATAGATTTTATAATAGTGATTTTTTGGAGAATGTGCAGTTAAAATGTATGAAAAAGTTTTGGGTTTGTGTAAAATTATTTTATTGGGAGAATGTGGTAGAAAACAAGTTTTTTAAAAAAAAAAACGAGTTTTGAAACAATGGGGCTCAAACAGGGGCTTATTGTTTTGATAGAGTTTTTATCCATAAGTGTTAACAGTAAATAATTTTTATTGTTAAAAGTTCGTAAAAATTACTTGGAGGCGATCTATTTGATGATCAAGATGTGTTGTTTTAGGATCCTTTATTTTGTTCACGAAGTGTTAAGTTTTTTTTTTCTTCAAATTTGTTTTGTCAATCTCTTCAAGGATGGAATTATCGCACTAGCCAAAGTAGAAGAAGCCTACAAGCATGAAAGGAAAACCAAAGAGGCAATTCAGGAATTCTTTAGCTCATGTTCATTCCATATTCTTCGGGATACCCTAGATGCGGCTGAGGATGAAACAGGAGAGAATAGATTGCTCCCTGCAATGAATAAAATCTGGCCTTTCTTGGTTTGTTGTGTCCGAAATAAGAATCCAGTGGTAAGTTATTTGATTCTCTGCTTAATAGCCTGAAGTCAGAATTATTAATGCCATCTTCAGTTCCTAGCTTTTTAGACGTTCTAGCTAAAAGGAGAAAGAAAACTGAGTGCTATAATATGATGCAAATGGTCCTAACTTTGACTGCTGGATATTTGATACTCGTTATTTAGATGGAAATTCATTAAGATAAAATTTACAAGGATTCTTTGAAATCATCAAGTGCATGTAACAAGAAGTATGCCGTCTATAAACCGTGGTCTGCTAGTGACAGGATTATCTACTGTGATTGCGACGTGAATGTGTGAAGGCCAGAGCAGTTTCACTTTTCTGTTTGATCCATCAGAAATCCCTTTACTTGTCTTGGAATTTGTTGCTTGTCTTATTTGAAAATTTTAATACAGACCATCCGAAGATGTTCTCATGCGATTAGTACAGTGGTACAAATCTGTGGGGGAGAATTTTTTTCTCGCCGTTTTCATGCTGATGGGATTCACTTCTGGAAACTCCTAAGCACATCACCCTTTCAAAAGAAACCCTTCTCTAGAGAAGAAAGAACCCCTTTCCAACTTCCTTACAGGAGCATCTCCACATCATCGGAGGATCCACCTGCTGAAATTTCCAGCCTCAAAGTCCAGGCAGAATTGCTGAACATGATTTCAGAATTGGCTCGGAACAAAAGAAGCGCTTCAGCATTGGAAGCCGTCTTCAAAAAGGTCAGTGGTCTGGTAGTCGGGATAGCATGCAGCGGTGTTAAAGGCCTTCTAGATGCTTCTGTTAATGCTCTTGTAGGACTTGCATGCATTGACCCCGACCTCATATGGCTTCTCTTATCTGATGTTTACTACTCAAGAAAGAGAGATTTGCCTTCACCACCTACGTCTGAATTTCCAGATATTAGTGAAATTATGCCTCCACCTTCATCCTCTAAAGAATACCTTTATGTGCTGTATGGAGGTCAAAGTTATGGATTCGACATTGATTTCACTTCCGTGGAGACTGTGTTCAAGAAATTGCATACACAAGTTTTCACTAAGCAGATATACTGTTAAAATTATCTCAAGAAAGATCTTGTATATTACATTTTACTTCCTAGTTTGTAACACTGTTTTGAATTTGTAATAGTAATGTGATTTATTTTTAAAAAAAAACTATTATTATTATTATTACTATTACCATATTTTAAAATATTTTTCCGTAGCAAGTTGTTGATACACAATTATAAGTTACAGCTTTAGACAAACAAAACTATACATGGCCTCTTTATCAAATTTTGCTTATAATTTCAAACTTATAAATGTTATGTTATTGCATGCAGCAAGCAAAAATCTTAAGCCAATTACATGTACTCATAAAATAAAATAAAGATAAACGATCTAGAAAATTGCCACATAAAAACACGATCTCAAACTTAAATTTGCATTTAAATTAATATTTTTTAAATAATTATAATTAATGCCTTACATATTTTTGATATTGACAACAATGACCTTTCTCATAAACATACAATAATTGTTAATAATTATTAATTAGTAATTGTATTATAATAATTCAACTTCATTTAGGAATTGTATTCAATTGAGACCTCTGAAGGATTTAAAAAGATTAGAATTATTCAATTCAAAAAAATTTAAGACAAGTATTTGATGTATTCAATAAAGACTCAAATATTTTTAAAAAATATTTAAAAGTCGTGATATTCAATCAAAACTTTTGTAGAAGTTTTTAGGTTATTAACTTTTAAATGGAAAGTACAAAAACAAAATCTCACAATGTACACAGGCAAACTAAATAAATTAATTAATATGTATTTTTTGTTATTTCAATATTTCTCTTTCCTCTTCCTGCAAACCTTGAGACTTTAATTTCGAGAAGTTCAAACTAAAAATTAAAAAACAATTTATTGCACAACATAAGAAGCAATTAAAAAGTGGAAAACCCGTTACCTAACACATTGGGGTAAAATTTTCAAATCAGAGGAAAAAATACGCCAAAAAGGGAGAAGATGGATTAATGTTTCTTTATTTAAAGGGTAAATTCAAAAATTAACAATATTTATAAAGACATTTCTTCAGCTTCTGCACTGCCATGCTATCATTGAATGCCAAAATAATGTCCATTATGAAAGTCCCGAATTAACTTCAATTTTTTATTCCTAAAACACATTGTATCTCAAGGGTTCAATACATTTTTATTTATTTTTTCTAATTTGAATGGAAAGAATGAGTTGTAATAATAAATTTCCTTCCACTGGTCCATAATATAATAAACATAAGCATATATGGGCAATCCTCATTTAGGAGTCAAAACTGAAAACCAAGGATATCCAATTTCCAGCATGAAACTGTGAAAAGCTCCAGCAGTCCGTGATAAACTTGGCCAAGTTCGATTTGTTTGCTACTTGTCTATACCGTATTGATAAACCAATACAGAACTCTGGAACCATCCATAACCAGCAGCTCTTCCTTCAATACTTGGGAGATAAGTGCAAATTTTAAAATGACTTCTTCTCATAAGAAACCAATCCGTGAATTCCACCTTCAACTTGTGCAGCTCCAGTTCTTACCTGAAAAGTAGAATGACCGGAGACATCAATCCAACAAAGTTAATTAGTTACATCAGATATAGATTTTGTCATAGTTAAAAGAGTCTATTTGGACAAAAGTTATGCAGGATTCCAATTCTAGAGAATATAAATCTTGATAACCAAATATCCCAAAATGGCTTCATACTCGGTAAAACCCATAGCTAGAGTAGCAAAGAAAGGAAAACCAAAAGCATAAATCAAACCTCAAGTCTTAGCACGCCTGATCTCAAAAGGTTGTGACCAGACTGCAAGGAGGAGGCACCAAGATCCTGGAAACCCTGCTTCACTGCCTGCATCGTGTAAGGAATGAACTTCAATACAGGACCTTTATCAGCAACTGCACCAACAACCCCTTGAGCAATCTTCAACTTAGCTGTATCACCCAAGTACCTAGCATCACTCCCTTTCATCATTGCTTCTAGGGATCCCATACCTCGATATTTTTTGACTCGACGACCACCCTGTCATTTAAAATTGCAGATAGTTTTAATGTAGTTACCAGAGGGAAAATACTACAGAAAAACAAAATCAATGATTAAAGTTGGAAAAAAAAAAAAAATGAATGCGTAAAATAAAGAAGAGTCTATGATGCGGACATCACGAGGCTTTCCGAGATTTATTTTATTATTGTTAGGGTTTACTTTATTAATTATTGGACCTTGTCGTTTACTTTCTATTTTATTATTATTGGGCTTGTATTAATGGGACAGCCCAAACCCATTAGGTTTTCGCTATTTAAACAGTTTTACAGTACAATTTACACAGTTGAATGATTGATTAAAATTGAGTTTGGCTTAGCCATATTTTCCCTCTCTCATTCTTCTCGGCTTCTCTCTCTTTTCTTCTTCTCGTTTCTTTCTTCTTGCTTTAATTCCTAGGTTTGATAATAGTTTTGTTATTGATTCTACATCAGTCTAACTTATAAGGTGATAAATCCTTCCAAAACCACAACGTCCAATTTTAGTTAAAACAAAAAAATGGAATTTCCAGTACACAAATTGATCAACAAAAAGCAACATTAATCTAAAAAGCCATTTGCTAATTATAAAAATTCTGAAAACATGGATACTATAAGTGCTCTCAGATACATTCTGCTCTATCATTACCTAAGTAAATTCTATCACCTTGTCAGACAGAATCAATGATCATTCAACTATTTACTGCAATAAATTTGTTAGGCATCCGGTAAAATCTGCATAATTTTAAATCTCTATTTCAATTGCATATATCTTCTCTCACTTTATAAAGGGACTTAGCGTCTCTAGCAAGCCAGTTCTATATCTGCAGAGGGGACGGGGGAGGGATTAACTAATAAAATTCAAATTATCAAAAGAAGCACTCATCAAAAAATAATAATAGCAACAATAATATCATAAGCACAGTGGCAGCTACCTTAAATTCGAGACATATTGACCAATGTTCAGAACAAGCAAGAGATAATGTGTAGAAAACAATCACGAACTCCAAGATGGAGGAAAGTTTAAATTTTTGCCATACAAAATACATAATGCTACAAGCACCTGATTTATGTAAGTGCCAGGAGCTTCACTGCTTCCGGCTAAGAAGCTTCCCATCATCACAGTTGATGCGCCTAAGACCAAAGCCTTGACAATGTGCCCGGAATTTGAAATGCCACCATCAGCAATAACAGGCACACCACTCTGTGCAGCAATTGATGCAACCTTATAAACAGCAGTTGCCTGAAAATTTTACAACAGAAAATAACAACATAGGCATGTAGGTCAAATCCTTTTGAAACAAAATGGAGGAAAACTCAAGTTAAACTAGCAACATTTCAAATAATTTCGAATTATTATCAAAATACTCAATAAACTATTCAAAACCCAGGTCAAAGAAATCTAGTCAACAGCACACAGTAGACAAATTTTATTAAAGTGCACCAAAATAAACTAAATTTCTCTATAACAAAAAATAACCTTAGGACTGAGAAACCACTTAGAACATACTAATATGGTTACAAGCAGAAAGAAGACCAAGAGTCGTGCAATTTTTTTTATTTGTTTTTATTAAATCTACCATCAAATCTCAAAACTCTAGCGATGGGCATTTTATTATTCAACATCTTAAACCAGGTGTTATTTGAATCATGTCATCTTTAAACATAGACTCAAAATATAAAACAGCATATAATTACTTTTTAAACATTCTGCTCTATCCAACATATGCACCCTAAAATACCGTCGAGTATACAATTTGTTATATTTCATATAATCATGGAATCTTAGATAATTATCGCGAATTCTAACACGTGAGTAATTGAACGTTAATTCATAATGTCGTAATAATATACTTGCTATAAAGGGCATCAAACTATCAGAAAGAATAAGAGAAAAAGAAGAAAGTAGAAAGTAGAAAGAATAAGAAAAAGAAGGGAAATCATTGCGTCACCACCTTTCCAACATATGCACTCTAAAATACACAATTGATGGCAGCAATAATAAACAAAATAATTGATCAAAACATTCGAATCAATACCTGTCCACGCCCAACAGCACATACTTCCTGAGTGGTACAAATGGATCCTGATCCCATTCCAACTCTCAACCCATCTACACCTGCCTGAATTAAGTTTTGAGCCTGGTACGTTGTCACCACATTCCCACCTATCAAATCCAAATCCGGATACAGATTCTTAGCATACTTTATCATGTCAATCTGATAACTTGAATTTCCTTGAGAACTATCCAGGACCACTACATTCACCCCAGCCTTCACCAAATGCTCCAGCCTTTCCTTATCGGAATCCCTTGTCCCTATCGATGCCCCCACCAAAAACTCACCATCCGAGCCCAGTGATGGTAGCCCCAACTTTGGAAAGCCTTTTATCCTCTCGCAGTCATCACTTGTTACTAGATTCACTATTTCTTCTCCTTCATCATTTTTATCACTCACTAATGGTACAAATTCAAGCTCCTTTTCTGCTAAATAGCCCGCAATATCCTCAAATTTATAACTAGCGGGCAACGAAACAGATGACTTTGTCATATAATCAGAAACCCTAGCTTCCTTATCAGTTAAATTTTCCCAATCGGATATTTTAACTATCCCCAATAGTTTCGATTTCTGAGTTCCCGCTTTGGTTACAAAAATGCAAGGAGAAGAGGAAAACTCATCAGCCGATAGAATCGAATCAGAGGGAGATTTAAAGATGAGATCATGTCTGAAGGGGATTTTGTGTGATTTCGCTAAACGAACTAATGAGGCCTGGTGAGAAGGCGTGGAGTTGGAATGGACGATGCCGATTGCACCAAGGGAGGCCATGGCAGCAGCCATGGAGGACTCAGTCACGGTGTCCATAGGGGAGGCGACGCAGGGAGTGGCAAGGGCAACTCTACGGCTGAGCTTGGTAGAGAGAGAGACGGCGTCTGTTGGGAAATCGATGTAGTGGGGAAGGAAGATAACGTCGTCATATGTGTATGAGTATCCCCGGTTGAAGAGCCTTGTCGCCGGAAACCCATCTTCTCTTATCAGAGTTCCGTCCATGGTTGACGCAGCAGCCAAAATTTTTAGGGTTTCAGATATTGAAGGTGAGTAAAATATTAGGTGGGACTGGGATTATTATCAAATTTTTAATAAATTTTAATATAAATGATAAAACACTTGATTAAAAAGTCGTGAATTAATAAATTAGTAAGTTTATTTACAAAATACATATTAAATTATAATATTTAATAAAATAATTTATACGTAAAATAATTATATTTTTTTAGTTTTTAATTATATATTCTTAAAAAAAATTATTCCTGTGTGGGTTAATGTTGTTTGCCAGACCTTCGTATAATGAATCATTATGAATTTGAGGGCCTAGAGCACATGGGGGGATTTTTCATAAATGTAACTACAACAAAATTTATCAATTTTACTAATGGTGCTAAAAAATGTCCCTTCTTTTTTTTTTTGTGTGTGAAATGTCCAATTTGGCTTTAATAAGACTTTTGTAAAAGCATTTAATACTCGTTAATACTTGACTTGATGGCATTAAAAAATAATTTGTGTGCTATACACATTTGATATTGGGTAATATAAATTTAAAATTTTGTTAGCCCCGATTTGAAACTCATTTTGGGAGAAATAGAAATTTTGGAATAGTGATTGATGTGAAAATGTATGGTGGAAAAGTGATGAAAAGTTTTTGATTTTTGTGTAATATTATTTTATTTGGAGAATGTGTGGTTGAAATGAAGAATGAGAATGAGAGAGAGAAATTAATGGGTGTCAAACAAGGACTTAATAAAAAAACCCAATCAAAAGTGATTATAAACAATTTCTCCTAACATTAACAAACGCTAACTTTCTAATATTCTTCTACATTCCTTCGTCAAGAGACATTATTATTGGATTCATCCTTCATTTTTAGAGATTGGCTAGGGTGATACTTGTCGAACTCGATATTTCAAAACTCCCCACGATAGACATTTAAACTGTCGAATTCGACTCTTGGAAGCTTCAGAATAGACATTTCAACCGTCGGTTTGACCTTTCGCTATTGTATGAATTTAATATTCGAATATGCCACTTTCATGCTATTAACTACCGACATATTGATTTTTCAGAATTCTTACCATTACAATCTTAACTTTTCAGGTACGAGTAATCATTTGAGATTCATCGTGTTGCATGTGGAAAGATTTGTTCACGTGGATGACATTGGAAGTGGGGACGGAACAAAATCACTTCCTTTGTCGTTTCGACAAGTATCACCCTAGCCAAACTTGTGTTATGGTTGAAGGACTAACTTTGTATTCTTGATCCCCGTACTCAATTGAATTGAAGTTCAAAGTCCCGAACATAAATATACCTCCGATCGAAATACACGAAGATGAATTGGTACATATCAGTTCATAAGGAAACTGTTATATGCATTACTACTTTGGAAACCGAGCTTTCAATTGTTTACATGGGGAGAGATACAAGTTTCAAAAATTCTTACATAGATATATTATTTCATTACATATCAACAATTGTGACAGTTCAACTGTCGGTCCCAATAGAAAGTTTTTGTTGCAAACTTTTCCATGGTTGTTTTTTGCATATTACAATGCTGGCTTTATACATTTTGAAGTTATGTTATCATTTTCGTTTGCAGACATTAGTCGTGTTTAACTCACAAGAAAAATAATTATATAGGCAAAATATTTCATAACATCCCGACACTTAAAATGTCGGCACCGACAAAAGGTTTCTACCATTCTCGACAGTTGGTTTCAAAGTAGAAAATTTGACTACAAGTAGGATGCATAAGGGATATGTTGTTGCACAACATTTGGTACAGACGTTAACATATTAATTCCTGACAAAACTACAATACATAGTTATAGCTGATGACGTACGCAATTATTGCCCACTTCAATCGTCGTCGACAGTTGAATGTTTCCCCACTATCTTCATCATAATCATCCGAGCTTATGACAATTATCTAGGGATGTGGAACGTTTGCCAACGACTTGTCATCGTCGGATTCATCTTCATATGGAACCATGAATTCGAACACATCCGAGTACATTCTTCGATAACTGCGATCCTTCACTTGAAATTTCGTCTAGGTTGGGAAAAGGAATATCCCGAGTACTTTTTGATCTTAAATGTAGCACTTGCCTAAAGAACATATCATTTACTATTAGGGAACATTCAAATGTGTACAATGTAAATAAACGATAGAGAAAACATTGAATGATAAAATGATAAGTTCTCATATCACAAAGATAGCAGCATTTACCCTACATCCAACAAACACATCATATGAGGTTGATCAAATGCAAAGTGTTTCAAACGATAATGCACCTGAAACATTAATTTTTTATATTGGGGATGCACCATTAGATGAGAACTTTGATAGCCCATTATTCCATGTTCACACTTGATGAGCAAATAACTAATTAGACAAAATTAGTTATAAGCATTAGTAGTGTAGAAATATTACTACATGCATAATAGTTTTTTAGACAATATACTTCTTTACCTATCGACTGTTCAATTGTCAGTCCCGACAAATTGTACTAGTAATTCTTGACAATTCATTGCAAATGAGTAAAGTACACTGAAAATTCGAGAGTACCGAATATTTGGATATACACCATTATGTACATACATTATCACGTGAATCCCTGACAAAAATTAGAGACCATAAATATAGTTGATCACCTAAGCATAAATTAGTTTCAGACTTAAATTTTTTTAGCTATGTTACCATCTAGAAGCACACAACATTTAAGTGACGGTTACACCAAAATAAAACATTTATACGCTTCACTACTAGAAATTTAAAACAAATCCAAAGTAAAAAGCTACACAAAAATACTATCATGATATATCTCCATTGTAAAATAAACACAGCCAAAAGTACAATCACATCATTAACTACTCAACACAATAGCTATGCTATCCTTGAGAATATGTGACTATTTCCCCTAGTTAAGTGAAGTCTTACAATGTATCCGATATGTTGCTTCATTTAACATTGATTGACTCTCTTTCTGCTCTCCCCTCATGAATAGAGTCATGATCGATGCAGCAAGCACTCGAACATGTGTCAATCACCGCCTATTTGTGTTGACGTCATCGTCACCTTGAACGGGTATGGTTGATGTTAATGGTACATCAGTGTGTACTACTATGCAAAAGTGGTTTGCGTCGTATTAGTTACCAAAATTTAATAATGGAAGAAAATAACATATTCTACCAACATTTGAAGTATAACATCGAAATAATACATTGTTTTCAACTAAACATATTTAATGTAAAACATAAAAACTTGACAATGTATAACTTCACCATTGTGGAACTTACCGTTCGCTTCCATTACGCAACAAGTAAACAGTTGAGCTATTGTTTTTTTTTAAAAGAAAAGTAGTAACACATATCAATCGCCTCATTTACCTCACTAGTTGATGAACCCTTCGGTAGTTTGGGCTACCACCTTTCAAGTTGGGACCTTCATACAAAACAACCAATTTTGAAATCGTAAGGATAAGAACTCCAAACAGTGGGACAAATGCTTTTATAAACTAAAGTAGTAACGCATATCAATCCCCTAGTTTACCCAACTAGCCAATGGACTCTCCGGTAGTCTGAGCAAGCACCTTTTGGGTCGGTGCTTTCTCCATCTAGAACGATAGTTTATCTCTACAGATGGTTCCAAAACTGTGACGTTTATATTTCATGAGGAAATAATGGTGCTCGAATGACGATACGTCATACATTTCAACCCCTAAAACCATGTATAGAAAAGAAGCTTAACAAAATTTGGCTTACAGAACCAATTGTCGAGATAAGTGAGTCAACTGTCAAGAATTTCAGAGCCTAACTGTCGAGAACGACAATTCCGGTTCATCTCAATAGATGATTCCATAACTGTGGGGATTGACATTTACATTTCACATTCATATTGGTTTTCCAAGACATGAAGGGTCGGGTTATGACAAACATAATGAGTGTTATACTCGTAGCTTCAAAGAGCGTCACTTTTCATATACTCAGCCATAAGTTATACATGTAAATGCAAAGACATTTCCAAGAATGAAAATAGAATGATCCAACACTTAAACAACATGCAAATAACCCTGCATAATTGTATAAAGACACATGCATGCTACAAAATGCAAAATAGTCAAGTTTATTTGTGCATAGTTGACCAAAACACGCCCCAGATCAATCTTGTCTCATTTTCACAAACTTAAACTCAATTTGCCCACTAATGACTAAAACCATTGTTTATGTGAAAGAAGAGTGAAAAACATAGTTATAATAAATAAATTCATAGATAAATTACATAAATCCTAATGTTAGTATTTTCGTAGAACAAGAAAAATAGACAACAAAAATTGAAAAAATGAAACATATTGTACCAATCCAGGGCAAAAAAATGTGAAGAATAAAAAAGCAAACACCTGTAAATTTGAACAATCAAAAGAGATGAGAGCAAAAAATGCAAAGAAAAGTAAAAAAGCAAACCTCAAGAGATTACTGGTGATCTTCGTCAGCGATGGACCGATGGTCGTTGACGGCGTGAGCTGTTGACGATTTGAATGAGAGAGAGAGAGGGGAATGAGTCTAGGGTTGGTGTTTGAATGATAGATTGAATTGTATTTTTGTTTTTGTTTCTGGTTTTCCACTTTTTTTTTGGTTAAATTTTAAAGTTGAGTTATTTGGATGTGACATTTTTTTTAGTAAAATCTTCCATGCAGTCAAATCTCTTATGATGAAAGATATGTAGGGTATTTAAATTCTTTAAAGGGACAAAAATGTTCAAAAATGACAATCTTGCAAATACTTTAAAAAGTGATATTTTTGAAAATGCAAAGCCACAATTGACATATAGTGCAACTTTTGCAATATAGATAAATAGTAATGAAACATGAGGTACCCAATTTGTATTCTTATGACAACTTATTATTTTAAACAATAATAAACTTATTACGAATTATTGTAGTATATATTAATCCATATAAAAATTGAGACCACAAAATATTTTTTAATCAATAAGACTGTTATTTACATAAAATCTATTTTTATTTAGTCTTTGTTCGTGCTCCATTTTATCTAAGATGTGTTTTTCTATTGTCTCTTTTTGACAACATATTTTTCCAAAAAAAAACATTATTTCAAATTACAATTTTCCTCGAAAACACATTTTAGTGGAGCCCAAACAAGGACTTGTACATTTGAGTTCAAATAGAATTCTCTCACTCCATCGGTATAGTTCAAATTGGACATGATAAAATTCGAGTTCAAATCAAAATCTATTACTATAAGACTTTATACTCCATTCAAGAGTTATCATCGCACTATACGACCGAAAAACAAGATGCCAAATATAATAATCTTAAATTTCCTTGTTCAAATATATTTTTCCCTGTAATTATTTATTAATTATATGATGGAGAATCAGTGGGGAATTTCCCTCTCTTTCTTTTGCGTGTAAAACGAAAAGTGTCGTGCAAGATTGTTGATAGTTGAATTTTTTACTGCAGTTATAAAATATTAGAGCTCATTTGATACCGATTAAAATTCAATTAAAATTGAAAATAAATATAGTCGTTATTGAATCTCATTCGTCTAATAAAAGTCAACAATAATGACTACTTTTTCAATTTTAATCCGATTTTAATCTCTACCAAACGGGCTCTTAATAAGTGGAATGAAGAGTTTTATCCTCTTGGAATCCAACTCTACAATACTCCATTGATTTTAAAATTAAGTATTTAGCGGGCGTTTGATGGATATTATTGAAAAAAAATATATTTTAAATAGTGATATGATGATAAACATGTGGTTAAAAAGTAAGGAAAAATTATTGATGTGATGAAAAATATTATTTTATTAAAAAATATGTGATTGAAAATGAATTTTGAAATAACGCGTGTCATACAGGGGCTTAATATGACATAATAAAAAATAAAAAATTATACTATAAAGACAACACCGTGTCCCAAAACACGCTCAAGGAATAATATGTCCGTTGCATTTAAATTCCTTGAACTTAACTTGGGTTTACAATTATCAGTAATATTGTTATTATTTAATTATTTCATAAAATTAAACAGTGCTATACCCCATGATTAATTCTTCCACGACACGATTTAACATTAAACATTCCAAAATCCAGAAAAAGCGTTATTCCCTCAACAAATCTGTATAATATCTTACAAAATCGTTGTCAAAATAAAGAATGCTATCCATGGGAATATTTGTCCTCTGCCCTCCCTCTAGTTTCACTTGCGTGATTCTTCGACGAATCTACAAAAGAAGATATTTATCTTCAAATAAAAATCAAAAGTAGATGAAGTGGCAACCATCGTAACCTGAATAAATAAACAAATTAATTAATATAAATCGAAACTTAAGCTACTTTTAAGCACGATCAAACATCGAAATGAACTTACTCGGATCCACGGTAACAAGCATGGCCGTTCCTCCAAATTCACACGTGCCTCCAGCCACCTTAGTTCTCTGCCAATAGCTGTTGAACGCGTACGATGCATGTGCAAATAGAGTGTTGGGCTGAAAACACGATCCACTGGGCAGAATTTGATCACAATCCGCTCCAGATCCGCAGGCGTAGTTCATTGCTTCTTGGATGATCGGGTCGGGCACTGATGGTTTTGCCACACACCAAAGGCTCGTGCCGGAGGCAGTGTGAGGTGGCGGTGGCACCGTGGGTGGTGGATAAACAATGGGGGGCAAGAAAATGTGTGGGCTCGGAACGTATCCGCCAGAAGGTGATGGGACGTTAACAGGTGGGCTGGGTGTAAAGGAAGGTGGGCTAAGCCCGGGTTGAGTTGGCGTCTGAACATTATATGGTGGGCTTGGTACATAATCAGGTGGATTTGGGACAACACTAGGTGGGTTAGGAACAGTAGTTGGTGGGTTTGGTAGAGACCCTTCAGGTGGGCTTGGGCCAGGCAATGTGGGCCCAGAAGAGGCTGGAGGGGGGAATGGGGTGTAGCCACCTGTTGGGCTTGGGATGGTAGAAGGGGCCTGTGGGGTGGATGGGGGATATAAACAATATGGAGGGCTATTATCAGGCAAGGGAATGGGAGCAAGGGAGTCGTATGGTGGCATAGAGGAGGGTGAACTAATATAAGGATCACTATTTGATGCATCCAATGGCATAACAAGTTGCTTAAAAATGGGTTCTAAAAACGAGTGTCCTTTTTCTGTGTCAAACCGCTTCAAATCGTTCATTTTTCTAGTAAATTTGATGCTCGAACTTCTTGAATATTTTTGAAGTGTGAATAAGTGAACTGGTTTTCTCGCATCTGATCAGTATAAAAAACGAAGTATTAAGTAAAACTCTACCTTTCGATACATAGTATTGGACAATACTATAAAAGAAACATACGAACTCACCACAATGTACAAGAGATACGGTTGCAAAACAAACATAGAGGCATAAAATGTAGAGTGTGAGACGAGCTCGGGTTTTCTCCATGTCTTAGTTTTTACGAAGACCTCAAACTAAAGCTAGTTTGCTCCCACTCAACAGATACAACACTCAGAATCAAGGGCATAACAAAGGGGTTTATATAGAATGATCAAAACAGAGGAGGAATTGGGCATAAAGATGATTCTTTAGAAGCAGGCAGCAGCTCACTTTGTACTGACAGATTGCTTGGACAATGTTAATGTGTGCATGAAGAAATGTAAAAGAGTGAAAAAAGTATGAATAATTGCATATTTTAGGGTAAAGGTATACACAGTTGATGTGTTGTTTTTGGGTACGTAGAAGTTGGCATATATGCTTGCTTGATAGCAGGAAATACCCAAAAGTTTGAGTTTTTCGGCCTTTTCTTTTGCTTTCTTTCTACTCAAAGCCCTTCTGACCATCATCCACCGCCTCCCACTTTCATCAGGTTGATGCTTTAAAACCTAATCTGCTTATTTTTTAGAATAATCTGCTTATGATGCTTAAACATAATCTTCTTATCTTTTAGCCTCCTGAAAGTACACATTGCTGTGATGCAATTCATTTCAGAAGCTAAAGGACTTTTGAAGAGGTTGTTTGACAAAAATAAAAAAAACAAAAAAAAAAACATATTTTGATAAAAATTGATAAAATTTATGAATCCTAGGAAATATGTGCGTAAAATTAATTGATAATTTTAACTTTTTTTTTAATTTTTTCCAAACAAGCGCAAGATGTTCAGAAATCCAAGTTAAGTTATTTGAATAACTCCTTGTTTATTGCTGTAGTTTGGGCTTGGTTCATGTTGAGTTTCGAACCCTGCACTGATGATATAATTGGGTTGCTTCCAACATTTTAAGGGAAATCGTGTTTCCTTGGATTGACACTTTTATTATTGTGACATTGGCTGGATTGCTGACACGTGGCATTATCCTCACCGTTGGCTGAACATTCTAGACCCTTCTGGCTATTAACACGCTTGAGGCCTTTGGGCTGACTCATTCGATTCACTCTAGGGCTCTGGCTTTTCATTCTCTCTGGTCGTCTCTCTCTCTGTTAGAGAAATATCTCATTTTCTAGGGTTTTGATTCTTTGTGAGTGTTGATCCTGTAAATGAGTAACTCCTCTAAATTTACTTCTATCGTTTGTGAAGTGTTGTTACATTGAGAGTGAGGTGACTTGAATCTTTGTGATTCTAGCTGTCGTTTGAGAGATTTGGCAGATCTGTGTGATCTTTCTGTTCTTGTGCCTTGAGACTGTGGTTGATCCTTCAGTCTGTGTAAAAATAAGTCTCTGTGACTTATTCCTGTAATCTTGAACTGATTGTATTTGATTTGTGCCATTTTTGGCTATTAGTGCAACCGAACGATATCCATATTATTTGGATGCTCAACGGGGGATGTAGACGTTAGATCTGGTCGCCGAACCTCCGGGGCTTAGGCCAAAACATATCTTGTGTTCTATTCTTGGTTTCTGCTTTATCATTTATATTTTGGTATTGATTCTTGGAATCTTGTGTTAATATCGTGTATTATTGGGCCTTTCAGTTCACACAAGCGATAAACATTAATAATAACATTTTCGACATGATGAAATAAGGGAAGACGTTAAATACTACAAGTAAAAATCGGGTAGAACGTCATACATAAACATATGATAGAACAGTATATTCATATGACGATATGTGTTTTTGTATCATATTTAGCCCTTATTTGGTAGTCATTTTTGTGGAAAAACATTGTTTTGAATAGTGGATTTTTGGAAAATGCATTGTTAAAAAGTAGGAAAAAGTTTTGAGTTCATGTATAAAATATTTTATTGTGTGAATGTGCAGTTGAAAATGAGTATATAAAAAAGAGTCAGAAAGAATGGGTGATAAACATGGGCCTAATTTTCATTATATTTAGTATTTTTCCCTTCGTTTGTTAGGAATTATATTCCAAATTTTTATCAAAGTCAAAGTTGACAATTAATTATAACCATAGGAGCCACATAATTTTTAATATATCAAAATATACTAATAATCTAATTTTAATCTCCTAGAGACTTTGTTAAATATATTTGGTAGGCTTGTAGGAAATTATTAAAAGGAAGAAGGTAGCACCGTATGTGAATTTTTTGTGCTTTTAAGGTTTGAATAAATATCTAACAAATAAAAATATACAGGTATTTTTTTTTTTTTTTTTAATTCAAATACACAAGCATTAATTTTGGAAGACAAAATCTGCTTATGTATTATAAAATGACGGAATATTCTTTTTAGTCGTAGTCGTGATAAGTGCGTTTTTACGCACTTATCATACTGTCAAAACATGGAAATTGTTGATTAATATGTTGGAATATAGCTTAATTCTATGTAATTTACGTTTCGTGTGACAAATTGATGAATGTAGCGGAAATAAGAAGAAACAAGTGAAAGAGACCAAAATGGAAGGAAGTAATAGTTCAGGGACTAAAGTGTAAATATTCTAAATTTATTTCTAACCTTGTGATAAAGATTCGAGAGTTTTAGAAGTCAATTGGATGAAAAAAGGAGTCAAAATGATGAAATATAGCCAAAACATTATCACATATCAACTTTCAAGCTGAAAAGGTTGCACTGATTTTCAACCTCATATTGCGACCAGATTTTGACATGGAAAACAATCGAATTGGAAGATAGTATCTGAAGTAAACTTGTAGCCCTTTGAGTTAACTTTCTAACGCATCTTGAATCGTCTCAATCGGATATCGGTATTGAAAGTTATGACCAAAACACGTAAGACTGTCCAGTTATATAGGCCGCCCGACCCTAAACTTCAAATATAGAAACCTTTTTTTTTTTGGCCGGGCGGCCGCGGAAAAATTTTCAGTTTCCTAATTGAAGTCAACAATTTATGGAAACAACTATAAATACATGTTTTGATTGCTTATGTGGCAAAAGAATCTTATGGTTCGGGATCATGTCCACTCGGGGGGTAGGAGATCGGGCATGTTACTTGAATTTAACAACATGAGTATCTTGTTCACACTCTTCTATCATATTATATTCACTCATTTGAGACCATTCCTTAATTTTTCTTTGTTATATTTGGACTACATCGAATTTGAAGCAGGATGTGCATTTTCCTTCCATATGCGCTTGAGCTATCAAATGTAAGAGATTTGTGTAACTTTACACCACTCAAGTTTGCCTTGTTGCCTATCAGTCTTATCTCAACTTCCCAACCACTGATAATTTCTTTTGCTGTTGAATCAAGTTTCAAGCTCAAATTATACGGGTTGCATTTGTGTACAAAATGGATCCAAGCACCTGCACTCCCTACTTTTCATGCGAAAAAGTAGTGGTAGATAAAAAGTCTTTTACTCTTGGTTTCAACTTAGGTAGCCTAAATTTTTCTGTTTGGGTGGTAGAAGCATGAGCTTGTCGAAAATGGTCAGAGCTATATTGAATTATTGCTTTTGAATCAAAGAATCAATGGTCTGTTAAAGATGGAACATTCTTGTGGTTGTGTAATATCTTGATGCGTACGGTAATAAGATTGTTATGTGATTTTCCTCAGTTTAAGATACCAAATTGTTCGTTTCTCCACTTGTAGTATGTTTGATAGGAAATGTTAGATAGCAATAAGAACCTGTTTGACAACCATATGGAGATAACCAAATTTACTTCACCGAACACGGGCTAAAGTTCTAGAGTGAGTTTTGTTTACTCCATCATGTACCGTTTCATCGACAAGTTGAATTGCTAATAAAAAATACGTAAATAATCTATTGTGAAAATCTCTAGTACGAGGTTGAGGTATGGCAAGTTGTTGCGAGTATAGCTTTTAGACAAAGCTTTTTGTTAGTAGGGCCCCGTTCGGTAGGGATTAAAATTGAAAATATGACCGTTATCGAGTCTCACTCGTCTAATAAAAGTCAACAATAACAGCTAATTTTTCAATTTTAATCTGATTTTAATTCCTATCGAACAGGCCCTAGATATTTTTTGAAAGAAGTTTTTATCGAAAAGTTGTTGACGATTAGGTTATCAATCCAAAAATGTTTTTGTTTTAGGATATATATACTACATATTTTATTTGACTAAACTTTAATTATTCATTATAATCTCATAATTTCTTTCAGATCCTACTAAAATATTAATTACAGTATAGTGTTGTTTAAAAGACAATAATACAATTTAAATTACAACAAAATTCAAACACTTCCCACTAAAAATTTAAAACTCAAGTCACATTCTTTATCTGTTTACTCCAACACAGATAAATTTTAATTATTTTTCATCTGCTTTAACCTTAAAATCTCATAAATTTATCAAACGCTCAACAAGAAAATATTGTTTATAGTCATCACTTCAAATCGGTAAGTATATTTACATATATGTAATTTCATTTATATTAAATTAGTATATTATTTTAATCGTTAAATTTTATTTCAACATAAGCAGATAATTTTTTACATTGCTTAAAACAAATCTATAATTTTTTTAAGCAAAAACGAAAAAAAAATTCATCTATTTGTATGTTATTTCAGACAAATTCATGGTCGTTTGTAAAATTGCCAACTCAGCCATTTGGGAATGAAGAACAGTCGACCCAGCCGTCGAGATCGACTGTTAACATTCGGCCCAACCAATCGGTTTTTGTTGTTGTTACCCTAGTTATCAAATGTTTTTTAAATAAATTGTGTTTCATAGTACAGATATATGATCAACTACAATCCCCAATTTGTTACTTTGGTGAATTTGAAATGAATGAAAATGGTCGATGGATCTGAAAATGAACGAGTGAAAGATGTTGTGCTATTGCAACTGTGATAATATCGAGTACATCATATGCAGAAATGTACCATGATTTATAGATCAAGCTCAACGTCAACCCTTGTCACTACGACATGAAATTCATATTTCTATTCAACAAGTACACACCAATTTCAATTCAACCTATAAAAGTTACTTCTAAAGCTGAAATGAAGGTTCTCATTGAATTGAATCGAATCGAAATCGCACGACTTCTTTTTGCTTAACTTTAGCAAGGAAGGATGTCTTCGAGAATGAACACGAAGATTTCGATGGAGGGGATCGTAATGTAAACTATTTTTGGGACAAAGTGTAGATAGCTTGTGAGGATGCAACTTATTTGTCAGACTTTTAGTCATGTAAAATTGATCCAACTTCAACCATAAAGCAGCTGTTGAACTTTCCTTCAAAACGTCCCGAAGAATGGTATTCGATAAAAGAAGATAAATGTGAGAAATTGTCTTCTTATCCTTCTGTGATTTATCATCCACGGTCAAAGTTGCGAGCATCTTGTCAGTCCCCAACAACGCATCATCTAAATTCAGTTGTGCAAGTATTGCACGTATCTTAACCTGTCATATCGAAAACCTAGTGTTCCAATCCAAAAGTGAAATATCATAATTCATGGAAGCCATGAACAAAAACCTCGAACAAATCAAACTTTGTGCTCTTGTGGAACTGCTGAGCTTAGGCTCTGATACCACTTGTTGTGTTAATTATGTTTAAAATCTCTGATATCAATTGTTGGAGATTCAAGGATCACGTATTGCTCTATACCATTTGATATGAAATCAATCACTAGATTGAGATATTAAAATTATATGACACGATAATGAATATTTGATTATAAGTAAAAGAATAATAAAGAAGAAAAGAAAATATGACTGGGGAATTAATAATGGAGAAATATACAATTGATCTTAAAAGCTAAAAATCATTTTTCTCACACTATAAAATTATATAGAATAGTCTAATATTTATAGGGAACATGTAGGGGATGTCCAAACCTTCATAGTAGAGTTGTTGATGAAGTATGATTCCAAAAAATTGAGTCTAAAATAAATTTGAACTCCTAATGGGCTTCCAAAATAGAACTTTAACTTGATATAAGATTCCAATAGTATTCCAAACTGAATTCTTATTTATGTGCACTTCAATTATAATTCTTCAATTACTTCAATAAGAAATTCAGGTCACACCTAAATTCTAACATGAGATAATTCTGGTATAATTGAGAAAATCGTTGAGGGAATAGAAACTATTTTCCATTCCTTTCAAAGGTTTAATTCCTCTTTCTATTTAGCTTTGACACCGGCCCTTAATTTCATTAATTCTTTGTCGTTCCACTCAAATCACTTAAAGGCTAAAGCGTTTGGATCTATGTAATGTTGTGACAATATTGTTATCTTGATCCAATCCTCTGATCATACGTTTTCTTATTGACTTCAGAACACTGCACTTTCAAATCCCATGCTTCTCTTTTATGTTTTACAATTTTTTTTTATAGCTTCTAAAGAACCTTTGGTCGGATCAAATACTAAACTTCAGGAAGTTTGGCAGTCTTTTAAATAAAGACGAAGATACTTGCACATATCCCTGGGTAAATGGTAAAGATGTAAGATGTTTGTTTACAAAAGATGGGAACTCCCACCTGTGTTATTTATTTTTTCTTGGGTGGGATGGAAGGTTTATTGAGATGGGGATACACACAATACCATACTTGTTCAATAGTGGTTCTTCCAGCAGAAAATTATTTAGTACAGTTAATAAAGAAAATGAGGTACATCAACTCAAGATAGAACTGCATGGTAAATGTATTATTTTACCTGCCTCAAGGTGATCTCTTCAAAGTAACATCCTCTCAGTTAGCCAAATATCTTTGAAATGTGGTGTATTATACTTAATTGGAAAACTCACTTTTGAAAGTGTTAAAAATGAAATTTGTAGATTTGCAGGTGAATGCAAGAGTTGAAAATCGCATTGCGTGACTTGTAATAACACTAATTTTATTTGTGCGCATTGTTCGTGAAATTTCGCAAGTGTACGAATCGTGACAAGTAATAAAGTGGATTTTATTTTAAGTCCGAATATCGTCCCACTGAGACTAGTATTTGCTATAAAGTTTTAAACTAATCTAATTTCAATTTAAATTAAAATGACAACTAATAATCAAATCAAATTATATTTTCTAACCGGAATTCTAATAAATAAAATAACTAACTATTAAAAAAAAATAATGAATTCAAATTAATTCTGGAGAAAAGATTATGTGATTAGATAGTTAGGATTTTCGATTTCACTTAAGTTATTTATCATACATTTAACTCCAATGTATTCAGCCAATTTTCATACATGTCAACGATCGAATTAACCTGATGTAGGTAATGATCTCTCTCGAGCAACACTAATCATATCCATATGCTCGAACTTACTATATCCATATATGTAAATCCACACACACATGAACGCATTAAGTTATAGGAATTCAGCAAATATCGCATAGATTATAATGTCTATGTCAATTATTGCACGAGTTAGAATTATATATCACCTCTCAATCTCAATATTATTCCCTAAATCAATTAATTGTTGCGCAGACAATTAAAACATTAAACACACAATAATTAATTGACAAGTATTAAAAATGCATGAAAATCTTGAAATTAAACATATAATAAAAATCTAAGTTCCATCATCAATCCTAACATAAAAATATTTAGTCAATCATAATGTTGAATTTAAACATAAAAAAGTGGAAAGAAATCATTAAAAATTGATGAAACGTGATTAATCTCAGTTGGTTGCTTGGATATATATTCTTCAATCCAATATCCACTTCCAGCCACGTGAGAAGCAATTGAATTCCCTGTTTTTCCCACAATTTAACCACAGTTTCTTCCAAAATCACGCCACTATAGTTGACTATTTCTTGTCCTCTTTCTTTTCTCAATTGGCTATTGGGTGTATATCTAATATATATTTATCAATTCAACCTTCAATCAATTTGTGCATAGATATATTTGTTTGAATTTCAACCTCTTTTCTCTTCCCTTAAAACTGTCGGTTTCGGGCGTGCGTGGCTTCCCCCTTCTTTCCTTGACTTTGTGTATATATGTTAGGGGTGGCAAAAAAGCTCGACAGTTCAGGCTCGATCTGAAAAAAGCCCGAGCCAAGCCTGGCTATCGAGCCCCATTTTGGGACGTCGGCTCGAGCCCGAGCCGGCCCGTGGCCCATGCAAGCCTGCTACATTTTAAAAAAAAATTAAATTTTTTAAAATTAAAATTAAGCCGCCTGCAAAGGCAACTAATATATATAATAATATATTATTATTAAAAAAAAGACAAGAAAGGCAAAAAAGCCGAGCCGACTCGGCTCGGGCTCGACTTAGCTCGCTAAGGCCGGGCCAAAAGCTCAGGCCGAGCCTCATTTTTTTTTTTATCGAACCCGACTCGGCTCGGGTCCAAAAAACTCGGGCTCGGTTCGAACTTTTTTTTCGGCTCGGCTCATTGACCTAGGTAATATATATTCTCCCTTGGTTGTGTTTTATTAGGAGACTCAAAAGAAAAAGAAATTCAATCCAACAATACTTCAAAGTCATTTGAATTTGATTCCAAGTGCAATTCCAATTTGAAGCCCATTAATTCCATATTTTTCTTTTAATCCTTATACTTTAAATCTTGCCATTTGTTCTGCTATTTTGCATCTTTTTCTTCAATAAACATAAAGTTTTACCTACAAAGTCCAATTTAACATAAATTAGGTAAAATTTAATTCAAAAGACAAATAAATTAACATGATTTAGCGCCGAGAATAAGTATAAAAACTACACTTATCACACATCCCCTATGGTGATAGTGTTATTAATGATGTAATGTTAGGAAGGATCTAACCCTGAATGAGTACCGAGGCGACATTCTCGCAAGGTGTGGATCACACACACTCATGTAAGAGTTGGCATGAGATCGTGGCTATGAGATTGGGCTATTTCTTAGATATTCTTACTAGAATCAAGATTAGAGCTCATAGCCGTTGAGAGTGCTACCCGCTATAAACTAGAACATAAATCGATATTGTGTATGGAACAATTAAAGTTTGGCCAAAGGGACTTAATTCATGGCCTAGGCCATAATTCAAGGCCTTGTCCATTATGGCTCTCTCAAATGGAAATTATTATCATTTAGTGATATTCAAGTCCAAAAGATACTTACGCATATTGCAAGTATAATGTTGCAACTATACTATATATATATTTATATATTTTGAAAGATTAAAACTTGTGGGAGATTGTTGTAACATAAATAAGCTTTAATTTTCAAAATTTAATCCAATTTTAATTTTGCAGTTAAAACCAATAATATTAGCGTGTAACTTACAATTTAATTGAATTAAATCTCATTATTGTGGAGGTTGTTTTAACTCTATAAAAGGTATGAGAATTTTCATTGTTTACTACAATATTAATATACAACTTGAGTTACAACAAAAATCCTCCTTTTATATACTATATTTCTATAGTTTTGACAACTCGATAAATGTTCGTTCTTTATCCCCCTATGGTCGTGTTTATAGAAGGAGAACCGGTTGTGACCCACATGGGTTTTATCTTGTAGTTGGGCAGTACCGAAAATACCAGCACGAAGGGAAGATAACACAACTTTAGGATAACGTCCTTGACGTGACTCCCTAAAGCTTGCATTTCCTATCTCTATTCTTATGTCTTATGATTATGTTATTGTTGAATTATAATGTTTATACTATTTTAATTTGTTATGTTAATATATAATCTACAAACGAATCACCCATTGCGACGCTATTGTCCGGTTTAGATTGCACTTGTGTATGTTATAAAAGTGAACTTGCATGAAAAAATTGTCTTGTTTGTTTCATGATTGACCTAATTTATGTTTTAATGTGATATAGACTGAAAACTAAAGAAGTAGAGAAAAACTCCGTTTAAGATATTTTGAAGATGTAATTGAAAAACAAAATAATTCAAAACGCACTCATATCATATCAGAGTTGAACATGCATCAAATCGTAAATACTTTCGTACTTGGAATAATAGTTGATGTTCAGATATAATAGGTCAGGGAACACAATCAATAATATGTTGATATCTTTTATTTTATGCCTTTTAGAATTTCACGATTTTGATGATTTGGGCACGGTGAATGTAGCAGATATAAAGTTATTCCCTTTGGGGGTCAGGTCACAGAGCATATCTATAGGTAGCTAACGTACTTGGTCAACTTTGCCTGTTTATGCCCATTCATTTAGCATTCTTCGAAAATGAACCTAATTGGGCGTTCAATTCAAGCAAATGTCTTGGCCATTGGTTATTATCATATTAGTAATTATTTCAGAACAAGTGCAAGTACAATAAATTTATATTCTTAGCTCCCGTTTGGTGCATATTATTTTCAAAAAAATACATTTTTTTAGTGGATGTGATAGGAGAATATGTGGTTAAAAAAGAAAGAAAAGTTATTGATGTGATGGAAAATATTATTTTGTTGAAAAATGTGTGGTTGAAAATGAGTAGAAGAATGAGAATGAAAAAAAAAAATTTAGCACCTGTTTGGTACACATTAAAATTTTCATTTTCATTTTTCTATTTATTTTCAACCATGTATTCTTCAATAAAATAATATTTTGCATAACATTAATAATTTTTCCTTCTTTTTCAACCACATATTCTTCATCAATCTACTATTCCATAAAACATTCTTCCAGAATAATGTGGCTCAAACACACCCTTAAATTTATTTTTTAATAAGAAAGAGATATATATATATACACACACACGGATATAACCCCTTAATCAAATGTCTGACATGTGAGTTTTTTTATAATTGGATACATGCAAGGATGGAGTTTGGGAGGACACAAAAAAATTAGTGAAAATTACAGGGAGGTATATATTTAAAGATTGCATTTCAAAAATTATGTTTAAAGTTTGTTTATACAAAATGATAATTCAATTTTTACTATTAAATGATAATATTATAAAATTCAATATATTTACATACCCCACCCACTCACCCAATAATTCATTTTCAATCCATCATCCTCGTAGTTGCGTCATTCACAACTGATAACTCTTCACAGTGCACCCACTCCAACAACTATTCACGGCACAATGGTGCTCCTTCATGCTAGACGTTCAATGTCACGTGTCATAATACATAGGTCACATGTCACAAATTCAAGAGAACTAATCACATGTCATTGGATCAATACCACGTGTAACAATGGTTCTTTTTAATTTCTATTACATCGACTCACGGTTTACATACCAATGGATCTTTTCAATTATAGTCACGGTAACTCATGATTGAAAGTTCAACACTGTTTTGCCACTTCAAAAATAGGAAGATCCAGAAATAATACAATGTTATCTGTCACCAATTGTGATTACGAAAGCCATCAAACCTACTTTGGGATGATCACCATGCTCAATTTGCTACTTCTATTATTACCTCAGTTTGTGACAGTTGCCTTCAAATAATGTGATCTGTTGCGACGATAACTTTCAATTTGTGAATCGGTAGTCTGATAATTTTCAAACAATTAGATTTCAGAAGTGTTGATTGAGAACATTTTCTCCGGAGAGATCTCTGTAGCTTTTCTATTTTGTTCAGTCTTCACGATTTATTACGATTTGTTCATTTGGAGAGTCCTATTTGGAATGGCAACTAAATGCTTGATTTTAGGATGTTTATTTACTAGAGATTAATTTATATATTTAGATATATATATTCTTTACCACCTGAGTTTTGAACTTTTAAAGTTTATTTTTTAAAAATGAAACGGTGTATAGCAAACACTTTATATATTTATTGTTCCCAAAATTTTACAACGGATTGATATATAAATCACATTCATTATATTTTTTTCACTAAAATAACAGTATATTTGTATGACTTGAATGCAAGATCGAGATGTTTCAATGCTTGATTACTATATTGATACAACTATCAAACAATTTAAGTGGTTAGAAAAACGAGAAGCTTATTTGTTTCTATCCATATGTTGAGAATCAAATGTTTTGTTTTGTTCCTTTCAGTTGTGCTTATGTTTTTTTCCTGCCGTTATCTATCAAAATTCTTGTAATGATTGTTGCACATAAAACAAGCCTTGTTATTTTAATAAGCATTGGAAATTTCCATGAGAAAACCATAAGAGAGTGGGGAAAGGGGACATATAAAAGTAAAGGGACATTATGCCCATTTGGCCAGGAAAGACATACATCCAGCACCTAGTAGAAGTGAAATATGTGCTCCCAGCTGCAGTCTAATGTTGTTCTGCATCCTAGGATTCATAAAATCTGCTGCTAATAGATCAACAAGTGCCATGTAAATCAGTATCCCGGATGACGCGGAATTCAAAATCCCTTCAACAATAAGAGCAGTAGGGCTATTTTCTTTGTACACATTTGATATCCCGATTCCAATCGCGATCCCAACTGGGGTGGTGAAGGAGAAAAAGAGTGTCATAACTGCTGTCGTTAGGGACTTGAATTTGGCCTAGTCGCACAAAATTAACAATTTAGAGAAAGAAAAGAAGGTGGGGAGACTCAGAATAACTTTCTTGCTACCACTGGGAATAAATGATAGAAACATTGTGATAACATAAATATGAACCACAAATTGGTAAATGATGAAAACATTATGACAACATTTGTAACTTTGTTGATTCCTAAAATTTAGGATAAATTTGCTTGAGAGAAATACCTGAGAGATGCAACCACCAAGTCCCATACCTTCAAAGAACTGATGGCATGATAGAGCTGCCAATAGAGTCTTTACTGTGTCAGGGCTATCTGAAGCCCCCAATGAAATTCCAATTACCACTGAGTGCACCACAATTCCCAATTCCAAAACCTACCCAAAACAATTTGAAATCATGCTCGATATTGATCGCCTCATCTAAAAGTTTAAACAATTGATCTAGAACTTACTTGTGATATTATGCGCTGCCGGACAAGATCAAGAAACCCCGTTTCACTATCAGTGATTGCAGCTCCATGAGCATGACCGTGTGTTGCGTGAGTGTGTACATGAACATGTCCAGCGTGTTCATCGCTAGCCTCTTCATCCACGTTCTCCTGTTTAATCTTGTTGAAGTGCATCTTCTTGTAGAAACTTGTTGCAATTGTGTCCACCATGAGTGTCCCAATTGAAGCCACCATCGCGACGAATCCTGCGAAGGGAAATTTTCCCCATGGATTCTGGCTAAGGCAAGGAGATGTCAATGTCTCGAATGCTTCAGGAAGGATGTGAATGAACCCGGTTGCTAAAATCACTCCAGCGGCAAATGCTTTGATCATGAAGAATATGTCATTCTCGGGGCGTAGAGCTTCAATTTTTCTGCCAAGAAGCGGGAGACTCACACCAATTCCGCCAGAAACAAGAACAGCAGCTATGGCACTCAGTTTGTACTTGAGGGCCTCGGTTTTATTCCGGTGCTCGGATTCATCATTGCACGTGCACTCTCCGGCCACCATGGCCGGAATCGAAACAACAAAAAGGGATGTTAAGATTATGATCTTATGAGCAGAATTCCACTGAAGACTGCTCATGTTGAAACAGAAAAGTGAGCAAATACAATTTTCCGAAATTTTGAGGTAAGGAGATGTGTCTTCTGTGAGTACTATATAGAGAAAGGAGCTTTGTGGAATCTTTAATTGAATGGACAATTAATTAACAAGAGTATATTGATGAATGGTGAACAAAAACCAGCAAAAAAAAAAAAGATGTATTTATATTGTTTTCTAAGTATTTTTGAATAGGACTTTAGCAATGATGTGTGGCAACCTAAATATTAGGACAGTCGTAACATGTATAGTGAAGGAATTTCTCTAGGTTACTCATAAATATACATACAATTAAGCTATATGTACATTGTCCTTGAAAACGGTGTTGACATCCCTCTCTACGTGGAAGAAATATGTGCAGTGACGTGATGGATGTATTCAAAATTTAGAGTAGGGATCTTGCAACATGGAAGGGTGTAAAAATTAATGTAAAGGTAAATGTAAGTGTAAGTGTATTATGGCTGATATACATATATATTATAGAAATTGTTTTCCTTCCGACAGAAATGTTCTCGCGCGCACACAGTGGGTAGTCTTATCAACGATCTCATTCCTTTTGAAATGAAGATATATAAATTTGACAAATTTAAGTCTACCAGTTTAATGGCTAAAAGGTTATGACTTTTAAGTTAGAAGATTGTTTTACAATGATTTTGTCTTTAAATTAAAAGACTTTTTATCCAAGAGTTCTGTCTCTCTATCTAGGAATGCTACACGTTCAATTTCGTATATTTTTCACGAAATTACTCCTACTTTTTATTTTTGAAAAGTTGCAAATCTTTATGAAAGGCCATGTCTTTTAGATGAATGGTCACATTCAAAATCTGTAAATAGGAATAATGATTAAGATCTTCATAATCCTCTATTTATCTTACAAATAAACTCTTTCGGGTGTACAAATTCTATGTCAAATGCTCGTTCAATGTTTAGTGAGAAGTTGTAATCATTGGCTCTTATGTGACTGAGGTACGGTTTTCATAGAAAAGAAAATCCATCTAAACTAAAAGACAATTGTTCATAATCTTGAGTAGTAGGAGTGAAATTATTAGGAAGATATCGTGATTCGATTGGCACAGATCTTTTTTTGTAATTACTTAGTAACTTAAGTCTAATTGGATTTATCAATTTTATTGCTATGCATGAACAACATACATACATACGAATATATATACAGTGATTTCACTAGGATCAGCACAAACATTTTTAGTGATAATGTTGAAAAGGAGTTCCATTTGAAAGTCTCTTGAGCAAAATAGGAATATAATATGGTGCTGAAAGGAACCCTGTTGTAAGTTGTTGCTTAGTCAAGTACAACCTTAAAAAGTAACACCAGTTAGGCAAAATTGCAATAGCAGTCCCAAAACTTTCAATTTTTAACGGACTTTATCGTAACTTTTAGTTTGTACCACCAGAGATCTCAAACATTTCATTTTGTTGCTACACCACGATTAGTTGACTATAGCAGTTGATTTTTAACAAATTTTAAAAAGGGTAAAATGATAATTTTGTTATTTTAACATAAAATAATTTTTTAAAGGAATGCCTTACCAAACCCAAACCAGATCAACCACCGTCGCCACAGTCTCCAACGACCTTAAACGCCACCCACTCTCTCCACCATGGAACAACTTTTTGCAGGATTATATTTTCAAGAACATCAAAAGATAAAATGACTAGTGAAAATAAACAAATAAAAAATGTATAGTGAAATTTTGCAGCTAGGTTTCCATTCTTCCGGATATTCAATAATTGAATCACACACGAGTTTCGCACTTAGTTTCACTTCAAAAATCAAAAAATCTTTAATTCATCATCTCCAATTCTTCATACACTACCGTGATGGTTTGTTCGAATTTGGATGGGTTTGTTGGGATTTAGACCAAAAAGGTTAGAAAACTAAATCCCTACAATCATTTACCCATATCTATTATTGGTAAAATCAACGTCTAAGATAGTGACGAGCCAGAGAAACAATGTCTCCAATAGCAAAGAAAACTAAACAATCTTCTCCAACAATGAATTTTAAAGGAAAAAAATGTAGCCTCTGTTTTTGAGGATTCGACAGTCGAATTTGTCAATGAATGCTTCATGTTCTTTCATTGCTTCCTTGGATTCTTTGCACAATCGGGCTTCCAATCAGTAAGGGTTATAACAAATATTTCGATGTTTTGGTAGGGAAGGGGGCAGCGTTGACTGTGGAAGGAGGGGGTGTGGAAACAGGCCTATCATGTGATTTTCATGTGATTTTCAGGGCCTGAGGCGAACTCTTTAAGTTGGGCCCCCAAAACAATGTAAATCAAAGTTTGTTAACTTACCACTGAACAGTATACACATCATTGAAGAAGTGGGCACACGCACACAGCATTGAAGAAGCTACCTTTAAATGACAAATATAAAAAATGTTTTAGTATTTATAAAAAATAGGACACATGGAGAAATGCAGGCTTGCTTGCAAGATTTAAGCAAACACAAATTCCAAATTAGAACAAGCATTAATAGTACATTTTCAACGCAAAAATATGCAAAAAAAAAAAAAAAAAAATCACAAAAATTGATAGAATTTAAATCCTAAAACATGGCTTAAAAAACTCCATAAACAATTGAAAAGAAATCCTAATTTGAAAACCCTAGATCGTTTTGTAGTCATTCCACCCTTTTCTTGCATGCATAAATAAAACACTACATTCAGATCTGGAAAAAGTTAAAAATTGAAAAACATAAATACATAAAAACCATAAAAATGGAAAACAGAGAAAGAACAAACTATCGAGGACCTTAGATGTAAATGCAAAATCAAAAAGTAAATGAGGACCTCGAAATGGTTCTCCAGCAAATGTGAAATCTCGAAATGGTTCTCCAATATATAGGTTAAAAATTAGGACCTTAACTTAAATGTAAATGTCAAGAAAAGAAGTATTGCAGTCATAAGGCGTACTGCTTACCGGTGGGAGGGAAGGGAAAGCAAAAGAAGAAGATTGGAGACTGGAATTCAAATCGACGTCGACGCGGCATGAAGTACAGTTGGAGCTTGGAGGAGGACTAGACGAGGCCCAGACACAGGGAGTGAATGAAGCGAATCCTAAATCCTTTCTGTTGAGTGTTAGGTTAAAAAAATGTTGGAGCAAAATTGAGTGAGGCCCTCTAACGTTGGGTTGGGCCTAACCAAATTAAAAAAAAAAAAGAGCCAAAAAATGAGGCCCCCTCCACTTTTGGGCTTGAGGCACGAGCATCATCTGCCTCTATGCAGAACCGAGCCTGCGTGGAAAGAGGTAGTTGATTTGGTTTGGGTTGGTGGAGGGGGTCGGGGATGGGAAGTAGTGCGTTTTGTTTTTCCTTTCTTTTTATTTATATATTTATTTATTTTATGTTAAAATAGAAAATTTACCATTTTGCCCTTTTAAATGTAGTCAAAATTAACTTCTCTAGTCAATTAACGGTCAAATAGATGGAATCCATCCATTTGTCCTGGCGCTACAACAAAATGAAAGATTTGGAATCTTTGGTGGCACAAACTAAAGGCTAAGGTAAAGTCAGCTAAATATCAAAAGGGTTGGGACCGCTGCTGCAATGTTCCCTACTAGTTAACACTTAAAAGAAAAAGATGGGAAAAGGGAGGTTGACAGAAACATTTGACTCAATTTAAAACGAAGTAAAAGTTACTTTTAAGTTTCTTTTTTATCGTTAAATAATAATTTCTTCCTCAACAAACTTATTTTTCTAGAAAGAAAATCTCAATATCAAACACATGTTGTAAATCATATCACTTCGTGACTATTGGCGGACATGAACGCAAAATGGAAAATCTCAATATCGAACATTGTTGTTAGTCACTTCGTGACTATTGGTGTACATGAACGCAAAATGGAAAATCTCAATATTGAACACATGTGGTCGTGAGTCATATCAATCCTCACTCGTGACTACTGGTGTACGTAAACGCAAAATAGAAAATTTCAATATTGAACTCATGTAGTCGTAAATCATATCACTAACAAATCCAATCTCGATCTCCGAAAGCGTTTTCCTTCCCCCGCCACATCTCCCTCTTCGTGATAATGGGGTACGTGAATGCAAAATATTCGATTGTATTTGTTTAGCCCCTGTTTGACACACATTTTTTTTAAAATACATTATTTCAAAACTCATTTTCAATCACACATTTTTCAATAAACTAATATTTTTAATCACATCAATAATTTTTGCCTTACTTATAATACAATATTTATCTTCAAATCAATATTAAATTAACATTCATTTTCTCATAATATCCATTAAACACCTCCCCTTAAGACTTTAAATTAACAGTAACACGAATATATATAAATCATAAAATCCTAGAAAGGGGCCCAATCAATTATGCAACATTAAATAATAATATTATATGCTTTCTTTTGATGTAAATGGATAACTTTACTTTGTGGGGTTTGGAGTGGAGACAAAATGTTGTCATGCAAATCAACTTTCACGGGGTTCATAGTGTAGATTTCATCGAACTAGACTCGTAATGTCTTTAGTACGTTGATGTTTATTATCTTGAACTCATAATGTCGTTAGCATCTCTCTCTCTCTCTCTCTCTCTCTCTTGTTCAGCGAGAAAGCTTTTTATCCTCTATCATGGTTATTGCCTTTACTTTTTGATTTGTACCTTTTATACAAGTTGATTGTGGTTTTGCTATGGTGTCCCATCTAACCAAAAGATTGGCCAAACAAATGCAAATACAAAAAGCTAAAGATTTGTTTAGTAGAATTGCTCGATTTGTGTGATAATCCGACGTGTTTGATATAAAAACTAAATACTATATTCGTCCCATAAAGATAAATTCGTTTCCATTTCCACACAAATTAAGGAAATGTAATTATTATAGTTGAAAGTGTTTACATTTCTCCTAATACTAGGTGTAAGCAACGTGCAATGCACGTTTGTTTAGTTTATATTTAATAGTTTTGTTTAAAAATTAATTTGTTATTAATAAAGATGTAATTTTTTTGGTTAATTAAATAATTAATGATATAATGTTTATGTAATTGATAAATAATTAAATAAAGTGCTTATCTCTTTCATCTCCAACCCAAAATCACAAACAAAAAATTCAAGGTATGTTAAGGGGTAAGAAGATAAGTTTACTTAGGTTCCATTTGATTCTCATTAATGTAGAATGAGAATGAAAAATATAGCCGTTATTGGACTCCACACAAGAGATAGAAATTCAAAATTGATAGATTGATGTGATGGATAACGGTCATATTTTTCATTTTTATGGGGTTTTAATGAGAAACAAACGGAGGCTTAAACTTTTTGCATGGTTTAAGTCTTTACTCTTTTTTAAGTAATAATGCAATTCATTTTATCGTTAAAGTATGATATGTATTACGATAATATATGTATATCATGTGTTATACTTAGTATTGGTAAGTGACGGGTAAATTTTCGAGGACGAAAATATTTTAAGGGGGTGAGAATGTAATACCCCGAAAATTTTCATAAAATATAATTCAATTTTTATATACTATATTTTAATATTTTGAAAGTTAGGGACTAAATGATACATTTATCAAATTATATTTTATTTGTGTCAAATATTTAGATATTGATGGAGTTATCGTAAATATATGAATATTGGTCTCGTTGGATAAATCGTAATTAGATACATAAATCAGATTCGAGAAAAAGTCGATTCGAATAAGTTAGCTCCAAGATATTTTAGTTTGAAGAAATTATCAAAAGCTAATTTATTTTTATTATTATTTAATTATAATTTTGAAAGTAAGGGGTGGTAAAAAAAGATTTTCCGTTAAAACAAAAAATTCCGTTAGTTTTTCCGTTAAATCAAGAAATTCCGTTAGTTTTTCCGTTAAACCAACAAATTCCGTTTAATAGCCACTTTTTATATATAGAAAGATATACATACATTAAATAATGCTTTAAATAAGAGTAATTCATATTTGTTGATAGTAAGACACATTAAATAATAACGAATTAGAAAATCAAAAAATTAATTATACCCTAATAAGGAAAGTAACCTATAATTTGGGACAGACAAAGGGGGGGGGAAGCAAGTCTATTTTTATGAAAAATAGAGATTATTAGATAACATTGAACAATATTAAAAAATAAAAAGATTGTAAGTGCCCGTTTGAGCCATATTTTTTCTTCATTATAATGAAAAATATGACCGTTATCCATTACATCAACATTAGAATTCAAACTTTCTATCTCTTGTGTGTGGCCCATAACGACTATATTTTTCATTCTCATTCTTATTATAATGTGGCTCAAACGGGGTTTCGACCGATCTAAATAATGTGTACTAAATGAACAATCACTAATTGACTTCAATTGAGTTTGAGTATATAAAACATTCTAGAGCCACCTATGACTTCAATTCCTTATGCAGCTTTAACATGTAACGCTGCTCATGTACATGAAGACGCGAACACAGGCCACTGTGGGTTTAATGGGAATATTAGACTTGAATTTGGCATGGGCGAGTCTACAGTTGCCATGAGGTTTAATGGCCGTAGGGATGAAAATGAGCTCAGACTGCTCATCAGTTGACTCATTTGGGCTCAGTCCATAAACAATCCAAGCCCATAAAGGCACGAGCCAGCCCATTTTGTACCTGCAATATGCTACATTTTTTGCAGCCTATTAGTGGAAGAATAAAAGTTATCTAATAATAGTAGTATTACACCACTAATTTAAATAGCGTGACGTGATAGTTCGATAAGATGTTTTATTAAGTGAGTCATTTAATTGTACATTTCACTTAATGCCACGTTAGTACTATCTAGATTGATGTTTCAATACCAGTAGTTATAAATATAATTACTTTTGATAAAATAAGCTGCAAAAATGAGGACTATTGTCATGTCAAGAGGCTGTATTTTGCATTCGCTTGACTTGATTTTATTTTAAAATAAAATAATATATATATATCAAATTAAAAAAAGGCAAAAATAAAACAACTCGGCTTAGCTCATGTTGGGGCTGAGCCGAGCTCAATGAATATGCCCAATCTTGGTTTATGGCCCAATGACCAAGTGATGCAGGAAGATTCGAGCCAGACGAGGTCAAGCTGTCTGATAGTACGTTAATGGCGCTGAGATACCATGAGTTGGCCGATCAGCACAAGATTGGCAAATAACTGGCGGTATTTCCTAATTGGGGTCATCCACGAGCATGTTTCGGTATTTTGGCCATAACTTTTGCTACGGTTGTCAGAATCACTTCCAGACCCCAATCTGAAAAGGTCTTTTCAGCACGCACGACGTGGTCACCCAGCTTTGCTCGATGAGCATCGATTTCAAAGCCAAATTCAGCTGTTTTCCTTTCCAAATACTCAAGTTAAGTTATTTTTTGCTATTTATGGTAATATTTCAATTACTTTTTTGACATAGAACAAGAGCTCGATTTGAGCCGAATTTTGGAGATATTGTTTCTTTTATTAAGTATTTTATTTTGGTAGTAAAATTAGAATTTACCATTTTTGGTAAATTTTCACTAATTTTGCATATACGGCTATATAACCCGGCTTGTGGGTTATTTTTCATTCAGTTGTTGAATAATAAAGATTTTTTATCGATTCCTTTGATTTTTCTCTTGCTTTATTCTCTGTTTTGGTCTATTGATCCCAACCTGCAGAATAATTGCTATTTTGCCCGACATCACCAAGCCTAGTCAAACCATTACCACTCCTACCAATACTTGAAGTTGTATTCATAACCCTAGTAAATTGAATGAAAATCTCATGAATAGTCAAAAACACATAAGCCTCATGCATGTTCGGTGAAACTTTGCAAGCGTACGAGATAGAAAGCATATTTGTCCTACGAGCAGTGGCGGACCCAGAGTTTCGAGTCAGCACGGGTGACCGTCGACCGTCGTCGCAATAAAATATTAAGAGCCCCATTTGATACCCATTTTTTTTTTTTGTTTGCAAAAAAATATATTTTGAAATAGTGATTTGATGGAGAATGTGTAGTTAAAAATAAAAACTTTTTTGAATTTACATATAATATTATTTTATTGAAATACATGTGGTTAAAAAAAGAGAGAAAAATGTATTTTTTTTTTAAAAATGGAATCAAATGATGTATATAATTTAAATATAACAATTATTTTGTTCAAACTGAACATATATAATTTTGTTATAAAAATGAACAATATTTACCAAATGATATTGTGCCCTAATTTTGTATAATTTAGCATGGTTCAAATTTTTTATAATTGCATTACAATCGTTAATATATAACATGTATTATTTTGGCAAATTTGAAATCAAATTTAATGAGTGCCATATTGGTCAAGTGGTCACCATCTTAGGGGGAGGTTGCGAGTTTGAATCCCCCTCCCTTATTACAATTAATTTTGGGCAAAAATTGGTAAAATTAAACATATTTCACAAAAAAATTGTTGCCAAAGGGATTCGAAATCAAAATCTCACATGGAGAATATGGGCTCTTTGCCAACTGAGCTACGAGACACAACTGTAAACAAAACAGCTTACTATATATATAATGTAAAGCTTTTATTCATTTTCAAAAAAAAAAAAAAAACTATTCCGGCGAATCCAGCACGGGCGGCCGCCCGGGCTCGCCGGGTGCTGGGTCCGCCCCTGCCTACGAGGAATAAATATTAAATTGAATTGTACCAATTCTTATCAAACTTGAATATAACTGTAACAAAATTTTGATTTGTTTATTTCTAAATCATCTTATTATTTGTCTAAGAGTGTTATGAAACTAAGCCCATGTTCGGTACCGATTAAAATATAGATCTTAATCTAAATCAAAGTCAACAATTAATTTTAATAACATATTTTTATATGTTCCTCAACTTTTCAACCACACATTTCATCAACTTTTATCAAAATCTACTAAAATCTGATTTTAATCCCCACCAAACAAGAGTTAAGTATGATTGTTTTCCTATTTCCAATGTTTGATCTACGTTATGTAGTGTGAGATAATCTAATTATATTCAACTAACTCTCTTGAATTTTAGCCAAACCTATTCTAAGCCTGACCCAATAATATCCATATCTCGAATTTATATGTGAAGTACTCGAATTTATATGTGAAGTAATGCATTCACTTGCATTATCACTTATATGATCGCACAAGTCATAAATATCATTCCTAGCATATATTGATCCTTGTGTTGACATTGCAATGTTCAATACTTATTGTGAATCTCTCGAAAATACAAGCAACTAATTACCTAGATGGTGATCAAGCATTCAAGTAATTCAACAATGCATGCGATAACAATCAAGAACTCACTAAATAAATGGTCTTTGAATTGAAAAACTCACGTAATAGGTTTTATCTTCATCCCAACACAATGAAGTTTTAAACTAACGTGTTTATAATAGAATTACAAGAAGAGTTATGGAAATTCATCACCTAAAATGTATAAATATTAGAGAAAAAGAGAAAATCTATTTCTTAATTTTTGATCTTCAATTCTAAGCATTGAATCTTCAAAATCTTGATGTTCAATCCTTTGTTAGACTTGTTCTCCGCATAAAAGTAAGATAAAAACGTCGAAATTGGAGGCTCCAAATAGGTTGAACTGTCGCCCAAATTGCTTTCCAAGAATGCATGAAACCAGAAAAGAAAATAAAATCTTCCGTTCAAATCTGTGCTATGTGATCACATGATACAAATAGCTGTGATGGTATAATACAAATATTTTAGCTTTTAACTTCAACAAATTTCCTTCTTGCCACCACAATGTGATCATTTTCCTCTATTTGCAGCTTGATCCTCGAATTCAGCTTCCTATCCAGCTTATGTCCCTTTTTAATTGCAATTAATGTCATTCGTCTTCTAAATTTTATAATCTTCATTCTCAGAATAATGCACTAAATGCATCATTTTAGTCCGCTTTTCATTCATTTTTCTCCAAAAGCTAGGCCAACATCGAGTTTTACCTAAACATATAATATTTACACGAGATTAAGCAATAATTCTCTAAAAGTACACCCAAATATTCATATTTAACGTCCTAGATAAGTGCATAAAATACACGTATCACCTCCATTTGTCATATTTATAAATGGTTTATAACTAGGAATAATACTTTGGATGATCGTATGTTGCACGATACATTGGATTAATTGAGTTTCAGATATTGTTGAACTACAAAATAAATTAGAGCATATTCAATCTCCAAGTCCATATCAAAGTAGATCTCAACCGGATTATTGCACATTTACTTCCTTAACTTCTATTATAATTAAGAGTGTGTTTGAGCCACATTATTTCGGAAGAATGTATTCTGAAATAGTAGATTGATGGAGAATATGTGGTTGAAAAAAAAAAGAAAAAGTTATTGATGTGATAGAAAATATTATTTTATTGAAAAATGTGTGGTTGTAAACGAGTGGAAGAATGATAATGAAAATTTTAATGTTTACCAAACAGGGGGTAAAATTAAGTTCAAAACTTTTCAAGTTAATTGAAATTGAACCCAAAACTTCAACAAACTACAACAATAAGGACCTAGTTGGACTTATATTGTCTAACTCTAATAATTAGTCATTAAATCATATTTGACCCATGTTTGTCATCCATTTTCTCAAACATTGTTTGCTATAGTAAATAATCTCCACCACATATTCAATCATAAAATATTCTACACACAAATCAATAAAAGTTCTTTACTTTTCAACCACACATTCTCCAAAAAATACCATTTAAAACTCTATTTTTCTCCCCAAATGAGAGACAAACAGACCCCTAGATAACCATAGACTATTCAATCTAATTGTTAGTCTTTGTTTTTTTCCATTAAAGGTAAAAGACAACACTCTTAGAATATAGAAGACTATTGAAGATAATATATATATTTAGTCCATGTTTGGTATACATTAAAATTCTTATTCTCATTTTTCTACTCATTTTCAATCACACATTTTTTAATAAAATAATATTTTCCATCATATTAATAAATTTTCCTTCTTTTTCAATCACACATTCTCCATCAATCTACTATACCAGAATACATTCTTTTAAAATAATGTGGTTCAAACACACCTTTAACACTTTTGTCTAATCTCTCGCATATGTATTTCACCCCGTCCAAGATCCGGTATTAGGTAGGAGTACAAAGGATCATTTTGCCCTTCTAACTATTCTCACTAACTTAAATACTATTTTGTTTAATGATCATGTGAACCAATCGAGTTTAGTCATCGCTGAACATTGAGATCATATTTATAATCGTCCAACAAAAATGTTTAAGTAGTCACTATATCCATTTTTCAAGACGATGATTCCTTACATAAGTTCGTATTCTCTATGCTCATTTTTAAGCTCCCAACTTAATTTTGAAGATTATTTGTGCGTTATCTCGAAAAAAAATGCAAGTTTGGGGAAAGTATTTTTTATTCAAGAAAGATTTCAATATACATTTTACAACATGAAAAAATGAAAATGTCAAATTTCATTAGAAAAATTAAGCTCCTGCTTTGATGGGATTAAATTAGACTTTTATCAAATTTTGATAAAAGTTGATGAAATGTATGATTAAAAATTGTGGATCCCATAAATTATATGATTAAAATTAATTTTTAATTTTGATTTTTACCATGGGCTAAAATTGAGACATAAAACTTCTGTGGCTGAAAGAATCAGATGAACAATTTATGAAGTTTATAGGGGCGAAAGTGAAATTAAAATTTCAAACGACATTTATGTAATTCGCCTGCCGATTCAAACAATAGAAAAAGGGCGGACTGAGAACTCCATCCAACGGTAATCCCTCTCTTACGAATTCTACTTTTTCCCCTTTCTTCACTCTGAAATTTCATCTGGAAAACGCTACTCTCTCTAGAAAATGGTGAAAGATTGAAGGCATATTCACTCAGAAGAACCCTAATAATTTTCATCCGAAAAGAAAGAAAGAGAACGAACAGGAATCTGCTCGAAGAAATAGATGGTGGCCGTCAAGGTACCAACACGGGGAACCCTAATTTAGTTGTGTTTGTATTCGTCGATCTATTTTATTTTCGTTAAAATTTGGTGAATTTTGAATTTTCTTGATGATGAAGGGGAGAATGAATTCCGTAACAAATCGTGTTACACAAGACCACAAAATGAGGAACAATGGTAACTTCCATAACTACTATTCAGTCCTCTCGTTCCTTCCAATTTTAGTATATCTGCTTACTATTTGTATTGTATATATGAACACAGGGGGAGGCAGACATTTCAAGATTTATGCGGATGTCGATAGTGTTAAAAATGGCGAATGCGATCCTCTCGCCAATGAATCCAAGTATCATTCTACTAACTATATTCAACTTCTTTTTGCTTTTCTGACTTCTTTGAAGTTGAAATCATGGTAATTTATTTGCTAAACCCTTTTTGAAGAATGAAAAATAGAGTTTGGAAATTGAAAGTGATACTTCTTACTTTTTCTCTGTTTTAAATACTATGAGGAATTATTGAATCTTCTGCATTTTTAAATCTCCATGTTAATTTATTTACTGCCTCCAATTTTTATGTTTAGGAGAAAATCTGTTCAGCATAATCCATGGAGTTATCAGCTCAATGTCAAAGATTCCAAGGTTACATATTTCTATTTGTTACACTAAGATCTATTTTGATTGCAGAATATGGGGCATAATTTTTCTCTTATCACCGTGTAAACTATTTGCTTTATTCTTTCCTGTTTCTGCACAAAGAATGGTGTCAAGAATTTAGAGAAGAGTAAAAACGAGATAGATACATCTGGTAAGCATTAGTTAACTGAAATCTTGAGAAATAACATGAGTTTGATGCTTTGAGAAGCCTTGTCTAACATCTTTGTGCTCTTTCCAGTGAAGATAAATGTCAGAAGAAAGGTTTTAGCAGACATCAGCAACGCTAAGGGAAGCTTTTCGAAGATTGAACGGGGACCAGAGTAAGTGATGTCCAAATCTGTCACTTCGGAATAAAAAAATTGTAATTCAGTTCATATTGTCCCTCTCAATATGAGGAGACTTGGTGACAATGGATAAGAGGTCAATCATTTCAAAATTGTCACTATCACTCATTGTTTATAGATTTTAGTGGAGCTGAGGATATGATTCGATGTAGTTGGCATGGTCGATAATTCACTACGTGCTCTCACAATATCAGAAATGAGCACATCTCAGAAGGTTTAATAGGGTTTTTTGTTTTTCTAATTGAATTTACATGCATTAACAAACTGCAGGTAGAGAAGAAGTGAAAGAAATATACTTTTAGGAGAATATGCTTTGTTAAATTTGAAATGTTCTCAGTGTCCTGTGAGGCTTACAACACCATAATTGTCATAAATATGCAACTTTTTACAACGATTTTCTACTTTAAATTTTTACTTGGAGGTCTTATTGGTCTTTGATGTTTTAGTTTTTCTACCTGTTTTTAGTTGTTGATAGATTTATTATTTCCCTTTTACTTGTGATGGTTTCTTACTTATCCATGTATCTACCATTCTTATTTTTAGGGATACAATCTCTGCAGGCATTAGGAAAACAAGTTGTTTGTCAGAAAAACTCTCGAGGGTATGCAGATGAGTTCAGTTTCAGTCACTCATGCCCTTTCAGCTTCTTCTTGTATTGAAATCTTTACTAAATTTTTGGACCACTAAAAATGTATCCAACTTTATAACTGATCATTTTAGCCCGAGAATTTTAAACATATGGACTGCAGAGAAATTGTTATTTCAAACTGCATAAGCAATATGTTTGCATTCTATGGTTCACCTTCATTGTTACTGTGGTCTATATCATCTCATTTATAGTACAATAGTAGTACGAGATAATTTTCAACTGTGCGGTAGATGGAATATTGTGAGTTTGAATGATAAAATAAGAGCTGATACCGTGATTGCTTCATATTTGGAAGAATAGGTAACACAATTATATTTATCTTTCAAATATTTGTGCTAGAGGTTAAGCATTCTCTGTAACTTTCTAGAATTTAGGATGATGTGAAAACTTAAAACTGCTCTTTTGAAATTGTAAAACTGAGACCTTGAACTACAGTTTACTTTCCATTTCCTCCATTTCTTTACTCTATATTATAAAAGTTTAATATTGGAGCAGTCAGTATGAATGTTTTACTTGCTCAGTTTTTAGCAATTTCATAATACAAGCACACGTGTTGATATTGCCTCTAAAACAGGGGAAAGTGACACAAGCTTCCGGCGAAAATCATATTTTGAAAAGGCGTAAGATTCGTTATCTTTCACCCAGAAAAAAAATAAAAATTGTGTGGAAGTTTTGTTGCCTCTTATGTATATCCTTTTTGCTGGATACCAGAAGTCAAAAAAAATATGAAGGCCACCTCTGATGAGCAAGTGACAAAGGTTCAAGGCCGAAGCTCTATGATTACAACTGGCAGGTACATGCAAGTAATGATTGAAAAGAAATGCCGCACCTCTAATTGTGCAAAAGTCTTATTTGATGTTATCTCATTTTCTCTATTGTGTTACTTAAACGGAAACTTAAATCAAATTTTCCTTTTTCCCTACCAGGACATTCATGAGAGTTCCTCTCCCTCCAACAAGGTCTCTGGATATTTTATTATTTTCGTTAATATGTTAAAGATAAAATGTTTTGTCTTGCCATTAATGGGTCTATTTTGTTGTTCTGGTGGTTCAAGGAAATCTTTACCAGTACTAAAGCAAGTCAACAAGATGGAAACAAGTGATATGAAGAAGGTTGTGATAATTATACCTATTTTTTGTCGCTTGGACTTATATGTTATGGGTTGCGAGATCAATGTAGTTCTCTTGACATCTGATTATGTTGTGGGAAAATTAAGTTGAAACCTTCATGCCAGTCCATATCAATGTTTTAATTGCTCAGCTTTTACAAACTTTTTAATAAAAGCATTAGTGTTGATATTGTCTCTAAAACAGGGGAAAATGAGGTTAAACCTGATTCAAGCTTCTGGCGAAAATCATATTTCAAAGAGGCGTAAGATTTTTTTATTTTCTTGTCAGTAGAAAAGTTAAATATTAAGTGAAAGTTTCCTTAATTTGTCATTTTTATTGGATAGCAGGAGTCAACAAAAATATGAAAGCCACCTCTGATCAAGGGACCAGGGTTCAAGGCCGAGTCTCTATGACTACAACTGGCAGGTACATGCAAATATTGATGGAGAAGCAGTATTTCCTAATATTTCTAATAGTTAATTGAGGAAAATTTGAATCTTAATTCCTTTTCCTCTAGCAGGAAATTTGTTAGAAATCCTCTCCCTCCAACAAGGTTTCTGAATTTTAAATATATTTATTCTGTTAAATTTTAATTATTTGTCTTTCCATTAATGGTCTATTTTGTTATATGTTAGTTCAAGGAAATCATTACCGGTATTAAAGAAGATCAACAAGGAATCAAGTGATACAAAGAAGGTTGTGATAATAATTTCTATTTTTCTATCATGGACTTTTATGTTACAATTGCGAGATTGATGTAGTTATCTTGACATCTGATTGTGCTGTAGGAAAATTCTGAAAAGTCAGAGAAGTTTAGTGTAAAACATGGATTTCCTGGTGAGATCCCATATTTTAGGCATTGTAGTTATTAAAAGTGACTGTATAGAACAATATTGACCACTATGATGATATTGATTATTTGTTGCTCTCAGTGAAGCCCAGAGTTAGCAGAACTGCTGTACCGCTTCCGAGCAATTCGAGCAGCCGTCCATGGAGAAATAGAGTTAGCTATGATTTTGTGGTAATGTAAGTTTTACAGACTCTTAAATTACTTTAGACATTTTGGGCTGCTGCATCAGAGTTTTAGCTGGCAAAGCTTCCTGTACTAGCTGGACATGGCATTATATCCCTAGATTACTGTGATAATGTGAGATGCTGCCTAATGCTTTTTAATGTAACAAACTATAATATATTGGCTTTGCACATAATGTGTTACTGCTTGATGCTAAATGGTATACAAGATAGAAGCAATAGGTGGTTATAAAATGGGAATTTTAGCCAGTACTAAACAGAAGGTAAATATTTGAGTTTCGCTTGTGAAATGGGTCCTTGTGAATGAGGAACATGAAGAACAATGGAGTAAAGGCAAGGCAATAGTTTATGATGTTTAAGTGTTGTTCTTGGAATAAATATAGGAGATTTGTTGCTTAAGCTGTTGAATGATTAGTGTTATGTACAACATTCAATATTGAATGTTCAGTCCTGTTTAGTTGAAAAAGCTCAATATATTCAACTCAAGGCATCAAGGCATTATGTGGCTTTTCTACTTGGATCCTCTTTTTGTGTGTTCGCTTTACCGAAGAGCATCTCTAGTATTCTTATCTTTATCACACAAACCATTTTGCGGGTGTTGTTTCTAAATAACAACAACAGCAATTTGGAGTATCTCAGGTCCTGCATCAATCCCGTTGACTTTTCTTTTGACCTTATAAATATAGGTTGACATACAAAACTTCAGGGGCTTCCTTTACAAGACCTTTATTTATGTTATCTCTGGGATCTCCCTCCCTATGAATAAACGAGACAGGGTGTTGAAAACACTCACATTTAGGTTTTCCATGACCTCCGATCTTTTTTACCTCCATGCAAATGCAAGTACTTCTATATTTCTAAAACTACCAACCATCTTACTCCTACTCCACTTTAGTTTAGATAATGATGGAACTTACAATTTTACACTAGCTGTAAGATTATCTGATGCACGACTCCTTTATCTTAGTTTAGGATAAGCCACGTTGAAAAAGCTGCACAAGTAAAGTTAATTGAAATAACTCAACATGTTACTTAAAAATAAAGCTTGGATCAGTATGACCATTGATTGGGTAAATGTGATGGTGCTATCTACATCAACATGTATGTAAATTTTCCAACATGTCATGGTTTGAAGACTATTTTCTTTCAGTAACATTATCATTCTTCTCTCAAGTTTCCTTGCTTCCTAAAACCTAGAAGCTGCCTTTGCGAACAATCCCAAGAAAGTATTTTGCATGCTTGGTAAACCTTCTGTGAAGACAAATCTGTGATCCTCACACGCCGTCATACTCGTGAAATGGGAACTAAATATATAGTTACTAGTATATGTAATATGTAATGATTCTTTTGTTTTGCTATTGTTGATCCCTACTGAATGTTTGTGATCAGGACATCAAGAGCTCAACCGAAGGTTTGTACCGGAGTATTATCCAGAAAATCTGCCAAAGTAAGGGAAACATTTAACAATAATTGTTTCTTCCTGCCCCATGTCTATCACTACGGTATATAGTTAATATTGTGTTAGAGTTGATTCAGTTGACGCATTTAATCATTTTAATGTCCAGAGTACTATGAAAAGTCCAAGTGCAGTATCCAATACGCAGAGAAACTCAAAATCAAAGTCCACATTATGTACGAACAAACTGAGGTCTGATGCTACTATTTTATCCAAGAGAAAGCAGGACATGGTCAGATCTTCTCTATCTGCAGAAACTTCCTCAGTTGTCTCCATTGAGAACCCTTCTCAAAAGGACGTTCTTTCCGGTAGTAACAGCAACTTTGATAGCACTAGGTTAGACGCTATTGCAAAAAGAAAATCTGAACGCAGGAATTCGTTTACATTCTCACTGATGTCTGGATCAAAGGTTAATGCTTCCTACTTTCCCCTTTGAAACTTCCTATTCTTTTCCTCACTAATCATTGGCACTATTTTACAGTTTCTAAAGGAAGGTGGTAAAACACATGAAAATTTACCCAATATTTACGATGTTCGCAATCATCTTGAAGTTAGCGATTATGTGGATGACATATATCAGTATTACTGGGTTATGGAGGTAATATATATTCCATATTTTCATCATTCTGATTTGGAAGTGTTGGTAAGCAATCCATCTATTTGTTGGTTTTTCCTATTGTAGGGTCAGAATCCAGTGTTGAAGGATTACATGGAAATTCAGACAGATATTAACCCACAGATGCGAGGAATATTGGTCAACTGGCTTATTGAGGTACTTATTTTCATTCCAGCGTTTGACTTTCTGTAGTTCTTTCACTTGTTTCATGGGACTCCAGTTTCACCTCTTACCACTATTCTTTGTTACAGGTTCATCACAAATTTGATTTGATGCAAGAAACACTTTTCCTCATGGTTACACTGCTAGATCGGTATCTCTCCCTTGAGATCATCAAGAAGAACGAAATGCAATTAGTTGGCCTTACTGCACTTCTATTAGCATCAAAATATGAAGACTTTTGGCACCCCAGGGTAAAGAGATAAACGAGTTTTACTTTTATTAAATTACAAGCATAGAAGGTCTAACTGCATGTCTTAATTAGATTGTGAAGTTCTTAATGATTAGCTACTCATCTCAATTAATTATTACATTTTGGCCCCAGGTCACTGACTTAATTAGCATCGCAGCAGAATCATATACTAGAGATCTAATGCTTGGCATGGTATGTATGCTTTTCTCGTCAATCATTGCAATTTGTATTCATTACCTAACTTATCTCTGAACAAACATAACTGGGAACGTTTTGAGTGCCGTGGCATTGTCTTGAGAAATATTGCTCGACTAAGTAGCGCATACATCTTTAATTTCAGGAGAAGGCAATCCTAAAGAAATTGAAATTTCGTCTTAATGAGCCTACTCTTTATGTCTTCATGCTAAGGTTTCTCAAGGCTGCTCAATCAGAAGTAAAGGTATTTAATAATGTTTTTCAAATGTGTAGTTGAAGTCCCTAATAATCATTTTCACGTTAATTAGATGTTTATTTCATAATATAAATCTTTATGTTGTGCCATGTAGTCTTTATGGCTTCTGAGAGTTTTTGATTAACCTTCATATCAGTAACATCTTTCTTCTTGTGCATTATTTTCCAGTTTGAACATCTTGCATTTTACCTCATTGAGCTTTGCTTAGTTGAATACGAGGCTTTGAACTACAAGCCCTCAATGCTCTGTGCATCAGCTATCTATCTTGCTCGATGTACAATGAAAATGACTCCAACATGGACTCCTCTCCTAGAAAAGCACACACGATACGAAGAACCCCAATTAAGGTTTACATTTTTTGGATAAATCCTCTTCAGAAACATCTAATTTTTATGATTCAATTACACTTAAATCGAATGCTACAGGAATTGCACGGAGATGATATTGAAGTTGCACAAAGCTGCTAGAACTTCTATGTTGAAGGTCAGTTACGAGAAATACATGAAGCACGATCACAACAAAGTTGCAGCTATAAAGCCTTTGGACATTCTTCCTCTCTGATTCCACATTGATGTATCAATTTTAAGTTTTTGTCCCTTAAACGCCATCTCCCTTCTTGCGGACTGGACTGCACTTTGACATAGTCTGTGTTAGACGTCAAATGTGTGTGATGTGTATTGGGATTAAAAGATAACAGTATCTTAACTGTTATGTTACGTCAAATGTGTGTGATGTGTATTGGGATTAAAAGATAACAGTATCTTAACTGTTATGTTAATAGAAGAAGTCTTTAGATCCATCCATTGTAAAAAAAAAAATACAACAATTTCTAACTGCTTATGTCGTGTGTGCAATGTGTCATTGGTCTACATTCATTTGACTGTGAAATAAGCAAAGTATATACATGTCCCAGAGCGAGCACTGGTTGGGTAAAATGTACTTAAAATAGTGCCTTACTGAAAATTGACCCGTCTATTTGTCATGCTGATTTAACTAGTAGTAACGAAGGCGTGCTCTTCTGATTCACTGATTGAAGTAAATGATCTATATTAGGATTGATACAACTGTCTTATTCTATCCATGGAGTTAGGAGTGAATAAATTTCAGTCATATTGTGAAGAAAAGAAAACAAGCAGGTTGAGGATGAGTTCCATCCAGTGCTTCTCTTTCCATATGAAATCTTGTTTAGGTGGTGGGTAGTTTCGACATACACATGCGTCACGGAGCACAAGTAATACGACGCTAATGTCTGTGATGCCCGTTGGAAAGTCACTATGATGGAGAGCTTGCCTAAGGACTTTTGAAACTTCTCACCAAGGTAGATGGTAACAGAGGGCAATATCTCAATGATCGAATATCTTTTAAAGATGACAGTATCATGCAGTTGCGATGTCGTTATTTTAGAAAATTGTGAAGGCAATCTCAAAGGATTGAATATCTTTTTGGGTTGAAACTTGTGGATTCAAATATTGAAGATGTTAGTTTCGCTAAGGATCAAACAAGTGTCATTTGGAGGTTGAGAACATCAGTTATGAAAATTATGATTCCTCATCCAAAATACTTCTATCGGTGTCAATTGGATTTTTCTTGCAAAGTATACTATAAGGTGGCATGCTTGGTGAGTAGTCAGTTAGCCATCCTCCATCGTTCTTTAGTCTACACGGAAGGACAGCCCATGGGTTATCTTACTATAAAGTGGCATGCTTGGTAAGCAATCAGTTAGCCAGATTCCATCAAATACGGAAGGGAAGGGCAGCCCACGGGCTATCCTCTTATGCACAATCCCTAAGGGTTGTAGAGGCAACTAAACGCTTAGTTTAGGCACATCTAGACAGTGCTAAAGTACTTGTATGGGTTCTGGAGCCCATCGAACGGCATTTGGCCTTTGTAGACTTCATTGGGCACCTGCAGGGGCACTACTGTTGGTGATAGAGCATTAATATGGTATGCTCTGCGGGTTACGTTAAGGATGTGGTAACACCCGTAAGCCGAGTGAGCTATTGAGACAAGCACTCTAAAGGTCTCGTGTGCTAACTCGTGCTTTGGTTATGGGTTTTGGCCTTGCTGTAGGGTCATTGGCTAGAAATGCTGTCATGAGTTGATGCCACATAGTCATTTCTAATTATCCACGGATTAACGGATGGCCTTACTTAGACTAGCACGGTAGCACTAAAGAAAGGAATGACGGCAAGTATTAAGCTACGATGTCCATAGAAAATGATAAGTGCAAGGATCGCATTGTGGGAAATGCAAATGACCCTCAATGTTTCAAATTTAGCTAAGAGAGCTCCACTCTAGCGAGTATGTTTCGAAAGGACCGTATCTTATGCGTGTGCATATGAACAAGCAGACTTGCGAGATTACACGCACGTAAATCTTGTAGGCAAAATATGCAACGGATTATGTCCAGACAAGCGATGGAAGTTAGCAGAAGGTAGGCAAAAGGAGCGAGACTACTACCGCACCAGTGGGAAAAAAAAAATGGTCCTACTGTGGGACGTAAAGATTCAACCCATGTCACCCACCATATGTGGGATGGGATTGGTTTCTGTCCGAAGCAGCATAGTAGTGGATAAACGATGAGTCGAGGTCCGTGTAATGATGTATCAATCAGACGTCTGAATTAAGAGTTAATTTAATCAACAATCATTGAACTTTGAACTTGTTACCACTTACTCACTCAACTTTAACGCGTTACTGAACGCTCACCCATCTTTCCTTATAGTTACCCATCCATCACTCACCCGACTTCCATCTCTTCAAATTAACGGAAAGTTACACGTGGATGACAGTTTTCTTACATGGCAAATCATCTCCGTTAAATTGCCAACGTGTAAATTAAACCCACGACATTCTCGTCTTCAAATCACGCTTCTCCCCCACTCTCTGCTCAGTGGAAGAGAACCCCCAATTCCCACGACATTCTCCTCTTCAATCCCTTAATTCACAAACCCCCCGTTGGCTCCCAGCTCAAAGCCCTCGTCGCCCAGCTCGATGAAGTTGCAAGTCGATTATCTGATTGTAGCTCCGCCAAACTCTGGATGGATTCTCTGCTTCAACTGGTATACTTGCTAGCTCTCACTATATCTCTGGATGGAGTTTCAAAATTAATGGGCAAGCACAATCGCTTGATTTATCTTCATCGCCTTCAGTTCCTAGATCAAAAAAGAATAATCTCCCTTTAATTTTAATTTATTGTTTATCAGTAGCTGTTTCTGTGGCACTTGCAAATTGCAATTGGGATAGTCTTGTACATGATCAAGAAACTCACGACCAAACAACAATAAGTCATAGAAATTACAGTAGAAAAAATATCAACTTACCAATGCCTTCGCTGTATGTTAGAAACAATGTTTTTATGCAGCCAAATATCTTTTCTTTTAGGCGTTTTTCTGTTACGTATGGTGAATTCTTTTAGCTACTATGTTCAGTTCATTGCTAAATAAACTTGAAAATCCAAAACAAAGAATTAAAGTGTGCATGGGATATGACAGAATTCTTAAATCTTTTAAAGTTCTTTATATTTCATGTGCAAAATCCCTGTTGAATAATTAATCTTCAGTTTCTGAAGGTGCAATTTAACGTCTAGCAGTAACCAACGTGTACAAACAATCAGAAGATGCTAATTATACATGATGCATCGAAAGAACTATGTACCGTTTCCATTAGAGAAGCCATGAAAGCAAAGAACTATGTCCTACAAAGAGCTCAAGAAAGCAACTAGAGGTTTTAAAGACAACGAGCTAATTGGGTTCGGAGGATTTGGCCATGTTTACAAAGGAACTTTGCCTAACACAAATGCCAAAGTCGCATAGAAATGATTTATTTCTCGTCTAATGGGAGCTTAGACAAGTACTTTTTTTATGAACCCAAGCTGATTTTATCTTGGGAGCTGAGGTTCAAGACCATCAAAGGCGTGGCTTCAGGACTGCTTTATTTACACGAAGAATGGGAACAAGCTGTGATTCACGGAGACATCAAAGCCGGCAATGTGCTGTTGGATTCAGAGTTAAATGGAAGGCTAGGAGACTTCGGGTCACGAGTAATTAAACCCATGACATTCACCTCTTCAAATCACGCTTCTCCCCATTTTGTATATTGCTGGTGGGAGATTGCAGTCCTGTTTGGTTATTGTATATGTAGTTGGTTGTTCAATGTAATGCATCAGCTCTAAGCTGTTTTGTAGTGCTAAATACTTTTGTAATCTACTCTCAACTGTACAGAATTTCATGGCTTGTTATAGTTCTTTTGTTATAACAATTAACTAAACTGGTTTTAAGCAAATGGCTGCAAAGGTTGTTATCAACATTAGTCTGATGCTATATCTGGACCAAAAATGCCCTGAATCAGCAAAGCATCAGGTGATGGCTTGGCTTGGACTTGTTGTGCTTGGTGGAACATTTAGTTTTGAATTAAGTAGATGCTATCTGCTCTTTCATCCTTGTGTTATGATAGTGAAACAGAGTTTAATACGATAGCATATTCTCAGAGTTTGATGCACCTGATTCTTGGTGCTGATGCACCTGCATTTTGTTGCTGGTGCATTAGTACCTGATTCTTGGTGCATTTTGTTGGCTAGTGCATCACATTTATGCACTTCAATCAATCCAATTTTCAATTAGAGTAACTTCTAATTTACACATAATATTACCCATCTACCAACTCAGCCACAAAAACGAAACAAACCAAGTTATAACATGATTCATTCATTCAATAGTGCAAAGATCATACAACCAAGTTACAACGACCAACTACAACGAAATGTAAGAAATTCTGCTTCAGCCCCACCAGCAAAACTAGGGCTGGGCAAAATGTCCGAACCGAACCGAACCGAACTGGAACCGAACCGAACCGAACCGAACGGGTTTTCTTAAATTAAAAACCCGAATGGGTATCCGAATCGAGAACCGACGGGTTTGGTTCGGTTCTCGGTTCTAGACCAAGAACCGAAGAACCGAATAAGAACCGAATTTTTTTTTTTTTTTTTTTTATTACAATTGAGCATTTGAGCTTTAAGTATATTGAATATAACCCAAACCGACCAACATAAAAAAAATTGCAAAAAAAAAGCCACTAAATATAAAAGGGAAAGAGCCCTAGCATTTTCGGTCTTCTCTTCTTCTTCTCTCTCCAGTCCATTCCTGCCGCACAACATGTTTCTCGTCCAGTCATTAGTCATTTTCTCTCAACTTGAAGAAGTCCTCATCCTTCTAGTTCCCACACTAAGCTGGAGTACTCTCGTAATTATTCTTTTCATATTTAAGAGACGTGAGATTTTACCCTCTTAACGCTAACAGTGCTTTCGTTCTTTTATCGTGTTTACAATGACAAATTTTTTAAGCCTTCTAAGAGCTTTGCACAGAGATTTCCAGCTCTAGTTACTGATTCTTTTTCTTTACATGGTACTCAAGAAATTGTTAACATTTTAATGGTACATGGCAAGTCAAGCAATCGATAATTACATTACATAGTTGGTGAGTATTTTTAATATTTTAAAATATTACGTTCATTTGTAAAAGCTAAGATTGAACCTGGTCAATATTCACACGCAGATTCACTCGGTGAAAGTACTGAGCACGTTGGAATTGCCTCATTTCTCACAATGTTTTCAGAAAATAGGAATGATTTTGGTACCACTTCTCAAAATGGAGAACATAGTTAGATGTTTTTATATGTTACCTTTTGGTAGGTAAGCAGTGGAGTAGTAACTGTTTGAGGGAAGCAACAAAAAAAAATTGTGATCTATATTGTCTAGTACTAAAGTGTTAGCATTTTGTGAAAACTTTCTAATATATTATGGATTAATTATTCAAGACGCACTGACAAAGTTTTCTAAATATATTTATATAGTGTTATTATAAATGTTAAAAAAATTAATTATAGTAGGAACCGAACAGAACCGAATGGAACCGAACCGAACCCAAACCCGAACGGTTCCAGAATTATATCTGGAACCGACGGTTCCATTTACTAAATACCCGAAAATTTCTGGAACCGAAAAAACCGAACCGAACCGACCCGCGCCCACCCCTGCAAAACAACCAACTACATATACAACAATAACCCTTTAATAACCAACTACATTCTGCTTCAGCCCCACCAGCAATAACCCAGCAAAACAACCAACTACTTCAATATGGACTCTTGCTTCTACCGTGTTAATGCTTCCTGATCAACAAGGAAATGTTACTAATTTCAAAAGGCTTCTGCTTTTGACCTCAGAATGGATGAAGATGTCAGAGCTGGGCGATGAGGGCTTTGAGCTGGGCAATATCGATGAGGTTTATCAAAGCCAAGTTGAAAGTCAAAGCTGGGCAGAGAAATTTCCGCCGCCATTGATGAGATTCTTGAGCAATACAGGGAGCAGAAGCAGAGGCAGGTCACGTTCGAATCCAATGTTTCGCACGCATAGCAAAAAAGATGCTGCATCAGTTATTGAACCATCCTCTCCAAAAGTTACTTGCTTTGGCCAAGTCCAAGTGAGAACTTCTTCCTCCAAAACAACCTCCTCACGGCGACCCAGAAATGGTTCCTCCGCCGCTGACCGCCCCTGCTTGGGCGACGAGGGCTTGAGCGCGGTTTGGGGTTTGGGAATTAAGGGATTGAATTTGGGTATTTAGGGAGAAATGTCGTGAAAATGGGGAAGAAGCGTGAGTTCAATGGAGAAATGTCGTGCCCTTAATTCCAGGTTGGCAATTTAACGGAGGTTTGTTTGCCACGTAAGAAAACCGTCGTCCACGTGTAACTTTCCGTTAATTTGAAGAGATGGAAGTCGGGTGAGTGGTGGATGTGTAACTATAAGGAAAGATGGGTGAGCATTCAGTAACGCGTTAAAATTGAGTGAGTAAGTGGTAACAAGTTCAAAGTTCAGTGACGGTTGATTAAATTTACTCTCTGAATTAACCTACGGCTTGTAAGTTTTGATGTTAGGGCCCCTTTCCATCCTCGAACACACTTAATTTCCATCCTAAGTATACTCAGAAGAGCTTGATTAACACAAGACATTTTGAATACAGTTAAATAAATTTTCTATAGTATAACATCGATGTAGTGAACCTCTCTCAAGAGATGCATTCAAAGAACATGACTAGTCAGAGTAGTGAGCCTCCCTCTGGAGAACCGGTTAGTACTTCAACTATATTAAAAAAGGTTTCAATGGCATTATCACTTATCAGACGCCAGTTTTTTTACCATTCTGTCCTGCACTGAAAACTGCATTCGGCCAATTAGCCTTCCAAAGAAACTCTAGCCATACTCCCTCCGCAAGTTACATCACATTCTCCAAATTCATTGCCTATGTACAATCAGTATCGTCCAGTATTATGGTCCCTAATATTTTGTTTTTCTAATCCCAATTCAGAGAGCCATTTCTGAGGATTATTTTTCTTTAGTTATTCGATAAATTATCAATAGTTCATGCTATGTTTTAATTGAGTAACTATTGTTTTCTGGTGAATTGCAATTTCCTTTCACTGTAAAAAGGATTGGCGACTATATTTCTTGATTAACCTTTCCATCTTGGCCATTAGGCGGCAATATAAGCCACCTCCACTCCACAGCCACTCATTTTTCTCTCCTGATCTGGTTTGTAACAACTACTGTTTCTGGTGATCTCGTCAATTTTTTTGTTCATTCTGTAACAATTCCGTTTTATTTAGAAGTTCAGATATATCAAGACGATGAAAAATGAAAGTTGAAACGATAAGAAATAATAAACGAAAAAAGAAGAAAAAAAGCCGATTTTAATAGAATTTTTTGTAAAATGTAGGCGCATCTGAATGCACAATCCCCAGATGAAATAAAAGGCAGTGCCAGAATCTCAACGCCTAATTAATTCTTATTGGCAACGTAAAGCGCTGTATGCACCATCGATAATTAAGTGCATCAGTGACTCTAATTTGTTGCCAGAATAATTTATCGAATAAAAATCAGTAAAATCGATGCTTTTAGGCTCATAGATGATTTAGATTTTACATCAACAAGCTCAGAAGCTAGTTTGATGGTAATTTTCATAAATCACCGCCCCTTTTTGTTTATATAAAAAACAAATTAAGAATCAAATGAAATCGAAACATAAAAATATCAGTAATTCGAAGCAAACTAGAACGAGATCTCAGAAATCAGAAGGTGAAAGATGCATCAGAGTAATCTCTAGAAAGATCATCATACCATTCAGACGATTCTCTGTGCGTCTAAGAGGATACAGCCACAAATATATAGTGAAAGGAAGGGACGAGGGTTCACAAGAAAACCCTAATTTAGCTACAATTACAGTGATGCCCTCGAGTGGTTGGGAGGCTTAAAAGTGAGGTTCCCTCTTAAATAAGACATGATAGGAGCCGCTACGGAAACGTTTCGGGAGTCACGAAGGCTTTGAATCTCAAATTTAATTAAGCCTTTACTTGGTACATATTAAAATTTTTATTTTTATTTTTTTACTTATTTTCAATCACATATTTCAATAAAATAATATTTTTTATCAAATCAATAACTTTTTCTTTTTTTTTTCAACCACACATTCTTCCAAAATAATGTGGTTCAAACACACCCTAAATATATAAATTTTTAAATATATATTTTTATTAAATCAAAAGTCACATGTGATTTTGACGTTAACATAATGCTTTTTAGTTGTTTAGGGACCATATTCACGAATTGAATTAGGTTGGAAGTTGGGCTCTAGGTTTTCCTTTTCCAAGCTACACATACAAGGCCGCAGTTGGCTTTGGTAACGTACGAGGCCCATGTACTTGTATCATATTTCTTCGTGCAAATTACCCAATTCCTTACTTTTCAAGATTTATATTTCAAAATCAGATTTCAAGTTTTAATTTTCAAAAATCAGATATTTTTATATATATATATATATTATTTTAATTCATCCAAATTAAACCCTACGTTCATTTCCCCTCTCACTTCTCTCCCTCTCGGTCTCTCACTTCTTCCTCATCGGCGAGGACAAATACGAGGAGTGAGAGACGAGAGAGGGGAAATTAAATGGAGATTGATGACAAATACGATATATGAATTAATGTGAATATGAAATAATTTAGAATTATTACCAAGGAATATATATGTGATAATAAATGTTAAATCATTTATATTTAATGAATATAATTTAATTTACAAGATCTTTCATATCTTTTGAGATCGACCCTACAATATGGGGTAAAAAAAGCCTAATTATCATACATGGACGTAAATAATGAATTGTATTATTAAATGTGAAATTCTAAATAATATTAATTAAATACATGTGAATGTTGATTAATTGTTAATAAAAAGGACATGAACGTGAATGTGAAATCCTAAATAATATTAATTAAATAAAAGTGAATGTTAATTAATCGAGAATTTATTATAATATTTATTACAGTTTATAAATTAAATACATATTGAAAAACGAAAAAGTAAAACATTATTGAAATAATTGAATTGTAATAAGGCTGCAATTGTCTAAAAAATGATTCTCACTTCATGTCATTTTATATATTATATTGCCACCATAATTTTTGTTTGATACACCACATTTTAATTGCAATTGAACTCATCACTCTCTGCTTATTGTAGCAATTATTTCTTTAACTCTTTTTCCGTGAAATCGAAAAATTCTTATTTTTAAACTTCCATTAATTAGTATGTCTCGTCCATGATGATGATTTATTTCAAAATATTTTGTTTTTTATATTTTGAAATGAGGGAAAAATATTTTTTTTCGTATTATTTATTTATATTTTAAAAAATATGATGGGAACATAAGTTGTTTTACATCATTTCAATGGACTTTTGAATATAAAAATGTTACTGTTGGGTTTTGTGACCCAAATTCGGTCCAAATTTGGTCTAGAGCTTCGCGTTTTAGAGTATTGGCCTTGAAGATGTCAAAATAGGGTTCCAAAAGGAAAAATGACAGATTGATAGCGCTGAACGATCGCTCGACTCCCGCTCGAAAGAGAGGAGCAAAATTGCAACAGCGAATTTGTCGCTAGTCTGTCGATGAGCCGTCACTCAAGTGGCAAGCTCTCGCCCGAAGCTCGAGTGACGGGCCGCGAATCTTTTTCCTTATTTTCCGGTTTTAAGCGATTTTTTTACCTAGTTACCATATGTTAGGGTTTTGGACAGTTCCCCTATAAATATTGGACTCTTCATTTAGTTTGTAAGCAAAATATTGCATAAATTGTATTCTCTCTCCATTGATTGTTAATAAAGTATTATGTTCATTTGCCAGTTCATCTTCTTGCTTCTTTTCTTTTTAATTTTGTTTTTCTTTGTGCGATCTATACTTCATATCATTGTCATATCACCTCTTCAAATTCCTAATAGGTGATATCAGAGAGCTTAGGTTCAGTAGTTTCGTAGAGAAAAGATTTGATTTGTTCGAAGTTTTTGTTATCGATGGCTTCCATGAATTATGACATTCCACTATTGGATCGTAGTACAAAATTTTCTATGTGGCAAGTGAATATGAGAGCTATTGGCACAGATAGATTTAAATGATGCTTTGTTGGGATTTGACAAAATGCCCACAACTTGGGCAGCAAAGGAGAAGCAACGGAAGGATCACAAGGCACTTTCGCAGATTCATCTTCATCTATCTAACAATATTCTTCAAGACGTCTTGAAGGAGAAGACATCAACTGCATTGTGGTTGAAACTGGATCAATTGTACATGACCAAAAGTCTTACCAACAAATTTAGGAATGACAATTCGAACCATTAAAATTGAAAACTGCAGTTAACCGAATCGAATGTGGTGAAAAAAATCGAACCGATTGTGCAATGAGGTGGTTATGGTTTTGATTTTAATGACCAGGTTTGGGGTAGGGCGGGTATGATATTTAGCGATGGTGCCTCGAACCGAACCGATTCCCAGTTAAAAAAATTAATTGAGCAATTGAGCTTTCCATTATTCTTTCCCAAAAATAATTGGTCAATTTTGACAATTGGGCTTCCCCAAAGTTCTGGCCCAATAAACATTACTAGTAAACCTTTAACTCAGTAACGTAACTTTAACCCTACACGTTAAAATTGAAAATTGGAAACCAAACTTACAAAACACTCGTCCACTCAACCAATGAACCAAATCGGATCCACCGGCACTTTGCTGCCTTACCTCAGCTTCAAATTGTAGTAATCGACAACAGAGTCTACCATCTTGTGAGCACACTCCATGAGTTGTTCTGCGTTCATTGGCTTCAAATCATCTTCCCTATACAATTCAACAAAACCTTGATACATTATACTTGATTACATTTTCTTTATAATATTATTTAAATATATGATGCGTGGCCCGAAAAATGTGATTTTTAGTCTGTTTTGCTTGCTAGTTTATACGTTCTTCAATTTCTCTATGTCCATAAGAAATAGAGAGTCGAATTATTAATTTGGTTGCAGAAATAATTTAGTTTTTTGCTGATTTTATTAATGAAATTCAAAATTCAACATATATTTTGGGTTATATTATTTGTGAGAGCTTGGTAATTTACCAATCCAGCATGGAAGAATTATTTTTTTAATTCTGGTTTCATTTTTCATATTTTGGGTTATATTGTTTGCGAGAGCTTTATCTTTGGAGATGAAGCGCAGGTAGAGGTTGAAAAGGTTAGAGCATTTTTGTCATAAGTTGCACAAAGAGTACAAGAGACCACGTCATTCGACAGAAAATACATATCACTCTTCATTATCTTTGCAATCAGAGTCGTCTACTACTGTTGGAAAGCATTCTCGCATGGCTGGTTTTGATACATTTGTTAGCTATTTTGTTACTGCTGATAATGTAAAAACAGAGTTTGGTGTTTTTCTAGACGAGCTATATTGCCAAGGGTGGATGGTTTTGATTTATTGATATGGTAGAAAGCAAGTTCAATAAAATATCCTACTTTACATAAGGTTGCTAAAGATTTATTAGTCATTTCAGTATCTACTGTGGCAAATATCCTACTTTACATAAGGTTGCTAAAGATTTATTAGTCATTTCAGTATCTACTGTGGCATCTAAGTCAGTGTTTAGTACAAGTGGTAGATTTGTGAGTTCACATAAAAATAGACTTCACCTGAAAACTTTAGAAGCTTTAATGTGTGCTTAAAATTGGCTTTGTACTCATATTCATGGTAGGATTTATTATTTTATATTTGTTATTCATGCACTTTCTTTTATTGCTAATTTTTTTCTCTATTGTGTGTAGAAGTTTTTGTTCTTTCATTATACTCCGAAGCTTGTGTAAGGTTTAGTAAGGAGGACATTGACAAAGATGTACATTTTTTTGTTTAAATCTTCAGTTAAGACCATTCTTGATTATGTAGTATAGTTGTATTATTACTCTAATTATATTTCTTATTTACTAGATAGAAATCAATTTTGAGTCTTGACTCTAGACCTATGCTAGTAAGAGTTGTGGGGAAGAATGAAGATTGACATATGTTGTAAAAGTCTTGACCTATGTTGATAATATTGTTTGTTAAATTTAAATTTTACATTTGAAAGTTCGGATATTGTTTGCTAAATTGGCTTAGTATTGTGTTTTTGTTTTTATTGACTTTTCTTCATAATTTGTTTTTGCCAATTTGACGGTTGGAGTTTGGACTTATAAAAAATAATTTATTTTCATGGTTATTAATCGAACCGAACTGAGACGAACCGACTTACGTGATTATGGTGCGGTTATGGTATGACCAAAAATTTGATGGTGCGATTATGATTTTGGCCGAACCGACCCCGAACCGAACCATTACCATCCCTAAGCAAATTGTATTTGAAGAGGGGGTTTTATTCTCATCGCATGGCAAAAGGCCAATCACTGGAAGATCATCTGGCCGTGTTTAATGAGATTGTCGCTGATTTGGAGACGTTAGAGGTAAAATATGATAAAGAGGACTTGACCTTAATCCTGTTGTGTTTGCTGCCTTGTTCGTTTTCGTCGTTTAGGGACATGATTCTGTACAGTCGTGACACACTCACCATTGAAGAAGCATATGATGCTTTGTTCTCAAATGAGAAGTGGAAGCATTTAGTTGGAGCTAGTTCCAGAGATGATGAAGCTCTCGTGGTTTGTGTTGATCGACGAATGGGCAAGTCGAGAGTGGATTTCAACAGTAGGAACTGTTTTTACTGCAAGAAGAAATGACACATCAAGAGGGATTGTGAGAAGTTACAGGGTAAGGATAATTTAGTTGCAAATCATGGAAGGCAATCAGAGACTTCAGGTGAAGCTGACATCGCAGAGAACTATGAAAGTGAGGGAGATTTTTTGACGATTTCAGACGTAGAATCCAAGCCTAACGAGGAGTTGATTTTGGATAAAGTTCGTGCGTTTCATATAAGTCCCAATCAGAATCTGTTTGAATTATATGAAAGTGAGACGGTGAAGCAAGGTGTCGTTGTCATGGAAAACAACGAATCTTATCAAGTAGTTGATATTGGGAGAGTCAGATTGGAGTTGGAGGATGGAACAATCAGAACACTTGATCAGGTTCGACATGTTCCAGACTTGAAGAAGAACATCATCTCGTGAGTACCTTGAATTCAAGAGGGTACACGTTCTCTAGTGCAGATGGAATCCTAAAGGTTTGGAAGGGTGTCTGTATTGTACTGGAGGGACGGAGAAAGTCTCAATTATACATCTTGTAAGATCGGGTAGAATCAGTGAAGAAATATCAGCATATGTTTGGTACCATGGTGGAAATACGGTTTTGTATAGTACCATTGGGGAGTGGCTCTGAGTCTATTTTGAAGAATACTACTTTGTCGAGTTTGAGAGATATGGGTAGTTTCGCATTGCCACCACAATTTGAAGTTCCATTGTATTCAACAATTAGGGAGAGACCCATTGGAAATAGGTACGTGGATGTTGATCTGGATGTGCATGCTTTTGGAGTTGTTGAAGGTGACGAGTCTAGTCAGGGGCCTTGAGTTGCATTTAGTGGAGATTCTAGTACTGGTGTGTTTCGACCATGTTTGGTAAATTTTGGATTCATTGTGAATCTTGGGAATACGTAGGTTGGGTTCATTTGTATCCGTATTTAGATATAGTGGAAGAAGAAGAGTACTTTTGAGTGTTGGTTCGATTTGAAGAGTTCAGTATGTTTCGCTGCAGTTGGACTTATTTTTCAAGTGGAGAAATTTTGGAGATTCATTTGTTGTACTTGAATTTGTGTCAAAGTGGAGATTGTTGGGTTTTATGATCCAAATTTGGTCTAAGGCTTTGCATTTTAGAGTATTGGGCTTGAATATGTCAAAATAGGGTTCAAGAAGGAAAAATGAAGGATTGAGTCACTCGACTCCCGCTCAAGCGAGAGGAGCAAAACTGGAACAGCAAATCCGTCGCTAGCCTATCCCTGAGCCATCGCTTGATCCACCGCTTGATCCACCGCGAATCTTTTTCCTTATTTTTCAGTTTTATGCTATTTTTTAACCTAATTACCATGTTTTAGGATGTTGGACGATTCCCCTATAAATAGTGGACTCTTTGTAGCAGAATATTACATAAATTGTATTTTCTCTCCATTGGTTGTTAATAAAGTATTCTGTTCATCTGTCAATTCATTTTCTTGCTTGTTTTCTTTTTAATCTTCTTTTTCTTTATACGATCTATACTTCATATCGCCTCCTCAAATTCCTAACAGTTATCAAATACAAAATGTGTTAACTACTGAAAAGTTTGAGGATAAGAATGACATGAAAAATCTTTAGGAACATAAATGCTATAATGAGCAAAGATAAAGAATCTTAAGTGCAATAAAAATGTGGTGCAAGAAATAAAAATGGTAGCGTGAATATAATTTCCCTTACTTTTATTGTTGCTTGATATTTGGGAGATTTTGAGTGTGTATGTTTTCATGCAATTTTGAAAATTTTAGGACAATAAATATTGAAAATATATTATGATGGATTTAAAAGGGGTTGTTGTGTTATAATCTCTAGTTTGATAAGTAAAATAACTAGTGTTCACTTGTCAGATATTAGATTTTGTAGACATTGAGTTAGTAAGTCAAATCTTGAATTTGCTATGAAAAACTCGAGTTTGCTATGCGGAAGGGGAGTATGATAGACAAATATTAAGTTTGTTGTATAAATCTCAAGTAAAGATTTATCACCATCATGTTGAGTCACTACATTTGATGACTCATCAACATTAGTCGTGCATAACACTTTAGCCCCCAGTTTAGTTGCTCATTTTATACTATACTATTTATCTGAGCTGCGTAAAGCAGAAGCAACAGTTGTAGCAATCCTATCAGTAATAGGATCATTCTGAGCTACATTCCCCTGTCGTAGCTGCTCCCAATTCTGATGAATTGATTCTTCGACCATACTATCTTCTCTAATATCCTCTCTATCAGAAGCAACATGTGGCTAAGACGACACATCTTGTAACCTTCCTATAAATATGTATAACATTATGAGAACAAAATCAAAATAGGTGTGATGCAAGCTTACTAACTCTATGACCATTTTCTAATATCAATTGACATGGCCAGTCCCGAATCACCCTAGAGGACCCGATATGTGATGTACGTCGATGGTAGATACTAGCTAAGTGTTGGACCTACCACCAAAGCAGCTTTGACCCGCTTTGACTATGACATATTTTTATAAAAAAAACTTAGCAGTTTTTTTTTTTTTGTAATATGGACTAAAACCACCTGAATAGTAATCAATTTCCTCAAACATGTACATATAATTTAAAATAAGGTACACCAGCCCCTCAAAACACAAGCTATTCAAAATAAATTACTATCAAATTGACATTTACTATGTTTTACAAATAGAAGTCTCCAAAGACACTAAAGATATCGTATATGCAACGAGCCCACGATATGAATACATAAATTACAAATTAATTTTTCTAATAAAACATGCATGTACCCCAAAAGATATATGAACTATAGAAATTGACAAAATGTGTCATATAACTAATGATAATGTGTAGATCAACTCGGTGGATCGACAAGCTCCAACGTTGCTCAACTCAACTATATAAAATAAGTACATTTCTGATCTAATATAAATTTAATAAATACCTATTTCTGAAAAATATGTTTTTTTATTCACTTAAGACAAGCGGCTATGAGCGTTGATTAACTTTTTCAATCTTTTTGTCATCACCTAAAATATGATATAAAAAATAACAAATTTAATGCCTAACAGTTCAAGAAACTTTTAATATCTAATGATGTAATACTTAAACTACATTTCTCCGATACTTGAATAAATTCCTCAAATTTCCTTTAATCAATTGGAGCTAATTCCACTTCTAATACCTTCACCAATATTTACTATATCCAAATTTACTTTCAACATAATCATTAAAATAATCACACATTTCAATCTGGTGAAAACTAGTAACCATATTCAACCAATTTAATTTTCATCTTGTTCAATAAATTCATGCTTTCATGTGAGTAATTCTATAAACATAATCATTTTCACCAAGTATTCTTACTTAAACCCAAATATAAATTCTAGGGTTTGCTAAAAATGATATCCCTTACCTTGATACAATTGAAAAGTAACCAATTGAGAAGATTGAACTAGAAATTGTACTCCTTTCCTTTAATCTGAAAATCGAACCAACCACCTTGAAAATTTAACATAACTATTCCAAAAATTGAACTCAAACTTCAAGTGCTTAGGCATCTAATATTTCTTCCATCTTTTTCCTTTTTCCTATGGCTGTAAGCAAAAATCGTCAAACCGAAAAACGGAATCGAAATCGTATTTTAGAAACCGTCGGTTTGGTGCCACGTGGACCCGTCAACGAAATGGTTTTGAACCAAACCAAACCGGTCAAAAACGGTTTGGTTTAAGTTTGAGAATTTTAATTGCGGTTTAAAACCAAATCGGACCGGCGAAAAAATATATAAAAATAAAAATAATGATTTTTTTTTAAAAATCATCCAAATATGTAAAATTCAATAATTTTGTTATTTGTATGTATTTTTGTCAATTTATAATTTTCTATTACATATATATTATTATTACTAAATAATCCTAATTTATATCTAATAATCTCAAGACTAACATAATCTATCAGAAACGTTTTTCCTCTTTAGAATTCAAATTTCTACAATTGCTTCAGTCTGCATTCTCAAATGGAGGTCAGATACTTGATTTTTTTAGAAGTTTATTAGGTACAAGGATGGTTGAGGTTTGTATATGCGGAAAGAATTGGTTGCAAATTAAAAATGAACCTATAGTGTTGTGCCAATATTTAGATGAAGTGAAAGCATTTGATGATTCAATGAAAGTTGTGGCATGTGGTTTATATTTTCTATTACCATATTTTTAAAGATTCTTTTATCTATCTAGCATCCAATACTATGATGATATAACGAATGCATTTGTTTGACAATGGAGACTGAATCATGCGTGACAACAATTGGTGTTTAAGTATATGTGAGAAACTGAATTTGTAACAAAATATAACGGCAAGTTTGTGTAATTGTTATGTTTAGATATTATAAACAATTGATTTATTATTATGGTTGGTTATTCTCTCTGTTTAATCAGTAGTTTTGTTTTTCAGATATGATGATCACGAGATCTTCTTGAACATCATTATATTTTTTGGACTTTATATTTAGTTTAATAGACTTGTATTATAACATTATCGTAATGTCTTAGCCTAAAATGACAAACAAAAAACTATATTTTAGTTTATTGTTATTTCACTTTGATTTAGTTGATATTTAAATTTGTAGTAGATATATTTAGTTTGTTTTAGATTTATTGCTAGTAAGATATAAATATATATTGAATTCAATGAATTAATGTCATAAAAGTAGACGGACAAAAAAATATTCGGTGAAACCGGCGGTTTAAAATCGGACCAAACCGTTAGGTTTAGGTTTGAGTTTTTTTTCAAATCGTTCAAAATGGTTTGGTTTATGTTTGAGTTTTTCTCAAACCGATTTAAAAGGTTTGGTTTGAAAATTTGTCAAAAATCGCAAAAATCGGACCGCTTACCCCCCTACTTTTTCCCTCTCTTCCCCTTTTCTTTTTTCTTCCTCTTTTCTTCCACCGTTTTCTTCTCTGTTTCGGTTCCTCAGCTTTATGTGTGTGTAAAATGAAGAAATGGGTTCTAAGAGTGACACTTGTGCTCCACTAATTCCCATATTTGCAATCAAGTCCCTCCTTTTTAGGTTTTGTATAAAGTCTAGTCATTAACTTTCCATAATTATAAACTAAATTCCCATGTTTAAATTTTATCTATCTTAAACCTTCATTTATGGCCAATTGTAAAATAAAACCCAATGAAATGATTTATTCAATTTAAGACCTTAATTGACTTTGACTTTGACAAGTCAAAAATTTGACTTTAAATAAATAATCTTGACTTTTGACTAATTTAGAATGGGGTTTAACAGTTGATGTAACATATAATTACAAAAACTGGTGTTCCATGTTTGTAGAATAGAATGACACGAGATAGAGAGAGCATAGGGACTTACAAGAAAAAAAAAATAGCAATAGTAGCATAGGGTGAAATTGAAGAATATCTTAGTGGTCATTCTTACGAGTTCTGACTTCTCTATTTATATTTGTTAGAATATCGAAAGGAGAAAATGAAGATGGAAACAAGAATAAGATGAAATGAAGAATGTGGCTCAAACATGTATATGATACACTATTCTAAAAAACTATGTTTGCCTCCTCTAGTATACTTTTTAGGATTTTCAACAAATAATTTAGAGAATTGGCAAGTCTTCAACGAATAAGCAAAAAAAACACAATTGATTCTTCCTAGTTGAACTTATGGAAAACTTTAAGAAGTTTGAATATTTGATGAATGAATTGGAATATCTCAAGTAATGATGTACTAGTTGTTTATAATATTTAGAAATGAAAATCTATCATCTATTTATAGTGTTTCTATCCATATGTCTTGAACAGTTCCTAACAATTCAAAAAAGATTGAAAACTTTTCACGAATCAACACTGGATTTTAAATGAAAAACCAGTCAAACAGCTATAAAAGTTAACCATGCGTACGCATGGTTATATCCTTACGTATGCATAGTAGAAGCAAAATTACTTCATTTTCCCGTAGACAATTCATTGTGTACGCACGGTCATTTGGTTTCCACATTCCAATTTATTTTCAATTCATCAACTTGGGTCAAATAAATCTCTTTTCATGCCCATAAACTAATATAAAAACATTGTTTTGAACAAATTTACAACAATCCCCAACTTGTTCAAAATAATGTCAATCACAATTCAAACTTAGCAACACTTTTGTATAAGGATTAGACATATTTCCATTTGAATTTAACCATAGTGAAAATCTCACAAAGTATTATCAAAATTATAGGTAGCATGACAGCTTTAAACCAATCATTACTAGTGATAATATTGGTAAAATCACACACACGAGTGTTATGTTTTCACAAGTTTCTCAAACTCGCTTAGTGTTATTGTGACATTGTACTTATCCTATTAGTCAAACTTTTAAGAGAGAAACTCTAACTATCTATTGAGACGACATCACCTCAAAATTTCATATAAGTAAAGTTCTTTCAATATCTTTGTTACTTTTAGAGATACTTGTACTTCATACATAACCTCGTTAAGAGTTTTATTAACTCATCCCACCAATAGTAAGAACTTGCATATTTATCAAGGATGAGGTTTTATAATAGGTAAATAGTGTCGAAACTTATCCACTTATCGAATGATTTGTTATTACCCTTTGAACCTAGATATACTTGTTTAGTATAATTAGATAGGGTTGCTATCATTTGCGTACTTTTAATCAAGGAGTTTCAACCCCATCCTTCTCGATCTTGATCTTACTCTCTTGTAAAAGGTTTAGTCAATGGATCAGCTAAATTCTTACTAGACTTAACATGTGTGAGAGAAATTACTCCATGTTTGATTAATTTTCTCACATACTCACGTCGTAGACTCATATTCTAGACTTTCTATTATATATTTCAGTATATGCTCGTGATAAGGTGGTTTGACTATCACACAAGATAGGTATCGAAGAAATATCATTTGTACCCAAAGGAATTTCATAAAGAATATCTCTTAGCCATTCAACTTCTTTTCATGTTTCGGCCAATGTTACAAACTTGGACTCCATTGTTGAGTGTGTAATGCATGTTTGTTTTTTAGACTTCCAAGAAACTGCACCTTCTCAAAAGTTAACACCGAACCTGAAGTAGACTTATTTTCTCACACACTCGATATCCAACTAGTGTTGATATATTATTCAAGAATAGTCAGGAACTTTGCATATTGTAGTCCAATATTTTTGGTTTTCTTTAAGTAACCAAGAACTCTTCCTAGAGCCTTCCAATGTTCCGAACTTAGATTACTAGTAAACCTACTTAGTTTATTCACAGCAAATGCAACACCGGATCTTGTGACTTCCAATTGCACTTGCATACTCAATTTGAGCTATTAATCTTCCATCATTCTTTACTAACTTGATACTTGAATCCAATGGGGTATCTGCCTATTTAAAATTTAAGTGTTTGAACTTATTTATCACATTCTCAATATAATGTGATTGGCTTAATGAATAACCCTCACTATCATTCTTAACTTTGAAACCAAGGATAGTGTCCACTTATCCAAGATCTTTCATTTTGAACATGAAAGATTGAAACATCTTCGTTTCTTTAATCCCTTCTATGTCATTTTTAATAGTTAACATATCATCTACATAAAGACATACAAGTGTAATAATATTATCATATAACAAGAATTTATCAACCAAATTATAAGTGAAACTATATGATATAATAGTAGTGTCAAATCTCTCATACCACTTTTTAGGGGCATGTTTTAAATCATACAAGGACTTGATTAGTTTGCATACCTTATGTTCAGTTTCCAGTTTAACAAACCATTTCGATTGTTTCATATAGATCTCATCTTCTAGATCTCCATTTAAGAATGTCGTCTTGACATCTATTTGATAAACATGTAAATCATAAATAGATGCTATTCAAACAAGATCCTTATCGAGGTTATCCTAGCCACGGATACATACGTGTTAAAGTAATATATTCCTTTTTGTATATATTATTTAGCTATTAATCTAGCTTTATAGGTATTGAGTATTCCATCGGAATTATATTTCCTTTTAAACACACATTTACAACCAATGAATTAGAACCCTTTGATAAATCAACTATTTTCCAAGTGTTATTTGATATAATAGAATCAATTTCACTATTTATTGCATATTCCCAAAATATGCAATCTCTAGAAGACATTGCTTCTTTATATGCTTTAGGATCACGTTCGACTTGAAGAACAACAAAAGGAAATGTTCTTACAACATCCTCCATATCTCCTCTACTAAGTAGAAAAAAATAAGTTGGGAATCTATTTCATTCGATCCTACACCTTTTTCTTTTCTAGTTCTTTTACTTCTTCTAGATTCACTTTCAACGTCTCTTGTAGATGTCTCTTTATGTTATTCTCTAGATAATTGGAATGTATACATTAGTTTCATTTTGAGAATTTCTTGTTACCAATACATTCTCGAAAAACTTCACATCCCTTGATTCTATTATAACATTTGATTCTAAGTTTAATAACCTATAATCTTTGCTATTTAACGCATATCCCACAAAGGAACATTTAATACCTCTAGGACCTAATTTAGTTCTCTTAGGATCCGTGTTTTTGCAATAAGCAAGACACCCCCACACTTTGAACTAATTAATATTTGGTTTCCTTCCTTTCCATATTTTATAGGGAGAAACCTTATCCTTTTTCAAAGGAATCATATTTACTATATGATAAGTACTAAGTAAGGCTTCATCCCATAAGTTAAATGGTAATTCGAAATTTAATAACATAGCATTGATCATTTCTAAGAATAATCTATTATTTCTTTCCGCTAGACCACTTTGTTTCGGTATTTATGGTGCAAAGCATTAATTTATTATTCCATTTTGTTCCAAAAAACACAATGAATTCATTAGAGAAGTATTCTTCACCTCTATCACTTCTTAGAGTCTTTAATTTTCTTCATAATTGATTTTCAACTTCTGTTATATACTTTAAATGCATTGAATGCTTCATCTTTGTGTTTTAAAAGATAAGCATAAGTATATCTAGAACAATCATCAATAAATGTAATGAAATATCTATTACATCCTCTTGTTAGCCTGTCATTCAATTCACATATATCAGAAATCACAAGTTCAAGTAATTGAGATTTTATTTCTACACTATGAAGTGGCTTTTTAATCATATTTGATTTAATACATATTTCACTTTTTTTTCCTAAGTTATTAGCTTTACATTATATTATTACACACTTAACCATTCTTTTTGTAGTGCTAATTCCTATGTGTGCTAATCTATAATATCATAAATTAAATGAATCAATAACATGAGAAAAAGATTTGTTTTTTTATTAAAATAATTGTCAAAAGTACAAAGTTTGACCATCCCTTCGGTAGAATAACCATTTCCAACAAAATATCCATTATGGGTTAGTACACGTTTTCTCGACTCAAATACAGATTTGATTCTTGGTTGTCCTCAAGAGAACCATACTTGCTAAGTTCTTATTCATTTTCGGTACACGAAGGACATTGATTAAAGTAATATTCTTTCCCGAAGTGAAGATGATCTTCACATTCCCTTTATCAATCACTTTAGATCTTCTTTCATTTCTCATTTGGATCTCTTGACCATCATCAATGTCATGATAAGTTTTGAAAAGAGACTTATCATAACACACATGGATGGTTGCTATGTATCATACCACCAACCCGGAACCTTACTTTGGATTGCATTAATTTCGCTCACCATAGTGATAATCTCATCAATGGAATTCGTTTGTCCCTCCTTCTTTTATTGCTTTTTGTGCTTGCAATCTCTTGCATAGTGCCTCAGTTTTCCATGAACATAGCAAGGTCCTTTGGACTTGATTTTGAACTTTCCTTGATCCTTTTTAGGACCAAGAGGTTTCCATTTCTTAGTGTACTTGTTGGAGTTACCCACATTGTCCACGACATTAGCTTTAGAAGAGTCATCATAAGAACTTTCAGTCTTATCTCTTTCCCTTGATTTTTCCTCTATGTGAAGATGTTTTTGAATTTTTTTTCCAAAAAGAAGTCTTCAGAATTGTGAAGAATCTTCTTCATGTATCATTTCTAAGTTCGCAAGAGTTTAGTAATAATTACTCCCACTTGAAAGGATTCAGGAAGTTCGATTTTCACCGCTTTTGATTTTTTAGCAATAACTTGCAATTCATATATTTGAGGCAACAAAGGAAAATTATCTAACATTTTGAAATCAAAGTATTTAGATATTGTAAATTTCTTGGTACCTTCCTCCTCAGCCTTATATATTTTTTCAAGCGCATCCCATATTTCCTTTACCGAATTGGTGTTAATGTAAAGATAATACAACTGATTCGAAAGAGCATTTAAGATGTGAGTGCGACATATCAATTCGTCCGCTTGCCACTTCTTTGTCTCGGTACGAACTACTTCTGTATCTTTTTCATTACATCGAAAATTGGTTCCAAGTTTGGATCAAGTACATAGAAGATCTTTAACGTCGTTAGAAGAAATTTGAGTTTGTCTGCCATCTTGTGATGTTTGATCCATCGAACCAATTCAAGCACACCAAATCTTGATTCATCAACTTGATGGTAGCCAACATAGTTTTCGTCTCTATCACAGTAAATGTAAAGTATCATTTTTAGATTGTTGGAAATATTAAAGAGGAGAAGATGAAGATGGAAACAATAACAAGATAAAATGAAGAATGGGGCTCGAACATGTGTATGATATGTTGTTCTGAAAATGATAGTTGCCTCCACTAGTATGGTTTTAGGATTTTTGGCAAATATGTTAGAGGATTGACAATCTTTCAAGGAAGAAGCATAAAAGCACAATTGATTCTTCCTAGTTGAACTTGTTGAAAACTTTAAGAAGTTTAAATATTTGATAAATGAATTGGAATATCTCAAATAATGATTTACTTGTTGTTCCTAATATTTAGAAATGAGAATCTATCTATTTATAGTATTTCCATCCATATGCCTCGAACAGGTCCCAACAATTCTTAAAAAGTTGGAAACTTTTCATGAATCAACACTAGATTTCAAATGAAAAAACAGCCCAACGACTATAAAATTGAACCATGCGTACGCATGGTTATATCCTTGCGTACGCATAGTAGAAGCAAAATTGCTTCAATTTCTTGCAGGCAATTCCTTGTGTACGCATGGTCATTTAGCCTTTGTGTATGCATTGGCATAATTTTCCACATTCCAATTTATTTTCAATTCATCAACTTGGGCCAAATAAATCTCTTTCCATGCCCATAAACTAATATAAAAATATTGTTTTCAACAAATTTACAACAATATTTAGAAGAGAGGACTCTTCAGCTATAAATGTATATATATATACATGCATGCACACATGGAGAGAATAAAGGTTTTGTTGACACATTTGAGAAGGGTTACACTTGTTGGGAGAAGGGGATAAACATTTGGCTAACCCTCGTGCATGCACCATTAGTTCACCGACAGATAGATTGTTGAATATGTATAATAATCTTTGGTTTGAATAAGGGTTGTTAGGTTCAATATTGTAATTGGCAATTCTATGAACAAAAAAGACTTAATTGAACATGTGTAAAAGTCAATGAGTGAAATGCAGTTTTGTATGGTTGAGTTATGTAGCCTAGGGTTTGAGTTTGAGTTTGGAAACAAGGAAGAAGCGGCGCCGAAATTTCGCTAGCTTCACGCCTGACCATCGCTCGAGCGACAGAAACATAACCATTGTCGTTTATTTATCGCCCAGTCATTGCTCGAGTGATATACCCTTGGCTCGAGCGACAGTGGTATGCAGTTAACCCTAGTTCGAGATTTTGAAGAATTTTACACGACCCATACTACTTATACACCTCCAACTATAAATATATATGCTCTTACACGAAAATGAGAGGTTGTCTCATTGTGCCCAATGGTTTAACATATTCATATCATCTTTTAAGAGATCCAAGAACACTATTCGCTGGTGGAACCATTCAAATCGTTCTTGAGATCCGACAACCAAGTTTTGGGAAAATATTAAAGTTCGTGAATTCAAAACACCTGACTCCCTTAACACTTTGAGGAAGGTACTCTCTCGATCGAAAATTGGGAGAGGTGGACTGGAAGCATAAAATAAGCACAAGAATTGGATATTCTTGAAATTCCACTTGGAAGGAGACAGTAGATCTTGGAAGGTACAAGAAGTAGATTAGGAAATTTAGTGGAGCTGGCTAGACAACATCTAACTTAAAATATCGGGAAGCTGGTGGGTACAGCAGATCTTGGATATTACAGGAATTACAACGGCAGAAACTAGTGGAATTTGCTAAGCTGGAAACAGACTGTAATTCTTATTGTCAGTAATGGAGGTAACTAACTTGGTCCCGGAGTTTTTCCCACATTGGGTTTCTTTGTCAACAATTATTGGTGTTCTTTATTGCTTTCCATATTACAAATGCGGTATTCAAATATAGGAAAACTGGATATGTATGTTTAATTATTTAGAAACTATTAAAAAGTTACTTGTTGCTTTTAATAGAATAATTCCACATGTAGGGTTAAAACTAAAAACGGATATTTATAACAATTCGGTAACTTTGTAACCGTTAATTTGGTTGTCCGTAACTTTCAAGGGTAATATTGAGTCTGAATGTGGCCACATAAAATAGACGCTAAATTTGAAATATGATGACGATGGATAATTATGAAGTGTGGATTTTTTTCAAGTTTTACATTGGACTCGCTCCTGATTATAGGTGTGGTAGGCGCGATCGCCTAAAGACCCGTCTGGGTGAGAGTCCAAAAACTTATTTTATATTTAATATATTAAATTATAATAAAGAAAACTTCTCAATAAAAATTTATATTCTTGCACTTTGCGATATGACAAATTTTTGCATAAAAGATATATCTTTTTTTTTTCATTGTGTGTATATATATTGTTTTCATTTTCTTTAAAGTAATGAAGATAATTCCAACATAATGTGAAAGATCTAAAACTTAAGTCATTATCACAAATGCGTTGGAAAAGTCAAATTAAAAATGTAAAAGCAATAAGATTTCAACCACCAAAAATAAAATCTAATTTAAAACACTTAATGGAAATATGTGATAACACTAATTGTGCGTCTAGAGATGCTAAAAGTTTATCTTCTAATATTATGAATTTTGAGTTCTTGTTTTATATAATTATTTGGTACAATATATTAACTAATAATAGAGTGAGAAGATTATTAGAAAATAAGAATATGTCTATTGATGCTACTATTAGTAATTAGAAAGCGCTTATTTCATATTTCGAAATATAGAAGCTGAATTTAAATAGATTATACTGGTTATAATTGCATCTGTCTAGCTAGCGAAAATCCTCAAAGTTGAAGTTTACAAAATTCTACATTTGGTCAACAAAAAAAATTTAAAACAAATTGATTGTAATAATATAATTGTTGATTTTATATCAAAACTTTTAGAAAAGAGTAAATTATATATATATCTCAATGATGGCCCTGTTTGCACCTTCGAGCCCTCTAAAATATGTAATATGTTATACCTTCATTTTAATAAAAAATAAATAAATAAATTAGGATATTCATAGCACTAAATAGAAATATACTGTTGCTTTCTAAAAAGAAATGAATTAATTTTACAATGGAACTTCACATAATGACCAGAGGATCCATTCATGTATTGTGTTGTGTTGTGTTTATTTATTTTATTTTACGTGAAGAAATAGACAATTTAATAAATTACTAAATTAGCACAAACGGAAAAAGGAAAATTTGTTGCATATCAACAGTTTGTAGAAGAAGAAATAAAAGGAAATAAAGGGAGAAGGTATTTCATTTCATCCGACTTTGATTTCAAAGGGAATGATTGATTGGGTTATATTAATTAAATTCTTGCAATCAAATATCTAAAGACAATTGTATGTAAGCACCTATTTCAAGGTGAATTTGGACTTACTTTGAAGTAATTATATTCAAGCTCTCTTGCAAAATACAAGATATTTTCTATTTTGGAGAGTCGATATTTGAAGATAAGCTTCATAAAATTTTATATTCAACTTTTTAAAATCGAAAGTTGTCTCTATTTATTTTTTAAAGCTACATATTCAATATTCTACAATTTAAATTATTCAAATAATAATTAAATTAATTAATCATCGACATATTTAAAAAATATTAAATAAAAAATGATGAGATATTAATAAAAAAATTTTAAAATGTAAAATTAAAAGTCAAAACAGAAAGTATTGCTGAAGTATATAAAAAATATATTTTCTAAATTTAAAGACATTTTCTATAATATAGATGATTTTTATAAGAGTTGAAAGATGCTGTAAGGATTTGAAATATTTTTTTTAACAGTATTGATCTTTTAAAGCATTAAAGCTAGCATCAACTTAGACATTAGTGGTAACAAGAGTAATAAGAGCATCTTCATAAGACTCTTTAAAAATGAAATACTTTCTATTTTAAAGAATCGACTCTTAAAATTATATTCAAAGAGATTCTTCAAACTAAGAATTCAAAGTAGAGAGTGTTTGACTTTCCAAATTTGGATTGTCAAAACATTCTTTATAATTAAATAGCAAATACTTTATAATGTATTCAAAATATTTCAATTTTCAGGATTCGACATATTATTGACCCAATTAATAGCAAATACATTTGCATAGATGTCACTAATATGAAAATACCTAACCAACTTTTTACTTTTTCAAAATCATGTAAAAATGTCATTTTTTAGTGCAAAAAATCCATTTTACCATTTTTATTACTTTTTGAACATGCATGTTTGACAACCATTAGTTTTAAATTCTTTTTCTACATGCTCATTTTCAACTACACATTTACACAATAAAATATTCGACACATAAATTCAATTTTTTTTTCATATTTTATCACTACACGTTCTTTTAAAAATCACTGTTCAAAACATTTTATTTTATTTTTTGAAATAAAGGCTTAGTGAACATTAGTTTTTGATGGATATCATTGAGGAAATAATGTATTTCAAATAGTGATATGATGAGAAATATGTGGTTAAAAAATAAGGAAAAGTTATTGATGTGATGGAAAATATTATTTTATTGAATAACGTGTGGTTGAAAATGAGTTTTGAAAGAATGTATTTTGAAAAAAATGTGTCAAACAGGGCTTAATGTCAGTACTTCATGTGTAGCTTGTTGGAGATACTAACCATGAAATTAAAGTTACTACACAATAGATAATAGTTTGACTAAAAAAAAGGAAAGAAAATTAATTATTTTCTAATATTTTCTTAACATGAAAAAGTGAAGTTCTCTCTTAAAAACTTAAGGGCTTGCTTGGGAGTTTCTTCGTACTGGTTATGAGTGTTTTTTAAAGTATCGATTTTAAGCGTTTTTGAGCATATCGATTTTGAGTGGTTTTAACAACGATTTTTAAAACTCTCTAACATATGCTTGAGAGTTTATTATTCACTAGTCTTGAAAAAATTTTAAAATAATAAAATTACGTATTTATTTTATATGAATTTTTTTACTCATAAGTGATAACTTACTTATAAATAATTTTTTACATATAAGTTAATGTTTAATTTAAAAAATTAATTAAAACTTTAAGTTAATATCTTTTACTTATAAGTAAGTTTTACAATTATAAGTAAATTTTATACTTTTAGTGAATTGTTTTACTTATAAGTAACTTTCTTATATTTTGTAAGTGAATTTTGTCTTATGAGTAGTATTTTTATTTTATAACAATTTTTTTACATAAAAATGATTTTTTACTTATAAGTAATTTTTAATTATAATGTATATTTTCTTATCTTACAAGTGATATTTTACTTATAAGTATTTTTTAATTATAATATAATTTTTTAAATTATAAGTAGTTTTTAGTTAATATATTTTCAATTGGTTGAAAATAATTATTTTATAAAGGATAAAATTAGAAGAGAATATGAGAAAAAATCAAAACTCGCCGATTTGGTAGGTTGAGAGAATCGCTAAAAATTACACTACGCCGATTTTAGGTGATTTTTAAACCATTCAAAATCGATGTCCAAAAAAATTAACAAGCACCATTTTTCCAACACCTCATAAACGATACCATCGAAAATCGGTTAAAAAGGAAAAAAAAAACTCTCAAGCTGTCCCCAAGTGAATTTCTCCTACAAGAATTGAAATATCAAAGTTGAAATTATAGTGGATTTGTCTTCCAAGTTGAAATTAAAAGTTGTTCATATGGTAGTTGAATATTAATGAACATGATTAATTCTTTAAAAATAATAATTTCACATAATATACTTTAGATCTGATCTCTACAATCGTGAACTGTCAAGATAAACGAATGTCAGTCTCGATATTTCATAATTGTCTAGACAGAAATTTAACTATCTATCTAATCAATTTAAAACTGTCAAGTATAAGTTTTTCAAATGTGTATCGTGCACGCACTTAAATCGCAATATATTATTCAACATGCTTACGATTTTAGTTTGCTTACTGTTAGGAAACTTGCAGAGTTATAACATCAAAACATCAGCAAAAGCAACATATTTCCAGATCACAATATAAGCATAAAGAAATCGACAATAACAATCTCTTAGTTCACACAAACATATTAACATATTCTTCAAGCACAATAGTAAACATAGAGAATAAAAACAGTAAACTTGAACTACTAGAAGCTCAACTTCCATTGTTTCTGGCTTTGCAAATCACCTTCCAAAGAGAGTATAAGAACCGGCCAGAATCTCATCTTTATTGGCTTGGTGATCTAATCAAGAATCTACCAAATCAGCCAAGTTATCAAGCCCTAAACCGAAGCTAACCCTTACGAGAAACCACCTTCATTTAGCTACTATTTCAAGCCTAAAATGTAACACAAGGTTCTCTCAACAAGAAGCTAATGAAGGGAGGAGACAGATTCGACAGAGAAGGAAAAAGAAGCCAAAGTCTCAAGGAAGAAAGTCACTCTAAAAAGGAAGAGAAAGTCTTGCTCCAAGAAAGGAAACCCATGTGAGAATAATAGTACCAAAAAGTCAAGCCTAGAACAAAGTGAAGTGTCTCCAAGAAGCAATAGAAAATATCTCCCAAGAATTAATCGCAACCATCCAATTTATCCAAATGCCAAAATTGAAAGTACCACAAATCGAGTCAGCCTAATGGGTTAGGAGAACCACAAAAGTCCACATTCTTCACATTGATTCTCATAACACACTTTTTCGGTTGCAAATTTGCACATGGAAGAACTGTTTATCATAATCTCTCACTACCTGCAAGAAAAATTAACCAGTGTCAATATGTAACAAAGATAAGCACAATTTAAATTTTTCTACATGTAGAATTTTTGTCCCCATATCAAAGGGATTCCTGTCAGTATGAATCTTAAGAAGTTCAACTTCACCTTGAAACAGTTTCTCACGAATAAAATAATACTTCACCTCAATATGTTTTGATCTTTCATGATAAACATGATTCTTACAAAACAATAGAACACTTTGACTATCAGTAAACATAATAGGTGTATCGTGCATGAAGTTTAATTCTTTTAAAATTCATTTTAACCAAATACATTCCTTAATGGCTTCTGTTATGGCAATGTATTCTGCTTCAGTACTAGACAAAGTAATTGAAGGCTGTAGTTGAGATTTCCATGTTATATAGTTATCACATAGGGTAAAGAAGTATGCTGTGGTTGATTTCCTACTATCTTTATCATCGGCAAAGTCAGCATCAACATAGTCTTTAAGAGTCAACTTTTTAGATCTTTTCTCATACACTAAGCCTAGATTTAAAGTCCCAGCCAAATACCTCAAAAGTCATTTCATACCAGCCCAATACGGCTTACCAGGATTGGACATAAATCTACTTGGGAGATTGATGGAAAAAGCAAGATCATGTCTGGTAGTAATCGTAAAAAAACATGACAGAACCTATGGCATTAGCATAAGGAACATTTTCCATTTCTTTCAATTCAGACTTAGATTTAGGCGAATGAGCATGTGAAAAATTCATATGACTAGCAAGGGGCACATTCACAATTTTACTGTCTTTCATTCCAAATTTTGTCTCAACTTTGTTCAAATAAGCTTCTTGTGAAATAGTTAACCTATTTTTACCCATATCTCTTATTATCACCATCCCGAGAATCTTTCTGGCATTCCCTAAATCCTTCATATCAAATTCAGATTTTAAAAGATATTTTAGTTCTTTAATTTGAGACTTGCTAAGTCCAGCTAACAGCATATCATCAACACAAAGCAGTAAGTAGACTTCACAACCACTCTTCATGTCATTAAAATACAAGTAAACATGAAATTCACTTCTTTTAAACCATATGTTTAGCACATAAGTATCAAATCTCTTGTACCATTGTCTTGGGCTCTATTTCAGCCCATTCAATGATTTTTCTAACTTGTACACATGATCAGATTTGCTTCTAGCTACAAACCCTTGTGATTGACTCATGAAAATATACTCTTCCAACTCCTCCTGTAAAAATGCAGTTTTTACATCAAATTGTTCAAGTTTCCAATTGAATTGAATAACAAGAGCCAATATCAATCTAATTGTCTTGTACTTAACCACGGGTGAAAATAATTCATTATAGTCCACACCCTCTCTTTGAGTATAACCTTTAACCACTAATCTCGTCTTAAACCTCACATGATCATTAGGACTCAAACATTCTTTTAACTTGTAAATCCATTTACATGGAACCAATTTCTGATCTTTAGGTTTCTTAACAAGTTTCCAGGTTTTGTTATCACTCAAAGATTTCATTTCTTCCTGTATAGCTTTTATCCAATTTTCAGAATAATTCTCATTAACAGCTTCTTCATAAGTGGCATGTTCTATCTGTTCAAGGGCTTCACCTGAAACTAAGGCAAAATCAGTTAAGTTTAGGGATTCATATCTAGGATTAGGCCTGATTTGCCTTCTTGCCCTATCCCTGGTAAGCTGATAGTCTTAATTAGGCGGCTGATCATTAAAATGTTCAACTTCAACTAGTTCAATGTTATCTTGATGTTCAGTCACCTCTTTAGGTTCAGTTTTAGTTTCATGATGGGTAAGTTCATTATCGTCATTCCCAGGTGTCACGGGCTACAGCTTTGCTTAAGCTCCGTATTGTAAATATTTATTTAATTCGTAAAATAGTTAGAAAATAGACAAAGAAAAGTATGATTCTAGAGCCAAATGAAGTCTATTATAGGGGGTATTGGTCTTTCAAAACTATTTCAAGCTTACTAGTGTTTTCCCCCTGCACTAGCCATTTGTAATTTCCTGCTTTCGTTTATTGTAATGTCCTGCTTTTTAGCAATCAATGATCAGTTATTTTCCATCATGTTCAATTTCATGTTGCAAGCTTTCTTAAAATTGTAATCAAAATTTACTTTCGTCCCGACGCGATCGAGGAATAAGCGGAAGGTAGTCTAGCGGAGCAGACTACTGCTACACGGTGTCCCTTTCTGTGCTAAGAAAAGATTACCCGTGAAAGTTGGTATCAGAGCTACGGCTCAAGATCTCGTTAAGAAAGCTATGGAAACTGATCCAAATTCCTCGAACACCACGGAGGTGGTTGATTGATGTTCAAAAGAGGAACACCCGACAGCATTTGGAGGCGCTTGAGGTGACGAACACTAGGTTGTGTTTTGCCATGGAGAACCTCGGGGATAAGGCCCGAGGCGACACAGACGGAAAATCAGGAATTACGCATCCAACTGGATGAATGCCAAAAGGCATGCGCAGCTATGACTGAAGCTGTTGCTATCATACCTAATTTGCAGGATGAGATGGGAGCGTTGAGAACTCAGTTACTAGTTCTTCAGCGAGCGATTGGTAACGGACAAGCCATCGCACATGAGCCGGTGCATAGGCTTAGAATTTCAGAACCGTGTACCTACGGAGGTGCACGTGATGCTAAAGAAGTTGAGAACTTCTTGTTCGATATGGAACAATACTTTATTGCGGCGTCGATCAGGGACGAAGCGAGAAAGGTCACTACAGCTACCATGTATCTAGGTGGAGATGCAAAGCTATGGTGGCGAACGAAGTATGTTGACATTCAAGCCAACAGAATTCGAATTGATTCTTGGGATCTTCTCAAGGAAGCAATCAGATCTCAATTCTTCCCGGAGAACGTGGAATATGAGGCACGTCGGGCCTTACGAGAACTGAGACACACAAGCTCCATCAGGGAATATGTGAAGGCCTTCTCAGGGTATATGCTGAATATCAGAGATATGTCAGATAAGGATAAGCTATTCACCTTCATGGAAGGATTGAAACCGTGGATGCGCGCGGAACTTCAGGGACAGAAGGTCACTGATTTAAGCGCGGCTATGGGAGCTGCCGAATGTGCAAGCGACTATCAACCTGAGTCGAGAGAGGATCGACCTTCGGGAAATAGTCAGTCTGTTGAATGTGGAAGGAGACCTTACAGACCCAGCTCGAACTCAAATGGGGGAAAGCGTTACTCTCAAAATAGGGGAGGACCCTATCAAGGCAACCGCCAGAGTAACTCACCGAGAAAGTATCACAACAGCCGTCAAGGAAACCATAACGGCAGTTCCAGTTCTGACTGGAATCATGGAAAAGCGAAGGAGGGCAGATCTGATGTCGCTCCTAGATTGAAATGCTTTCTATGCGAAGGACCTCACCGGGTGGCAGAGTGTCCTCAGAAACGGATGGTGAATGCATACTGTCAACTAGCTGGGGGCTCAGGTTCGAAGCGAAATACCCCACAGGCTAGCTGTCGTGGCGACACCGACTCCGAAGGAGACGAGGATGTAATTGGTGTACTCTCACATTCGTGCAATACACTATTACACCGAACTACTAAAAGGGACGTCGGTCCCTCGAAAGAGCCGAAGATTGAAGAATCGAAGGCTCGCACTTGCAAGGCGAAAGGCCAAATGTACATTGATGTGAGGATCAATGGAAAGCCAATCAGGGCTATGGTGGACATTGGTGCCACGCACAATTACCTCGCAAGTTCCGAAGTAGAGCGGCTCGGACTTGCTCTGGAGAGAGGTAAGGGGAAAGTCAAAGCGATCAACTCTGTTGCTCAACCAATAGCGGGAATAGCACAATCAGTGCCGATCAAAGTAGGTCCATTCGAAAGAAGGACAAATTTGTCGGTAGTTCAGATGGATGACTTCAAGCTGATTCTCGGATTGGAATATCTGCGGGATACAAAGACAGCAGTGTTGCCGCATTCTGACTCCCTAATAATGATGGGGAGCAAACCATTCATTATTCCCACACAGGTTGGGAAAACTGGCGAGAAAAGGGTCTCAGCCATGCAACACGGTAAGGGTTTCAAGAGGAATGAACCCTTATTCTTATGTTCTCTTCGAATAAAGGATATCGAAGAGACAACCGGCTCTACTCCAAAACCTATCAACGGGTTTAAGGAATTCGAAGACATCATGCCGATGAGTTACAAAAGAAATTGCCGAAGAGAGCAATTGATCATGGGATTGGACTTGTTTCGGGCACTAAATCTCCCAACAAGACTCCATACTATACGGCTCAACCGGAGCTTGAAGACCTTCAGAAGCAAGAGGAAGGAGTGTTGGGAAGTGGGACTATGGTGGAATACACTTCCGCACTACCACAACATGCAGGCTCACTGGAGCCCCTTTCCATCCTGAATGAATCAGTCGAGAGTGGATCGACAAACTACATTAGTGGATTGCCAAGAGTTGAAAACTTTGGCACTATCATCATCAGGATGGATTGTTTATCTAAAGATCCAACATTCGACACAGCGCCCAAGTATGTATCAGCCGAAGAGACAGCTCAACTCTTCTTCAAGCCTATTATCAAATACTGGGGATTGCTTATCGTCAATGATCGAGATCCTCGATTTATTGGCACCTTTTGGACCGAGTTGTTCAAACTTCTTGTTTCAACTTTGAACACAAATGCTACTATTCATCGAAGATCAGACGGACAGACAGAGCAATTCAATTCTATGCTGGGAGACTATTTTCAGCACTTTACCTCTGCTTCGCATGAAATTCGAGTGAAACTCTCGGATGTGGCTCAGATGTGTTTCAATGTTCAAAAGAGCTCTTCTTCAGATAAGAGTCCTTCTGAAATTTCTACTGGCCAACAACCGTTACTCCTCCATACTGCAGAAACCGATCAGAAACAGTACTTGAAGTCTGCAGATTTGAAGCAACCAGTTCTTAAAGTGAAACTACCAGAGATAAAGGTTGCTGAAAATATTTTTGGCTACCAAACTACTCGAGCTTCAAGAAAATATCTTCAAGAGTACTTGGTCAAATGGAGCGGATGCAACAGCGAAAAGAATACTCAATGGCTCCGAGGACATCGCCAAAACAAATGGGGGAGAATGTCACGGGCTGCAGCTTTGCTTAAGCTCCGTGTTGTAAATATTTATTTAATTCGTAAAATAGTTAGAAAATAGACAAAGAAAAGTATGATTCTAGAGCTAAATGACGTCTACTCCCGTCATTTTGGTTTTTGTTCCGAAGTCTATTATAGGGGGTATTGGTCTTTCAAAACTATTTCAAGCTTACTAGTGTTTCCCCCCTGCACTAGCCATTTGTAATTTTCTGCTTTCGTCTATTGTAATGTCCTGCTTTTTAGCAATCAATGATCAGTTATTTTCCATCATGTTCAATTTCATGTTGTAAGCTTTCTTAAAATTGTAATCAAAATTTACTTTCATCCCGACGCGACCGAGGAATAGGCGGAAGGTAGTCTAGCGGAGCAGACTACTGCCGCACGGTGTCCCTTTCTGTGCTAAGAAAAGGTTACCCGTGAAACCAGGTGTAGGTGAATCAAGCTTGGTCAGCTTCACCTCAATCTGAACACTCATCTCAGTTTCAGATTTGTTAGCTTCATCAGTTTTCTGTTTTAGACATGGCATTTCAGATTCATTAAAGACTACATTGCTGCTGTTAATAATCTTAATGCCTTGAACCCCTAAAACCCATAATCTATAGCCCTTCACACCCTCGGGATACCCTGACATCATACTACTTGACAGCCCTAGGCTCAAGTTTCCCTTCAGACTGATATGCATATGTAGTACATCCAAACACCCTCAAGTGACTCGGATTTGAAGGCTCCCTCGTCCACAATGTCTGAGGAATCTTAAAGTCTATACTGCTGGATGAAGACCTATTAATCAAGTAAGCTGCAGTACTTGCAGCCTCAGCCCCAAAAGCTTTTTGGCAAGGCCAAAGCTAATCAACATGCACTTAACCTTGTTCATTGTAGTCATGTTCATTCTCTCAGCGACCTCATTTTGTGTGTATTTAACTGTTATGTGTCTTGTTGTCCCTTTCTGTTTACAAAAGTTGTCAAATTCAAAATTACAGAATTCAAGCCCGTTATCAGTTCTCAATGTTTAAAGTTTCTTGTCTAAATGATTCTCAACAAACTTAAACCAAATCCTGAATTTTTCAAAAGTTTCCGAGTTAGCCTTCAAAGGATAAATTCAAACTTTTCTTGAGTAATCATCCACTAAGGACAAAAAGTACTTACTTCCACCAAATGTGGAATGCTTCTCCGCACCCCATAGATCAGGATGGACATAGTCCAATGGTCGGCTAGTTCTATGAGAGCTAGCTTCATAGCTCACCTTATGTAACTTACCCAAAACATAAGTTTCACAGAAGTCCATAGCTTCAATGTCATCTTTTCCAAACAATTTCTGATTACTTAAAGATTTTAGCCCTTTAAGCCCAATGTGACTCATTCAGTTATGCTAAAATTCAGTTTTGTCTTTACTAACTGTAAGAAGATTAGAATCAGGTGGTGCTTCAGTTCTTCCCTCGAGATAGTATAGTCCATTCCTCTTAGGTTCTTTCATAACTACTAGAGATCCCATCATAATTTTCAGAATTTTATTTCCAGATTTGAAAGTATAACTCTCATCTTCAAGAGTACTTATGAAATGAGGTTCATCTTCAAATTAGGGACAAATCTTACATTTCTAAGTTGTGTGACAGCCCCATCATACATCCTGATGGCTGTCACCAATCCCAACCACATTCTGAGAATTATTATCCCCCATGTAGACTTTTTTAGATTCAAACCCTCTATAGTTATAGAACCAAGACCTTTCAGGACACATGTGAAAGGTGCACCATGTGTTTAGGATCCAATTTCTGTCAAATTCTTCCTCAGACACATTTAGGACATGTAAACTATCGAATTCAGAAACAACGACAGCATTATTTTGTTCATTGTTATTCAAGTCTTTTTGTTTCTTTTTCCAATCAAAGCAGTCTCTCTTGAAATGCTCTAGCTTTCCACAGTTATACCATTCTTATCACTTTTATCTTTAGATTTGGATCGCATTTTAAATTTTTCGCTTTCCTTTTTGTTCTGGAAGTTAAATTCTTTCTTTTTAGGTCTTCTCCTAACAAATATGTTTTCTTCTCTCGGATTAGATCTGTTCTCTCTTTTTAGTTCCAATTCTCTCGATTTTAAAGCATCTACAATAATGATTGTGAAAGAGTGTCCCTACCATATTTTATGGCATTTCTTATTTCTTTAAAAGATTCGGACAAAGAATTTAACAGTATGACAGCTAAATCCTCATCATCGAATTTCTTATCATTGTGAGCCAGACTCTTAACAATTATGTTATAATCATTCAAATTCCCTTCAACATCCTTCCTCGGATCCATCTTAAAACTAAACAACTTTTCCAACAGATATATCTTGTTAGGTAAAGTTTTAGTCAAGAATAAGGCATCCAAAGCAGTCCACAAAATTCTAGCATCTTTAGCATTATTAACTTGTCTAACAACATTATCAAATAGATGCGAAATTATAGAACTATATGCAATTTCATTCATTTCTTCAATTTCATCAGGTTTAGCTTTAACTCATTAGATAATTTATCAGGATCATCGAGAGCTTTAGCAACTCTCCGTTGGACCAAAATGGCCCTCATTTTCTATTTCCAAATTGAGTAGTCCCCCTTTCCATTGAATTTCGATAATTCAACCCTCGAACCCATTCTGGATTCTATAAAAGAGTGGTATGTACTCAAGGACATAACAGAAAAGGTTTTGAAAAAATCTTTTCCAGATAATCAATATAAAGCCGAAAGCACAGAGTTAAAACCAATCCAATCACGAAACCTCAGTGTGATGTATGTACAAGTGTGATCAAAAGCTCATGCAATACGCAGGTATATATAATGCAAGTAAGTATGTTTTCCAGGTTACAAATCAATTACAGGAATTCAATTACCAGAATTCACAAATAAGCAACCAAGAAATCATGCATAAAACCAGTAAGAATATCAAACCTAACCTACAGAGAGTTTGGAACAATCTTACCAACCAACTATTTGAAAAATAGTAACAATACCCTCAGCTCCTCAATCAAGCAAGCCAGCCAGAGTTCACCAAATCACTCAGTCCATTCAACAACATACACAACAAACAACACACTAGAAATTAGTGTCGAAATCTGAAAAAACAAGATGCCAAAAAACGTAGAACCCTAATCAGTAGATTAAATGAAGAATGCAATCAAACCCTAGATCAAAATCTAGCTCTGATACCAGTTTTGTTAGGAAACTTGTAGAGTTATAACATCAAAAAATCAGCAGAAGCAACATATTTCCAGATCACAATATAAGCATAAAGAAATCGACAATAACAATCTCTTAGTTCACATAAATAGATTAATATATTCTTCAAGCACAACAATAAACATAGAGAATAAAATTAGTAAACTAGAACTACCAGAAATCGATCTCAACTTCCCTTGTTTCTAGCTGAAAATGGAGGCTCATGAACATGCTTTGCAAATCACATTCCATAGAGAGTATAAGAACCGGCCATAATCTCCTCTTTATTGGCTTGGATCATCGATTCAAGAATCTATCAAATCAGCCAAGTTTTCAAGCCATAAACCGAAGCTAACCCTTGCGAGAAACCACGTTCATTTAGCTACTATTTCAAGCCTAAAATGTAATACAAGGTTCTCTCAACAAGAAGCTAATGAAGGGAAGAAAAGTCACTCTAAAAAGGAAGAGAACGTCTTGCTCCAAGATAGGAAACCCGCGTGAGAATAATGGTACCAAAAAGTCAAGCCTAGAACAAAGTGAAGTGTCTCCAAGAAGAAAGAGAAAATATCTCCCAAGAATTAATCTCAACCATCCAATTTATCCAAATGCCAAAATTGAAAGTAGCACAAACCGGGTCAGCCTAATGGGTTAGGAGAACCACAAAAGCCCACACTTACATTCAGATACGAGTGAATATTTGAGATTCGTCATTTAGCATAAGGACAGATTCGATAGTGCGACCACTTTGATGTTTGAACTTAGTAATTCATTAGATTCACAAAAATTAACAGTGTTTTATGGTATTTTTGTATATATCGTTGAGCACAGTTTGTGTTACATATGGTCTGTACATTAAATATGATCCAATTTGCTTGGTTTGTGTAAAACACAGAATAAGAATCAAAATCTTACTTTACAATTTTCGAGATAAAAAATACAATACAAATAAGGTCATCTCATTAAATAAAGAGTGATGCTACACATACAAGTGTAGCATCACAGGGGAGGGGGTGGTTCACTGTCAGGCAACTCACTATACATGGGGGTGTATTATTTTTCTTTTTTTCTAAAACATGTGGGGCTCGTTAGTGTGAGTGACCTGGCATGTCACTATGAGTTTGCTCCCTGCACTCGAAGCAAAACTCTTAAATAAATGCCAAAAAAACAAGTCGTATTTACACCACACAAAACATGCCATAGAATTATTCCTAATGAGTCACAAAATAAGTCACAACACACGTCAAAATACAAATTCTCGAAGATTTACACCACTTCAACTTTAATTGCAACATAATGTCCTTCCACAAATCGAATCTTACTTGCAACCAATCCTAGTATAGGGAGGCCTACTAGCTCTTGATGAAATTTTGATACACAAGGAGCGACATTACTGGGCATCTACCCTTGTTTCGGACAAATGATAATCAAATCTCATCCACAACGCCAATATAAACAAATTTCAATGTCACAAACGATGTAATGAATAGTGAATTCATTTAACAAATAGTTAATCACGTCAAACATATAACTATAGTATGAACATGCACAATTAAGTTAATCTCGATAGTTTATTTCATGTCATTCAAATTGTCGAAAATAGCAGAAGTTATCAGTCGAGATTGGCAAATGTTCTTAGCCATGTCAACAAGCTAAGCCGAACCACGAGCCGAAAAAAAAAAAAGATCAGGCTTGGCTTGAGTTTTTTTGGGCCCGAGCCGGCTCGATTTTTTTTAATGACAAATCTACATTTTTTAATTAAAGAATTTAAAATTTGTACGATTTATATGTATTATAAATTAAATAAAATTTGTACAATTTTTTGGGCACGAACCGAGCAAAGCCCGGCCAAAAAAATGAGGCTCGGCCCGAGCCTCGAGCCGAGCCGACGAGAATTTTTATCATCCCTAAATGTTCTCGTTAGATAAATAGTATAGATTGCAAAACCACCAAGTGAAACTTTTTGTGAAGTTAAAAGGATTTAGGGACACCACAAAACTACATTCAATTGTAAAATCAATTATTAACGCACGTGGGAGAAGAAGAGGAGGAGGATAAAATCAGTGACAAAAGCAACAATAAACCCTAATTTTCAAACCTCTCAAAGAATTGCAAGCAAACCCTAAAACGAACTCAATTCTTGAGACAATAAACTACTTTAGAATACATACTCTAATTTTCAAGCAAACACGCCACCTGTTAAAAGAAAAAAATACAACTTTCTAAAATAAATTATAACTTTTTGGGCAAACATCCAATATTATCAAATAAAATCAAAAAATTATCGAACAAACCTAAGTTCATTGTACAATGGGAGACGAACATACTTTGAGTTCCAAAATTAAGAGAAAATGATCAATTTTTTTGTCGAATGTGCTTTTGACGGTACAATTTTATTACTCTTTTATCAATTTTTTTGATAATAAGAAGAAAGACAAGGGAGAACAAAAGATATAGGGTCTTGGGAGGACGGTTATCATACGTGGGGGTGATGAGGATAAGGAATAACAATAACAACGGAGGTATTGGGAGGTATAGGGTGGGTTTGGAATGATTTTTCAAAATTTTGGTATCCTTTATTTGACATATCAAATCACTAATTAAGCCTTTGTCTTGGAGCACTTATTTTGCCAAAAAAAATCGATTCTAACATCACATCAAATGATCCCAAGCTATTGGGAATAAAGCTATAATTTGAGCGTTTGCTATCAGTGTGTGATGTCAGCAAATAACCAAATTACTCTTGTAAGCATTAAATGCTTGTTGACTTAATTCATCTAATAAAGAGCCGTGCTCCTTTGACCCGAGATTTAATCCGGGTCAAATCAGGAGCGTCATTGGTTTGACACGGGATCAAGCAGTTTTTTCCTCTAATAAAGAATAAATCTCAGGTCGAATCGAGGGCTTCATTGGTTTGACCCGGGATTTAATCCCGGGCCAAACAGTTTTTTCCTCTAACAAAGGATAGTGAAGACAATTCATCTATTAGGTCACCGTACACTATAGTCAATTCTAGGCAAAGTAGCTAGCTTTGTTGACTTCCTTCTCACATCGAAACCCATTTGCACTGTTCCAACGGCAAAAAAATTGATGAAGTAGTATGAGGAATTGGTGCCAGACAGGCACTAATATAGGACATTTAGGCCCTATTTGATTTGATTTATTTTCCTTGGAACTTGGAATTTCATTTCCTTTTCCAGCCAAATGAGATGTTTGATGTGCAAAATTCTGCTCGCAAAACATTTTCTTGGAGAGAGGCTCACGCGCCTCTTTTGCTTGATTTTGGGGAATTCATTTTCTCTACCAATCAAACACACTTAATTAACAATTTCCTGCAAAATAATTTCTAAGCAATTATTTTTCTTAAAATTCATTTTCTTTCCACTCATTTTTCACCTTTACAATCAAACAGGCCCTTAAAGAAGTTTCAGATTTCAAAAGGGTATAAATGTCCAAAAGTGACAAATGTGACAATATTAGTAAAAAATGACATTCTTGTTGGTGAATTAACGAAATTTGACATGTCAAGCAATTATATTAAAAAAATGGAGGGAAATAATATAATAATTTAGAGAGACTAGTGAAAAATAATAATAAACGTATATTGGGAGTAGTAAAATTAGAATTATGCTACATGCACATCTAGCATAACACCTAATTTGACATCCATATGAGTTGGCAGAATTCTATACATTAATTTTAACAACACTTTTTTCCAAATGATGGCCAGATTTTTGACACATAAGAGGGTGTCAAACAAGGTATACACAATGGGTACACACCTATCTTAATTAGTGTTAAAAATAAGAGGGTGTTGAAGTATTTAAAATTTTTCTCCATTTGAATTTACAATTGCTGTATAAATTACAAAATATACTCTTTAAAAATATAAAGTCTTTTGAAAATGCTCTAAGACTAGTAGCAAGGCTTAGTGCATAAGCATGACGGAAGTAGTTTTTCCCTTCAATGCACCGTCCCATGGTTCTTTTATACTCATTTCATGCCCTCAATTAACGAAAGCAAATTCGTTCAAAACCATGAACGAATTCAGAATTGGACTACAAGTCGGGCTAAAAAAAAATACTCATGAAAATTTTGTTTACATAAAAAAAATTACACCAAAAAATTGAAGTGGGGTGGGAACTGGGCCGGCCAGTCCCCCTACATCCGTCCCTGTTCAAACCTGATCTTTTTATATCTAATAACGAAAATCTGTGTGTACCATGACTTAATGTGATCTAGAGCTTGTTTGCATTTATGATCATTGGCAGAATCTACAAGAATGTAAACGAAAGCGATAATACGTAAACGATTAGGGTTGGGGGGGGGGGGGGGGGGGGGGATCATAAATGATCTGTTGAAAGAAATCAGAAATCACCGAAATTGATCAATGAAGCCTTGCTGAATTACGACTGCTTGTCAATAGAATTTTAAATGTTTTGGGCCAGTTGGATAGTGCTCAACTGCGTCCGGGAGTGACCTGATCTCCTTCAAATCATGGAGCGAAAACAAATTCACACTTAAACTTTATGAATTAATGGGTAGAATTTAGAGAACCAATCCAACTATTTGATGGTTATTTCAACAACACAAATGCAAAATTATGCTGCAGTATATGGTAAAACCAACATGTAGAACAAATACCCAAGCACCACATAACGTATTAGCCACGTGGTTTGCCGTCCAAACAGGCACAAGTATTTCTGAACGAGTTCTTACAACTCATGATACATTATTATGACATTGTTGCTACAAATACTAAATGTGACCACGGCAAATTCAACCAAAAAACAAGAAGCGCTAACATGTTTGTAACTACTCTCTCACATCCAAACTCGATGCTTGCAAAAAAATACTGCAGGAATAGCAGCGAAATTTCTCTACTTGGTGGCAGCCACCAAAGCCATGTGCTCAATCAGGTCCAAGACTCGGTTACTGCAAATAAAAAAAGGCCAAACAAGTCAAATCAAGTATTTATTGAACTACAGCACAGATTTTTGGGAGAGACTGTACCTGTAACCCCACTCGTTATCATACCAAGAAACAAGCTTCATGAAGGATGCACTAAGACCGATCCCAGCCTTCGCGTCAAATATGCTCGACCTGCATCAAGCAAGCAAGAAGAGTTTTACATGCAAGCAATGTCAAAGTCATCAAATTACATGAGCTCTTTTTTGTTGAATGGGGAGAAATGAGCAGGAATATGTACCTTGAGTCACCAACAAAATCATTGGAGACAACATCTTCATCAGTGTATCCGAGGATGCCTTTCAATGGACCTTCTGATGCATACCTGATTTTGAACCAGACAATTTGGCATCAGTTTTATGAAGAAACTGAAATTCCATTAGAACACTCGTTAAGAGTTAGAATGCCAGATAAGAGCAAAAGCAGAGAGATGGCATACTTAATGGCTGCTTTGACATCTTCATAAGAAGCACTCTTCTCAAGTCGACAAGTTAGGTCTACAACAGAGACATTAGGGGTTGGGACACGGAAAGCCATTCCAGTTAGCTTTCCATTGAGTTCTGGAAGTACTTTTCCAACAGCCTATGAGCTCAATCCAAAACATATCATCAGATATTAAATAAATTTGCAGATTAATAAATTTTTCAAATGGAGACAGCTGCATACCTTTGCTGCACCAGTAGAACTTGGAATGATGTTCTGGCTAGCCCCACGGCCACCCCTCCAGTCCTTCATCGATGGACCATCAACTGTCTTTTGTGTGGCTGGAGAACATTTATCAATAAGAAAAATTTACAGGATAAGCATAAGAACAATGACAACCTAATGAGAAAATATAAAGTATTTTGGAAATGTACTGTGTACAGAGGTGTGTGCACACAACGCATACCTGTCGTTGCATGGACTGTAGTCATTAAACCCTCTAAGATACCAAACTCCTCGTGAACCACCTGTGAAGGAAAAATAATTTGGAAAACAGGTTTAACGAATATAGCAATCTTCCTACACTGGCTTTCAAAAGAAAAATGATCAAATCATGCTAGAGGAGCCAGTCTTCGAAGAAGATAAGGAACCTAAAACACAAAAATAATCTTAACGGAATTTCTTGAAGAAGGGCTGGCACCTAGAACAAAAAGATAATCTTAAAAGATTCCTTTGTTTATTTAACAAGTAAAATTAACTGTGGTCCTTGAAATTAGAGAATGCAGTCCAACCTTGGCCAAAGGAGCAAGGCAATTGGTGGTACAGCTAGCATTGGAAACAATGTCCATGCTTGGCTTGTAGGTTTTCTCGTTTACTCCAACAACAAACATGGGTGCATCAGCAGATGGAGCTGATATTACAACCTTCTTTGCGCCACCCTGGAGAACAAGGTCAATAGCATTAAATTTGGGAGTTGTTCAGACGAGATTAGAGAAGACACGAAACAACTCTTTAACAAACCCTTTTATGTGCTAAGGCCTTGTCAATAGTAGTAAAAACGCCAGAAGATTCAACTACGTAGTCAGCCCCATAATCACCCCAAGGAATCTCTGCTGGGTCTCTGCACAAGGGATTTTGAATTAGCACAGGCAGACAAAAGGGTGAATCAGTGTGCTGATAAAGAACAGTTATCAAACTTCTGACACGAAATTCTGGTGATACCTTTTGCTGCTAATTTTAATTTGCTTCCCATTGATTTCCAAAGTGGATTCATCCACAACATTGATGGTTCCCTTGTAGGGTCCATGAGTGGAGTCATACTTAAACATGTAAGTCTGAAAGATTTATGAGCACATATTATTGCCATTCTTCAAAACATTCTAGGGGCAAATCACTTCTTGAAATGCAAGAAGGAAAAGAAGATATATAACCAATCAGTCACACATAGCAATACTCACCATGTACTTAGCATCGATAAAAGGATCATTGACTGCTACCACATCTATATCATCCCTGAAAGTTGCTATGCGAAGAACTAACCGCCCAATACGTCCAAACCCTGGAAGATTCAAATATGCTACAATTATTAAAGGAAGCTATTGACCAAATGAGCCAAAATATATTTAGTAGCCGAATGAGATAAGATATAACACGCCCTAAAATAACAAATATCCTAATAAAAAAGTGATGTGCATCCAGGAAAAAAGATGTGGTTGACGAACTTACCATTGATTCCAACCTTTGTTTTGCCACTGCTTCTTGACTCTGATTAGTGACATGCAAGAAATATAGCTTGTCAAACTCTTTATTACAGCATTAAAAAATAACTCTTCATTGAAGAATTGACTGCAAAAGCAGGAAAAGAATGAACTGTTGTGAGTTATACTTGGAATGGTTAGTGGTATTTCTGTTGCTGTTGCTTTAATAGGTTGAGAACAGCGGGTAGCAGACATCCTGCAGAGAATGGTATTAGCTTTCACAAGCAGTTAAGAGTAACATCAAATGTTAAATCAAATTAGAGAAGAAGAAACATAGAACTATGCATTCACTCAACCATAAGGAAGACGAATCTACAGAAATATTAGCACCAAAGATGCTAGACTGGAACTTCACAGAGTTAACATTGCTGCTGAGTCCATGGGACAATACCTAAAATAGAGAATACAAACACATTATTAGCAATAGATCTATCGTACACCAAACGAAAATGAGGACACAAAAGAATAGAAAGAAACTGATTAATGGAAATTATAGCCTGTTGAACATCCGAATTGGAATGGAGACTGGCATAAACATCAACAGAAACTCAAATTGAATTTGAAAATTTAAAAAAAAAAAAAGGGTAGCAGGGCAGAGCTATCTGATACTCCCTCCATCCCTTATGCCGACATTCTTTATTCTTGTCCCATTTATATAGTCATGTTTCTTTATTGAAAAAGTATCTGATTTGTTCGTTTACTAATATACCATAATTTAATTTGCCTAGTTATAACCAATTTCTCCCACTTCATCTTGAAATTGTACAAATTTTAATTTACCTTCTTGGAATTATCCAAATACATAAGCACATTTCCCACTTATTCTTGGAAACATGGACAAAAACACTATTATTTACACCTTTCAAAAAAAAAAAAAAACACTATTATTTACTACTTCCAACGATAATTTAATCATTAAATTTCTTTACTACTTTCAACAATAATTTAATCACCAGTAAATATTATTTACTACTAATAGTTGATAACTAAATAAGGGTAAACTAGGAAAATTCTTTGCAAAAATTGTTTTTTCAATAACATTGAATAAAATTTCTTAATATGTGTGAAAAACAAAATAGCTTATAAGTAGCCAACTTCCATGAATTCCATATTTGAATTGATATTTTCTTCTCTCGTTCCATATAACAGTTAATAAATACCATTCTATTGTCTTCTCTACGTTAAATTTTGCTGATCCGGCGAGTGAAAGATAGATATACCTCAAAATATAACTGCTAACTACTAGGTGAAATTAGCACAAAGTCAAAATCCATATCATACGGTAATTATTATAATGTAAAAACAGAAAAAAAAAATTAAAAAAAATATATATATATATATATATATATATAAACCGAGATATTCAGCTTAGTAATTCACAAGGAAAAAAACTTATAACAAATGTAAAGCAAGCAATCCTAGCTCATTCTCGACCGGTTACTGTAGGTCAAACGTAAATTACAAATAAATCAAAAGGGAAAGGAAGTGACCATGGATGGATAGGACGGACGGAAGGCGTCAGCATCGATGACAGGGGAGGGTGCAGATCTAAGGAGAGAAGAGAACGCCATTTTTTCCTTCCAACAAATGCACAAGCTGCTTCTCTTCTCTACAGTATTCGATTGATTGATTGACCGATCGATCGATCCGTACACTATATTATGAAAACGGCAAAACCCTAGAGAGGAAAGAAGAGGTTTTGGCCTTTGAAGAAAATAGCAGGCCAACTTCTTAAAACAAAAGGAAATATAACGAGAGACAGGAGATGGTCGATTAAATAGAAATGTTTCCCTGTTTCGGACGTTGGTGAATTTGTCGTCTTGTCCAGATTGGCCCTTCCTTGGTAGCCACGTCCTCCTTCAAACTGTTCTTTTTTGCCTTCTTTTGTCGATAATTTTTTCTTATGAGTATTCATTCACTCAAAGTTTGACACGATCACACGACGTGTGTTTTTCTTATGTAATATCGTCACCTAACATGATTTAAACGATTTAGGTAAAAAAGAGTGCAAGTGTGGAGCGTTGGTTTGAATTTTAAAAAAAAAAAAGATAATGCTAGTGGTACATTGGGGTGTCCATAATAAACACCTGGCACGCCCCTATTGGATGGAGTGCCGATCCACGGCATAAAATATGCAATTAATGAAATTAAAACAATATGCATTTTTTTTAATAAAAAAAAAAGTATAAAATAATCAAGAAATCAATTTATGAATAATTTTAGATCAAAAATTCAACATGATATCAAAACAAACAAAAGACCTTGGTTCAAGTACCATCATCTTCTATTTGAATAAAATTATCCATATTTTAGAATTTGTTGAGGTTGTGTTAAAGTATATTTAAATAATATACAAATTAAGTGATGAACTTTTGTGAAATTCGTGAATTTTCAAATATTTGTAGAATTAGTGTAAGTCTTCCATCGACTTTTATAAACTGTTATTTTAAAACTTAATTTTAAAGAAATCGTTTGACTTTTAATAACTTTCATTTAAAATAAAATTCACTCAAGTTTATAACAATAGTGATAATTTCTAACGTGAGAGGTGGACTTTCTATTCCCACTATTCCCTTCTCCTTTTCCATTTAATAAGAAATATTTTTAAAAGAATAAAAAATTCAAATCAGCTTAATTAGATAAATAAATAATCAAAGTCAACGTATATAAATATATGTTCAGTATGATAAATATGTCACTTATTTAAAAAGTAAATAATCGATCAATATATTTAAAATTTAAATACAAATTAGTCTTTTTTTTAATAAAATCTTGTAAAATTTTATTAAAAATGATTTTTTCCATTAAAAATTTGGATGGAGAAAAAACTTTTATACAAGAATTTTTTTTAATTATGATTTGATCTTTATTGTATGAAATGGGGAGAAATGATAAAAGATAGAGAGAAGAAAAATAAGAACAATATAATTAGCAGAAAAAAGATAATATTTTTTAATTACGACAAAAAGAGAAATATTAAAAGGATAAAAATTAACATTTTAAAAAATTGTGAAAGTGCCAAAGAATTTTGAGATTTTATTTCTTGCTTTCTATTAAAAGTTAGTATTCAGAAATTTTTTATAAAAAATTAATGTTATTTAATCTCACCGAAGTTGCAATCCAATTTATTTGGTGTTGATGTAATATTAAATGATAAGTGAAACTAGATGGCTAATTTAATTTAACATTTCATTTAACTTATCATCTATCGTCATTTAAATTGATATTGGAATTACATAGCATTATTTTCTTTATAAAAGCTTTTTAAAATTATTGATTACATATAGAGATTTAAATATATATATATATATATACTAGGTTTAAGCAACGTGCAATGCACGTTTGCTTAGTTATATATAATTTTTTTGGTTCATTAAATAATTAATGATGTAATGTTTATATAATTGATAAATAATTACACTTTGTGATATATTAATTTTAACTTGAATAGTATTAAATTCTAAATTAAAATGTATAAGTTTGTGTTTCGTACTATTATATTATATTAAATTTTGTATTTAATCATGAACTTTTATACATAATAAAATAATAGATAACATTATAATACAAAACTAAATAAATAATTTTTTTTTCTTCATTGAGTTCAATGTATCTTACCAAATAAACTATTAGCATTTTTAAATTGATAATCTCCACATCCATTTTGTTTTTTTTTTTAGTTTCATTTTTTCCTAGTGACTAAAATATAGTAGTACAAAACTTTTTGCATTTTCCATTTATTTATTAATAATGTTCTAAAAGGCGTAATGAGTTGTGAGATGTCGATGTTGAGAATCAAGAATCACAAGTTTATGCGTGTCAATACGAAGGATAAGCGTCATAATACGTTTCATATTTTTAATATTATTTTAATTATTTTTAAGACATTAAATATATTTTTATTTTAAAAAATACTTTTTTTCTATATTATAAAAAAAAAAAGATTTTTTACTATATCATAAAATCATCTAATATTTAAAAATAATACTTACTAAACATTTAATATAATACTATAATATTGCCAAATAGTGTTAGGAGAATTTTAATTTTTTTTATTAATTAAGGAACTAAACATGAGCATTAATCATAGGATTTAATAACGAAAAATTGCGGATTGTGATAATTCCGATATCTGAAAATGGAGATGAAGGGTTTTGGTTCACAATCGAGAATGATTTTGACGTGAAGTCCGTGGGAATTCAACTTGGGTCAAACCGAGTGCAATAAATACATAAAAATAATTTAAAGTAAATATATCTTTACTAATTAGATTCATTATCCTACAATTAGTCCCAACACTAAAAATTTAAAATAAATATGTTAAAATAATTTACTTTGTTAAATTAAAATATTTTAAACTTATAGAAAATAATATCTAACATTAATATATTAATAATCAAGTGCAATTTAAATTAAATTTGAAAATTAAATAAATGAAAGAATGAAAGTGAATATTACAATTTAATTAGTTGTAATTCAAAATCAAATTAGTCAATTAGACATACATTTTAAAATGATTTTGATGAGTATTTTAACTTTTTTTTTTGTCACTATCCCACATTGGAAATTTATAAAACTATTGGAGTTAAGAGCATATATAAAATGCACAATCCCACATTGAAAGTTTATGAAATCTTTGGAGATAAATGTATCTATAAAATGAGCATGACATCCAATACTTCTACATGGGCTTTAGAATTGTAAATTTTGAAGCCCAATTATGGAGTTAAATGATTTTTAAATTAAAAAAATTCTGTTAGTTTTTCCGTTAAATCAAGAAATTCCGTTAGTTTTTCCGTTAAACCAACAAATTCCGTTAAATACACACTTTTTATATATAGAAGATATAATATTGTGGCTTTTAAAGACTGTTTAAAAAATTCATACAAAATTCTACTTTGTACCCTTAAATTTTTCAAGGTTTTAAAAATTCTAATTAAATACACCCATTAAACCTCGAATCCGAGACGGGGCCCTCGAACCGTATACGTTGACGGTCCACTCTATAGTGCGCTGGGACTGTACAGTCTACCCGGAGAAAAAGCGTTAGGTGGAAAGGGAACAAAGCTAACACGTGGTCCAACAACTAAGGTATTTTCTGTTGAAAATGAGTGCATTTCTTTGTGAAACGCATGCTCTCGAATATTTTTATTTAACGATGTGAATGTGAGACACGTGACACATTCCTTCGACAACCCCGTTTGATGTACAAATTTTTTTTATATAGAAATTGTACATACAACACACACATGATGAGGTCCGCATAATTTTTATTTTTTTTTAATACATGTGAGGCCCGACCTCTTGTGAGGAGCCTATAAGGCCCCAGTCTTCCTTTAATTACAAATAAAATGGTCGTACAAAAATTTTGTTCTTTCAAGTGCTCCTATTAAAAGTAGTTAAAGTTGAACGTGCATTGTACTCCCTTCGTCTCAATTATATAAACTTGCTTCGTTTTTCATACCGATTAAGAAAGATTCTTTAATATCATTGGAAAATTAGTTTTTGCCAAGAACTTTCATAATTTACCCATATTTAATTTTCAGTATATAAAACTAAATTATTGTTGAAATTAAAAGAATTTGAAGAAAAAAAAAAAGAAATGAGAGTTGTTTCATGTTTCCAAGAAGTGAAAAATGTGTGAATTCGGATGATTTCAAAAGGTTGGCATATTAAGTGGGGAAAACTTAATAAGGGTGTATTGGTAAAAAAACACAACAAAATATTCTACAGTAGTAAACAAACCTATATATTTGAGACAAGAGAAAAATGAAACTCAACCTATATAATTGAAACGGATGGAGTATGTTATTTTGAAATACTTCAAAAATGTTGCAAAAATAATATTTGATATCATTTTTTATTGGTGGAAATTTAGGATAGAAATTAAAAAAAAAAAATTGTACTCTCAAAACTCAATTCTTATTATTCAAATTGAAAGTTTTGAATTATCGAATATTTAGATCCAACACGCAGAATTATACAATTAAAGTAACAAGTCACTTTTTAATCGTTTTTAAATGGTTAGATCAGACAATTCAATTTATCCTAAATTTAAATATCACGATCAATAATTAAAGCATTAAAGAACACCAAAAATGGTCGCGGAAAAACCCTAAGTAGGGAAAAACTTCAAGCACTCTGTCAGCCAATAATCTGCTATAAATCAAAGCAAACTTACATATACGTCACAGACCCGATTATACCGTAGAATTTCTGATTTCAATTCCTACGGTCTCCATTGATTCTACTGAAAGTGTGTTCCTTCAAATAAATTCCGACTCCTGATTTATACCTTAACCCTCCTAGACTCAGAGTCGATTTTGCATAGAGGAGAGTGAGACTCAAGCCTCGAGCCCAACTATGAAGGGGTCTTAGATTTTAGGCTATTTCATTCTTCCCTTTTTTGTTGATAAAACGTTTGGAATACTGTCGACTTTATTATTTGATTGTAATATATGTTTATTTATAATACATTTTATTTGTTATTTTATTGTTAAGTATTTAAATTAACAAGTTAAATATTGAATTCATAGTACAATTATAGATTTTGCATGTTTTCTACAATTTCGGGGCCTGATTTATGAAATTTGCCTCAAGCCCCCAATTTCACGAAATCGGCACTGCCAGACTGCGTGCTCTTGAAGTCAGATCTCGACTCCTGATATCTCACTTTAATCATCCTGAATTTTTGCTTCTGCAACAGTTCCCGGTCCCTGGTGTCGATTTATGTTTGGCGGATTAGGTGATTTGGTATTTGATTAAAAGATCTTGAGTGTTTTGATACGTGATTTTATATGAAACAATATGATTTGATCAACAAAATATGATTTGGAAGAATTTATGGATAAATGAAATAACTTTATTAAATGAAAGATAAAATTAAATAATTTATTTAATTGTATTTATTATTTGATGTCACGTTAACGTTAATGTTAGTGGGACTAGCTTTATTCGATTGGAAAATCATACAGGAAAGGTTGAGAATCCCAAAGCTTCAAACCATCAAAAAGGGTCCGTCCGCCACCTTTGCTAGGAAGTAGAAACCCAAAGTCCCTAACCAAAATCTGAGTCACGAAATTAGCAAATGACAAATTCTACAATCTCCTTAATTCGAAAATCGTCAGAGAACCCCAAATCTCTACTGTAACATTCCATAATATTAATGCAAACCTTGGAGAATTTTTTGCATTTTTTGGGAATTTTATATGATTTTATTGAATTTCGTCCATTTGGAAATAATTTATAAATAAATAGAAATGAATAGTGGATAGTACTTATGGATCAACTGAAATATATAGTTGAAAATTAAGGTCGATCATTTATAAATTATTTATAAATTTTGTTAAACAGAGATTGAGTTTTAATTTTAATAACGATGATAATATAAACTTTATAATTACAAAATTTATTATAGGTTAAATTATAAATAAAATTGCAATTGCGCAAAAGTATAAATAGTGGTTAGATTATTACTTTTTTTCGAAAATTTTGAAAGATTTCCAATTAGGCAACTCGACTATATTGAATAATTTGCCTACAAATAAAATTTTAAATGCTTTTAGATACGTATAAATTATGATGAGACTATAGGATTGACCCAGACACGATTGGTCACATATGGGGCATCAATCAACGCAAAAAGATCGAGTTCGGGGTGCTAGGTTCGACACTCTGGCCAGGGAGACCCCAGTTTGGACAAGTTAGATGAGTGTTTGTTCTTACATTCATTGAACTGCATAGTTGTTGGTAGGTATTGATGTTATCACTTGCAATATAAAACTTGATATTATCATGTGATTTATGTGCTTGTTGGCATGGATAGTGATGTGCCTACGGCGTGAAGCATAGGTACTCTCATTTATGTTGGATATCTAGACTATTCTAACAGTCACTCTAAGTAGCCAAGTATAGAGGGTTTGGGTTGGGTTGGGTCGATTTTTGCCTCAACCCAAATCGAACTCAGCATGATCGGTTTGATCATAATTTAACCCAACATAACTCGTGTAAAGGTTGAAATTCAACACAACCCAATCAAGTATCGGTTGGGTTGATCGGTTTGTGACAACTTGTTAACTAAGATTAAAGTAGGCGGGTAGGATTGGACAAATTTATAATTGACTCATGATTTATATATGAGGTCACTATAGTTGAAATGACCAACAAATCTGAATTATTTTCCCATTTCCCGCTTCGAAATGTTACAATGACAAATTAATATTAAATTATACGAAGCCAATAAATGTTTTTGGCAATTAAAATATTTTTGTATTAAATGTGTATTTGCTTATACTATTTTTCGTAAAATGCATTCTATCCAGGTCTTATAATATTATTCTAAGAGTTTCCATATTTTATTTCATATTCAAGGCTTCTCGTGTATTGCGTTTGCGTATATAGAACCTAGTTAATTAGTAGTATATAATTTGTGTATGGTTTCCTCAAACATGGAACAACTATCATTTCTTCTTCTTCTTCAAATTCTTTATTAATTCTAACAATAATTCAATTTTACATACTGAAAATTAAATAGGGGTAAATTAGGAAAGATTTTGACAAAAATTAATTTTCCAATGACATTAAAGAAGTTTTTTTAATCCGTGTGAAAAACGAAAGTTTAGTCTCCAATATATATCATAATTATTTATGCAGAAAACTTAAATAGAAGAGAAAACACAAAATATTCTAAAAAAATAAAAATCTTCCAAGTCATCGTACAAAATTACATGTCAAATAAATTTGTCCCAAATTTCAAATAAAATGAACGACCATAACAATCATATATGCTGGCTAAATCAATTAACATAAATCTACAATTTAAAATTTTAGGACATAATGTTGACATGTGCGTAATAATTATCCCTTGACTTTATTCGATAAATCATTCCATGAACAGTAACTACAACTACAATAAACGGGTTATTAAACTAAAATTCTATTTAATTAATTTAAATATTTTATTATATATAATAGGTGATAAATTATATGTTGGCTCCACTTATGTAAAATAAAACATACGAAAATGCATAATTAAATAAAACGTGAAACCCTAAATAAAATATCCACAACAATAAAACAAAGTTTAATGCTGAAAATAAATAGGTCTTCTCATATTACACCGAATTATTCCTCTTTAGTGCCAAAAATTTCAACACCACGACTGCACCTCATCGGCTGTTGACCAATGACCCGATCTAACCTCTGAGGTGTAAGGAAAAGAGTGAGTACACGGGGATACTCAACAAGATATAAACGATGCAATCTTGAATAAAAATTTTGGAACATGTGTCAAAAATTATCATACTGTCATCATATCTTTAGAGACCGGCAATAGTTCGTATCATTTGCACATGAATGACCATATCATTCATATCACAACATATAATAACATAATTTTAACTTTCATAAGCATAATAATTCATCAACATGAAAAACAAATTAAACGGGATAGAATAAACTGCACCTCGTTATCCTACCTTGTTAGATCAAATTCTTGAAAGATAAAATCATAAAATTACGTTCCACATTTTTGTTTGCCTCTATGATTTTTGTGTAGAAAAGTTATAATAGAACTCTATAATAGTATTGAACTTCGTGTAGAAATTGACATGACTCCAGCACACGTTTCTATCCATATGAAATGACATATCTCAACCAACCACTTAGTGGGACACTTGGCACACTGGTAAAATTTTCACCAAAATATAAGGATGACCATTTGACTCATTCTACAACAATTCTACCATAATTCCCATCATATGGCTTCTCATAAATTCCTCTCTCTTTTAATTTTAATTATTATATTTTCTTTCTGTATTTGATAAAATCAATTACTAATTACCCACAACTTGCTTTAACACGTGTCAACAATTAAAGTTTCTAAACTCATTAAATAATTCAATTAAAATACAATTCAGACAATATCTTCAACCTCGACATTTTGGGCTTCGCTAATCCAAATTATCTTTTTCTCAAGCCTAATATGTATAATTAATTACGATCTATCCAACGAGTCCGATATTCATATATTTACCATTGCTCCATCAATATCAAAATATTTGACACAATTAAAAATTAAAAATTAAAAATTGAATATATCACTTTAGTTCCTAACTTCAAAATATTAAAAATATAGCATATAAAAAAATTTGGGACTTTGCAATCTCCTCTCCTTAAATATTTTTCGTCCTCAAAAATTACCTTGGCTAATCGAAAAGTTCTGGATACTTTGTCGTAAGCTCATCTTCCTTCTCCCAAGTTAACTCGTCAAGTCCATGATTTCTCCATTGGACTTTGACTAGGGAAACTTCTCTATTTCTGAGTTAGTTCACCTTTTTATCCAAAATCATTATCGGAATTTCTTCATGTGATAAGTCTTTGTACCTCCAATGTTTGATAATTCACTGCATGATTGAGATCATGAACATATTTTCTGAGCATCGAAACATGGAACATATTATGCACTACTACAAGTTTAGGTGGTAAGGCAAGTCGATAAGCTACGACACCAATCATTTCAAGAATTTTGAAAGGTCCAATAAACCGTGGTCTCAACTTCCCCTTCTTACCAAATCTCAAAACACCCTTCATTGGTGCTACCTTTAGAAAAACTTTGTTGCCCACAACAAATTTCAAATCTTTTCTTCTACCTTCAACATAACTTTTATGTCGGTCTTGTGCTGTTTTTATTCTTGTTCTAATCTTATCAATCGCTTCAACAATTTGTTCGATGATTTTAGGACCCAAAATTCTATTCTCTCCGATTCTGTCCCAATGGATAGGAGATCTGCATTTCCTACCATAAAGAGCTTAAAATGAGGCCATGCCTATAGTGGCCTGAAAACTATTGTTGTAAGCGAATTCCACTAATGGCAGATGTTCTCTCCAACTACCACCAAGATCCAAAACACATGCTCTCAATGTATCTTCAAGAGTTTGAATGTTTTTTTTCTGTTTGTCCATCTATATGTGGATGATAAGCAGTACTAAACTTCAGTTCCGTCCCCATGACTGCTTGCAAGCTTTTCCAAAACTCTAATGTGAATCTCGGGTCTCTATTTGAAACAATGGTGACTAGAACTCCGTGCAATTCAACTATCTCTCTGATATATAACTGTGTGAGTTGCTCCTTATTAAAATTTACCTTGATTGGTAGAAAATGGGTCGACTTCGTCAAGCAATCAATCTCTACCCAAATAGCATTGTGACCTCTTGCTGATCTCGAAAAACCTACTATAAAGTCCATCGCTATGTGTTCCCATTTTCATTCTGGAATATCCAACGATTTCAGTAGTCCTGATGACCTTTAATGTTCTGTCTTAACCTGCTGACGACAATATATTTCTCCACGAACAGAAAAATTCCCCTCTTCATGTTTCTCCACCCAAATGTATCTCGAAGATCTCGGTACATTTTGTACCGCCAAATGTGCAACATAAGGGGTGGAGTGAACCTCTTCTAATATCTCGTTCCTTATGCTCTCATCCTTAGGTACACACAACCTTCATTTAGAAGTCAGTGTGTTTCTACAGATATCTCAAATCCTTTATGTTTGTTTGTACCATCCTCAGCCTCAATCTTCTACAAAAATGGATCTTTATCTTATGCTTCCTTGATTCGATTACGAAGACTAGGTTAAATCATGAACGCTTTTATTGTTGATGTAGTCTGGGCCGATAGAGTGATGACTTCTAATCTCAGTTTCTTAAAGTCTTTTATCAAGTGTTCCTGCACTATGGGTAGAACTGCTAACTGCGATCCCGTCCTCCCGCTTTAAGGCATCCATGACTACATTAGCTTTACTCGGATGGTAAAAGATTGCACACTCATAATCCTTCACTAATTCCAACCATCTTCTCTGCCTCATATTTAGTTCCTTCTAGGTAAAGAAGTACTTGAGACTCTTGTGGTCTGTATAAATTTTGTACTTCCCACCATAGAGGTAATGGCGCCATATCTTTAGGGTGCGAACTACCGCTACAAGCTTCAAGTCGTGCGTTGGATAGTTCTGTCCATACTACTTCAACTGTCTCGAGGCATAAGCAACCGCTTTTCCATGTTACATTAGAATACAACCCAAACCCTGCTTGGAAGCATCGCTGTATTTTACAAATCCATCAGAGCCTTTAGGTATCGTCAATGCAAGAGACGAAACTAATTTCTGCTTGAGTTCTTGAAAACATTTTTCACATTTTTTCGTCCACTGAAACTTCGCACCCTTTCTAGTCAACAGAGTCATTGGCCCTGCTATTTTTGAGAAACCTTCAATAAATCTTCTATAATAGCCAGCCAATCTCGAGAAACTGCGAACTTCACCCACATTGGTCGGTCTACGCCAATTTGTCATTGCTTCCATTTTAACTGGGTCTACCTCAATACCCTGAGCGGTAACTACTGGGTCCAAGAAAACCCACTCGATCGAGTCAAGATTCGCACTTTTTGAATTTGGCATATAATCATTCTTTCCTCAAGGTTTCGAGTATTACTTGAAGTTGTTCTTCATGTTGTTGACTATCTTTGGAGTCCACCAATATGTCGTCAATAAATACTATGACGAACTGGTCTAGGTATTGATGGGACACTCGGTTCATTAGATCCATAAACATAGCTGGAGCATTGGTCAAACCAAAAGGCATGATAGCGAATTCATAATGTCCATAATGAGTCCGGAAAGCAGTTTTCGGTATGTCACTTGCCTTAACCTTCAACTGATGATACCCTAACCTTAAGTCGATTTTCTAAAGCGTTGTTGCACCTATTAACTAGTTGAATAAATCTTCTATTCTTGGCAGTCGGTATCTATTCTCGATAGTCAGATGATTCAACTACTTATAGTCAATACACATCCGCATACTCTCATCCTTTTTCTTTACGAAAAGAACCGGAGCGCCCTAAGGGGATACACTCTGTCGAATTAAACCTTCCTCCAACTGTAAATTCAATTCTTGGAGTTCTTTCGATCCCACTCAGTACAGGGCCTTAGATACCGGTGCAGCTCCGGGAACATAGTCAATTGTAGATTTCACTTGCCTGTCTTGTGGAACACCTAGTAGATCTTTTGGAAATACATCCGCAAAGTCTAGCACAATGTTAATATCATTAACGGTTGTTTCTATGTGTTTAGAACCGATGATATTAACTAGGAATCCCTAACATGACTCCTTCTACAACATCTTCTCCGCTTGTAAAGCCGACACAAGACGAGGTAGAGACTTGGACTTTACTATGTAGAAACAGAAATCTTCCTCTCATAGTCTATGAAATAATACTTCTTTCTCATGATATTGAATGGTCGCATGACTGAGTCCCAACCAGTCCATGCCTAAGATAACGTCAAAATCTTTCATCTCTAAAAGCTATAAGTCCGCCTGTAGTACCTTCCTGCCAATCTCTAACTTTATAGCCTTAGTCATCTGATTGGTGCAAATAGTTCTTCCTGAAGGGATGCTAACCACTAATTCATAATTCGTTTTCACACATGCAGTGTTAGACTTAGCGACAAGGGATGTAGAGATAAAAGAATGAATAGCACCAGAGTCGAAGAATACATAAGCAGGTACATCAAATAATAACAGGATACCTGCTATCACATTCGGATTCGGATTCACCTCATGTTGATTCAGTGCAAAAACTTGAGCATTCTCTTTCTTGTGTTTGTCATGTTCATCATCCTTCTTTTTTGGAGGCTCTGTACAGTAAAGAGCATTGTGTCCTGGTTTACCACACCGAAAACATATGTTCTTTCCAAGTAAGCATTCACTTCCGTGGAGTTTATTACATTTAGGACAATATTTAATACTCCCACTTGTCCCACTATTACGAACTCATGGGCTTGGTCTTTTATTCTGCTAGTTACTTCTGTCCTTACTTTGATCATTTCACTTTCTTTTTACCAATAACTCCTTGCTTTGTTGGGCATATTGTTCAAATGTTGTCCTCCGATAAAAAATAGCATGAGCCATCTCTAACATTTCATGATATGAAGTGAAACAATGGGACATAATAATCATCACGATCTCTGGGCATAGTCCATTTTCGAACCTCCTGGTCTTCTTAACTTCAGTATCCACCAAGTGCAGGACATATCTAAAGAGTTGCTCAAACCTCCTCTCGTAATCAGTAAGCGACATGTTTCCCTGTCCGAGTTGCATAAACTCTGATTCCTTGAAGTCTCTTAAAGCCTGTGGGAAGTACTTTGCCATCACTTCATCCTTAAATTGTTCACAAGTCAGGTTACGTTGCTGCTCTTCGGTTCTAGTGCATGAGACAAATTCCCACTAGTGACCAGCTACTCCAATCAACATGAGTTATGTGCATCTGTACAAGCAATGAGTCGAAAATATACGCTCCAAGCCTCTTACCCACTCTTTGACAGCCAGTTGGTCGGAATTACCGTCTAGAAGGCTTGTACTTGCAAAACTGCTCAACCACTGAGACGACTCTGAGGATAGATGGAGATGCATTCTGTTGTGGTAGCGCATTTTGGGATGAAGGTGCTTGATTCTACATGCTAAACGCTTCTACCACTCGTAATAAATCACGCATCAGATTCATATATGTAGGTGGGGCCATTTCCTAAAATTTAATACCAAATCACTGTCATATACTAGTACTAAGTCTGACATGTTATACCTATATTATCGTAATGCATATCATAATTTTAGTGGGGAACCAAACATGCATGTTTTTAAAAAAATCTTAAAAGATGGGGAATTTAAAATATTTAAGTTATGCGAAACGTCTAAGTACATTCATCATCTAACCCTTTTACATACTTTAGAGTCGTCGGATGGTGGTCGTTGAGTGCCAAAGATCATTCAGATTCTTACATATTTAAAAACTTAAATAAAACTTTACATCACATCTTTAAATTTATATCTTGAGAAATTATAAATAAATAAATAAATAAATACCACGTAAAGTTAAGGTTAAACACATGTGTGTTTAATACACATAACAATTAAAATTAATATATCATTTAAAATAACAAATCATTGTTCACGGTGAACAGTGACCCGTCACCGCTCATCGTGAACAGTGATGTGCACGCAAATATTTTTTTACGCCCTTTTGATTCCAAAATAAATAAAACTGAATCAAAGTCAATCTAAATGCATGCATACAGTGCATAAGCATGTCCACTTAAAAGATATACACAAGACATAGATGTACATGGAAATCATAAACATGTGATTTTGCAATTAATACCTTGCGTATAAATCAACTTTATCTAATTTAAAATTTTCAATACCCAGGGCTGGTTCTTTATAACTTTTAATCCGATTAAAATTGAAAATATAGTCATTATTGAGTCTCACTCGTCTAATAAAAGTCAACAATAACGACTAATTTTTTAATTTTAATCCAATTTTAATATCTACCGAACACACCCCAAATATCATAATTATAATTAAATTATTTATTATTATTTGAAGTCTACAAAATCGATTTTATAACTATGTGCTCTGATACCAAGCTGTAACGACCTAATTTTTTTTAATCTGAAATCGCTACCAAATTTTTTTTTACAAATATAATAACTAATCATTTAAATTGCATGAAGACCCTGAACTAATTTGCCAAAATACTCACTGTTTGGTTAAAACACCAAATTAACATGTGCAAAATTAAATGTGAAGTAGTATATTAATTTAAGGTTAATACACTAAATAGTCACTGAACTTTGTCCAAAGTTCTCATGAGATCACTGAACTTCAAAACTTCCTTAATTAGTCACTGAACTTTTCATAAAGTTCACAGGAGGTCATCGATCTTTTAAACTACCCTAAATAGTCACTGAACTTTTCCAAAACTTCCCTAAATAGTCACACAACTTTGCAAAAAGTTCTTAGGGGTCACTGAATGATTGATGTATGGGGTCCCAATTTGCAAAGTTCGGTGACCTTTTAGGAAGTTTTAGCAAAGTTCAGTGACTATTTATGGTAGTTTTGAAGTTTAGTGACCTCCTAAGAACTTTTTGCAAAGTTCAGTGGCTAATTAGGAAAGTTTTGAAGTTCGGTGACCTCTTGGGAACTTTTGACAAAGTTCAATGCCTATTTAGGGTATTAACTCTATTAATTTACTATAATCTTTACAAAATCATGATAGTGACACATTATCTATTCTCTCTCTCTCCAATGAGTGGGACATGGCATCAAAATTCACCCAACTTTATATCATTCGAGAACTGCTGCACTTACCGCCAATTTACAGTCCTCTCTAATGAGTGTAGGCTTTGATAATTAATTTATCCAGAAAACTTAAATAGCAAAGAAAACACAAAATATTCTAAACAAATAAAAATCTTCAAGTCATCGTACGAAATTACATGTCAAATAAATGCGTCCCAAATCTCAAATAAAATGAACGACCATAACAATCATATATGTTGGCTAGATCAATTAACATAAATCTACAATTTAAAATTTTAGGACATAATGTTGACATATGCGTAATAATTATCCCTTGACGTTATTCGATAAATCATTCCATGAACAGTAACTACAACTACAATAAACAAGTTATTAAACTAAAATTCTATTTAATTAATTTAAATATTTTATTATATATAATATGTGATAAATTATATGTTGGCTCCACTTATGTAAAATAAAACATACGAAAATGCATAATTAAATAAAACGTGTTCAAGTCCTAAATAAAATATCCACAACAATAAAACAAAATTTAATGCTGAAAATAAATAGGTCTTGTCATATTACACCGAATTATTCCTGTTTAGTACCAAAAATCCCGGCACCACGACTGCACTTCATCATCTGCCGACCAACGACCCGATCGAACATGTGATGTGTAAGGAAAATGGTGAGTACATGAGAATACTAAGCATGATATAAAATAACGGTGCAATCTCTAATAAAAATTTCAGAACATGTGTCAAGAATTATCGTACCGTCATCATATATTTAGAAATCGACAAGAGTTCTTATCATATCATATTATTTGAATCGGAACGATCATATCATTCATATCACATCATATCATAACTTCATCTCTCCTTTAATTTTTATTATTATATTTTCTTTTGGTATTTGATAAAATCAATTAATAATTACCCACAACTTGCTTTAAGCCTTTAGCACGTGTCAGCCATTAAAGTTTCTAAACTCATTAAATAATTCAATTAAAATACAATTCAGACAATATCTTTCAACCTCGACATCTTGGGCTTCACTAATCCAAATTAAATTTTTCTTGAGCCTAATATGCATGATTAATTACGATCTATCCAACGAGTCCAATATTTATCATTGCTCTATCAATATCAAAATATTTGACACAATCAAAAATTGAAAATTTAATATATATGTCACTTTAGTTCTTAACTTCAAAATATTAAAAAAAATAGCATATAAATTTTTTTTGGGACTTTACATTGCACGGGAACATAAATATGCCAAGCTCTCATCCAACCTCTATTTTATACAAGTGATCTAGACAAGCACTCATTCACTCGTCTCTATACTGTGGTCGACTGGGAAGAAATAGAAACTTATCATGATTACACTTTAAATTTTACTGAGATACTTCATAGGTCGGTACACGTATATTGATCATGATGTTGAGTGATGAGGATATGACTTGATCGTGTATATATTGTGAATAGTTTGTCTAATGATCAACGATATCCTTGTACACCACTCCATTATCCCTTTTTGATCGGGAAATGAAGAGTCCGGGACCAATTATTTGAGTAATTGTGATCAATAAATTGGTTATGATCAATAAATAATATAAATATATAATTTACGATCAATAAATAATATGTGATACTAATAAAATGTGAGATTGCTATTAATTTTATTGTCGTGACTTGTAATTTGTTAAATTGTGATCAATTAATATGATAATTTGTGACGGTGAAATAAGTTGTGACTTATAAAATTTATGATCAAAGTCGATAAATAAATTGCCAATATAATTTTTTTATTTCTAAACAAGAATAATGTATGACCAATTAATTTGATAATGTGTGATCAACAGATAAGTTGTGACCTATAAAATTAAAATTTGTGATTTATAACTGTGATGTTCTGTGATTGTGACTCGTACATAATTGTGATAAATTAATAAAATGTTTTTAGTTATCTATTTAATTAATAAAATTTATTTATGATGTGATTTTATTTTGAAACAAATTTCATAATTTTGAAATTGTATGTTTCAAACCCCTTAGATATGTATTGTTCTCTTTGTAAAAATAATAATTTTATATCCGTTGATTTTTTTACTTTTGTCTTACGTGACATTTTTACCTTTTTTAAATTAAGCTCGTGTTGAGTTTGAGAATAGATTTTATAAAAAAGTAATTTGTGAATACTTAGTTGAAAATCAGGAAAAGTTTGAGTTTATGTATAAAATTATTTAATTGGAGAATGTGTTATTAAAAATGAATTTTAAAAAATGAGACTAAAAGATGGACAAATTTTAAAACAAAACAAAGTTATAGGTATTTAAGAATTTATAATGCTTTAAATAAATAAATCATTTTCTTACAAAATGCGGATATTTAGTTAAATAAAAACATAATAAACATAGGAGATTGCATTATAGTGTTTTTTTTTGGAGGGGGGGGGGGGGGGGGGGGGGCGTTTATAGACCATATATGAGCATTAAAATTTACATCATGGTATACAATTTAGTTTTTTCATCGTATATATATTTTTGGTCTTGTTGTATTTATTAGAACAAAGATCTTGTGTGCAAATTGAGGAATTGTCTTTTTTTTCATCGTATATTTATTTTTGGTCTTGTTGTACTTATTAGAACAAAGATCTTGTGTGCAGATTGAGGAATTGTCTCAATTCTCGATAGTGATATCAGAAAGTCATGTCGTTCTAAATATTGGAGCGCAAAGAAGACATGACAAGTGTTGAATACAACCTAATTTTTTTTTATGAAAGACCAAACACTGTCGGGAATTGACAACCAAATTCAAGCCAAGGTTTTTCATGATAATTGCTTCTTTTTCTTTAATTCGTAAATCCGCCATGTTGTATTCATAATTTATCATGCGAAATAATCTCATTATAGCATTTGTTATGAGAATTTTTCTAATTTTTTTTTTTTTTGGGTAACTTTCAGATTTTGAAAAATCGGCAAGCTCGTGAGCCGACTTAGCTCGTGATGAGCCCAAGGCATGAGTCAAACTAAGCCTCACTTTTGGGCAACGAGCCATGTTTGACTTGGCTCGTGGGCTCTAAAGCCCAAGTCCATGTAGAAAACAAGTCGAGTCTGAAGTTTTAAATTCACAAAATCTCAAAATTCTAAAAAATATAAAAACAGGTAAATGTTTGAAGAAGTTAATGAAATCGAGTCCCAACTCATCTTTTATTATTTCAAAATTCTTTTTTCTATATGCTCATTTTTAACTACACATTCACATAATAAAATATTCTATACGTAAATTTAATTTTTTTTTTTCTATTTTTAAATTGCACACTTTTTGAAAAATTATTGTTTGAAACTAGTTTTTTTTCCAAAAAAAAAAAAAAATAATAACCAACAAACATGGGTTGAATTGATAAAATCTTAATATTTTAACGCATAAGTATTGATCCTCAAGTTTGATCACTAATTCATCAGTTCGATCACTGAGCCAGTAACCCAATGAACTCAATGTTCGTGTCAGACCTAGACTATAACATTGAAAGTTTTCATTCCAGTAAGGTTTCACTTGTTGAAAATATTGTTCAAAGTTGATAAAAAACGGCTGTGGAATGAAAATCAATTTTGGAGGCCAAACTTGGTTGGGTCGCATAGGCCAAGGCAAAGCTTTTAATCTTTGCATAGCGTTGAACTATGCGGTTGCATAGTATAGAACTATGTGACCACGTAGAAAGCCAAAAGAGTCGTTAGTGACCGTTTTGTTCAAATATTTTGTTGCTTTGGAGGTTTTTTGGCACCACTCCGTATGCCCATATCTTTGACTGTGTGTGTGTGTGTGTGTGTGTGTGTGTGTGTGATCATTACAATGATGTTGAAAACATACAAAAATTGTTAAGATGCAAAGGAACACTCTAGATTGATAGGAGGTGAAAGGCGAGAAAAACTGAATTCTTTCAATTGAAAATGAAAACGTGAACTTATAATGAATGGAGGGAGCCTATATATACAATTCCTAACTAATAAAACAGAATGAAAAGAGGTGAATTGACATAAATAACCCTATGCTAATTTTAACATTTCAACACCCCCTCAAGATAATAAGTGTATGTTTAACACTCCCATTTTCCCAAGTAAAAAAGTGAATCTTGTATTAGAACATGCGGCCCAATCAACATCACAGTACCCTTTGAGCTGGAGATCTGATTTGCTAGGAAAGAATAGCCCTTGCCCTGGTGTGCTCTTCAGATATCTTAAACATGATAGGCTGCCTCCAGATGAGGCTGTTTTGGCGATCGGAGAAATTGGCTCAAGACTTGCACATCATAAGATAAGTCTGGCCTAGTTATTGTTAGGTACAAAATCCTTCCTACAAGTTTCATGTAAACACTAGGATCAACAATAGCCTCACCTTCATCCTTTCTCAACTTCAGATTATATGGTAAATGACTATTTGCTGGCCTAGCACCAAGATACCCAGCATCAGTTAGAACATCCAACTCATACTTGCTTTGGCATTTATATTCCTGTTGAATTCTTTGCCACTTCAAGACCTAAGAAATATTTCAGGATTCCTAAGTCTTTTAATTTGAATTGCTTATTTAGTTCAGCATTGAACTGTTCACGTAAGTCAAATCATTTCCCCCAATTATTATGTCATCCACATATATCAAAAGTGTGGTAAATGAGCAGCCATCTGTTTTGCTAAACAAGGAATGATCTGATTTTGATTGTCTGAAACCCTATGACAGAATATAAGAGGTGAGCTCCATGTTCCATTGTCTCGAGGCTTGTTTCAGTCTATAGATAGACTTGTTTAGCCTGCAAACCAGTTGTTCACCTTGCTTCCCATGCTACTCATAACCTGGAGGCATAAGTATATAGACCTCATCATCTAACTCACCATGAAGGAAGGCATTATTGATGTCTAATTGGTGAAGATGTCATTGCTTAGTGGCTACAATTGCCAAGAGAGTTTTAACAATTACTAATTTTGCAACATGGGAAAAGGTTTCTTCATAGTCTAACTCAGCTTGTTGAGTAAATCCCTTGGCTACTAAGCGTGCTTTCTTACTTTCATCTATGCCATCAAAGTTCATTTTAACCTTGAAAACCCATTTAAAAGAAACAAGGGTCTTATGATCAGGGAGTGTGGTAACATCCCATGTATTGTTAGAGACTAAGGCATGATATTTAGCATCCATGGTTGTAACCCAATCAGGATGTTTTGATGCCTCAGTAAAGTTTCTAGGCTCAAAAGCAGTGGACAAAGCCAAAGTATAACTTCTGTGATTAGGGTACAACACATCATAACCCAAATAATCCTCAATGGGATACTATTTGCCATACTCAGAACCTTTCTTCATAGAGTCTGATTGAGGGATTGACAACTCAGGCATGAGACTATAGTGCTAATCTTGTAAGTATAAAAGGGCACGTTTTGGTCTAGTAGATTTTCTTGTAGGTATGATGGGAGGTAACGAATGATCTGCAGATGAAATTTTAATGGATTCCATAGGAAGAATGAGAAACAATAGGAGAGAATGGAGCTGAATTTGGAGAATTAGGATAAGCTGATATGTATGAGTTGTCTAAAACAGACACTGGAGTAAACTCATCTACATTTGGATTACATCTATTGGAAAATAGAGTAGAATGAGGTTCATTGATAGTATCAGATTTAGATAAAGAAGTAAGAAGAGTATGATGATGAAAATGAAAGATACTTTCACAAAATGAAACATATCTGGACACAAATACAGCCTTGGTTTTGAGATTGAAAAGTTTATAGGCTTTCATTCCAAATGGATAGCCAATGAAGACACATGGGACAACCCTAGGATCAAATTTGGTTTTATTTTTATTCAAAGTTGAGGCATAGCAAAGACACCCAAAAACTTTGAGATGGCCGTAAGAAGTAGTGGTTTCAAATAGCATTTCATAATGGGGTTTATTATCAAGCAGATAGGTAGGTGTTCTGTTTATAATGTGTGTTGCTATTAGGACACAATCTCCCAAAAATGATGAGGTAAATTAGCTTGGAATTTAAGGGGGCTCTAGCAATGTTAAGTAGGTGCTGGTGTTTTCTTTCAACCACACCATTTTGCTGTGGTGTTTCAACATAACTGAGTTGATGGATAATTCCTTTGGAAAGGTAGAACCGTAGAAATCAATCATTTTAAACTCCAAGCCATTATTAGACCTGATAGTCTTTATGTTACACTAAAAGTAGGTTTGAATAAGATGGTGAAATGATTGAATGAGAGTTCTATTATGAGATTTGTCCCTCATAAGATAGGTCCATGTCATTCTACTATAATCATCAACAATAGTTAGAAAATATTTTGAACAATGTAGGGAAGTGACGAATAGGGCCCCAAATGTCACAATGGATGATTTCAAATATTTGTGAGGCTTTAGTGTCATTGTTGGGGAAAGGTAGTCTGTGTTGTTTGGCCAAGGGACAGTCAGTACAATGTAAATCCTTATTGATATCAATGTTAGAAATAGATTTATGCAAAAGAAAAAGTTTGGAAGCAGACAAATTCCCTAATCGACAGTGCCAAATATTAATATTCATTTTGACATTAGTACCATCAATGGTATTACAAATATGAGTAGATTTATTACATTCGAAAGGAAAGCTAGAACTAAAGACAGCATTAGGAATGATAGCAGATTTTCTGATGTTGAAGTTATCGGAACTAGCTTTGAGTAGATAATGGTGTGAAGGTTGAACTCTGATTTGGGACCGAGGCTGTTGAAAATGGTATAGTCCATGCTTAAGTTTGCATACTCCAATCGTCTTCCACGTTGAAAGATCCTGAATAAAGCAAGAGTCATGGAAAAACATCAGATAACAGTTATGCTGAAGTGTCAATTTACTAACTGAAATTAAGTTGAATTTAAATGATGGCACAACAAGCACATTGCTCAAGCACAAAGTGGGAGACAACTTCACTTTGCCAATATAAGTAACTTCAACAGCATCACCATTAGGCAATCTTACAGAAGCACCAACAGCAGTAGTCACGATATCCAAATGCTTGACAGAATACACCATGTGTTCTGAAGTACCAGTATATATGATCCAATTATCTGCTACTGTGGTATTATTGAACTGAATTTGATTAACTGAGAAAACAATGATACATGCAACGACCCGGGTCCTACTTAACTGGCTGTCCCGACCGTTAGATCGACAACGTACTGTCCCCACTGTACCAACATGAGTCTTTTCAACATACTTTGTCCTCACTCGCACGCTTCCCGAGAAAACTTCCGAGTGGGTCACCCATCATGGAATTGCTCCAAGCCAAGCACGCTTAACTATGGAGTTTCTAACGATGGACATCCGAAAAAGAAGGTGCACATTGTTGGTATGAGTAGTACCTATCAAATCTTTTTAAACGTTCCTGGTCTGGGTATTACAATCACCCCTCGTTAGACTCGCGACATCCTCGTCGTGCTTGATCCATCTGAGGATCCGTTGCCAGACGTTGGGATTCTAGAGGTGGCTCCCACCCTATGGCGTATCACTTTGTCCCGCATAGCACTTAGTTCCCGATTTCCGACTGGCAACCACGCTCTGATACCAAACTGTAACGCTGCAATTTTTTATACTTCTCGAGGTGTTACAAACAATAATTTTCATGTACTTCAAATGTGAAAATAAAATTCTATTTTTCTAAATAACAAAATATTCATAAATTTAAATCATGATCATAAAATCGTGTCTTAAAAAAAACAATTTAAACATTTTTCGACTAATAAATCTAATAATGTTATTGGACAAAAGAACTAATAAATTTAAATAAGAGCAGTAGAACTTAGTATTATTCTCGTAGGTTGAAATTCATTGGCAGTCCGCTGCACCATCCCGCCTCAGATCCAATCGACTCGAACTAGTCTGTAAAATTTGTAAGAGTGAGTATTCTAAAAACACCCAGTAAGATAAATGCAGTTTTCGTATATAATTATATGCAATAAAATAAACAATTCATACCATTCTTCTCTTATGGAGTATCTTGGTGACCAAGCGAAACACCAATCTAGATCATCTTAAATCCCGTAGGATCTCTTATCTCTTTCTAAAGAACCTGAAGACCCATTGACAATTCACGCATAAATTACTGAACATTAAAGCATAAGGAAACAAAAACCACTTGCACAAAAGTATCTTATCTTGATTGAAGAACGGGCCTTTTGATATAAAAATATACTTAGAATTTACAGTTGCTTTCTTTATGAGAACTGCTGTGTAAAATTCTGTGTGGTAGATTGTGAGACATAGACACACTATTTATAGGGGAAAAAATAGTAGTTGAGTCGTAGTAAAATTGTGATAAAAATCGTGTCTGTCTAGTTTGATAAGAATAAATTTTTAATAAACCAATCATAATATAACATGTGTACTTGAATTTGTATAAAACTAATATTAAAAATATGTATATACATGTGCAACACTTTTGGAAATAAAAACAAAATTTTGTTATATTTATCTTTTCAAAATTTAAGATAACTTGATTATAAAATAAAATATTATATATTTTTTTTGCTAATTACCTTGAAAGCATATTATTACTAAATCAAAAAAAAAAAATACATACTAACTACATTTCTTTGAATTGAAGTAACTCGGGCTTAACTCATGTGAACTTATATTTTCTCGAGCCCAATCCACGTTATTTAATGCGAGCTATAAAATGAGCCCAATATTTATATATTTTTAGTCACTCAATCAAAAACCAAGTATTTGGCCAAAAATATTAGAATTTAAAACTTTATTTTAGTCCTTGAACTTTCCAAATCATATATGGAACAAAATAATTTTATTCTAAAATTTCGGGGTGCTACAATACAAGTACATCCTGAGACTTCTGATTCTGAGTGATTTGACTTTGCAATTGAGGCATCAACATAGATAATATCTGCTGACACTGATTTGGAGTAATAGTGAGATGTAAACGGGAGTTCAGTATCCTTGGGGTATCACTGTGAGGTGTTTGGCCATGATGTGCTTGGCTTACATCATTAACAATCGGAGGTTTTCTTTGGCGAGCTTTATGATTAGGAAGATAGCCAATTAACTTGTAACATTTAGCTTTGATATGGCCAGACATACCATAGTAATTGCAGACAAGTCTCTCTCTTCTCTGAGAAGGATTAACAAAACTAAACCTCTAATTAAAGACATCTACATAGCTTTATAAGCAAATGCAGCATCATGTGTTCCTTGTCTATTAGTAACTATCTCCTTTTACCTCTCATCTTGTAAAACGAGAGCAAATGCCTTATTCAACGAAGGTAATGGATCCATCAGCAGGATCTGACCTCTAATATCAGCAAAATGATCATCTAAACCCATGAGGAACTGCATCATCTGATCCTCACGTTTGTATTCAGTAATATCAGCACCGGCTTATAATTCTCCAACTCCTCCTACAGTTCTTTGAGCCTATTAAAATAGGAATGAACCAAACTGTTCGCCTGAGAAATTGAAGCATTCAATTCATAGATTCGAGGTCCATTCCCCAGATTGTACCTATCACAGAGTTCAATCCATATATCTCTTGCTGAATCCTTGTGCATCACACTTGGATAAAGCTATTTAGGAATCAAATTGATGATCCAAGATGAAACTACACGATTGCATCTCCTTGAAGCAGTGTACAAAGGATCATCCATCCCGAGAAGGTTTAGTGATACATCCATCAATAAAACCTTCTTTATTTTTAACACTGAGTGCCATGGTTGCTGCTCTACTCCATGTCGCATAATTTTCCTCAGTAAGAGTAACTGAAATCAATTGCATTCCAGTATTATCTCCATAGTAAAGATAGTAAGGGTTGCTTGGATCACTAATTAGCCGAATGATCATAGAAATTACATCTCCTCCAGCTGCATCTTCAGCTGACGATTCGATGAATGAATTTGCCTGCTCAAATTGACTTTGAACCTCCGCATGAACACTAGAATCCTTCCCCATCTATTATTGATATAATTCAGAAGAAGAAGAAGAAGACGACAGAGTCTCATACGGAAGGAGCTTTTCGCTCAGATACCATGTTGAAATGCAAAGGAACACTCTAGATTGATAGGAGATGAAATGCGGGAAAAATTGAATTCATTCAATTGAAAATGAAAACGTGAACTTACAACGAATGGAAGGAGCCTATATATATAATTCTTATCTAATAAAACAGAATGAAAAGAGGTGAATCGACATAAATAACCCTAGGCTAATTTTAACATTTCAACAAAAATCATAGCCATATTGAAGAACAAAAATCACTCCAAAACAATTCATCATATTCAAATTCTTCTTTATAGTATTCTTCAAGTTTTGGAGAATAACACTTTACGGGGGCTTGTTTAAATTCTATAAATCATTTGCCTTAATCCCTATAAGCATTATTTCAATCTAAGAGGTGACAAATATATCCTTTTCATATCCATTTCGTGATTTGGTGTTTGGTTCTTTTCTTTCATGGTGATCTACATTTTTCTGGTTCGTTGCTTTATTATCCGTTCCCTCGATGGAAGTCATCAAATTTCCCAACACCACTTGCACTGGAATCACTGGAATTAAAGAGTCGGCAGGATGAAAATCTAAATGCTTTATTTCGCAAAAGTTAAGGACTCCAGGAATGAAGAACCATAGTCAGTTTTGAAGTTCTGATGACAAATCTTTGTTCCATTGCTGTTGAATTTACTTTGATTCGTGTGGCTGGAGAACACGGCATGTGTCACCTCGTACACCCTCCCTGAATTGGTTCAATAATAAACCAAAAATAAGAAAGCCCAATTGTCGATCCACATTCAACAATATAACACTTGACTATGAAATTCGATTAGCCTGGAATATCTCCATTTTCTCCGGGGACAGGTTCCGAAGAATAGAACGGCTCCTCTCCTCCTTCCCTTCATCTTTCAACTTTCAAAATCTGTGGAGACTTCCATGCCTCATTCTTTCCCCGTTTTCATCTCTGGTACGCATTTATCTTCTCTCCTTTGGGCTTAATTTTTTCTGTTTGAATCTCTGTCTTTTTCTGTGATTGAGATTTGATGAATAATTGAATATGCAAGGCAATGTGATAGAATTTTCTTATTCACAATTTATAAATTCAAACTATCTTCCGTTCTACTCAATTTGGGTCCTTTTGGCACACATCCAATGATGAAGGTACCCAACATTCAACCAGGATTAACAGCCGTTCTCTTGTTTCTTTTATGTGAATTTGATTTCATCTATTATTGTCAGAGTAGAGGAAATTGCCTATATTTGGTTTTTGGTTTCTGGTTTTTGGCTTGATGGTGTAGTGAACGTTCACAATCTTCTGCCTCGTTGTGCTTTGGGTTCGAAAAATGTCTGATTTTGTCCCAAGGGATGGAATATCAAAATTCTTGCTCAATCATGGTTGACGGCTAATTTTGTAACTCTAATGCTATTTGATAGAAACGTGGGACAATTTTGGTAAATGGTTGAGACGAAGCCGGTGGTCTTCTGGAAGTGATTCTGAGAAATCATTAGAAGTTGCTCAAAATAAAATCTCGGTTTATGAAATAGTAAAGCAATTAGAATTAGGAGTTGCTCCTTCGAATATTAAGTGAAGAAAGACCCAATACCAGTTGCCAGTTGGTTTAGAAATTCTGGAGGGGTGTAATGGTCCGAGAGCATTTTGTTATACTTTGCCAGAATTATAAGAAAATTGCTTTTCTGTTCAAATACATTACCTTGCTATTTCTATATGATCTGTAACTTGGTTATTTTAGAAGGTACATATTTTCCGGGGTCGAGTATTTTTAGTCGACTATCTATTGTTCACATGCTACGTTAAAGTCTTCAAATTTCTTCACAAATGATTCTATATCTCTCTCTTGATGGGGTCAATGCTAATTGATAATGACACTCCAGTTCAATTTAAGCTTCATTCGCCCCAATTTCCATTATGTTCTTAATTTTTTACCTTCAGATTGATCATATAGCTCCTCCTGATCAAAGTTCAGCTTTTGGAATTTTCATTGTCGTCTATGATTGTACTTTGTAATTTGTCAACTCTTTACCACTGCCATTAAGAATTTCAGTGACGTAGTATGCAATGAACGCAATTGAACAAGATTGAGAAAGAAAGAGCAAGAGAGAGGAGAAAGAGAAGAAGGGGGAGATAATAGAGAGAAATTGGGGGAGAAGGTATTATTTTATTATCTATGTATTAAAATAATACCGACTCCGACTACTATCTTTTGAAGTGAATTGCATTTAACAAGCTCTAGTGGCTTTCTCGATCAATAACCTCCTTCCCATTTGAGGATCTTTTCCTGTTAGTTAGGAAAGAAAGAGAAACAAACATATCTTCATAGACCATAAAGCCAAATGAGTTTATCGAATACAACCTTTGTTCTTAGATAGAGTTAGAAACCATAATTTACTTTGACTGTGTAAGTAGGTTCTGTGAATAAACACTGATTTTTTTTTTTTTTAAAATGTTCACATCAATTTTCATATTTCTTGGTAACTAATAGATTTTGTTAATACTGGCCACCCTAATTTTAGATGACATGAGAAGCATTTAGTGAATTACAAGGATGGCGGCCGTCAATTTCAAATACTGGAATGATTGTGTGGATCCACAAGACTTAGAGGCAATGTGGATGGATCCTGATGTGAAAGAAGAATGGCTTAATGTTGGAGAGACTATGGGATCAAAGGTCCACCTCTCACGTGATCCTGATGGTCAGCCTTACTTAACGCAAACTGAGATGAAGGTAAAACGAATAAATTTCTAAGTTATATCACTGTTCCTGGCCCCTAATTTAAGTTCCTTGTTGGACATGAGGATCGAAAAATGAGAGTTCAGCATGGTCAATAATTCGAAGAGGTGGTATTACAGTGATTGCTCTATTATCGGCTACTAGAAATTATGATTCTAAAGCAACTGTCAATTTCTCATCAATGTCAATTTAATTTTCTTTCTGTTGATGTTTTTTAAACATGTCCTGAAAATAAAACTCAATATGTATCATAGATTTAGGCCCATAATCATCAACAGCCAGGCAACCTCCAAAAGTATGCATTTTTTTGGGCAATTAAATTAAATATAGTTTAAGATCAAGAATTTTGCTTTTGCAGGCTGTGGCAGGAATTATTGTTCGAAGGCATTTTGTCTCTCATATTGATTCGGTATGATATTCTACTTGTAGATTAGGTAGCACTTCTTAGATCACTCGGTGCTATTATTATTATTTATTAGGTTTCTAGTTGACGTATCATTCTCGTATTCAACAGGAGATGCTTTGTGCTATTGCTGAACTTGAAAGTGGTAGACAACCTCTGGCCACACAGTACAACAAGAAATCTAAAGATTGCATGAAGGGAATCATGCAAATCGCACCAAAAACTGTGGAGTGGCTGGTCAGGTACATATTTTTTCAAGTTCTGATGTTTGTTGAGAAGAAATGCCTCTTTTGAGGATTCCATTTGTTCATTTGTAGCTTGAAAAAAGAGAGTTAATTGACTTTTCTGCAGAGATTTCTCTTACCAGACCTATGAAGTGGACGGGAATTCTAAGCTTCTATACAAGCCTTTTGTAAATGTATATCTTGGTGCAGCCTATCTTAAATGGTTATCAAACTTTGAGCAAATGTAAGTTAATAGTAATGTATTTTTCCTTTCACACTCAATGTGGCTGTCTACGATATAACAATTCTGGGCTCACAATTTGACTAAAGATATATATTTGAAGAGAAAGAAGTGAAGAATTCATGGTGAGGGCTTATAAAGGAGGTACCAAGAAGGCTACTCACAAGTCAACTTTAAAATATTGGCAAAAATATCTCTCTGTCAAGGAAACTCTTCCAACCAGGTACCTGCTTTTATCCCATGATGATTATATTTTTTAGGTCTTTCCATTGATGGGATTTAGGGATTTAGCAATGAAGATATTCCGTCAAGCCAGCTACCTAACAAGGAGGCTTCTCTTCTCAAGGACAGTCCTCCCTTTTTCAACCCTTCGATGATAAAAGTTTCTCATTTAGCGGACTTGCACATGCACCGTGAACATAATTGTACCCACAATTTTTTTGTATATCTTGCAATAGAATCCTAAAGTTTGATATACTCTGAACAAGGGTGTGTGTCAAAATAATCCTTTAGCGGGTCTGTGGATGATTTCATGTTTAAACCTATAACATGTCACTATTTCTGCAGGAAAGTCTTTGAAGTTGCTCTGGTGCCTAATGCTCCCTCAGCTTCTGCTACAGCTGTTTCTCCAAGGAAAGGTATTGCTCTTGTGATAAACTTCGTTTTTATTTAACATTCTTCTCCAAATTAGGTCTTGAATTTTAACATCTTATGCATATTAAAACAAATTTCTTAAAGTATTAGGATAGTTCATTAGAGTTATTGAGCATTCTTGATTTTAATGTAGAACTAACTCTGTAATTAACGTCAGTTAGGAAACTTTTGAATGTTAAAAAATTTAGCCAACATAAAATATTTTACATGAATAGTAGTAGTACCTAGTTTGTTGTGCATTACTTGGTCTTGGTATGTTGAAAGATCTTAATTGTCAACATATGACGCTTTGTTTTTTGTAATATAAGCTCTGATACTAGACTTTGAGAACTCTTGGTTGGGCTGGGTTACTGGCTTAGTCTTGTAGTATTTGGTGAGTATGAACAAAATGCCTCAACCTTCCTAGTCCATGCACTAATTCTATGGCATAGAGTTTTCAGTTGTTTAAGAAAAATCAAATGGGGTGTATTGCTTAATTTTAAGAGCTTATTCTATGTAGTGTATATAACTATACATACGGGCACTTCATTTACTTTCTAATGAAGGAGCAAACCCTGAAAAAATAACTTGGGACTCGAGGACCTCCCCTGAAGACATGGAAGAGATGTGGAATAATGCTAATGTAAGCAAAGAATGGACCAAGTCAGGAGAGAAGCGGGGGAAAGTGAGATTGTCTCATGATACAGAAAAGAGACCTTATCTTTCTCGGACTGAACAAAGGGTGAGAATGCACATATTTTTATTTTTTTCCCTTTTTATGCATAGAGTTATGAATGTCAGTAATTACTTCAACTTTTTACTTCCCGGGTGAATTGAAACTACGAATGAATCACCTTTGAAGAATCTGATGGCATATTCTGATTCTTGCAGGCTGTTGCCGAAATCATTCTAGCAAAACACTTCAGCACAAGAGGAGTAAAACCTGTCAGTACTCGATTTTGTTTACCGAGAGGCACATAAATGTCTCGTCCCCCCTCCCCCCGGCGACACACACACACACAAGCACTAAAAAGAAAAAAAATCAAATAAAGAAAATATTGATTTAGATTGCTCTCATATAATGCAGACTGTTTTGTGTGCTATTGCTGAGATTGTTAGTATGCGTTTTGTGAATGGAGTTGGACAACGTACAGGACTAATGGGTATCGACTATCCCACAGCATGTTGGCTTTACAAGTATGTTACTTAAAACTGATTTTATGTTACTTAAAACTGATTTTCAACACTGGAGGCTTTTTTTTATTTCGATCCTTCACCATCAGTACAGTTATTCTGGCCATATATAGATAGGCATAGCCGTATAATTTGCATTGGAAATTTTGTAAACCTGAAATTCATAAATGCCAAAATGCTTCTTTTTCAACTTGACCCCCATCCCATATTTTAAGAAGTAAAAGATTGTTTTTCCCTAAGTTCTAATTATTGATGCCGTTTTGGAGTTGCACTCTTTGCTGAATGTTGAACTAATGCTTAATAAAGCTTCCTCAATTTGCTGGATATGATGTTTAGGGACTTGGGCTACAAGGGTTACATTGTAAAGTCAGTTGAAGATCTTACCAATCCTTTCGTTTCCATGTACTTTGGAGCAGCCTATATGGCTTGGTTATCGGAATATGAAGGAAGGTACACCTCTCACAATAGAGTACCTGAGCCTCAAAACTTTCTTTCTTTGTTTGCTAGATTCCGGGACTTTTCATTTTTATTTTTAAAACATCATCTCATTAAGAAATCTGATGCATTGGCAGGGAAAGATCTCCTCAGTTTGTTGTAGGGGCCTATATTTCTGGGCCACAGAATGTGAACCTACAAGAGACAGCTCCTCTATGCCTCAAATTCGAGGAAGCACTAAGCCGCTACGACGATAGGAAGAAGTAAGTATCATCTACATTGTGAGTTAAAAACATTAGTGGTCGTCGAAACAAAATGAAGTTTAGTGACCACAAGTGCATTTAATCCTCAGCATTTTTCATTAACTCAGATGGATTCAGCGTGCATGTTATAATTAATGACCTTATCTTTACAGGGAACAAAATAGCTGCCCCATATTGTGAGCTGGGGGGGGGGGGGGGGGGGGGTTCCCAACCCATATCTTGTGGATCCTGCAAGGTTATGTGGAATTTCTCAAGCTTTTTAACACAACAGAAGGCCAACTTGTTAAAAAGAAATAAATATAGTACATATTTTTTCATTGTATAATTTGTTGGGAGATGCAACTTTTGAGTACTTTGCTGCTTATGGTTTTCCAAATAAAATCTTACTTATCATGTGATTACAGTAATATAATCCGGCATCGAATTTATATTATGATCGAAAGATGAAAATGGATGAACGGCAATTTTTACTTTTACTGCAATTAGTTTAGCCTCCACGGGCAACCAATTTGTAATTGATTTATAAATTCAGTCAAAGTCAAACATGAATTTAAATCACACATTCACAGCTTTTATTTATTTATTTATCATCCACATGTTTTGTGTGATCCACTATTCTTCCTCTATAAATTTGCCAAATGGAGACTAATTACTTTCTAGTACAATAGTGTTAGAAATCTTCCACTAGCAATATTGAAGATTTCTTAAAATACGCCAACTCACATTGGTATTTTGACAGGGGCACCTATCACAAGGCGTCAGCTCGGCGCCTTGTATACGCTCTATACAAAAGGTCTTGTCCTATGTTGACCATGATAGAAAAATGTGTACTTTAATAGTTGTACTTGATTATTATGGGACTTCCATTCAAATGTCATTAATGCTTCGATTTTTGTGAGCTTTTTTTCTCACGAGACAAAATTAGAATAAAAAAGATGTTATTGAACCTTACAATATTATGATCACGTTTAATTAGACTATAATTAATTTAACAAGTAAACGATACAGATTTAGAATATTTAATAGATGAAATATATTTGAAAAAAAAAAAAAGGGTATGACCAATCATTTGTCAACTTATGAAGTTATCGGCCGTCCATAGCCAAATTATTTGATTTTTCATATTTTAAGGTTTTTTTTTTTTTTTTTTTAATGTTCAAGCTGTCACCAGTGTGATCCAGCATAAAATAAATATATTCATTGACGTTCGATATTATTATAAATAAATACCGACCATGTGTGCCAATGGAAAAAACTCAACCTTCGGGTCGTATTGAGTAACTTGAGAGTTCATTAATCAGCACTTTGCATGGACCAAATTCCAATTAATCTTTTTTACTTGCCTTAAAAGAAATATAATAATACAAATCATGTGAACATAACTTCAAAATTAAAGTTACATCATGATATATATACCCACAACATGTTGCATTTATACTATTAGAACGTGTTATGTGTTGACATATGGTGACTTCATCATTAATGTTTCGATCATAACAAATAAGATTAATATTATTTCTAATAACTGATTTTGAGTGATGATAGTTCAATGTTAAAATCAATCAAGTATTGTCAAAATCAACACATTATAAATTGGACTTGAAATGAAAATCAAAGTGAAAGTTAAGTATTCAAGTCAAATATTCGAAACGAGAGCTTAAAGATAGACGTTAAGATAGATCAAGATTGAGAGTATGGGAGATGACGTCAAAGAAAAATTAAGATGAGAAATTTAAGAGACAAATTTCAAAACAAGATCAAATTCTAAGCTTTTTAAAAATGTACTAATACTTTGATATTTAGCAATGAATGATAAAAATTCAAAAAATCGTTTTACACACGAAAATATTATTTTAAAAAAAAACTACAGTTGCATAAAATTTATTTTTCAAAAATGTATTTCAACTTGATATTTAAAATTTTAAACTCATTACAATATCCCTAACATTGAAAAATAAAGTGAAAAAGTCTTTCAAAAGCTTACATTTTTCAAAACAATAAAAAAAGAAAAATTAGGAGAAATTCTATCTAAGCAGATGTTTGGTTCGTCCAACGATCACTTTTTTAACCATTCTGATTTTAAAAGCATAACGGCTATATTGTACATCCGGACGCACATGCAGATGCCAATCGATCGTCTGATTTCACAGCTCTCACTTTTACCATTTACAACAACAACTAGAAGAGAGTCTTTTTGTGAAATATATTTGTGAAAAATATTCTTTAACTTACATTTTAACATTCATTTCATTTATTTTTTTATACCAAAAACTTTGATTGTAGAATCAAACTTTTCAAATTATTTCTCTCGTCAAAATTTTTATATCTCTTTATACTTAACTTATTTATATCAATTTTAAATATATTTTCAAAGAAGATCTTTACATTTATATTACATAAACTTCTCTACTTCTTCATAAGAAAAAAATTTTGATTGATTGAATCAAACTTATAAAATCATCATATTTATCAAAGTTTTTAATTTTTCTCTTATTACAGTCATTCATTAAAAGAGATATATCTTGAGAAACTTTTGAACTTACATTGCATTTATTTCTTCTTTACCTTCTCATTGAAAAACGTTGATTGATTGAATCTAATTTTTAATTATCATATTCATCAAAAAAATTTATCTAACACTTAAGCTATCTTTATTACTATTCATTGAAGTGTTAATATCTCTTAGTACTTAATTTGTTTGTATTATTTATTAAGAGAAGAATTCCATTGCAAAATCGCTTTGATAAAATGCGAGTCATGTTGAAGTCTCGTAAAGATCAACATTGTATAAAGATCATCGATTCTTATTGTAAGTCACCGTGTCACGGGCTGCAGCTTTGCTTAAGCCCCGTGTTGTAAATATTTATTTAATTCGTAAAATAGATAGAAAATAGAAAAGAAAAAGTATGATTCTAGAGCCAAATAACGTCTACTCTCGTTATTTGGGTTTTTGTTCCGAAGTCTATTATAGGGGGTATTGGTCTTTCAAAACTATTTCAAGCTTACTAGTGTTTTCCCCCTGCACTAGCCATTTGTAATTTCCTGCTTTCGTCTATTGTAATGTCTTGCTTTCTAGCAATCAATGAAGATGTTATTTCAATTGTGTTCAGTTTCATGTTGCAAGCTTTTTTAAAATCGTAATCAAAATTTACTTTCGTCCCGACGCGACCGAGGAATAGGCGGAAGGTAGTCTAGCGGAGCAAACTACTGCCGCACGGTGTCCCTTTCTGTGCTAAGAAAAGGTTACCCGTGAAAGTTGGTATCAGAGCTGCGGCTCAAGATCTCGTTAAGAAAGTTATGGAAACTGATCCAAATTCCTCGAACACCACGGAGGTGGTAGATGTTCAAAAGAGGAACACCCGACAGCGTTTGGAGGCGCTTGAGGTGACAAACACTAGGTTGTGTTTTGCCATGGAGAACCTCGGGGATAAGGCCGAGGCGGCACAGACGGAAAATCGAGAATTACGCATCCAACTGGATGAATGCCAAGAGGCATGCCCAGCTATGACTGAAGCTGTTGCTATCATACCTGATTTGCAGGATGAAATGGGAGCGTTGAGAACTCAGTTACTAGTTCTTCAGCGCGCGATTGGCAACGGGCAAGCCATCGCACATGAGCCAGTGCATAGGCTCAGAATTCCAGAACCGTGTGCCTACGGAGGTGCACGCGATGGTAAAGAAGTTGAGAACTTCTTGTTCGATATGGAACAATACTTTCTTGCGGCGTCGATCAGGGACGAAGCGAGAAAGCTCACAACAGCTACCATGTATCTAGGTGGAGATGCAAAGCTCTGGTGGCGAACGAAGTATGTTGACATTCAAGCCAACAGAATTCGAATAGATTCTTGGGATCTGCTCAAGGAAGCTATCAGATCTCAGTTCTTCCCAGAGAACGTGGAATATGAGGCACGTCGGGCCTTACGAGAACTAAGACACACAAGCTCCATCAGGGAGTATGTGAAGGCCTTCTCGGGGCATATGCTGAATATCAGAGATATGTCAGAGAAGGATAAGCTATTCACCTTCATGGAAGGGTTGAAACCGTGGATGCGCACGGAACTTCAGAGATAGAAGGTCACTGATTTGAGCGCGGCTATGTGAGCTGCCGAATGTGCAAATGACTATCAACCCGAGTTGAGAGAGGATCGACCTTCGGGAAATAGTCAGTCTATTGAAGGTGGAAGGAGACCTTACAGACCCAGCTCTAACTCAAATGAGGGAGAGCGTTACTCTCAGAATAGGGGAGGACCCTATAAAGGCAACCGCCAGAGTAACTCACCGAGAAACTATCACAACAGCCGTCAAGGAAACCATAACGGCAGTTCCAGTTCTGACTCGAATCATGGAAAAGCAAAGGAGGGCAGACCTGATGTCGCTCCTAGATTGAAATGCTTTCTCTGTGAAGGACCTCACCGGGTGGCTGAGTGTCCTCAGAAACGGATGGTGAATGCATACTGTCAACTAGCAACTGGGGGCTCAGGTTCGAAGCGAAATACCCCACAAGCTAGCTGTCGTGGCGACACCGACTCCGAAGGGGACGAGGATGTAATTGGTGCACTCTCGCATTCGTGCAATACACTATTGCACCGAAATACTAAAAGGGACGTCGGTCCCTCAAAAGAGCCGAAGATTGAAGAATCGAAGGCTCGCACTTGCAAGGCTAAAGGCCTAATGTACATTGATGTGAGGATCAATGGAAAGCCAATCAGGGCTATGGTGGACACGGTGCCACGCACAATTACCTCGCAAGTTCCGAAGTAGAGCGGCTCGAACTTGCTCTGGAGAGAGGTAATGGGAAAGTCAAAGCGATCAACTCTGTTGCTCAACCAATAGCGGGAATAGCACAATCTATGCCGATCAAAGTAGGTCTATTCGAAGGAAGGACGAATTTGTCGGTAGTTCAGATGAATGATTTCAAGCTGATTCTCGGATTGGAATATCTGCGGGATACAAAGACAGCAGTGTTGCCGCATTCTGACTCACTAATAATGATGGGGAGCAAACCATTCATTATTCCCACACAGGTTGGGAAAACTGGTGAGAAATGGGTCTCAGCCATGTAATACGGTAAATGTTTCAAGAGGAATGAACCCTTATTCTTATGTTCTCTTCGAATAGAGGATACCGAAGAGACAACTGGCTATATTCCAACGCCTATCACAAGGCCTGAGGAAGTTGAAGATATCATCATGCCATGAGTTACCAAATAAATTGCCACTGAAGAAGGCAATTGATCGTGGGATTGGACTTGTCTCGAGTGCCAAACTTCCCACTAAGGCACCATGCCGTATGGCTCAACCGGAGTTTGAAGAGCTTCGGAAGCAAGATGAAGAAGTGTTGGGAAGTGGGACTATCGTGGAGTACACTTCCACACTACCACAACATGCAGGCTCACTGGAGCCCCTTTCCATCCTGAATGAATCAGTCGAAAGTGGATCGACGAACTACATCAGTGGATTGCCAAGAGTTGAAGACTTTGGCACTATCATCATCGGGGTGGATTGTTTATCTGAAGATCCAACATTCAACACAGCGCCCAAGTATGTATCAACCGAAGAGACAACTCAACTCTTCTTCAAGCCTATTATCAAATACTGGGGATCGCCTATCGTCAATGATCGAGATTCTCGATTTATTGGCACCTTTTGGACCGAGTTGTTCAAACTTCTTGGTTCAACTTTGAGCACAAATGCTACTATTCACCGAAGATCAGACGGACAGACAGAGTAGTTCAATTCTATGCTGGGAGACTATTTTCAGCACTTTACCTCTGCTTCGCATGAAATTCGGGTGAAACTCTCGGATGTGGCTCAGATGTATTTCAATGTTCAAAAGAGCTCTTCTCCATATAAGAGTCCTTTTGAAATTTCTACTGGCCAACAACCGTTACTCCTCCATACTGCAGATACCGATCAGAAACAGTACTTGAAGTCTGCAGATTTGAAGCAACCAGTTCTGAAAGTGAAACTACCAGAGATGAAGGTTGCTGAAAAGACTTTTGGCTACCAAATTACTCGAACTTCAAGAAAATATCTTCAAGAGTACTTGGTCAAATGGAGCGGATGCAACAGCGAGAAGAATACTCAATGGCTCCGAGGACATCGCAAAACAAATGGGGGAGAATGTCACGGGCTGCAGCTTTGCTTAAGCCCCGTGTTGTAAATATTTATTTAATTCGTAAAATAGATAGAAAATAGAAAAGAAAAAGTATGATTCTAGAGCCAAATAACGTCTAATCCCGTTATTTGAGTTTTTGTTCCGAAATCTATTATAGGGGGTATTGGTCTTTCAAAACTATTTCAAGCTTACTAGTGTTTTCCCCCTACACTAGCCATTTGTAATTTCTTGCTTTCGTCTATTGTAATGTCTTGCTTTCTAGCAATCAATGAAGATGTTATTTCAATTGTGTTCAGTTTCATGTTGCAAGCTTTCTTAAAATCGTAATCAAAATTTACTTTCGTCCCGACGCGATCGAGGAATAGGCGGAAGGTAGTCTAGCGGAGTAGACTACTGCCGCACGGTGTCCCTTTCTGTGCTAAAAAAAGGTTACCTGTGAAACACCGTGTGGGCCATATTGAAATCCTCTAAAATTCAATAGTGTGGGTCATATTGAAATCTCGTAAAAGCTCAATAGTGTAGGTTATATTGATGTCCCGTAAAGTTCAATATTGTATAAGAATCGGTGTTCATTGTTTGTAAGTCATTGAAAGCCTTGTATATTGTGAGATTACACTATAAGTCAAACAATAGAGTAAAAACGCCTTAGATGTGTCAGAGAGTTTGGTAATGAAGGACGTAGATCATTACATTGGATCGAACATCCACAATTATATCGTTTGCATCATCTCTTCATTTTATTTACCACTTTTTATATTTGCATTTATTATTTGAGAATAATTCCCGGCGTAGTGCTGCATTGGCAACACCTGTATGGTGTATTTTCCATCGTCGTTTCAAAAATCAATGAAAAATTCCCAAGTGTTATTATGTACAAATTCCGTCAAACATCTGATGCACCTGTAAAATAACTAATTATTTGAATTAATCTATTTAGTTTTTACTTACTTGAGTTAATTTTTCGAAAAAAATTTAAAAACCAATTCACCCCCTTTTAATTAGTTATTCTTAGGCTATCATTTTGTACTATATAATTCTGGCTAATAATGTACGATACAAAAGAAAATAAATAGTAATATTTTAATTTATTTTCCTTCGTTTACGAGTTACAACCCAATTCAATGTGCTCTAAATTGGTGACCATTTGGTAAGATGAATGCATATACTACACAATATCCGTAGTTTTAAATTTCCGTGCAACCTAAAATTACGAATTTATGATGTATGAAATATATTCTTTGGTAAATTTTAAAAGATATTCATATTTTTTGAATAATATAACGGATAAAATATTCGATATACATATAAAAATTATCATGTATAGATTACAAAAAATCAAAATATGTGTATTAAACTTCCTTACAATGACGGTAATCAAGAACTCTCGTGTATTTCTTAATTTTTTGATTAATTATTTAATAAAAGAGTCAAACAGTTGGTAGCGATATACGTCCCTTGATGGCAATTTTAAAAGAAATATATAATTCAAAAGCTGTAGGCCCGCCATGAAATGTGTGGTTTAAATTAATTGTTAACTTTAGTTTAAATTAAAATATGAATTTGAATCTTTATTAAATAGGGGTTTAATATAAAAGAACTAAAATAAGAATTCAACTGGACGTCTGGTTAAAAAATAAGAATTTCTTTTGAATTTTTGTATAATATTATTTTATCGAATAATGTATAATTAAAAATAAAAAAAAGCAAGAATGTATTTTTTCAAAAATGAAACCTCACGTGTGTTAAGTATAGGGCGAAATTCCATTGTCACGTGCGAATTATCACTATCCCGTGTCTTAAAAGTGCAGAATATTTGCAGAAAAAGACGAAACACCAATACTGTATAATTCATAAATCACTAAAACATATTCTTGTAGTAATGTCGAATGGGTTATTTTAATTTCACTAACAGCCATTGAAGTTCAAGAAAAACTTCAAATTGACCGTTAATTTTTTCAACTTTTCATTTTATTTTTTGGTGAAAAATTTAGTCATCAAAATTACACCATGGTCTATCGTTAGTCACTCATTAGCCTAAATAACGTCATGTAGCCTAGTTGTATTGTTAAACCTTCACGTTCACCAACCCTTGTCAAATGGATCGATTGCTTCTATTAGGCGACCTTGTGTTTTAACTTTATCATAACATTTCTATTGTTTATTAACGATGAAATATATGATTAGGTTAAAATGAGAGCTTTGAAGTTTTTTAATTGAAGATATGTAACTTCATGACATGGATATAATCGTCACTTAATATAAAAAAATTGAGCATTGTCAAATAAGGAGTTGTCGCCACTAGAGTAGGACCAATTATGTAACATTATTTAATATTAGTGACACGTTCACCTACACTTGTTAATACGATCAACTCTTCTAATCGACCCCGTAAGTTAGCTTTATCACGACCTTTTTACAGTATTAACGATGAAAAATATGATTAGTTAAAAAAGCGATTTGAAATTTTTCGGTTGAAGATGTGTAATTTCATGACAAAGACATAATAATCGTCACTAATTGTCAAGATTAACAAACAATTATCGAATCTGGAGTTGATGCCGTTAAAGTAGGACCAATTATGTTATATTATTTAATTTTAGTGAAACGTTCATCGACACTTGTTAAAGCGACATGTTTCTTTTTGGTGGTCTCCTGTTTGAACTTTATTTTATCATTACTTTTTTACAACTTATTATTGTAGAAAACTATGATTAAGTTAAAACAAGCAATTAGAATTTTTTTGGTTGAAGATGTGTAAATTCATGACATGCACATAATGTGATAATGATCATCAGTTAATGTCAAGGATTATCGCTATTGAATTTGGAATTAATCCTCTAAGTAGTGACCAATTATATAAATTAACATTATTTAATTGTAGTGACACGTTCACCAATATTTATTAAAGCGAGCAATAACTTCTAGATAATATCGTATTTTAGCTTTATCATGACCTTTTTACTGCTTATTAATGATGAAAATATGATTATGTTAAAAAAGAGTGATTTAGAATTTTTTGTTGAAAATGTATAACCGTTGTCAAATATGGAATTGATATCGCTAAAGTATGACAAATCACAAGACATTATTTAATATTACTGACACGTTCATCAACACTTGTTAAAGCAATCAATTCCTTCTAGCCGACCTCGTGTTTTAACTTTATCACGGTCTTTTTATTTATTGTTAATGATGAAAAATATGACTAGGTTAAAATGAGCGATTTGAATTTTATATTTTTTTTTGTTGAAGATGCGTAACTTCATGACATCGATATAATGATCATCACTTAGTGCCAAGGATTAACGAGTTGTCGAATATGGAGTTGATGTCGCTAAAGTAGCAATCAATTATGTAATATTATTTAATATCAGTGACTAAATATGTCACAATAGTACTTTTATGACCAATTTATAATTTCACTTAAACATCAGTGGCCTTTTGTGAAAATAAAACTCTATTATCACCTAAAGAGTCCCAAGTATATTGTGAGAAGAATGACAGATTTGCGTTAATGGCGGATTCAGTCAACAGCTAGACTTCACGCAAGAGTTGCTCTTTTTGAGGTAAAACTCACTAATTTTCAGTTCATCTGATTTTGATCTACTGATTATATACGTTCATATTTCAGTCAATGGTGAGCAAATCTTTTAGTCCCGATTTATTCGCTATTTTGTATTGCAAATTAGGGTTGAAGCGGTGCTATCTATTCACCGCTTATTCTCTTCCTGTTAAGATGATGGAATTTTGAATTTTTAATACTTTATGTTGAACCAAGAATTGGACGATTGATAATCTTTGGGACTGGGGTTGAGGATGGCGAAGCATGGCGATTGAGGTATCAAACTTATTGGTTTACAATTAACTCCTTTTCTTTGAAAAAAAATTACGAATTCAATTTAAAATGCACCAAGTATCTGATTAATCAAAGCTTTCTTTTGCCGGATTTCCGGAACTATAGGCTTATGTATGGCAGAGTTTTACTGGAGTGTATATGTATTTTGAATACTTCAAAAAGAGAAATGACGGAAGAGGCTGATTTGATTGTCTGATTCAATGGGTAGAATTTTCGAACTTCGGAAAGTTGAAGTGTCATCTCAATTTGAGAATTGTCTTTGTTAGTTTTGGCTTAAGGGACACTTTGATGTTGAATTACATTATAGAAATATAAGCTTGATTATTCAGGTTAATGCTATCTTTTGCAAGAGGTAAAAATTCATTTTGATGGACTTCAATAATATGGCAATAGAGGTTTATTTTTGAAATTAAGGGTTAGGTTTCTGGAGAAAAAACTGGAGGAATTTTAGGAGAACCGGTAGCTATATCTATTTTCAATGTTACTAGAATTTTCCTGAAGGCGCAATCACCTTGGCTTCAGGAATCAGAAAATGGGTATAATCTCCTCTGTTTTCCCTCGTCTTTGCAGGAGCACCTTCTTGATTTACAGTTATCTAATGGTAAAAAAAAAAAAAAAAACTAATATCTGAAAATTCATGTCAACGCATTCATATCTGTAGATGGACATCCCCCTCCCCTCCATGACCTCCAGAAAAAGTAAAAACTTTCACGTTCTTTATCTTTCGAAAGCTCTTTGTCTAAAATATTCATTTATTTTCTTTTTTTGCAGTGCATTTTGCTCCTGGCTCTTATTTCTCTTATTGGTGTTTCCGTGTCATGAGCTGTGACTGAGTTTTTTGAGTTTTACTGGCAATGATTCTCAGGTTTTACATATATGTATTGTGTAAATGTCAATAAACTTGTTTTCAAGCAAAGTTGTCTTTCTTCTGTACTAAGGATTGTACTGCTCATCTATGGCTTTCTCAAGTTATTAATAGCATTGTGGCGTGACCAGTTGTTTCCATCGAAGTTGAATAGGAGGGAAAAGAAATTCAATAATATCAAAATGGAACAATCAAAAAGTCATAATTTTGTGCTATATAAACCCCCAGATCATGGTAACGAAGAACAAGCTTCTGAATCTCAAGCGTTCCAGGTGGATCCTTTAGGTCATGCAAATGCCAACTTCAGATCTCCTGAGGTTAATTTTTCTGAAGCTAAACCTGTACATAACTACTCTATTCAGACAGGTGAGGAATTTGCTCTTGAATTTATGCTTGACCGGGTTAATCCTAGGAAACCTAATGCTCCAAATATTTCTGCTGATCCGAGTCATGCACCTCGTTACTTAGAACTCAGAGGCTTTTTAGGTATCAGTCATACTGGCTCTGAGAGCGGTTCAGATATCTCAAAGATTTCTATCGCAGAAAAAGGCTCCAAAGAGTTTGAAAGGAAGAACTCGTCTTTGCATGAAGACAGAAGTAACTATGGTTCTGTACATTCTATGCAGTCCGTACCACGAAATTCATCTGATTGGACGCTTATGTATACCTCATCTGGAGCTTCAGATAGCTCATCAGCAAAGCTCAAGATCCTCTGCAGCTTTGGTGGTAAAATCCTACCTCGGCCAAGTGATGGAAAGCTCAGGTATGTTGGAGGTGAAACGCGCATGATCCGCATAAGCAAGGACATTACATGGCAAGAGCTGTGGCAGAAAACAACCACAATTTATGACGAGACACATACTATAAAATATCAGCTTCCTGGGGAGGAGCTCGATGCTTTAGTTTCAGTGTCAAGTGACGACGATTTACTGAATATGATGGAGGAGTGCAAGGTACTAGAAGATGGGGAAGGTTCAAATAAACTTCGGATGTTCCTGTTTTCGTCTAGTGATTTGGATGATGCTCATTTCACCCTAGCTAATTCCGATGGTGATTCTGAGATTAAATATGTAGTTGCAGTCAATGGCATGGACACGGGATCGAGAAAAGGCTCTGCACAACATGGTCTAGCTAACTCTTATGGAAACAATTTGAATGAGTTAGATGCACAGAATATCGAGAGTGCCACAAATAAAGCTGCAAATGAATTTGCTGGGGTTAGTACCTCAAATTCGGCTGGCCTCACTGTCTCGTCATCAGTAAACATATCCTCTCAATCTATTCTACCAGGTTCATCAAAAATTTATGAAACTGATTTGCACTTTGATCAGGGTCAGATAGCACACCAGGATGATCACAAGCAACAACCTCTCCAATATGGATACAATTTGCATCCTCCATATTTCTCACCTTCTGAATGTTCTGTTCCACAGTCTTCTTATGGGCTTATGGCTCAAAAGAAAGATCTTGAAGGGCAGAAATTGAATGGTTTCGTTGTGCAGGGTACAAAAGAACAGGAAAAGGAGGCAAAACTTAAAGTTGATGGCTTAATACGGCCAGAAAGTGGGAATGAAAGTAATCAAATGTTCACTGACCACCTTGTTCCGCCTCAGGCATACAATGGTAACATGAACGCTGCTTTTCCTGTGGAAGAATCATCAGTTTTGGTCCCCAAGCTGGACAGAGAATCTTCTGCAAAGACTTTGAAAAATGACATGCCCCAGGAACCTATGAAGTTCTCTAAGCCTCTTGATGCTATCAATCCCTCCCGTGTGCCTATATCTAGTGGCAATGACTATGATACTTGCAGTGAGGCTTTAGTTCCTGAATCCATCAAATCTGAGCCTGATCCTGATTTGAGTTTCTTCGAGCCTTCTATTCCTCAGAGGATCTTTTATTCTGAGAGAATTCCCCGAGAGCAGGGAGAGCTGCTTAGCAGAATATCAAAGTCAGATGATTCACACTCTTCTCAGTTTCTCGTAAATCATTCACGTTCTGAGGTTGCCCAGCAGGATTTTATTAATGGGTCTGATGAAAAAGAGCAAAATATAAATCCGGATATCCTGACTGAGCAGTCAATTTCTACTGAAAGGCCTTTTCCTGTGGATACTGCAACCCATGATAATTTACACGTGAAAGCTCAAAAGTTGAAACAGGTGGACTCCATGGATGTTAACCCCGAGCATGAAAATCAGTTTCTCGTGGCTGAAGCAAAAGCAGGATTGAAGCTGCCAGCTGTGAGTCACGTGGATTCAACAAAATATTATGAAGATCCAACTAATAGTCTTCCTCAAATTCATTGGGTTGAAAAGGCCAGCAGCGAGTCTTTGGCAGATAACGCCCATGAGAACCCAGAACCTTCTGCTTGGACAGGGACTCATGACGTACCCTCCACTGGGGTTCCCCAAAATGAGCAGGGGTTTGTTATTGACATTAACGACCGATTCCCGGTCGATCTTCTTTCTGATATATTCTCAAAAGCTATACTCTCTGATAGTTCATCAAATATTGGTCAACTGCAGAAGGATGGGGCAGGATTAAGTGTAAACATAGAGAACCACGAACCTCAACACTGGTCCTTCTTCCAGAGATTGGCAGGGAATGAGTTTTCAAGAAGGGATTTTTCTCTTATGGATCAAGACCATATTGGGTTTTCATCTGGACTTCCAAAAGTTGAAGAAGGTTATGAATTTGCACCACTGACGAAAGATGGACCAAGTCACAGCGAATTGCAGGATACCTTTGGTGAAGATGATCACAAAATCATCCCTGGTGATGAAGGAGCTGCCTCAGTAGTCACGGATTCCAATTATAGAACTTCCCAAGTGAAAGCTAGTGAAGGCATGCGGTACGATGATTTGATGGATAACACAAGAGTTCGGGACTCAGAGTATGAGGTATTTTTGTTGTTTAATAATTAAGAGTAAAAGACTCTCAGAGGTATCTTTAGTGATTAAGACTAGGAGTCATTTATTGACACTTTTTTTAATGGAATGTGTTCTAATTTTGACTATGATTTTAGGATGGGATTGCAAGTATTGGCTTACCTCCTCTAGATCCTTCATTGGTAGATTTTGATATAAATGCATTGCAGGTATGTTTGCACCTTAAAATGCTTAGTTCCTGTTTGGTTTAGCTAAACTTTAAATTTTTAGTAGATCTTAATTAAATGGATGAAATGTGTGGTTGAAAAGTTAATAAAAATTCTGGGTCCCTGAAATGTGTTGTTGAAAATGAGTTTGAGGAAAAACAAGTTTTAGAAAATGGAGGCCAACATGAGCTTAATTTATTTTCTATGTTTGATTGTTCTGTTCAATGAAATTGTTTGTTGGCACAAGGCACAACATGGTTTTTCTTTGTTTCAGTTACTCTAAGGGCTGGATTCAGTAGTAAACTGAGCTTTCATTGTTCATCCTTCCAATTCAAAACTTACTTCACAGTTAAGGCGTATGATCAAATCGTTTTGGTTAGTCATTAGCAGAAATTATGAAACAATTTTTTTGATACATTTGAGTCCTGGAACCCAAGCCTATGCCTTCCAACTATAATCTTTTCAATTGATATAGCAAAAAAATAGAGTTTTAAAAGGTTACCAGAATCAGTTAGTGATATGTGAAAGGAATCTGACTTGCTCTCATGCTCTAATACCACAGGTGAACCCTACAAACCACATGATTTTGCCAAACTAAATACTTGGCATTATTTTTCACTTGGTCAAATCAGGAGCCCTAGTTAATTGGTAAATAAGGTAGCATATATATACTCGTGACAACTATTTGCTGCCACCAATGTTGAACTTGGGTTGGTCCATCCTCTTTGCTATTCAGATTTTCTATTCCGATATTTTGTTATAATTGGAAATTCAGTCAACCAACCATTTGCTACTGTTCCATTGATTTTGTTAAGGTTTTAGAAACATGAACCTGGTTGAAAGTGGCAACTTAATGACTGAAGAAATAGATTAACCACTTATAATTTATATGACCATTCATGATTGCTATACAGATCATAAAGAATGAAGATTTGGAGGAATTGAGGGAACTTGGTTCTGGCACATTTGGGACAGTTTATCATGGAAAGTGGAGAGGTTCAGATGTTGCTATCAAGCGAATAAAGAAAAGTTGTTTCACTGGTCGACAGTCTGAGCAAGAGCGATTGGTAATCCGTCCTTAGTTCCTACATGCTTGGTTTCATTTTTTCTTAATATAGACTTTGAACTACACGTATGGTGTCATCAGATATGTTTCCTACAATTGAACACTTGAGATTATGCACATTGGAAGTAGTTGTATTGCCCCCATTGATAGACCTCCATATATGAGCTATAATTGATATTGCGTTTGGCCCAATGCTGCTTCAGACTATAGAATTCTGGAGGGAAGCTGAAATTCTCTCGAAGCTTCACCACCCAAATGTAGTTGCATTTTATGGTGTAGTACAAGATGGACCAGGGGGAACAATGGCAACTGTGACGGAGTATATGGTTGATGGTTCTTTGAGGCATGTTTTACTTCGGAAGGATAGGTACTACTTTCATCCGTGACTCTTCAAATTTGATTTTAGTTCCATTTTGTTATCACCGTGTGATTGCCTATTAAGTTCTTTTCTTTTTGTTGTAAACCAAATTTTCAATATAAATTAACCTGGGATTTTACCTATTTGTTTCTCCTTCACACTACCTTCTCCTACTGTATAATATTCCTCTTTGTTTTTAATATGATATTGCAGGCATCTTGATCGCCGTAAACGGCTTATGATTGCCATGGATGCAGCTTTTGGGATGGAATATCTGCATTCGAAGAATATTGTTCACTTTGATCTGAAATGTGACAATTTGCTGGTTAATTTGAAAGATCCTTCACGACCTATATGCAAGGTTATCTTGATGGGATCATGCTCTGCCACCTTTATTAATACACGTGGTAGCTTTATTTTTATTGTGATGGGAGTCAAGTAAAATGCATAGTAAGCATGGTGTCTAACTTGTAATCCATTTAGTTCTGATTTGTTACAATCTATTAGGTAGGTGATTTTGGTCTGTCTAAAATAAAGCGAAACACCTTGGTATCCGGTGGAGTTAGGGGAACTCTTCCATGGATGGCTCCGGAGTTGCTGAATGGTAGCAGCAATAAAGTTTCTGAGAAGGTACAAAAAAAAAATTTAAAAAGGCACTTAATTGTTCACACTACTCTTACTCCTACTTGCAAAGCCAATGAATTTCTAATCCTTCTTATTGATCTTATGATGCCTCTGTTTTTGGGCATTTGTCCAACAGGTTGATGTATTTTCCTTTGGTATTGTCTTGTGGGAGATACTCACTGGGGAGGAACCCTATGCCAACATGCATTATGGCGCTATCATAGGTGTGCATCTTTCGGTATTTTTTGACTTGGTACTAATTTTCTTAGCAGCTGTAAAACTAATAGTGTTCGTATCAGCTTTTAAATTAACTGGTTTACTTATATGGTTGCTGTATATTTTCTGCATACATCTGCTGTAAAACCTACAGAGCAGGACACAATTTTACTTGGAATGGGCACAGTTATCATTTGCTTAGTATGTTATGATATCATTGGCTTACTGAAGTTCTAAACGTTACACGATTTTGTTGGCCATTAGCATATTGTGCTAAAAACAATATAGAGTCATTCATTTTGTAGATGTCCTTTTTACTCAACTGAGTTGTGGACTGCACAAATCTGCTTTTAATGTAGTCTTAGAAAATGGTTAGTCCTAACTTCTAGAATATTCCCCATTTTTAGCAATGTACAGGTAATATATGCAAGGGACCATATGTTACGATTTGACGTATTAGATGTTTCAGATGTAAAAACGTAACAATTTGACAACGAACAATTTAAGAAGAAAAGGAATGAGAAAGAAAAAAAGGGTTTTAAGAAAGAAGAATTTAGGGTAAGAGAAAAACAATTTATTTCATATATTCAAGGTGCTTATTACAATGAATAAGCCCTATTTATATAGAGCAAAGAAGCTAAAATCAAAAGAATATTTAGCCTATGTTTGGTAGGGAATAAAATCATATTTTAATCTAAGTTAAAGTCAATAATTAATTTTAACCAGATATTTCATGGACCCACAACTTTTAAACCATGTATTGCATCAACTTTTATCAAAATCTACTAAGAATTTGGTTTTAATCTCTACCAAGGGCTTAATAAACTAGAACTTTATCGAATTATTTAAAATTAATCTGAACAAACATAATTTCATTTCAACTATATTTAAAAATTCTATCTCAATTTTCATCATTTCTCCCCGGTTGAGAGAACTCGATTCCAACAAGAAAGACTGCTAATTTTTAGTTAAGGAGGATGATTTTTCTTCCGGTACCAATGTTAAACTCAATCCTTGCCATCTTAAAAAGAATATGTATCTTACTTGAGCAACAAAATTGATCATATGGCGACAACTGAATTTGCAAATCATTCTCAAGAATATGATCTGACTACGGGAATGACTCTTCCTCCTAATCAAGTAGCGATAACGAACTTCAAAAAAGGCAAAAACTTGTGCAACTCATCTGCAAAAACTTCAGTTGACTGTGAATAATGAATAGCACAAGATGTTTACACTATAGACTAGTTTGCATAAACAAATGATTGCAACATTGGAGGCTCAATTGGGTCTCAATAATAAAACAATTGTCCTTAATTGAAAACATAACTTTTATTCAAGTGTGATGGTCATTCAAATAGATTATGTTTATGTGAATGCTTGAAAAACTTTTTCTTAACTATTTAGAGAATCGGGTCAAAGAAACCGGCGTAAAAGCATAATAATCACCATTAAAAGTCTCCGAGCCTATATTTCGAATCTAAATCAAGCTCATAATTTTCATGATTGATAATAATGTCTTTTTATCTTGGCATGAAGGAACATTTACAACAAAGAGAGCTAAAAAAATATGACTATAATTAGTAGGCAACCGATTATATATAGAATAAGTATGTAAGCGAATAATTGTCTTGGATAAAAATGTGGCAACCCTAGGATTATCAACCAGTTGAGGTGATGCTATAACAAATTCAACCTTAAAGGCATGCCACAAAGGAGTATGCAAACTGTTTGGCTTAGTTGGCAAAATTATAGGTAATTTCTCAACTGTGTCATTGTCCATTATGTTAAAGATAGGTTCGAGATACGAGGCAATTATCAAAACTCTCATCCTCACTATCGAACTGTTGAATAAGATCAACAATAAGAATCTCATTTTCTTCTTGTTATGGGCAAACACAATTAGACTTAGAAAGTGACTGTGCGGACTGAGGTTGTAAGCCTAGTTTTTTACATGCTTGACGAAGATGAAAGGATATGTACTAAAGGTTGGCTTTTTGATAAGCTTCATCCAAGAATTGGGGTGTAGGGATATTGTCGGGCAAAATTTCAGTTTGAAGATTCAAGCCACCGAAAAATCTAGATTCTGTGATGTGAGGAGCTTCATAAATATCACAATTGTGCAATAGCTCTTCGAGGTGGGTTACATATTCACTAACATGGACGTACCTTGCCTAGAGTGCAAAAAGAATTTATTAAACTATATTTTTTAAATAATGCAACAGGGCATATTTGTTGTTTAATATTCGTTTCCTCTCATGCCACAAAGTGACGGGGCTTGGCCTAAAGGATTAGTAATATGCGAAATTGACTTACTTCCAATAAACCCTAGTAGATCGGATAATGTCATATTTACGTGACAAATATGATGAGGGTCACTTAAATTGTGAAAGTTAAAAACCTTTTCAAAATTATCTTTCAATCAAGAAATAACTCGAGACTAGTTAGACCATCAAAGTCTCACTGTTGTATGGTAATTTGCCTATAACGATAATGAATGTCGTTAACATAATCCCTAGACAGGAGATAAATGTGTTGATAATGGGAGGGAGAAAACACATGATTGTAAGAATGACACAAGGGCTTATTGTACGCATGGTTTAAAAATGCGGTAGTGAGGCGCGCCTTGAGGTCTGCCTCACCGTGAGGCGCATGTAGTATGCTTCGAGGCGGTATTTTTGAGGCTCAAAATATGAGGTTCACGCCTCTAAATCTGAGGTGCGCGCCTCATTTAAAATTTAATTTTTCAGTTGTATGAAAAGAAATCATAAAGAGCCCTTTTTAAAAAATAAAAAAGAAAAGGGCGTGCCCATTTAAAAAGACATTTTGGGCCCAAAAACAATAAAATACCTAGAAATCTTCTTCATCAGGTATTTTTTCCTTTTTCTTCTCTTAGGATTCAGTAAATCTTGCATGCAATTAGTTGCTTTATATACACATCTGGAAATTATAAATTTTACAAATGTTTTGATTTCTATAATTAACACACACGATTTCATCTAATCACTTGTATAAACTCTAAAACTCATGTATCCATACTTCTTAATGTGCAACATCTCTTCAATATCCCAACATCATTGTCAAATTTTCATGCAACAGTACACTATACCCAGATTTATGCCGTTCCACCATAGCCAGCTTTCTTACAGAAAACAAAGGTGGGACTAGCCAAATTTGTTAAACAAAAGTGCATACTATTAGGTTTTTTTTTTTAGTTTAAGCTGCTTCTTTTTTTCCATTGAAAATAGAGTGATTTCTAACTTCTGTAATGCTTTTTTTTTGCTAAACATCTTCTTTCTTTAGGTGAATTATATCTCAATATGCTAATAGCTATATATATCTTATTTACTATATGCTCCAACTTTGATTATTTTGTATTTTTGTATTATTTTATAATTCTTTTACTTAGATATTGTTTTTTGTGAGGCTTACGCCTCAATCCGCCTCGAGGCTTACGCCTTGCTTCATAAAGAAAAACCGCCTCAGTACTTAGTTTTGTCTTTTTAAGCCTTGATTGTACGTGTAAGTGTTATTATAAGGATCATACAAGACATGAGGGGAGTGTAATTTTGTTGTATTTTTACTCTTTCTATTTAAATGAAAGCCATTAGAAATTAATTTTTTTTTTTAATTAAGATTGACAAGGTAGAATATCCAAATAAAAACACGTTCCCAATATAAAAGAAATTAGTACCTCACGAGACTCAAAAGAGCGAAACATTATAAAAGTCGTCATCTTCAAGTTGGCATGATGGCAATCTATAGAATGTACTTTTTTTCGGATGAACGGGAACCCATAAATTGTAGCTCGTGAAGTGTTTTCTTATCGACTTTTTTTTCCAATAATAAAACAAAACTTGTAGCAAAGAAACCATGGAGTCGGATTGAGGTATATGGAGTTTTTGGTTGTAGGCTTGGGTAATAGGCCTGGTATATAGGTGAGGGAATTATAATGTTGGGTTTGATGAGGCTTAATTTGGTGGATTTTGTTGTTGGTGGGCTGAAAGGTTTGTGTGATGGATATATGTTGAAGCCCTTTAAATGGGTTAATAGCTTTTGGATTATTTGAATCACTAATTTTTGTATATGTTTGGATTTTGATGTTTATTGGATTGGGGGTGTATTGAGTGTTTAGTTTGGATAACGGGTTAGCATATATAGAATAATGGGATGGTGACTTTGGGTCGGATGTGGGCTTGCAATGGAGGCTTTGCTGACTACAGAGGAAGGAAGAATGGTAAAAACAAAATCAATTAAAGAAATAATTGGAGAATTTTTTTTCCGATTTTTTTTAATTGAAATATCAGCTAATGAAGGAATAGAGAACAATCTGAATCCCTTTTTTAGATTATTATTTGTAAACTTAAAAATAAGATCTAATGATGTGATGCTCCGACTCTTTGAAATGGTCGAAGTACCCGTGTCGTCATGACACGACACGGGTATTGGTATGAAATACGGGGATGGTTCTCCAATTTTCAAGTCTACACGGCTGCGTCTGGAAGTGGGGTGGAGGCATAACAGGCGGCATAGAAGGCGGCAACGGGAAGAAGCAATAGCAATGTTGGAGAAGACGAAGTTAGAGGATTTATGGCCTTAGTTAATTTGGATGTGGGATGCAAGCAGAATACGCCACGACGGGAAGAAGCAGATCCGGAGAAGACGAAAGGATTATGGACCTAGTTAGGTTTTGTATGCAATGATGAGTTAATTGTATGTGTTGGGTTGGGGCAAAATAAATTTTAGATAGTGAGATTTGGTCATATGGGCTAATTTTGTTGGGCTACAATAATTTTTGTATTTAAGGCTGTTGGGTGTATATGTAATTGGTATGTAATTTGGGCTTGATTTAGTTGGGTGGGGTAAGATGATTTATTTGCCACTTAATTATGATTTAAGTTTTACATGTGAATTTTTGGGGGAAAAAAATTAAAGGATGAAAGATGTACCCGTGTCCGAAATTTGAACTATTTTAAACTATCTCCCTATTCTACATTTTAAAAAATAAAATATCTAACACTTAGATACGTACTCATACTCGATAACAGTACTTGAGTCCGAGCATCATAGATCTAATGTACCAACTGAAATTGCTGCTGCCCTTGTATTATAATTTATGGTGGTGTTTTTTGTGGTGTTTATGTGTGGTTTTTGTGGATAAAGGTGGGACGTGTGAAGGACGAATAAGGTGGCTGATGGGTGATGATGTGATGGAACATCGTTGCTGCAATGAACAATAATTTGGTCCAAGGAATATGACTAACTTTTGATACTAAATTGACGCAGGAACTTAACAATTTGACAATGTATAGTTGAAGAGAAAAAGGAACGAGAAAGAAAAGGAGGTTTCAAGAAGAAGAATTTAGGGCAAGAGAAATCAATTTATTTCATATATTCAAGAGTACCTATTACAATGAATAAACCTTCTTTATATAGAGCAAAGAAACTAAAATCAAAAGAATATCTAATAGAGTAGAATTTTTTCGAATTATTAAAACTAATCTAATCTATACAAACATAATTTGAATTGAACTATATTTAAAAATCATATCTAAATTCTATCTATCTCCATAATTTCAAATTGACGTAGAAGCATACCAATTTGACAACAAACAATTGAAGAAGAAAAGGAACGAGAAAGAAAAAGAAGTTTCAAGAAGAAGAAGAATTTAGGGCAAGAGGAAATTAATTTGTTTCATATATTCAAGAGTACCTATTACAATGAATAAGTCTTCTTTACATAGGGAAAAGAAGATATAATCAAAAGAATACCTAATAAACTAGAACGTTAGTGAATTATTACATCTAATCTATCTAATCTAATATAAACAAACATAATTTGAATTGAAATATATTTAAAATTTCTACCTAAATTGTATCTCTATCTCCATCAGTTTCATTGCATGATCTCACTTACTGCGCCATTCTTGGTGTTTGAAAACTCTCTTAATGCTAAAGCATTTAAGTACTTATTTGGTTGTATGTTTATTAGCATCTAAATGGCATCACTTAAAATTATAAAACCCACTGAAAATTAGTTGTGTCTGGACTTGTGCTATTAGTGTGCAGTTCCAGGGTTGAATGTATCAAGATAGACGTAGGAGAAATACATTTCAAGTAACATCAGGTTTAAATTACAGATATTATTAAACTCAATATGTGTATATCAGTTCTAACCAAACAGTTCAGTTTAGTTTAAATGCAGATTTGTTAGTTGGCATTTAATTTGCATCCAGTTCTCCACCTTCCATGTTCACTTTTCTCGAATGCCCTCTACATCTTGACTCCTTGAGTTAGGCAGAAGTCATGTACTAGAAGAAATATTTGTAGAGTTATGCATGCATACACATCTTTTTAGCTGTAGCAGATTTTAGAAATATAGAAGGGAAGTTTTACTGACTAAACAGATCTCCTTGTGGCGTATTTTTAACACAGTTCCCCACATCTTTTAATAAAATTCCATATTTTGCTAAATTATTGAATTACTAATTAGGGACAGTGTGTGTATGATGGGATCATTTAGGTGTTGTGTATAACATTATTCTGTTCAGTTATTTGATGGGCTTGGGATACTTGTGCAGTGCTTAGAAATGGATCTAATGTATTTAAACTCAGCAGAAACTGCCACCACTTTAATCTTTAGGAGAACATATATTAGAAGTTACTTGGAAAAGAAAGAAGAATCAGACTGATGATATGTATGATGGAATTTGGAGTTAACCTGATGAATGGAATAGCTTGAATGCCATTTCTGTTCTATGTACATAGGGTTATGTCACTCATTTGAATATACATTACTGAAGTCGAGGAATCTTTTCCCTTGCAGGAGGCATTGTCAACAACACATTAAGGCCAACCATTCCGAGCCATTGTGATCCAGAATGGAGAAGGTTGATGGAGCAGTGTTGGGCCCCAAATCCTGCAGCAAGACCAACTTTTACAGAAATTACTAACCGTTTGCGCGTAATGTCTACCTCGGCCCAAACTCGAAAGACAAGTTCGTAGGGCACTATTAGCAGTTTGATGCCAACTTCACTACTCAAAGCAATATATTTTTAACATTCAAGCATATACACAAAGGACAATATGTGATATATTGTAAACGGAAGGAACAAATGTTTGCAAATGGCTCATTACGTATAAGAGGCCGATTTTTTTTTTTTTTTTTTTTAAATCTGGGGTGTACTTTTACATTGTTGTGGGCAGGTTGAAAGTGTGTCTGGAATTCAATTTGTCTCTTGGAGTTTTTCACACAGCTGAGTGAATGGTCACCCCACCATTCTGTAGCATTAGAAACCAAAGATCAATTGTTGCATACTTAATTTCAAATCGATGTGCGTTTCAAAAGTTGATTCACTTTATTGTAACAAGATGTTAATCAAATGTTGTTTTACATAATGAATAATCAATTGTGATGAAAAAAAGCAGCTTATCCGACCAAGCCTAGGAGGAATTAGCATTGTGCGCTTGCCACGCTGATGCCAACATTATTGGCCTTCCTTTCCATCCAAGCAGAAGGCAACCCCTTTCACTGCCTATAGTGTAACCATCACTGCCATAGACAGAAATCATCGTCCTAGCTTGGCTCATACACTCCATTCCTACTACTTGAAAACCAGCACGAGCTAGCTGCCTACGCCATTGATCGGCCGTTTCGTGTCTCTCGATCCCGTTAGAACCTTCAAATGCTATGACATTACAAATCTGCCCTGTAAAATGAAATTTTTCGATCTTTAGCCTCTCTGGGCTAGGTCGCGAATACTGGCCTCAAGAGAATCGAAAATGGCAGAATAATAATGAAGAGATTCGAGGAATCTCCCAAGAAAGAATGGCCCATTGTGGTTTGCATCTTGTTTAACCACAGTTAACAGAACTGGATTTAGTTTCTTGACTGATTGAAGAATGGTCTTTAATGATCCTCTGCTTTCCTTTACATGCTTATGCAAATATAGGATACTATTGACAAACAACGCTTCTCCTTCTCTCAAGTCGAGCTTTTCACGGCTTAAAACTAACGTCGTTACTGGATCTGCTATCATGTTGAATTCCAAATGAATGCCCAAAGAACAAGTTTCTTCTACAAGGCCCTTCATGCTAATGTTAAACTTGCGGATCTTGATCTCCAATTATTCCGGCGATCCGGACTAGTTTTGGGGGCCCTTCGATTCGTGATGCCAAAGTTCTTATTAAAGAAGGCCATTGAAGATTGTGTTCCATTCCAAGATCCATTATGTGTAAGGCCTCTTAAACTCTTTCCCCATTGCTGTTTAAATTATAGCATCATTTGCAGCCATGAAACCGAAGGCAATATACAGGGTCGTTTGGTGTAACAGATCAAAAGCTTCATTCTTTTCCTCCCTTGTGACCAAGGAGACATCAATGGCACCATTAGAGAATGAACCATCAGCATTCACATTTTGAAGAAGACATAATCTATTCTTCAATCCCACTGCAAAACAATATGCAACTCTCTACAATGAATCGCCCCAAGGGCTCACACGAGACCAAATTTGGCTTAGCATACTATCGGCAAGTTGGGTGTCCCTGCAACCCACAGCCTCAGCACAAGCTAATAAGAATTGCACCAAATGAAGCCCTTGATCAACAACATCCTTAATACTCGGCTCCCCGTTCGATAAAAAACGAAGATCGTCACACGAGCCACTCTCTTCCAATTCACTCTCTTTAATCATCATCATTGGAACATATCCATCATAGAAGAAACCATCAATATTTGAAAAACCTTGCAGTCCCTCTTCTTTATACTGATTAAATTCTCCATTTTCGTCGTCTGGCGACTTCTTGGTGTTATCTTTTTCATAGCATTTCACGTTAAAGAAACTGTCAACGAATTCCTCCACCTCAGAAATGGCCAACGGAGGGTGTTATCAAAATGTGGCCAAAGATCCATCTCCTCTACTAATTTCTCCCCATTCTCCTCCTTGTTCCTGCTGTACACGGGCGGCGCAAAATTGTCGAATGGCGGAATCTTGGTTTAGATTCTCATAATTGGGAAAAGAAAGAACACCTTTCATGGCTTCCATTGATGACTATAAGGATTTTGATGACGTGAGGGGATGAATATAGGAATTGAGGCCTTGAAACTTAATTGTGTAAGCAATGTGCATGTCTATTTTTAACTATCTTTAGCTAGAATATTCTCTTTGTTTGAGGTGAGGAGCACACATCATGGCATATTAAAATATTCAATTTTCATGAATAATCTTGCTTGCTTTTCAAGAATTTTGGCTTGGCATCTTCAGTTATAACGCTTTTCACCCTCACAAGAAAGCCAGAAAGTAAGAGTAAAAAAGCCATTAAAATAAGTCAAAAGTACTCCATTACATATTGTATAATGGGTACCATGGTAGGGGTTTTCGCGTGTTTTCCAACCCGCCAACAATTACAAGAAAAGGATCAGACGATTGTGTAAGGAACAAACCTCTTGAGACAAAGTCCCAAAAAGGGGTGCGTTTACTAGTGAAGAGTTACAATCGGAAAGTAGACAAAACGCCTCCAAGGGGCGCAAGCACACGAGTACTGAGAAAGGATTAAATTTAAACTAAGGAAATGAAAATTACATATTCTCTTGTCGAGAATTTTTGATTCGGCCTCTTTTCTTTTACAACTTCACTTCCTTTTATACTTCCCGGGCGTCTCTTAGTTAACGAAACTGCTTGGAACTGCTCCATTACCTTCGTGACTATCCGCTTCTTCAGTGAGAAACTGCTTATTGGGGAGAGGTTACTTAGTAACTGTTGCCACTACTCTTGCCTTTTAACTACCCGTTTCTGGATCGTGGGGGGCATGCCGGGTTTACTTGACAACTGCTTTCGTAACTGCTGAATTGGATAGACTACACCTTTTAGACTTGTCTGATGCTGGGCGATTTGAGAGTTTGGGCGATAGTGAGGCTATCGCTCTGGGCGATTGTGCAGTACTTCACTCGTTCAGCCTCTGGGCGTCCTACGGGATTGGGCGATGATACTCCTTCGCTTTCGGGCTTCCAATACTCAGGCCTTTTCTCAGGTTTCCAGATTGGGCTTCTCTTCTTGGGCCTTTTAATCGATTTCCATTGGGTCTTCATCTTGGGTTTCTCAATTGGACTTCCCTTTGATTTTGGGCTGCATTTTTAGTGTGTCAACAATTACCCCCCAATATGGCAGAATTAATACTAATAATTAATTTTGCCATATTCACTCTGTATCTTTTTCGCAACATTGAACTTCTTCAGAATTTCAATCATCACGTACTTTTACCGCCTGAAGGATTGCGACGTTACAAACCCTTAAAACCCAAAAGTACGCGGCATTCTTAGTTACGTTTCTGCAATCTTACGCTTCTCCCTCGTCGTTTTCACTGTTCACCTTCTTGTCTCCGTGCTACGTTTCATCAACAGACCTTACCCAACTTACATTCTATAACGAAATGGCCACTTCAAGCACTCAGTCTGATGTTGCCCTTAGCTTTGAGGGCTTCCAAGACCTCCTTACCAAGCCATACATAAATTCAAACCCTCTTTCGCGGGTTGGTCCCAACATTGATGAGTTTTTCCTGGGTCCATCTTTTGTTGATGCTGAATCGGTCGAGAAGACCACGGCGGGTCAGCTGTTCCCTTGCGCTGAAACCCTTCCATTTCTGAGTTCTCTACCGTTGAAGGCCATCTGCGATAAAGGTATTCGTACTTGGCCCAAAGCTGATTCTGGTTTTCGTAGGTGGCATGCACGCATGGTGAATCATGGCCCCACCAAATCAATTTTTGAACGTGCGAGAATTTTGGACCTATTGGAAATCACCCTTAATCCTCCCGTATACGACCCAGCGCTTTTTCCAATCGCCCTGAGCTTTTGGTCTTCTGAGTATAATGTCTTTGTTTTTCCTTGCTGCCCGTTGTCCATTACTCTGAGGGATGTTGGGGCCTTAGTGAACCTTCCTTCTTTGGGCGATACCATTTCTCCCGGCATGGTGGTTTCGGTTTCCGCTGGCAGTGTTCCCCCCAAGTTTGATAAGAAAATGTGTGAATCTTACTCGGCTATGCAGAGTGCTTTTGTCGCTCTTACTTCTGAGCCTAATCATGTTGAGCGGGTAGCTTTCCTTCAAGTTTGGCTCTGTAAATACGTTCTTTGCATCCCTAGCTTGAAACCTTCTACGAGTTACCTGCCTTTAACGCATGCATTGGCCCGTGGCAAGCCTTTGAATCTGTGTTCTTTCTTTTTAGCCGCTCTTTACAGGGGTTTGGCTTTGCTCCAATTTCAATTGAGGACTGGTGCGTCCCCTACTGGCAGTGGGCCTATTTGGTTTGCTCAATTATAGCTGAGAGCATATTTTCCCTCTTTTGGGGCTCCATCTATTTGCAATACTTCTGCCACTTGTTACGGTTCGGCCATAGACTCCTTGCATCCAACAAACATGTCTAGGAGAGATATCTTTTCATTCTTTTATACCTTAAATTCTGTTTCTTCTTTTTTCCCTTTTCCTACTCATCTGACTCCCAACTACGTGCATATTCCTTCTGGAGTGATTGACTCTTTACCCATTTGGGTTCAGTTCCTGGTTGGAAAAGAGTTGTTCTATGACATTGTCACAGGAACCAATGCCAAGGCTGGGGTAGAGATTTACACTCCCCATTTCTTTGCTCGTCAACTGGGTTTCGGTCAGACCTGGCCCGTCCATCTTTTCTATTCCAAAAATCTGGCCGACCGTTTTCATACTCTTAATAAAGCAGACGTTGCAACTATAGAGGCCCATAACTGCATTTTGGCGGATGCATTTTCGCTGGCCCCTTTTCATTCCAGTTCTGCTATTCATCCCCTTTTTGAGCAACTCTGGCCGTCAGTGAAACGTAGACTATTTACAGCTGACGCTACTACTGCATTTCATTTGCTGGATCGGCCAAGTGGTTCTTCCACTTCTCCTCTTTTAGCTACTCCTGTATCGATTAGGAGTCCTTCTCCACCTCCTCGCTCTAAAGATCTTATTCTTTCTCCCGCTTCTCCATCTACCAAGGCTATTGCTGCCAGGGTGTATCAAGCCGGAAACGGCCGGCTTTAGCATCCCCTGTTTTGCAGGCTGATGACGATGATGATGATGAGACACCCCTTACCTTCAGGAGAAAGGTAATCCATATTTGTATATTCGCGGATATGTTCTTCTGTATACTAATGGTTTACCTGAATTTTTCAGAAGAGTTCATCTTCTCTTTCCAAGGCTATAGTTTTGGCAGACTCTTCCTCACCCTTTCCTGTCGAGGCTGCGTCGCCCAGGCTTCAAGTTCCAACACCCTTATCACCAACAAATCCTCCTTCCTAGGGTGCCGACCCCCCAAGCGTGGAATTGGAAGGTAATGCTTATCTTTGATACCTTGGCCTTTCTTTATTGCTGCTGGCTCATTGATTTACTGCGGTGTGAAACATGCAGAGATCCCTATAGCTTCGTCAAGTGGGAAAGGTCCTTCCTGCTCAGCTAAAGGGAAATCTCCCCAAGTGATGGAGGAAATAAGGGAGGTGCCTGAATTTCCCACTACTGCCGTGAGGTCTTTTTACTTGGCTCTTATTCTTGGTTCTGCTTTGTTGTATCAAAGATCTTCAATATTGGTAACCTCCTTTGTAGGGATCTGATAGCATCTTTAATTCTATCCAAGACTTACTCACCGCTTGGGCACGCATGAAAACATCCTCTGCGCCATCTTCCACCCCTGCGAACGAGAATATGACATTTCTCAAACAGGCATTGTTGGAGTATGTCTCCTTTATGGGCGTGGAGGTTGGCCGCGCCAGCGCTGCTCATCAAAAGGCCAAGCTAGATACATTGAGCGCGAACCTACTGCAGGCACTTTCGCTCCCATCGCCCAGCATTTCCGCTGACTTTAAGGTAAAGTTAAGGGTTCTTCATGCCGACGTTGTTTCTTTGCTGGCCAAGAATGCAGAATTGAAGTCCAGAAGTGCTCAATATCTCCGCGCTTCTTCTGAGAAAGAATCCTTACTTCAGGAAATTGACAAGAACCAGGCCGAATTGACTGAGGTTTCTTCAGAGCTTGTAGTGGAGGACTCCTTAATGTTGAGCCTGGCTGCGGAGATGAAAGAGCTACAAGCGAAAATTGATGACTGTAGGGCGAGGATGGCTGCCAAGAGGCGTACTGCATCCCAAGGAATCGCTAGGACCAAATCTCTATTGGAGCAGTACCAAAAGTTGGAGGTTGATGATGACTTAGTGAAAGAATTAGGTATCCTTTCCTCTAGGCAGAGCGAAGAGTGGGTTAAACTTAGGCAGCAGATGCGCTCAGCTTGGGGCGAATTGTAGCTAAAACATTTAATGTTTTAACCTTTGTAACTCTTTCGCGCTGACTGCCTTTGTTATTTGTGATTTAATGTCATTCATCATCGTTAATGAACAATTATTTTGAAGTGATGTTTTATCTTTGATCGTCAATTTTCTACGTACCCAATCGCTTTATGCCAACATCCATGCATATTCTTTTGGCATTTAAATTTTTTTTCCCTAAGTCTTTGGGCCATATTGATTTCACTCACTGGTCATAAATGTGACCATCCACATTCTGGCCTTTCATCTTCCAGCCCCTATAAGTATGCACGTTTATACTCATCATTTTCATCTCCATACCTTTTCAGATTCGATTTCTTGCCATCACAACTTCCTGCCACCGCATGGCACTCGATCATTTACCAACACTTTCATCTTCTATAGGGATGGGTCTCTTGACTCGCTCCTTTTGCTTTGATATTACTTTTGGTATGGGAGATATAGGAAATGTTCTTTTAAACTGAAGCAAGATTCTTGCTTTCAGTTTGCTTGTTGAGAGTGCTTCTCCTTGCCTACCATTGTAACAATGCATTTAGGAAGGTTATGGGGACAGTTCACCCTCTTACTCGGCCATAGGCTGAAGGGCTAGGCCGTACTGGTTTCACTCTTTCTGTTCCCATCAAACAGAAGACAATTTGTAGCATGTTTCGTCTTGTATTTTGACTGTGTCCCTTAATTCTTGTAAAGAATGGTTTGTAAGGAACATTTGGTAATAAAGGACTTTACTTTTGAATGTGCTTTGTTTTTCTGACTTTGTTTAGAATGACCGTCCAATTTATTTACTGCCATCGCTCAGCATGATTACATCGCAATCGCAATTTCATCATTTATGCCTTTATCTGTTCACTTTCCCAAAGGGAAGGAATATATTTCTTCAAGTACTTACCGTTAATAAATCTTATATGCCTAGTACCATCTAAATCCTCCAAGTGATAAGCTCCATTAGGCAATACACTCTTTACTCTATACGGCCCTTCCCAATTTGGCGACCATTTGCCATATTTTGGGTCTTTACTATCTAAAGGAAGTATTGCCCTCCAAACTAATTCGTTCAAACTAAAAAACTTGGCTATAACTTTCTTGTTGTAAAATCTAGCCATCCTTTGTTTCTGAACTTGCAACCTGTTTAGTACGTCTAACTTCAATTCGTCAAATTCTAATATATTTTGAATCAATGATTCCTTGTACTCATTTTCGCTTAATTCGTGCTGCCAACGCACTCTTATAGATTGCACGTTGATTTCTACGGGCAATACAACCTCCTGCCCATAAGTGAGTTGGAAATGCGTAATGTTGGTGCTTGAACGGGGCGATGTTCTATAAGCCCATAAGGCTTTGTTCAAGCATTCGTGCCAATTTCTGGCATTTTCATTTATCATCTTCCTTATGATAGATTTCAGAATCTTGTTAGATGATTCTGCCTGACCGTTTGATTGAGCGTAATATGGTGTGGAATTTATCAATTTAACTCCAAATTCGCTCAAGAATTCCTTCACCTGATCTCCATTCAGGGAAGTCCCATGATCTGTCATTAAAGTTTGCGGAATTCCAAATCTATAGATGATATGGTCTCGGATAAACTCTATAATGCTTTTCTGAGTGATTTCTTTTAGAGGCACTGCTTCGACCCACTTGGTGAAAAAGTCTGTGGCGACTATAATAAAGGTATGCTGTTTGGACGATGGGGGGTAAATCTTCCCTATCAAGTCTATCGCCCAGCCTTTGAACGGCCAATGTTTGATAATGGGTGCCATATTGCTTGCTGGTGCCCTCTGCATCGGGCTATGTTTTTGGCATGCTAAACAACTTTTTGCATATTGAACACATGATTCTCCCATCTTTGGCCAAAAATATCCACTTCTGATAATCAGCCATCTCATCTTTTGGCCGGCCTGATGGGCTCCACATATCCCTTCATGCACCTCAGCCATAATCGTCCTAGCTTCTTGTAAGTTCACACACTTTAATAATACACCATCAGAGCGTTTCTTGAACAATTCTTCGTTTATTAATGCATAGTTTAACAGACGTAATTTCGTTCTCCTATCACCTCCCCCATTAAGCTCCTTAAAGGACTCTTTAATCTCATCTATCTAATCCAGCGCGACTCCATCTTCTATACATTGAACTTCGGTTTTCCTTGCCCTTCGCTGAATAACGGGCAATATAATTCCATATTCGTAAGTAGACTCCCAACTCGTCACCTTTGAATAGCCAGAGGCCAACTGAGCCAACTCGTTGGCCATATCATTGTACATTCTATTAACACATTGAAGTTCTATTTGGTCGAATTCCTCCAACAATTCTTGGGCGATTTCGTATAAACTTATAATAGAATCACTTTGGCATTTGAAATCGCCAGTCAATTGATGAATCACCAATTGAGAATCGCCCTGATGATTACATTCTTTACTTTCATATCTACCATTAACTCCAAGCCTACAATTAAAGCTTCGTATTCGGCTTGATTATTAGTACAGATCCTATCTAAGGTGAATGCAAACTTATAGCAAACTCCTAAAGGATTTATCAAAACCACTCCTACCCCTGCTCCTTTAGAAGTTTTCGATCCATCAAAGTATAAAATCCATGGTTTTAATTCAAATGAATCAACCTCTAGTTCTATTTCGTTGGGCATATCAAGGCATGGATGATCGACCAGAAAATTAGCCAAAGCCTGATTTTTAATTGCCTTTTGGGGTATATACCTTATTTCGAACTCTGACAGTGCTAAAGTCCAAAGACCTACTCGTTGGTGTAAAATAGGGCGAGAAAACATGTATTTGAATAAATTGAATTTGGAAATTAAATAGACTGTTACAGGCCGTAAATAGGCCCTTAATTTTGTACATGTGAAGTATAATGCGAGACACAACTTCTCAATAGCATAATAATTACATTCACATTTGGTTAACCGTCTACTTAAATAATAAATTGCCATTTCTTCACCAAATTGGTCTTCTTGTGCGACCATTCCAGCTATCGATTCTTGTTCAGCCGACACGTACAACTTCATTGGCCGTCCTTGGATTGGTGACACCAACACTGGCGGACTTGTTAAGTACGTTTTCAGGCTTTCAAAAGCCTTTTGATGTTCTTCTTTCCAGACGAATTCGTCTTGATTTTTCAGCTTTAGGAGAGGCGAAAACGCTTTCGTTCGCCCTGCACAATTAGATATAAAGCGTCTTAGAAAATCGATTTGGCCTAAGAACCTTTGCAGTTCTTTTTTATTGCTAGGAGCCTTGGCTTCTACAATGGCTTTCGCTTTATTCTTATCAAGTTCAATCCCTCTTTTATGTACTAGGAATCCAAGGAAATTTCCTGCATTCATGCCAAACGCACATTTCAAAGGGTTCAGTTTTAGTTTATGCTGCCTCATTCGTTCAAATGAACATCGCAGTTGTTCAAATGGTTTTCCTCTTTAACAGATTTGACCACTATATTATCTACATAAACTTCCACAAATTTACCTATTATATCATGAAAAATTAGATTCATTGCTCTTTGATAGGTCGCCCCTGCATTTTTTAGTCCAAACGGCATTACTACCCATTCAAAGCACCCTAAAGACTCAGGGCATCTAAAGGCAGTTTTGTGTACATCTTCGTCGGCTATGTAGATTTGATTGTATCCCGAATATCCATCCATAAAAGAGTACATCACATGCCCTGCAGTCGAGTCTACTAGAGAATCTACTGTAGGCATTGGATATTCGTCCTTGGGTGTAGCCAAGTTCAAATTCCTGAAATCTATGCATACCCTCAACTTGCCATTCTTTTTTAATACTGGCACTATGTTAGATAACCATTCCACATATCTGGTTGTTCTAATAAAACCTACTTTTAGTAATCGCTCTATTTATTTTTTGATTTCTGGTAATACGTTGGAAGCGAAACGCCTAGGAGGTTGCTTATGAGGCTTAAAATTTGATTTAGTCGGCAACCTATGTTCTACTAAGTTTTTATCTAAGCCAGGCATATATTCATACTCCCAAGCAAAACAATCTTTATACTCTTTTAATAAAGCGATTAATTTGTTACTAACCTCGTGAGGGAGCATCTGGCTGACAAATGTTGGGCGATCATCTCCTTCCTTGCCAATATTCACCTTGAGTAAGGGGTCTTGTGCTTGTGCATATCCTGACTTGGTGATCCTCGTCGCTTCATCATCCATATCGCTCAGAGGTGTTTCCTCTTCCAGACAATCCACTTTATGAATTTCCAAATCCAAGTTCTGCTCCATCCCGGACACTATTAATTTGTCCCTCAGCATCTTTAACGCCGCTTCTTCTTTCTTCACACATTCACATTCTTTATTAAAAGCCATCAACTTGGCTTTGAAGGCCTGAATCTCGGTCTCTTGCCTTCGTTGTTGAGAACTCATTTAAGGTTGTTTGGCTTCTTTTTTGCCAATTACTGGCTCCTCCAAGGCCACTATGTTTGGCCTCATTTGATTAAACATTTCAGTAAGTGCATCCACTGAAAACGGCTCTTCGCTTTGGGCAGTAATTTGAGTTTCTTCCCCATCTTGAACCACTCTAACAGGCCCATAATTTCCTTCGTACATGAACTTCTCTACTGAATTTGCTTCTGCCACAAAGGGTCTATGATCTGCTTGCACCACCTCTGCTTCACCTTTGTCATTCCAGAAGACCAAGCATTGATGGAGCGATGAAGGAATACAGCGACTGCCATGGATCCAGTCTCTTCCTAGCAACACGTTGTAGCTGGTGGGGCCGTCTATTACGAAGAAAACAGTAGTCCTGGTGGTTGTTTCTATAGTTATATCCAATGTCATAACTCCTTTTGCTGAAGTTGCCCCCCGGTTAAAACTTGTAAGAATGACTTCTGTTGGGATCATGTCGCTCTCTGTTTTAGCAAATTTCCTCATTATCCTAGCGGGAATGGTGTTTATAGCCGCTCTATTGTCGATAAGTACCTTTACTATTGGTACCCCATTAACCAAGGCTTTGACGTACAACGGTCTTAAGTGTTTGGTTAACCTCATAGCCGATTTGTTGAAGATGACTTTTTCAGCATCATCTATTTCCACTTCCTACTTATCTTCTGTCAGGCTATTTTTTGGTAATAGATCGACGTGCAGCATGTCGCACTGAGCCTTCTTTCCTTGGGTTTTTTCTTTCTCATTTTCCAGTATTTCTTCCCCGGTTACCCAACTTGTAGGAGGAGGCATTATTCTGGGGGGTGATCCATATTTTTCAGAGCGAGGTACCCTCTTTTTCCTTTTGGGTGTCCCATACAATACATAGAAATCAAACGATCGGCCAGATGGTTCTCCCAACAGATCTACTTCGCGGACTCCTTCTTGGTGCAGTTGCTTCAACAGGGTATTGCGTGACACTCCTCTTTTCATTTTCTCTGCTTCTAAATCAATTTCCTCTTCGATATCTGTCATACCATCATCTTCTTCTTCGTCACACATTTCTCTAGATGCTTGGCCTTCATCGCAGACTAGTACACAAGTTTCTTCCTCACTGTCCTCCTTCTCTTTGCTTTTAAATTCATCGGCCAACAAGTAGTTATTAGCCATGACAGGAGGCAATGTGCCAAACTGGATAGTTAGAGGTTGGTCAAGATCATCTTCGTCTTCCCTGTATCGTTCAAACTTTGATTTCCTAGACGAGCTTTCTGGCAATTCTCCCATTGATTCGCCAGTGTCTGTTTCTTCACTATCTTCAAAAACATTTTTGTCGGCTATTCTGAGCGATTTGGATGCTTTAGGGCGTGATTCTCCTTGCTGTTGCCTCATCATCCGTCCGTAATTACGTTGGAAACGCCTTTGTTGGGTCCTAGTCATTTCATTGAAAGGCACCACTCTTCCTGCATTATACTGGAACGAATGCCATACATTGGGTTGGCGAGGCTACGGCCTAAACGTTCTTCCTTGACCAGCCGATCCAAACCCCCTTTCTCTAGGTAATCCTCTGTAAAACGGCACCCTTTGCCCCCGACAGGCTGAGTGACCGGCATGAAATCAGAGCGATGGCGGAATTGCCGCGTCATTGGTGACCCTGTATTTGCTTTCAACTCGTGTTTACATCTGTCGCACAGAACATCTTCGCCCTGTTTGGGCTCCTTCCCTTTGGTGCGTTCAAAAACGCTGGGATGTAGTTTGGATTCTTCTTCTTCGTCGTCAATCACCAATCTGAACTTTGGCAATTTGTTTTTCAAACCAGTTGTTAACATGTTCATTGCCAGTGGTCGTGGGAAAGGATTTTCATCCACCGCCATCTTTTTCTTTTCCTCGAACGTGATTCGTCCTGATTCAATAGCATCCTGCAACACATGGCGAAAAACCACACAATAATTAGTTGCATGTGACCATGCATTATGCCATTTACAGTATTTTTTACCCTTAATTTGTTCAGGGTCTGGCAATTTGTGTTTGTCGCTCAACTTTATTTGCTTATCCTTATATAATTTGTCGAATATAAGGTCAGCTTTAGTTACGTCGAACGAGAACGTTCGTACATTTCTGTTTTCACCCGTTGCAGGTTCATCTTTGCCTAATATTTTTGGCTTAACTAATATGAGACAAGTGTACGCTTCTCTCTTTACTAACTCAGCCAAACATACTTCAGTTTGGTCGTAATAACCATTATCGACAGTATGCATGTTGAAGTTCGGGTCTTTGTAATAAGTCCCTTTACTGAAATTTTTCATCTGTTCTTCTTCTCTTATCAATCGCTCATACCTAACAACGTTTGCACTAAGTTGGAATAAATCCGGGAATTCCCTATCCTGGAATTTCTTCTTTAGATCAAAGCTTAAACAACTTTGGGCAATTTTAACAAATTCCTTTTCTGGCAAAGACACAAAGCATTTGCTTCTGGCCGTTTTGAACCTCTGTAGGAAATTTTCTGCCCATTCGTTAGGCAATTGACGTAAATTCGCCAAATCGGCCAGTGTAACTTCAGACTTGGTCTTATAAAATTGAGCATGAAATAATTGCTCCATTTGCTGCCATGTTTGGACGGAGTTTGCTGGCAAATTAATGAACCAAGAAAAAGCTACCCCTGTTAAAGAACTTGGGAACAACCTCAACTTATGGTAATCATTCACCTCACCACTTTGCAATGTGAATCGCCCTACATGTTCTAATGTAGATACTTCTCCTAGACCAGTGAATAGTGAGAATTCCGGTACTTTATACCCTCTAGGCCATGGATATGCTTGATCTATCCAATCAGGGTATGACTTGGTATAAATTGGCATAATAACCGGACGCACCCCAACTGCTATTTGATCTTACACTATTTCCATAATTTGGTTTCTTAGCACGGCGTTAGGGTCATATGGGTTCCCTATTGGTTGATTTACTGGCTGATTTGTGGGAGGCCTGGTAGTTTGCCCTTGATTGGCCATAAAAGTGCCATTATTCGGGCTGTTATGACTGTTAAATTGAGTGCTTAACCCGTCATTTGTACGTAAACCATTCTGTCCGTTGTTTGGGACATTATCTCTTACGTTTATACTACCCCCAGGTTGGACGTAGTGTTATCATTATTCAAGTTCAATGTCCCATTTCCCCATGGGTTTGAAGTAGAAGGGCCAAAAGGTGGCTCTAGACTTGGACCTGAGTTTACACCAAGGGAATTATATGGCGAAGTATGCCATACGATAGTCCTAGACTGAAAGTGACTACCTATAGGCATAACGGGTTGACACATTTGGCTTACCAACTTATTCATGATTTTATTTAACGTATTCAGTTGCTTAGCCATATTATCAAAATGCCTATTCTCATTTTGGGTAAACTTCTCCATATTATGAATACTTCGTAAATTTACCTGTTCAACGACATCCTGCGTGAGTTCTCCTAGCAATGCACGCATTGTGCGAGGGCTCAATTCTGTCGTTGGTTCGTAGCGGCTGTGACTGCTTTGACTTTGTCCATCTGTTCGTGGAGAATGTTGTTGCTCCTCATATCGCTCAACTACAGACTTGACTACTCCTTGACTTGCTGGTTCCTTATCGGAATTTTTATGAGGCATGATATCTTTTCTTTTTTTTTGTATCTTCACTTACAAAACACCAACTGTCTCACTGGGTGTGCCAAATTATTTTCTCGTGTTTTCCAACCCGCCAACAATTACAAGAAAAGGATCAGACGATTGTGTAAGGAACAAACCTCTTGAGACAAAGTCCCAAAAGGGGTGCATTTACTAGTGAAGAGTTACAATCGGAAAGTAGACAAAATGCCTCCAAGGGGCGCAAGCACACGAGTACTGAGAAATGATTAAATTTAAACTAAGGAAATGAAAATTACATATTCTCTTGTCGAGAATTTTTGATTCGGCCTCTTTTCTTTTACAACTTCACTTCCTTTTATACTTCCCGGGCGTCTCTTAGTTAACGAAACTGCTTGGAACTGCTCCATTACTTTCGTGACTATCCGCTTCTTCAGTGAGAAACTGCTTATTGGGGAGATGTTACTTAGTAACTGTTGCCACAACTCTTGCCTTTTAACTACCCGTTTCTGGATCGTGGGGGGCGTGCCGGGTTTACTTGACAACTGCTTTCGTAACTGCTGAATTGGATAGACTACACCTTTTAGACTTGTCTGATGCTGGGCGATTTGAGAGTTTGGGCGATAGTGAGGCTATCGCTCTGGGCGATTGTGCAGTACTTCACTCGTTCAGCCTCTGGGCGTCCTACGGGATTGGGCGATGATACTCCTTCGCTTTCGGGCTTCCAATACTCAGGCCTTTTCTCAGGTTTCCAGATTGGGCTTCTCTTCTTGGGCCTTTTAATCGATTTCCATTGGGTCTTCATCTTGGGTTTCTCAATTGGACTTCCCTTTGATTTTGTGCTGCATTTTTAGTGTGTCAAAAGTAGGGTAATAGGGTGTGCCCCATTCTTCGATAGAAAATTCAGAGAAGCGAGAACTTAAAACACATTGTAATTCTCTTTTTTCGAGATAATGAAATTCGACAACGGCACTTGTTGCTGTACCTTTTACATTTAATGAAATATTCTATTGCGTATTATTATTACTTTCATATTCTTATATCATGTCATTGATTGTTCTTGGTACTTAGTAATGACAAAAAAATCCGCCTTGCCCCGAATGAGGCGAAAAAAACCTGTCCTGACGGGTTGGTGGAGCGTGGATCCCTGCCCCGCCTCGGGTCACAGGGAGGGGCCCCGCCCTGTGAAGAATTAAAAAAAAAATAACTACATTTAAAAAAAAAAAAAAATTAGTTAACTGAAAAATTTTGAAAAAAATAAAAATAAAAATAAACGGGAGAGGAAACGGGGCAAGCATGCGCCCCGCCCCATCTAATGTGGGGCGGGGCACGTGACGGGATAGGGGAGTGGTGTGGCTGGGCTGGGCGGGGCTCCACCCCGAAGCCTTCCCGTTGCCATCTCTAGCACTAAGGATTATTCGTTTAATTCATGACAACAATATAAAATGATTAGGCTACAATTGAATAAAGTCGTCTACTAAACACAATTATATCGGTTTCGAAAATCTTTTTATTCAAATAACACATTTTTATTTTTCAATGTTTTGATATAAAGATAATTGTCATTAACTATTAATGGGAAATTAAATAGGCGGTGGGTGAAATGAAAGAGATGCAAATGCAGCCAACACAAATTTATGTCGAGAATTTAGGAGCTGCCAAATAATTAATTAAAATACATATATAATTACTGTAAATGAGTAGGAAGCCGGCAAATGAATTAAGGTAATTGTTCTATGTGGAATTTAACATATAATCACTATGCCTTAAAAATTAATTACTTAAAATTGTTTTATGTGTTTGTCACAAAATCATATTCCATAAGGTCGGCCAACAAGCAATGAGACAACTTCAGTTGGCCTAGGATTGATAAAACAGTATATTCAGTGTTTACTAGAATTTCATATATTTTTAATATAAAGTTGGTTTTTTCAGAAAGTATCGATAGACCTCCTTGGTGTTTCGTCTTGGGAGAGGGGTTTCTAGTCGAACTTCCCCTATCCGTTAGGTCGATTACATGATTTCTTCTTAACCCCTGTTTGGTACATATTAAAATTTTCAATTTCATTCTTCTACTCATTTTCGATCACACATTCTTCAATAAAATAATATTTTCCATCACATTAATAACTTTTCCTTCTCTTTCAACTACACATTCTCCATCAATCTACTATTCCAGAATACATTCTTAAAAAATAACGTGGCTCGAACACACCTAGTCATTTTGCGGTTTCATTATTATTCGTGGCTGGATCTACTAGAATATGTTAAATTACTATAAACTCCAATGAAATGTGTAATAGGATTTTTTTTTTTTTCTACACGTTTTTTTGATGTATCTTTATTTTCAATCATATTCAGATCTGATTTCGTATTGTCGCGCTTCTAAGAAATTCATTTAAGCGTTCATTAAACTTTTGTGTCGAAATTGATGTATGTTTCAAAATTAACATTTTAGTGTTTGGTAAACAAAATCGATGTAAAAATTACCAAGACGAATATTTATTAAAATGATATCATTTTTGTATATTATCATTGATGGTATTGCAAAATTAATTTTATAACAATATGCAATATTACACTATTTTTCCTGAAATCTAGTTATATTAAAATGAAAAAAATTAATATCTATTAAATTTTAAAATTTATAAAATTGCAAAATAAAAGCGTAGTACATATAGTAGAAAATGAGTTAATTAATTACTTGGAATTAAAATTGATATTTTAATTATAGACAATTAGATAAGCTAACGAAATATGAGATTAAAATTATTTATTGACTTTTGACTTTGATTAAACTTAGATTATAATTTCTATCAGGACTTGAACAAAAGTGAAAATTACATATGACAATTCAAAAATAAGAAGTAAGGTTTACTTAATTCAATAATTCAAAATTTGTTGTAAAATAATGAGATAATTATTGATGATTATTTAGTATTATCATAATATATGATAAGTCATATTTTAATTGGTTGCTTATTAATCACGCAAATACATGTTTGTGTAGTGGAATATATTTTGCTCAATCGTTCATTGATCACTAAGTTCAACACATTGAACATTGCTCACAATAAATTTGCTCAATAGTACAAGTTTAAACCATGCTTTAATTTGTTGATTCGGCCACAATTAATCATGCTTTAAATTCTGTACAAATTTTCGACGATAATTGTTATATTTAATTATGCTTTAAATCATGATTCTTTCATATAATACTCTTTTTATCCTTCACTTCACTAATAATTTTTTATTCTTGTAAAAATTTTGAAGTGTGTATCTTCTTGTTGTTCTCGAAGTAACACAACATTATAAATTAATATTCGTGAAGAATATTACTTGCTCGTGAAGAGCATGACACTCTGATTACAATATTTCAGAAAAATATTGATATAGTGTTCTTGAAGAAGCAATAATAAAATACAACGTGCTCCCAAAGTAGCACATGTTTTGAAAAACATATTATTTTAAATTAGTGTTTATCCCTGAAGGAAAACACGTAACTTTTGTCATGTTAATATTGATTATTTGATATTTAATCATATTTTTTGAAACTAATTATGTTTCTTTTTACTTTATTGTGTAGTTAATCTAATAGCAAATATCACAAAATTTGAGTTTGCTGCACTTGACATATCTAGCAAAAATTATTTGTCATCGGTATTTGATATGTGTAGTTTTTATACTTATTCGGGGCTCTAAATTGTAATGTTTTATTTTCTTTTGAATAAAATTCTACACAGTTTATGTTAAATTGTATTTTGTAGGTAAAACTTTATGTTTATTGAATAATTGAAAAAAAAAATGCAAAATAGCGGGAAATGACGAAATCCAAATTACAAGGACTAAATTGGCATGAACTACACAAATAATTTATTTTTAAGGATCAACTTGCATTACATAAAAGAATTGAGAACTTAAAAAGAAGAATTAATTTAATTTGGTACTGGAATTAAGTGGGCTTCAACTTGAGGTTTTATTTGCTGATATATATATAACCATTGGAAGAAAAAGGACACGGACACAGCGCAGCAGAGTAGAGAAAAATGTGGAAAAGAAGAAAAGAAAAATGAAAAGAAAGAGAGAGAAAGAGAGAAGAAGAAAAAAAGATAGGGAAGTCAATGCATAAAAAGAAGAAAAGAAAGAGAAAAGAAAAGAAAAAGAAAGGAAAATACAAACACCGAAAATTTTCACGTTTCGTCAATTTTTGATGATATCTCACCACTTTTGTGTGTTTAAATTCAACATTATGAGTGACTAAATATTTTTATTGTTAGGATTGATGATGTAGATTAATGTTTTTATCATATATTTGATTTTAAGATTTTTATGTCATTTTAATACTTGTTAATTAATTATTATGTGTTTAATACTTTAATTGTCTGCGCAACAATTAATTGATTTGCGGATAATACAGAGACTGAGAGGTGATATATAATTCTAGCTCATACAATAATTGACATAGACATTATAAGACACCGAAAGGTATTTATAAGTTATGCGATCTTTGTTGAATTCATATAGATTAATGAGTTCATATGTGTGTGAATTTACATAGAGATATAGTAAGTTCAGACATATGAATATGATTAGTGTTACTTAAGAGAGATCACTAAATACAATATGTTAATTCGATCGTTGGTATGTATGAAAAATGATTGAATAAATTGGAATTAAATGTATGATAAATAACCTAAGTGAAATTGAAAATCCTAACTATCTAATCACATAATTTATTTACAATTTTAATTTGAGTTTGTTATTTTATTTATTAGAATTTCGTTTAGAAAACTAAATTTAATTTGGTAATTAGTTACCAATTTAATTTAAATTGAAACTAGATTAGTTTACAACCTTATAGTAGATAGTAGTTTCTGTGAGACGATATTCTGACTTAATAAATTCACTTTATTACTTGTCTCGATCTGTACACTTACAAAATCTCATGAACAAATTTTTGACGCCGTTGCCGAGAACTAGTTTATTTGCTTTAATTGTTTTAGTAATTCTTATTTTGATTTTGATTTTTTTTTTCTTTGTTTTTGTTTTTGTGTGTTTTTATTTTCATTTTCGTTGCAAGTATCCTTGCACGCAAAGTTTGAGAGTAGGTAATCTAGTACCATTTGATCCAGAAATTGAAGCACTTTTAACCATAAAATTAGGCAATAACGAGAGAACATCATGACATAACAGAACAGAGAAATGCATTTGGCACAAGTTGCACAACCAGTTGAAATTGATGAAAATGATTTGTCACTTGGACAATTCATCACACCGCTTGTAGCACCAAATCAATCAAGTATCGTTTAACCTCTATTTGGACAAATAAACTTTCAACTAATGACATATTGTTCTAGAATGAAGTATCATTTTATGGGAAATCTCATGAGAATGGTTAGTTGCCTTGCCCGCTGGAAGCATTAGGACCTGGAATGATCTCGTACAAAAATTTGTCACAAAATACTTTCCATCGTAAAAAATAACTAAAATAAGACACGAGATATCCACTTTTCAGTATGACGAATTAGAGAGTTTTCACGAAGCATGAGAGATATTTAAAAACTTGATCAGAAAGTATCCTAACCACGGTATTAAGAAAAATCTGCAAGTTTAGTACTTCTACACTAGTTTAAACCTATCATGTCGTATATCAGTGGATGCAGTCTCAAATGGATCTATCACATTAAAGTCACCTAATAAAGTTAATGAATTATATGAAACGATGGCAGCCAACAATGCTTTATGGCCTTCCGAAAGATCCACACATAAGAAATACACAGGTCTACATGAAGTGGATGTTTTCTCAACATTATCAGTACATATGTTAGCTTTGGAGAAGAATGTGGGATCACTGACTATAAGAGGTTCAACAAAAGTAGTGCAAACAAAATATTTGGTTTGTGTATATGTGTTAGAGCTCACAATAGTGGGAAGTGCCATATGTCATCTCAAGAGATGGAGGAAGTTAACTATGCACAAAATTATCAACACTAACAAAACAATCCATTCAGCAATACATATAACCTAGGTTGGCGTAATCACCCTAACTTCTCCTGGAGCAACAACCAAAATAATCAGCAGTAGTCTCCTCTAGGTTTTCAACAGCAAGAGAAAAAATCATCTCTAGAAGATATCTTGGGTAAATTTATATAGAAGACCGAACAATATATGGCAAAGACCGAAACAACCTTACAAAATCATTCAGCAGCCATAAAGGGGTTGGAAACTCAAATAGGGTAGTTTGCCCGTACTATCTCAAAAATACCACAAAGAACCATACCTAGCAACACATAAACTAATCTAAAGGGACATGTGCAAGCAATTACAATAAGAAGTGGGGTACAACTACCTGAAATTACAGTAAAAAAACCAGTAGCAGAGACAAATAAAGTGCCTACTTCAGATGAAGAGCAAGTTGAAGGATTTGAAAAGTCAACTGAGAAAAATTTGAAAGAGAATTCAGACACACTACAGGTTAAGACGGCCATTCCTATAAGAGAATATGTATACCCATTCCATTTCCTCAGCAACTGCATATACATAAACTGGATAAACAGTTCTTTAAGTTCATTAAAGTGTTTAAACACCGCACATCAACATTTCCTTCCAGGATGCTCTAGCACAAATGCCCAACTATGCAAAATTCATGAAGGAAGTTCTCACTAACAAGAGGAAACTAGAGGATTATGAGACCGTGATCCTAGCTGAGGAGTACATTGCAATTCTACATAATAAATTACCTCATAAGCTTAAGGATCTAGGGAGTTTTACTATATCTTGTACCATAGGAGATCAATATTTTGAACATGTTCTATACGATCTTGGTACGAGTATAAACTTAATGCCATTGTCTTTGTACAAGAAACTAGGAATTTGAGAGGCCAAAGCAACCACAATATCATTACAGCTAGCTAATCGTTCCATAAAGTATCCGAGATGGATCATTGAAGATGTTTTGGTAAAGGTGAACAAGTTCATTTATTCCGTGGATTTCATTGTACTAGATATGGAAGAAGACCAGGATATTCCAATCATTTTGGGTAGGCCATTACTTGCTACAGGAAAAACTTTGATTGATGTACACAAAGGGCAATTAATTTTTAGACTAGAGGATGATCATGCCACTTTCAACGCCTTCAAATCAATGAAGTACCCGTCTGAATCAAACTCTTGTTTCAAGATCGATATTATAGATAACTTGGTGGTAAAGTCAGTTGCACATGAACATTTTATGGAGCTATTGGAAGCTTGCATAGTTCACTTCGGATCCAAAATAGTAGAAAATCTCGAAATTGAGAAGTACATCAATTATTTGGAATCATCACCACCCGCTGCATTCCCAAGGAGGCACCAATTTGAAGAGCTTGGTAAAGACACTACTAAACCAGTGCCATCTATTCAACATCCACCAACGCTTGAGTTGAAACCTCTACCAACGCATTTGAAGTATGCCTATCTGGGAGATGCTTCTACATTGCTAGTCATAATTGCAAGCTCTATAACAGAGGATGAGGAAAAGAAATTACTTAGGGTGCTTAGAGAACACAAAACTACAATTGGATGATCTATCGCTAACATAAAGGGTATCAGTCCATCATTATGCATGTACAAGATTCTTATAGAAGATGACTTCAAACCATCACTTGAGCACCAAAGGAGATTGAATCCCAGTATGAAAGATGTGGTTCGGGCTAAAGTAATTAAACTTTTGGATGTAGGTATTATATATATATTTCTGATAGTAAGTGGGTGAGTCCAGTGCAAGTAGTACTAAACAAAAGGAGCATCACAATAGTGAAGAATGAAAACAACGAGCTCATACCTACCAGAATAGTAACATGATGGATGATCTGTATTGATTATTGAAAGTTAAACACTACCACAAGAAAATATCACTTCCTTATACCATTTATCGACCAGATGTTGGAAAGACTAGCATGACATTCTCATTATTGCTTTTTAGATGGATACACGAGATACAACCATATCTTAATTGCTCCTGAAGATCAAGAGAAAACAACATTTACATGTCCATACGGAATCTTTGCTTTCAGAAAGATGCCATTGGTTTATGGAATACACCTGCCACATTCAGAGATGTATGATGGAAATCTTCTCAAATATAGTTGAAAAGTCTATTGAGGTATTTATGGATGATTTATCAGTCTTTGGGTCTTCATTTGATATATGTCTCAAGAATCTGGCCATAGTTCTACAAAGATGTGAAGAAAGCAATCTTGTGCTGAATTGGGAGAAGTGTCACTTCATGGTTTAGGAGGGTATTGTATTGGGTCGTCGAGTATTGAATAAAGGTATTGAGGTTGACAAGGCAAAACTTTAGGTAATTAAAAAATCGCCTCTACCTACTCCAGTAAAAGGAATCAGAAGTTTCCTCGATCATGAAGAATTCTACAGAAAGTTTATCAAGGATTTCTCAAAGATTACTAAATCATTATGTAATCTGCTTGAGAAAGATGTCAAACAGTTTACTGAAGAATGTTTGATAGCATTCAACACACTTAAGGAAAAGTTGGAAACTGCACCTATAATTGTACCACCAAATTGGGATTTACCTTTCAAACTCATGTGTGATGCAAGTGATTTTGCAGTTGGAGCAGTACCAACTCAAAGAATAAATATGATACTTCACGTGATCTACTATGCCAGTCGAACCCTCAACGATGCTCAAATCAAATATGCCACTACTGAAAAAGAGCTGCTATTAGTGGTGTTTGCATTTGACAAATTTATATCATATCTTATCAGGTCGAAAGTCATAGTTTACACTGATCATGCGGCCCTTCGACATCTGCTAGCCAAGAAAGATGCTAAGCCTAGACTTATTAGATGGGTATTACTTTTACAAGAGTTTAACTTGGAAATTCCGGACAAGAAATGAACAAAAAATGTAGTGGGAGATCACTTATCTGGATTGGAAAAGACCACACCAGTAGGGGATGATCAAATTAATGAATTTTTTCCAGATGAATAGTTGTTCACTCTACTTGAGATCCCATGGTATGCAGATATAGTCAACTACCTCGCTAGCAACATTTTACCTCCTGACACCACCCACCAACAGAGGAAGAAATTCTTTTCAAATTTGAATATTACTTTTGGGAAGATCCATATCTATACAGACGTGGTCCGGATCAAATCATTAGAAGGTATGTACCTGAAACAGATATAGTTGAAATCTAAAGGCAATGTCATTCATCACCATATGAATAGCATTTTGGAGGAACGAAAATGGCTGCTAAGGTACTCCAGTCTGGTTTCTATTGGCCAACTCTATTTAAAGATGCACATAGCATAGTTAAGGCATTTGATCGTTGCCAAAGAACTAAAAACATCTCTAGGAGAAATGAGATGCCTCTGAACTCCATACTTGAAGTAGAGCTCTTTGATGTTTGGGGTATAAATTTCATGGGTCCATTCCAATCCTCTTATTCATGTTACATCTTGGTAGTGGTAGATTATGTATCTAAGAGGGTTGAAGCAATTGTTACACCAACCAATGATTCTCAGGTAGTCATAAATGTTTTGAAGAAAAATATTTAAAGACTGGAACACGAAGGGCACTCATTAGTGATTTCCGCAAACACTTCCGCAATAAGATGTTGGACTCAGTTCTATCAAAATATGGAGTGAAGCATTGCATTGCTACAACATATCACTCCTAAACAAGTGGTTAAATGGAAATCTCCAACCGGGAGATCAAATGAATCTTAGAAACCACAGTTAATGCATCAAGACAAGAAATTAGATGACGCTTTTTGGGCATACAAAACAACGTTTAAAATACCTATTAGAATGTCCCCATATCAATTGGTGTATGGAAAAGCTTGTCACTTACTTGTGGAGTTGGAGCATAAAGCATACTAGGCAGTGAAGAAACTGAACTTTGAAATGCAACAAGTTGGGGGAAAAAGACTTCTACAACTCAATGAGATGGATGAGTTTAGTAATGATGCTTATGAAAATTTCTATATCTACAAGGAACGAATAAAGCAATGGCATGACAAATTCATTCAAGGAAAAGAATTTTGAGTGGGAGAGAAAGTGCTACTGTATAATTCTTGAATAAGGCTCTTCCCTAGAAAATTAAAATCTCGATGACGTCGCGGAACATTTAATCCAATTTTGACCAAAGAGTCAACGGAAGTAATAGGAAAGCTAGCCATCAAACTACAAGTCATATCAGGGAAATTTTTTCTTTACTTTCTTTCCCACCCATTTATATGTGGATTTATGATTTAAGACATTGAGGACAATGTTTATTTTAAGTTTGGGGGTGAAAAACATGAGTTTTAATTTTTTATTTTTTTAATGTGTTTTTGTGTGCATTTATTGCTTTAAAAAATGATTTTTTATTTTCTTTCTGTGTGCTTGGTGTATTAGTTGGTTTGACTGACAATGATGAATGTATTGAATCATGAATTGATTTATGAATGATAAATAAGATGCATGCTTAGATTAATTTTTATTTTTCATGTAAAATTTGATATATATTGAGCACATGAATTAAGTTAAGCATTGTGTATGAATGTGTTGAATTCATAATTGGATATGGTGAAATAGTAGACCATAGATGCTAAACCCAAAACTATAAAATTTTACATCCTTGGACCAAGTTTAAAATATTTTGGGGGATTTCACTATTGTTGGGAAATATGGAGATAAATAGGGATTCCATGTGTGAAAAAAATAAATAAATAAATGTTGTATGAATTGTCTAAGAACAATATGATGAAATTGAGTGAAAATCTCAAGTTAGAGGCAATTTTTCTTAAATTGGTGTTTAATGAGGGACATTGTACTAATCAATGCATAAAAATTATTATTTTATTTGAAAATTTCTCTTCGTGGCCTTTATGATTCGAACAATTAAGTCTGCAATGATTTTTAAAACTTGGTGCCCTATGGTTATCTGACTTGGGAGTCATCGACCGAAAGTTTAAGGGTGAGAATGCTTCAAATAAAGGAAAAAATTCAAGATTTTTTTAATAGAAAATCAGAAAAAGCAGGTGTATAAAACAGAAGAACATAAAATACCTTAATTATGTATCAAACACTTATTTGGGAAAATCTGACTTTTGATAAGAGATTATTAGCCTAGTTAAGTCCTAGAGATTGAAATTATCAAATTATGGAAAATTCTTGTTTATTGACATATTGACTAACAATTATGAGAGTTACCTAAATTAGAGATGTGAAGATAATATAAAATTCAATCTCAATTCAAACACTTGAAACGAGCGAAAAGAATAAGTTTGGGGGTATGTGAATCTTACGAGCGATTAAAGAATATATTTGACCAATGAGGGTCAGGAATTGAAACAAATTATAAATTCATAATGCAAAATGCTTAATTCTTAACACACACACACACACGTCAATTTTATATTGGAAAAGTAGATTTTAATTTATGTATTGTGATTTTGAAGCTATTATTAGATTTAATATTATGATTTCAATTCTGAGATAAAAACTCATGTTAGCTAGCCAAATCTTTTTGCTTTGCTTGATTGACTAACCACTAATTAGACAATTATCATTGCGTGTTTGTGTTTTTATTAGGTTTTAATTCAGTTTGAGAACAAACAAAGAGTCAAGTTTGAGGGTGTGATAAGTGGGCTTTTATTTGCTGATATAAACAAGGGCATAAATTAAAAAAAGGAGGGCACACACAAAGAATCTGACAACCATTGGAAGAAAAAAGACACGAACACAGCACAACAGAGTAGAGAAAACGTGGAAAAGAAGAAAAGGAAGAGAAAAGAAAAATGAAAAGAAAGAGAAGAGAAGAGAAAAAGAAAGAGGGAAGTCAACGCAGAAAACGAAAGGAAACTGCAAACACCAAAAATTTCACGTTCCGTTAATTCTTGGTGATATCTCTCCACTTTTACGTGTTTAAATTCAACATTATGAACTACTTAATATTTTTGTTGTTAGAATTGATTATGTAGATTAAGGTTTTTATTGTATGTTTAATTTCAAGATTTTCATGTCATTTTAATACTTGTTAATTAGTTATTGTGTGTTTAATGCTTTAATTGTCCACGCAACAATTAATTGATTTAGAGATAATATTGAGACCGAGAAGGGATGTATAATTTTAGTTCGTACAATAATTGACATAGACATTATAAGAGATAATTATAAGCTATGCGATCTTTATTAAATTCAAATAGATTAACGCGTTCATATGTGTGTGAATCTATATAGAGATATAGTAAGTTCGGGCATATGAATATGATTAGTGTTGATTGAGAGAGATCACTAAATACAATAGATTAATTCGATCGTTGACATATATGAAAAATGGTTGAATAAATTGGAACTAAATGTATGATAAATAAAATAAGTGAAATTGGAAATCCTAACTATCCAATCACATAATCTTATTTACAATTCTAATTTGAGTTCATTATTTTATTAGATAGTTCTTTATTTTATTTATTAGAATTTCGTTTAGAAAACTAAATTTAATTTGATCATTAGTTACCAATTTAGTTTAAATTGAAGTTAGATTAGTTTAAAACTTTATTGTAGATAGTTGTCTCTGTAAGATGATATTCGGACTTAATAAATCCACTTGAGATTTATGTGGGTTTTGATTCACCATCTATTATTAGGTATCTTGAACTTTTAACGAGTGATTTATTTACTGCACGTTTTGCATATTGTCATTTTGAAGAAATGACTTTCCCAACTTTAGGAGGGAAAAAAACTATATTCTGATAAATAAGGTAAAATTTCTTAGAATGAAATAACTCTACCTCATTTTGATTCCTGCAGCAATCAATGTGAGCAAGAGGTTGAAAAAATCATTCATTTGCAAAGAGTTACAAATCAATTACCAGATGCATTTGTTGACATAAGAAAAGTGACAAAGTCATATATACTCGCAGAAAATATTCCATCAAAAATTGATGTTACTGCAGGACAATTTGCTATAGCAAATGAATATCAAATACGCCAGAAGCGTGGTCGACCAGTTGATTTAAAAGACTATACCTCGAAAAGAAAAGTACAAGAGAAAAATCAACCAAATATTGAAAATATGATTCCTGAAAAATCACAAGTGTCCAAAAATAATGAGATTTAAATAAATTATATGTTATCTCATAAATTATGGAAGGGAAATAATGTTGTTATAGACAATATTTAACATTTAACGTGGTTTTTGATATTATGCAAAATGAGGATCCTGAACTACAGTATGTTAAAGACCATCAAAATAGAAATGATTGACCAAAGTGAAAAGAAGCCATATAGGCATAATTGAATTCCTCAGAGAAATGGAAAGTGTTTGGACCTGTAGTTCGAATTCTTGAAAATGTAATCATTGTTGGTATAAATGAGTTTTTGTACGAAAAAGAAATGAAAATAATGAAATTACAAGATATAAGGCTCAACTCGTAGCTCAAGGTTTCTCACAAAGACCATAAATTGATTACGATGAAACATATTCTCCCATAATGAACACCATCACTTTTAGATCTTAATTAGTTTGACTGTGTCACAAAAGCTTGATATCCGCCTTATGTATGTAGTGACCGTCTATTTGTATGGTTCACTTGATAATGACATATATATGAAAGTCCACGAAGGACTTAAAGTGTGAGAATCAAGTGATACATGCCCGAGAATCATTTTTTCAATTAAATCGCAAAGATCATTATATGGATTGAAAAATCCGGACGCATGTGGTATAATCGCTTTAGCGAATATTTGTTGAAGAAATGCTATAAAAATGACGATATCTGCTATATGTTTTTATAAAGAAAACAAATATTGAATTTGTAATTGTGGCAGTTTATGTTGATAACTTAAATTTAATTGGAATTTCTTAAAAACTCAGCAAAACTGCAGATTATTTGAAAAATAAATTTGAGATGAGAGATTTGGGTAAAATCAAGTTCTGTATTAGGTTTCAGAAGGATTATTTGTTCATTAATCTACATATACAGAAAAAGTTTTAAAACAATTTTATATGGATAATGCACATCCATTGGCATCACCTATGGTTGTTCGATCAGTTGATGTAAAAATGATCATTTTTGTCTACTTGAAGATGGAGAAAAGATTCTTGGTCCTGAATTACCATATCTTAGTGCAATTGGAGTATTAACTTATCTTGCAAATTGTATTTGACCCGACATAGCTTTTTCTGTAAATCTTCTTGTAAGATATAACTCTACACCAACACAAAGACATTTGAATGATGTTAAACGTAATTTTCGTTACCTAAATGATACTATTGATTTGAGATTATTTTATTATGAAAATTCGGGATATGATTTAGTGGAATATATAGATGCAAGTTATCTCTCTGACCGACATTAAGCTAAATCACAAACATGATATGTGTTTATACGTGGAGGAACAATTATATCATGGAGATATGTGAAGCAATCATTGACGACAACATACTTAAATCATTATGAAATTATTGTAACCCATAAAGCAAGTCGAGAATGTGTATGGTTGAGGAACACGGCCCATCATATCCAAGTATCATGCGGATTAATTTCAACAAAAGATAGTCCAACAATTTTGTATGAAGTAATACTGCTTATATTGTACAACTCAAAGAATGTTATATCAAAGGTGACATGATGAAGTATATTTCTCCAAAATTCTTTCATATACACGAGTTTCAAAAAAATGGCGACATTAATATTCAACAAATTCGTTCAAGTGACAATGTGGCTGATTTATTTACAAAAGCACAGTCAACATCTACATTCAAGAAATTGGTTCACAAGATTAGAATGCATCGACTCAAAGATTTTCAGTGATCAACATCTGGGGGAGTAGCTGTACTCTTTTTCCTTCGTTTAGGTTTTATCCTACTGAATTTTCCTAACAAGGTTTTAATTAGACAACATTTATATTTAATACTCCAAAATAACTATATTTTTTTTCCTTCGTTTGATTTTTTTTTTTTTTGTCTCATTGGCTTTTTATCAAACAAGGTTTTAACAAGACATTTATTATACAAATAATCATCAAATGAGGAGTGTTGTAAAATAATGAGATAATTATTTAGTATTATCATAATATATATATAAGTTTTATCTAGTTCAGAAAGTCTATTTCATTCCAATTGTAACTCTTATTTTAGACCATATAAATACTGGTCTTGGTTCACAATAAAATATACAAGCCTATTGGCTTTTATTCTTTCTTTTCATTAAATTAACTCCCAACCCAACCCAATTTCATTTCTAACCCTATTTTCTCTCTCTTTATCTCTCTCTACCCACTCAACTCTCCACTCTCTATGTTCTAATGTCACTATGCGCGGCGGTACAACTCGTTCATTTTGTCTACTTATATTTCGGTGCCACTGTTGTAGTGGCCCCTCACTCATTTCGTCTACATATTTTCTCATGGCCTCTTCTTCTCCTGCTTTCTCACTAGCCACTCTCCAAAATTACTCTTCCTTACCTTAATCGATCGGTGCCCTACATTACATTGACTTCATATGTTGTTACTGCAAAACTGTTCTTCGGCTTGCTGAAATCGAACCCCAATTTGAGGACATTTAACTGTGGAACAAAAGCATCAATGATGGAGATTGTAACTGCCAATAAAAAAACTAAGGTACAAGTGTTTGATTCTGAGGAGGTTCTGGCGGTGTCTCTTGCTAAATACACTACCGATTTGGCTAATAAGTTTACTAAACTGAGAGATTTTTTCATTGTTGTTCTCTTGGCAATGATGGTAGTTGTGCGGGTGGTGGTAGCGGCTGTGGTGCTGCGTTTGGGTTGTATAAACATGATTTGTAATCAATAATTTGTGACCAATAAAATAAATAATTTCTGATATTGATGCAATGGCCTTTGATCTGTGCACAATGACACGTGACATGTGAATTGATAACATGTCATACGTCTTTGTACACTTGTTACGAGTCACATATCAATGCGCACAGATCACATATCATTAATTTATATTTACATGTCAATATTAATTAGTTACAAATTATAGTTTGCTGGTCACGTGAAATAGGTCACCATTCCTATGTCACATGTCATATTGCATAGGTCACAGATGTTCACATATCACATTTTATAGTTCACATGCTAATATTAATTGGTCACAGATATAGTTCACAGGTCACCATTTCATAAGTAACATATCAATGTCTATAGGAAACATATTTAAGGCAATTGGTTACAGGCTATTAGAACAATATCACAAGTAACAAATCAATGTCCACATGTCACAGATCTAAAAGAACTGGTCACATGTCATTGGATCAATATCATTGGTAATTTAAATTAAAGTTTAATTAGATAATCCTCCAATTCTCATTGGTGTTTAATGTTTTGGTAAATTAAAAATCCAAACAAGCCACTACCCTTGAGATGCTATATTCATGGATTTCAAACAGGTGTGAGAGGGGATGGTAACAACCACCTTTATATCTAATTCAAAGCCTTTTTCCAACAATTCACAACAACTCTGCAATGTTAGCCACCGTCTTAAAAATTTTGATCTACAGTGACGATAACTTCCAATTTGTGACCTCAAATGTTCGATTATTTGTAATCAACCAGCTATCGGAGATGGTAATCGCGAAATTGATAGATCTATGTAGCTTTTCTCTTCTGTTCAAGGTGATTTAGTATTTTAGAGAGTTCGATTTGAATCATTTGAGTTTTGGAATTCTAAATATTTTTCTCTTAAAATTGATTTGAGGTATAGTTAAGGCTCGATATATGATTTTTTTTTCCAAAAATGAATTATCTAAAATTATGGTTCACTCCGACGATTGAAGTGAATAATGTGTTTGCTTCACCAACAAATGGTGGGCCAGCCATTCTTGACCTGACTTAGGCACACATCATGTTGTACTTTGGGCTTTTACAAATTTGTTAATGATTGTAAAGTTAAGTGCTAATTATGTCAATTGCTTTTAAAGATTTGTAAATTTAAAATGGGACAGATTTCATGGTCACATGCACTCCATATACAATAAGCTACTCGAATAAGGGTGTTGACAAGATTGGGTGATAGGTGTTGCGTGTTAGTACCCGTGTGACTTTTTTTTCAAATTGTCCAAACAATGTTTGATATGTGTCCCTGCTTTTAAATCTAGTCAAATGCCCCTATTTGTGTAGCAAGATTGCTCCATATATGCCAACACAATCAAATTTAGCGCCCAAAAGTTCGAATGTTGGAATCCTTACAACATCAAGCCCATGTTTGGTTTGGCCAAAATCAAATTTTACTAAATTTAAAAAAAAAAAAATTGATGAAAGAGAAAAATATATAACTATAATACTTTACGTCCACATTTTCAAATTTAACACACTTACAAAAATATTTCAAAAATTGGGTGGTATAATTTTAATATATTATATATATATTTTTAAGATATTATGATTGAAATTTTGGAAAATTCATTAAGGTCTGTTTGGCATGGATTTTGTTTTTACTTTTTATAGAAGAGTTTTTGGTGAAAACTACCTTAATTTTTGTTTGAAAACTAATTGTTAAAATAACTTCCTATTTCGAAAGTGCTTTTAGAGGAAACATCAAGGTAAAAACTAATTTTTATGGTTGTGATCGAGTCCCTTGTGATGACTCTAAAGGTGAAATGTGTCGATCAAGCTGGGTCTTGCTTGCACTACCACGACTGAGGTAGACAAAATCAGTAGTGGTGGTGCATGTATTGTTCATTTTAATTGTGTGATTTGTAGCTTAATACAAGATTTGGAATCTATAAATTGTATGGTATGTGATTGTAACAATGTGTGATTTTGTTACCTATATGTGATCATGATCATTAATTGTCTGTTTATTATAACCGTGCTCTATTTGATTAAATATGTCATAATATTATATCTAATGTCACAAAATATGACCATTCGATTTTTGAAATAGTTCATCAAATTTGTTAAATTTGAAAGTGGATAGTTTTGTAATTTTATTCTAAAAATATACCTCATAACCTATGGATTCCATTTGAAAAGCTAGTCAACAAACCGAGAAATGAAGTTAGCAAGTAAATAGTCATAATGGACGAATGCATTATCCCATCAATACTAAAGCAAATCATGCCTACCATCTGAAACTATGGTGTGTTTGAGCCACATTATTTTGAAAGAATGTATTCTGAAATAGTAGAATGATGAAGAATGTGTGGTTGAAAAAGAAGGAAAAGTTATTGATATGATAGAAAATATTATTTTATTGAAGAATATGTGGTTGAAAATGAGTAGAAGAATGAAAATGAAAATCTTAATGTGTACCAAACAGGGGCATACTCAAATGAGCAAATAAAAGGGCAAGGTCGAACCCGCCATGCAAGCACAATCAATTCTCCAACAATCATCATTATGCTTTGATATCTATATTTTCATTCAATAAAAATCCTAACCGAGAGTTAGAGGATCTACGCAAGGGGTGCCTCCTCACACTGGGGGTCATAACCGAACTCAAGCGCTTTCACTATGGCTTCGGTAGGTTTTTTAATCAAGTCACTACATATGAGTCGTTAGCTTGTGAAAATCTATTTCCACGTGTCATGTAATGTTTCCTTTTGAGCACATGAATTAGTCCGAGGGAGTAAAATAAAAAAAATATTTAAACATATTGGCACAGTTCCTTAGAAACAAAAATAAGATGTGATCGACAAGGTGAGACCAAGAAGAAGGATTGGTGATAGACGAACTACTGATCATCGACATCCTAATGGAACTGGGACTTTGTGCATGATGAACATATCACTAAAAGTGGTACCTATAGAAAGTTTGAAGAAACAGGAAGCAAGAGCAGACTTTTCTACTATTGATGAAATCAACACTAATATCCAAATAGCGGTGATTGTCCCTATGACGACAATGACTCCACCAGAGCATCTCCCACTCCATTAGCTCCAACATGATCCCAAGCCTCTAGCACCCATGTGACCATAGATTATAAAGCATCTAGAAAAGCAGAAGAGAGAGAAACTAAAAGTCATCCTAACGGCAAACTTGGTTACATACACTCTTCCACAATCTAAAGGATTCACAACTAAATGTTTCAAGAGTGAGAGATATGAACCATCTCGTTTACCTAGGAGATTTTAGATGAACCGCTCCACTGAAATTTCACGTTACCAACATTCTTAGATGATGGTCATTGTGGAAGAGTAAAGTTTTATCAGTGCATCCCATCTATTGTCCCGATTTTATTTACTTTTATTTATTTTTAGGGTAATTTAATAATTGGGCCAATGGGCTTGAACATAAAAAAGAAGGCCAAAGTATTTTTAAACAGAATTTGTAAATAACTGTATAATTGTAATGGGATGTTGTCAGCCCTTGAAGGTTGACATGCATAATAGCATGGGAATACCTAGCACTCATGCTCAAATTTTGTGGGAATATGTGTTGATGATACACACTTCGGATTTCGTGTAAGGAAAATGTGGGAATGGTGCTTCAGTTTGGCTTGGTGTCAAGGTGTTGCAGATTGACAAGACATGGGCTGATCCAGCTTGCCGTTCGTGGGCAAAGTGTTGTAGATTAGCAAGACATGGGCTGATCTAGCTTGCTGATAGTGGGCTGAAGTCCACAAATTTAGGTGTCCAAATGGGGTACATTTTGGCACATGTGTTGGGCAGTTTTCAGAGTTCATAACAGTGGAAAGTGTGGACAGTTGCTGGGAATAGTTGTGGGATGTGGTTTCTAGCATTTTTTAGCCAACTGGGTTGGTTTATCCTTTTGGCAGTTAAGGATGTTAACTGCACACGAGTTTTGGCCTTTAAATAAGAGAATGTCTGGCTGATGAGAGACATAAAAACATGTGTTCTTTTAGTGTTCATTCGTTTCTTGTGTTATTGTTGAGTAATAAAACAAGTTGGGTTTACCCATAATACTGTCTTCCTTTACTTTGTTGCCTTTACTTCGTGTGTGTGCATTGTGTAAATTGGTGGGCTAACTAAGTGGAAACTTAGTGCCATCATATGCGAAAATTTGGCTAAGTATTTTACTTGGATTTCGTCCCTGTGATAATTGGTATCATAACCTTGTTGCAGTTGTTGGGTTTCACTGACAGACATGGTTGTAAATCAAAATCTCAAGGATCGGGTTTCTGCGTTGGAGGATTTTGTTCGTGTCTCTATGACAAATAGAGCAGTCAGTTTGGCTGCACAGGTCCATGCACATAATGATGTTCACACAAAACTGAGGGCTCAATTCGAAGAGTTTGCTAGAGGAGTTGACGAAAGACAATCTTCGTTTATGAAAGATTTGTTGGAACTGACGAATAACTTAAAAGCTCGTTTTGATGCCCTTAAGAGTGAAATTTTCTTGCATAAATTGGCCCTAAATAGTATCACTGTGCGAGAGGCAGTAGGTGTTTCTAAAATTCGTGTTTCAGAACCAAAGCAGTTCGATGGTGCTCGTAATGCCAAGAAGTTGGAGAATTTCCAATGGGATATGGAGCAATACTTCAAGGGTGCCCGTATTCCAGAGGATAAGTGGGTAAATATCACTTCAATAAATACTGCTTGGGTTGTAAGAGAATCTTTCAAAAAGTTAAGACAGACGGGCAGTGTTCGGGAATGCGTGAAGGAATTCAGTAGTCTCATGCTAAATATCGAGAATATGTTTGAGGAGGATAAACTTTTCAACTTCATGTCAGTATTACAAGGTTGGACACAAGTAGAATTGCGGAGGCAAAGAGTGAAGGACCTTCATTCGGCAATGGCGGCATCAGATTGTCTTGTTCATTACAAAATGGGTGGTAACTCCTCTGTTCAGAGGAAAAACACTTAGAAAAAGGCTGGTACATTGAAAGACTGGAAGAATATGGACAAAAAGAAGAAATTTGAGGGCTCCAAATCGAAAGATGGTGATCAGTGTCAGAAGTCAAAAAGTTTCAGTTGATGCTTCATTTGCAACGATCCCCATCGTGCAAAGGATTGTCCAAAGAGGGAGAAACTGAATGCCTTAATGTTGGAAGGCAGTGATGACAGCTCAGATGATGTCCCTACACGAGTGAATCCGCTACAGCTCGTGAATGCCATCACTACATTACAACGTGGCTTGATGTATGTTCGAGTTACTGTTGATGGGACGGAAGTGTTGGCAATGATGGACACGCGTGCTATAAACAACTTTGTAAGTTCTAGGATAAAGGAAAAGATGAGTTTAAGCATGACACAAGTGACTACGAAAATTAAGGTTGTGAATTCTGTAGCACAGCCTATGAAGGGATCTATAGAAGTCACCCTTCGTGTGGGCGAATGGGATGGAAGGTGCAATCTAATGATCGTTCCCTTGGGTAATTTCGATTTAATCCTTGGTATTGAATTTTTTATCAAGGCGAAGACGTTTGTGGTACCAATCTGAATGGATTATACATTACAGATGAAGAAAGTTCGTGTTTTGTACCAGCGAGCTATCTTGACAAGGGCAAAGGGAAGCAGATTCAGGATGAAATGTATTCTGCAAAACAACTTAAGGCGGGTCTGAAGAAATGGGAGACGACTTACGTTGCAGCTTTGATTGAGATCAAAGAAGATCAGGTTGTGGAGGTACCTGATCAGGTGGCAAGTGTCTTGAAAGAGTTCGTTATTGTGATGTCCCCATAACTTCTAAGAACTCTCCCATCCCGTCGTGCTGTTGATCACAAAATTGAACTCAAACCAAGTGTAAGGGCTCCAGCACAAGCCCCATATCGAATGGCGCTGTCAGAATTGGCAGAGTTGAGGATGCATCTTGATGATTTACTTGATGCAGGATTCATTCAGCATTCGAAAGCTCCATACGGTGCCCCAGTTCTATTTCAGAAGAAGCATGGTAGCTCCATGAGGATATGTGGGGATTATCGTGCACTGAATAAGGTGACGGTGAAGAACAAGTACTCGATGCTTATTGTTGTTGATCTAATTGATTGATTGGTGAATGCTTCATTCTTCACCAAGCTGGATTTGCGATTGGGCTATTGGCAAGTAAGAATTGCTGAAGGGGATGAATCAAAGACTGCCTGTGTGACGAGGTATTGTTCATTTGAATTTCTGGTTATGTCATTCGTTCTTACAAATGCACTTACTATTTTTGCAACTTGATGAATGATGTATTGTATGAGTTCCTGGATGATTTTGTGGTCGTGATGACATTGTAATATATAGTAGATCACTGGGTGATCATATTGTCCACTTAACCAAGGCGTTCTCACAGCTTAGAGAACACTAATTGTATGCCAAGAAGGAGAAATGCGAATTCTATCGGTCAGAAGTGATGTTTTTGGGACACTGGATGGGTTAAGGAAGAATCAGAATGGATGGAAAGAAGGTGAAGGCTATCATGAAATGGCCAAGTCCATCCAAGGTTGCTGAACTACGTTCCTTTCTTGGATTAGCCAACTATTATCGGTGGTTTATTCAAGGCTATTCCTAGAAAGTGAATGTCTTAATAGACTTACTGAAAAAGGATCGAAATTCGAAATGGATCGTGGAGTGCCAATGAGCTTTCGAGAAGTTAAAACAAGCTGTTTCAACTAAACCAGTGCTACAATTGCCTGACTTTGAGAAGCTATTTGAAGTACACATTGATGCATCTGATCGTGCTATTGAGAGTGTTTTGGTACACGAAGGTCATCCGATTGCTTATTAAAGTCAAAAATTGAAAGAGGCAGAGCAACGATATTCAACTCATGAGAAGGAGGTGACAATGGTTGTTCAATGTCTGGAGACTTGTCGACATTATTTGTTAGGAACAAAATTCACTGTTCTAACAGATAATGTAGCCAATACATATTTCTGGTCCCAAAAGAAATTGTCGGCAAAACAGGCCAGATGGCAGGAGTTTCTGGCTGAATTTGATTTTGTGTGGGTTCAAAGCCAGACAATCAGAATCAGGTTGCTAATGCACTCAGTTGGAAGTCTGTGGAGGCTTATGTGTCGGCTTTGATGACAGTCGAATTAGACTTTCTTGACAAAATTAAGCACTAGGCTAAGAAGGATGTTGCCTATACCAAATTGTTGCAAGAAATTAAAGATGGCTTGGTGTGACGGTATTGGATTGAAGACGGTTTGATCTATGCCAAAGGCAGCAGATTGTATGTGTCTTCAGGTGGTGGACTGAGGTAGATATTGTTGAAGGAAACTCATGATCCGCTATAGGCAGGCCATCGGGGCATTGAAATGATGATGGCTTTATTCTCGAAATTGTGTTACTGGCCGAAGATGGATGGCGAAGTAGAGGCATATGTGAAGTCTTACTTGGTGTGCCAGTAGGATAAAACAGAAAGGAGGAAAGAGGCAGGATTACTCTAGCCTTTGTCAGTTCTAGAACGGCCTTGGCAATCAATTTCTATGGATTTCATTTTCGATTTCCTGAAGGTTGATGGGTTTGAGTCCATTATGGTGGTGGTGGACAGGTTCTCGAAATATTCAATCTTCATTCCAGCTCTGCATGAATGTACTGCGAACATTTTTGCGGACTGTTCTTCAAAAATGTGGTGAAGTACTTTGAAATACCCGATGATATTGTAAATGATCGGGATTCTCGGGTAACAGGCAGATTCTGGACCATGTAGTTCACATGATGGGGTTTGAATTGAAGTTTTCTACAGCAAATCATCTGTAGCAGATGGTCAGATGGAAAGGATAGATGTATTGCTGGAGGAATATCTCAAACACTATGTTACAGCCAGTTAGAAGAATTGGGTTGCCTTGCTTGATACGGCCAAGTTTTGCTACAATCTACATCAATCATCTGCTACAAGGATGTGTCTGGCCGAGTTAACTATGAGAAATATGCCTAAGACCCCTCTCGAGATTATGAAAGAAGAGGGATGCAGTGTATGTCCAGCTGCTTTTCGGTTTGCTTAAGACAAGTAGGAAATAATTGAGCAAGCAAATGATGATCTTCCAAAGGCTGCCTGACGAATGAAGAAGTATACTGATCAAAATTGGAGGCATGTGGAGTTCCAGGTTGGGGATAAAGTCTTGTTGAAATTGACTCTCCAGATTTGGAAAAATATTAGTAGCAAGACCTTGCATTGTGGGCTGGTTTAAAAGTATGATGGTTCCTTTGAAGTAGTCAAGCACGTTGGGAAGATAGCATATCGATTGAAGCTACCAGATCATTTGAAGGTGCATCTTACTTTCCATGTAAGCTATCTGAAGCCCTTTAATGAAAGTTTGGTGGGAGAAGATCGTTTGCAAGCTAAGAGGGCTCCTCCTATGATTAGAAAACAATATGAGAAGGATGTGGCAAAGATTATGGGTCATCAAACCATTGGAGCAAGTGAGAAGAACAGACGGACGGACTATCTCATTTTTTGGAAAGGTGATACTGGAGTTGATGCAACCTATGAAATTGATGTTGATATGTGGCAATTCGAGGACAATGTGAATGAGTATCTTGATTCTCTTTCGACAGAGACGCAGACTCTTCTGAAGGGGGAGGTTTGTCAGCCCTTGAAGGTTGACATGCACAATGACATGGGAATACCTTATAGTCATGCCCGGATTTTGCGGGAAGATGTGTGATGGTGTACACTTCAAATTTCGGGCAAGGAAAATGTGGGAATGATGCTTCAGTTCGGGTTGGTGTCAAGGTGTTGCAGATTGACAAGGCATGGGCTAATCCAACTTGCTGTTCGTGGGCAAAATGTTGCAGATAAGCAAGACATGGACTAATCTAGCTTGCTGGCAGTAGGCTGAAGTCCACAAATTCGGGTGTCCAAATGGGGCACATGTTTGGCACATGTACTGGGCAGTTTTCGAAGTCCATACTAGTGGAAAGTGTAGACAGTTGTTGGAAATAGTTGTGGGATACGGTTTCTAGCATTTTCTAGCCATCTGGGTTGGTTTATCCCTACGGCAATAAGGGTGTTAACTACACACGAGTTTTGGCTTATAAATAGGAGAAAGGTCTGGCTGATGAGAGACTAGAAAAACGTGTTGTGTTCTTTCAGTGTTCTTTCGTGTCTTGTATTATTGTTGAGTAATAAAACAAGCCAGGTTACCTATAATATTGTCTTTCTTTACTTTGTTGCCTTTACTTCGTGTGCGTGCATTGTGTAAATTAGTGGGCTGACTAAGTGGAAACTTAGTGCCATCATAGGCAAAAATTTGGCTAAGAACTTTACTTGGATTTCGTCCTTGTGATAGGTGTCCTGTACCTAGGGGTGTCAAAAGGACCGAGTAGCTCATCGACTTGTTGGCTCAACTAGTCAAGGCTCGGTCCATGGACGGTTCGAGCTCATTTCGACCTGAGCCCGAGCCAAGCCGGGGGTTTGCTCGACGAGCTCGTGGGCTAGTAAAAAATGTGAAGAAAAAAGTAAAAAAAAAAAAAGAAGCTCATGGGCTCGACTCGTGAGGTTACGAGCTCGTAGACTGAGTCGAGCTGCTCTGCCCATTGCCACAACTACCCATACCTTGTCTTGACTTGCCCTACTAGGGAAGCAAAGCAACTCGAAAATAGTTCCTAATTTGGGATAGAGCACTATAAGGCACAAATTTTTCAAAATCAAATTGAAATCCTTGGCCATACTTGGGAGTTGGAGTGTTCAAGTATGAGAAATATGGTCCCCGCTCCGTTAAAATTAATTTCAAATTTAAATTTTTTATCAAACAGAAAAAAAGATTTATCATTATTTTAAAAGAGAACTTGAGTTATTCTTAACAAATTGAAAACAAAAATTAATAATATTCATTAAGTAAAGATATAAAAAATAAAAGGAAAAAATAAAAAAAATAAAAAAATAAACAAGGTGATAAACTGGGTTGAGGGACCTGCCTCGCCCCGTTGCCAACCCTAGCAGGAGCAAGAGGGGGCGGGGTGGTGCGTTATCAACTTTTATCTTTTATTTTCGTTTTGTATTTTCGCTTCTTTGGTTACTTTTTTGTTTTATTTTCTTTATCAATTTGTTTTAAATCAGATGAAGATTAAAAAAATGTCATTTTACTCAAATTTCGACTTTTTTTAAAAAAAAATTTTATGGTCTATCACAATAGGAATTCAAGCATATACGCTTGAAATGTTTAGAACTCTACAGGTTAGAAATAAAATCTTCCGAACTTCAAGTGCATTTTACCCAATTTTATTGTATAGGTAGAATCATATGTATTTATACCATATTTGGCACAACTATAGGTCACAGTGGGGTGTATTTATTCATTATCCGATAATTAAAAGATAATATTCATAAGATTGAATAATGTTAGTTAGCATCATTAGTACTACAATACTGGTACCTAGGTAAAATTAAATGAATCACGTAACTTCACCTTTGTTTGAATCAATCACATTTTCACATTGAAATTGTTGTTTTAACACTAGATCGCATTATTCAATATTTATTCATTATACGATAAATGAATAGACCCACTGTCAACTAGATTTTGCTACGCAGCATTCAAAACAGAAATGACAGTTCACAACCCAGTGTCGTGCCTCATTTTCCTTTTATTGGCTTTGCATAGTAGGGCACGTTGTAGAGGTACTTTTTAAATTACCCTAGTCAAACCTGTGTTTTTTCACCTTACCCAATTTTTTTTACATTCACCACAATAGCCGTCCAAACCTTAAAAGACAAAAATATCCTTAAAATGTTATGCAATTACATAAATGTGGTATTGTTTAAAAGACAAAAATATCATTTTTACTTATAAAGAATTCCAAACATTCTCAATTAAAATTTTAAAACAAAATCACTTTCTTTGTCTGTTTACTTCAACACAGATAAAAATTATTTCATTTTTCATCTGCTTTAAACTTGAAAATAGATAAATTTATCAAACGCTATACAAGAAAATATTATTCACAGCAATCAGTGGAATCTGTTTACGTATTTTTAAATTCGCTTAGGTTAAATTAGTAAAAAATTTAATATTTAAATCTTATTTCGATATAGATATATAAAAAATTTACAATTTTAAATGGATCTATAATCATTTTTAACAAAAACGAGAAAAAAAATTTATCTGCATTTATAATTACAGACAAATTTACAATATGTAAAATGCCAGACATAAAGATGGAAAAATTCGTGCCCGGATGGCCCATACGTCTGGGCCTGTCCGGGCCCACTCGTCCGGGCTGTTTGGGGGGGCGCTTGACAGCATTTTTAGGCCATAATGTTTTCTCCTAATATCCGATTGAGGAGATTCAAAATGCGTCGAAAAGCTAACTCAAAGGGCTACAACTTTGCTTCAGATACCATCTTCGAATTCGATCGTTTTCCATGTCAAATATTGGTCTCAATATGAAACTGAAAATCGGTACAAAACTTTTCAGCTTGAAAGTTGATATATGATAATGTTTTGTGGCTATATTTTATCAATTTGACTAATTTCTTCATCCAATTGACCTCCAACACTCTCGAATCTTCATCACTAGGTTAGAAACATGTTTAGAATATTTTTACTTAGTCCCTGAACTATTACTTTCCTCCATATTGGTCTTTTTCAGTTTTTTCTTCTAATTTCCATCGTGTCCGTCCATTGCAGCCTAAACCAAAATACAAGTGTACTTAGAACATTTAGAAGCCAATAAATTATGAAAATGCAATTATTATTGGATGAAGAACGTGATAATTGCACTATTATCACCACCTATTCTGGCGAACTTCCGCCAATTCATCCTTTTTCACTTCATTTCTTTTTTGTTTCACCTCCTCTTCGAGTCCAATTTTTATGATCACGCACGACTCCATCTAATGCTCCAAAATACGTCATTTTCTCCAATGTATTTAAACTACAAAATGACATGAGCACACACATCAAACGCTCAAAAGTGTTCAAGAACGAGCAAAAAACTACGATTTAAAGGTATTTGTTGCCCCTCGGTGTAAATGACAAGAGTGAGGTAGTCTCAGTTGAGTTGGCACCCACATTGTGAAGATTCGATTCCTGCCTTTACCAATGTTTGAAATTTGACTCTTTGTGGGTATCAGTATGACAGCTCTTGTATCCGACCTGTTGAGGCACATCCCGCGATTTACCTCATCCACGATTCTCTAAGGACAGTGCGGTGGAGGACTCTCAAAGTTGATATTCAACCTTTTTTTTAAAGATATTTTTTTAATGAGTTGTTTGCACTCATCAGTATATTATTAATTGTTTATTTAATATTTAATTATATTTAATGGAATAATAAATAAAAAAATTTATTTGATTTATTTAATAGTTTATTATTTGCAACTAAATAATATTTTATTTTTAAATAAACTCTCTTTTTTTAACTAAATATTAAACAAACTATTAAAATAAACGAATTAAATAAAATAATTTATTTTAATGGTTTATTTAATACTTTATAAACCATTTAAATAAGTAATTTTAAATAAATATTTTAAATCGTTTACTTTAATCGTTTATTTAATGCTTTATAAACAAATTAAATAAGTAATTTAAAATAAATATTTTCATTGTTTACTTAATATCTCATTGTAAAAAAAAAAAAGAATTTACAATTCATTTCCTTATTTTAATTATTTATATAGTACTTAATTATAATTAATAGAATATTAAATAAACTATCGAAATATAAAACTTAAATAAACAATTCAAAGAAATAATTTATTTTATTTCTTTAATATTTTATTATTTATAACTAAATAAAAATTTTAAATAAAATATTTTTCGTAACTAAATATTAAACAAGCTATTAAAATAAACAAATAAAATAAAATAATTTATTTTAATTGTTTATTTAATGCTTTATAAACAATTTCAATAAATAATCTAAAATAAATATTTTCATTGTTCACTTAAATATTTCAATGTAAAAGAAGAATTTATAATTAAATTCCTTATTTTAATTTTTTATATAATATTTAAATATAATTAATAGAATTTTAAATAAACAATTGAAATATAAATTTTAAATAAACGATTCAAAAAAACAATTTATGTTGTTTATTTAATATTTTATTATTTATAACTAAATAATATTTTATTTTTAAATAAACTCTTTTTTGTAACTTATTATTAAACAAAATATTAAAATATACAAATTAAATGAAATAATTTATTTTAATGTTTTATAAACAATTTCAACAAGTAATTTAAAATAAATATTTTAAATCGTTGATTTAATGCTTTATAAACAAATTAAGTAAGTAATTTAAAAATAAATATTTTAATTGTTTACTTAATATTTCATTGTAAAAGAAGAATTTAGAATTAAATTTCTTATTTTAATTGGTTATATAATATTTAATTAAAATTAATGGAATACTAAATAAACAATTAAAAGAAACAATTTATTTTATTTATTTCATAGTTTATTATTTATAATTAATAATATTTTATTTTTAAATAAACTCTTTTTTGTAACTTAATATTAAACAAACTATTAAAATAAACAATTAAATGAAATAATTTATTTTAAATTGTTTATTTAATGCTTTATAAATAATTTCAATAAATAATTTAAAACAACTTATGTTGTTTATTTAATATTATAATTTCCTATTTTAATTTTTAATTGAAAATTAAATTGTTTATCGTTTATGTAATAGTTAATTGATTTTGATATATTATTAAATAAACAATCGAATATTTAATAATTTATTATTTATAACTAAGTAATATTTAATTAATTATTATTTTAATTGTTAATTGATTAATTCGTTATTTCCTATTTTAATTTTTAATTGGATATTAAACTATTTATCATTTATGTAATAGTTAATTGATTTAATATGTAAAATTAAATGTTCAATAAACAGTTAAAGAAAATTGTACGTCGCGTAATGAACATAATGGCCATAAACGGGATCGCCTCTATATGTCTACGTGCTCATCGTCGAGCAACTCTAATACCACCGTAAGGATGACAAAGTTACAGTTCGATGTAACTTTATATGGGATCTGTCTCACCGTATCGTCCTAATGATAATCCATCCTGCAGTATTTCAAAAAGAATCTTATGCAATATATAATAATAGATAAAACATAATACGAGAAAACTAAACTAACTAAACGACATTCGTTACTATCCACAATAATCAATAGATACTGGAACAACACATAATGCAATAATGAAATAACCGAATTATATTAACCACTACACTCTTTTTTGTAACTAAATATTAAACAAACTATTAAATACTAAACAAACTAAATAATTAATAAATAGATTATTAAATAAACCATCGAGTAATTAATATTTTATTATTTTAATTGTTAATTGATTATATCATTATTTCTTATTTTAATCGTTAATTGAATATTTTATATAATATTTAATTATAATTAATATAATATAATATTAAATAAACAATTGAATATTGAATATTTTATTATTTACAACTAAATAAAATTTTATTATTTTAATTTTAATTTTTAATTGAATATTTCATTATTTATTATTTTAATTGTTAATTGAATATTAATTTATTTAATATTTTATATAAAATTTAATTATACTTAATAGAATATTAAATAAATACTTGAATATAAAATTTAAATAAACAATTCAAAGAAACAATTTATTTTGTTTATTTGATATTTTATTATTTATAAGTAAATAATATTTTATTTTGAAATAAATTACTTCTTGTAACTAAATAGTAATCAAACTATTAAAATAAACAAATTAAATAAACTATTAAATGAAATAATTTATTTTAAATTGTTTATTTTAATTGTTCATTTAATGTTTTATAAACAATTTCAATAAGTAATTTAAAATAAATATTTTACTTGTTCACTTAATATTTCGTTGTAAAAGAAAATTTTATAATTAAATTCCTTATTTTAATTGTTTATATAATATTTAATTATTATTAATAAAATATTAAACAAACAATAGAAATATAAAATTTAAATAAACAATTTATTTAATATTTTATTATTCGTAATTAAATATTATTTCATTTTTAAATAAACTCTTTTTTTGTAACTAAATATTAGATAAACTATTAAAATATACAAATTAAATGAGATCATTTATTTAATTGTTCATTTTTATTCTTTGTAAACAAATTAAATAAGTAATTTAAAATATTTTTTTATTTGTTTACTTAATATTTCATTGTAAAAAAATAATTTATAATTGTTTATAATATTAATTATAATTAATAAAATATTAAATGAACAAACGAATATTTAATAGTTTATTATTTATAACTAGATAATATTTTATATTTTACAAATTCTTTTTTCGTGAATTTTTCTAGTTGTTTACAAAATAAATTTAATTGTTTATTTAAAAAAATTTATTTTCATTGTTAAATAAGTTAATTATTTATTTAAATTAAATGTTAAATAAATAATTAAAAATTCACGACAAAATTAAACAATAATTAATATTAAATAATAAAATTAGAAATTAATTTTAAAATAAATATTAAATAAAATAACTAAAGGGTAATTAGCGCAAAACGTCCCTACCTTTACACGGTTTTGTGCAAAACGTCCCTACCTTTCGTTTCTTGGTGCAGAACGTCCTTACCTTTCCAATTTTTGGTATGAAACGTCCTTTTGACCATTTTACCCTTCTATTGAAATAAAACAAACACAAAAGAAAGGAAAAATAAAGAATAAATTGCAATTATGGGTTCAAACTTTTAAAAAGGTGCAAATTAGTCACAAATATGAAAAAAAATCATCAACCTCTAAACCGCCACATTTGAAGGCAAAATCCCCAACATCCGATCATCTTGGCCGTCGGATCAACATACCACCTTGAAGCCCTCGTTGCCTTCTTCATAGCCCACTCAACCACTAGCCCCTATTCAGACATATTTGACCGGAATCGAGCTACAAACTTCACCGCGTGAAATGCGATCAAACGTTGGAATCACGCTGTCCGGCCACCTTTCTAGCCGAAACATACCACTAGCCAACTCCCCTACTCAAGACAGCCTCGACCATACAAACAATTTAGCCCAAACAACAAGGATAAGATCTGAATTTCAAATTGAAAGTTGCTCGTCGCAACTATCACGACACCGCACCAGTTTTCCTCCAATTCTGAAGCCACCACGATGACCTATGGTGGCGGACCACCTGAGTTGGGTGCTCCATCACCTAGCGCACCTAGCTCAGCCATGTGTCCCCTTCAATTTGGCTCCAATCATCTTCAATTTGGGTCTGAAATGTTCGCTGGTGCGAACTCGCAAGCGTAGCGATTGGACTGTTTTTCTTTGAAATTGGTGGTTGTTGGTTGCTTGTTGGAGGAAATTGTTTACATAAGTAGCTTCGACTTTATGAGGGGAGTCGACCAGTGGTGGATTCCGGCCGGTTGGGTGGCCGGACGGCGAGTTGTAGGTGTTTAACCGATTTTCAGGCTGCGGTTTTTGAATTTGATTTTCGGCCAAATTACAACGAGTTATAAGAATTTCTTGGTATGTAGTTGTAGAGTGTAATGAGGAGAATATGTTGGAACCAATATCCGACTGTTTGGACGGCCAGGAGTCGCCGAAAAAATGAGCTCATGTATTCGGCTAAAATGGGGCAAAAGAGATTTTTTTTTTTCTTTTTAATATTTTTATAAGTTTTGGATTAATTTGCATTTTTTAGAAGTTTAGGAGTAAGATTGAGAATTATTCTTTATTTTTCTTTTCTTTTGTGTTTGTTTTATTTCAATAGAATGGTAAAATGGTCAAAAAGGACGTTTTGCGCCAAAAATTGGAAAGGTAAGGACGTTCTGCACCAAGAAATGAAAGGTAGGGACGTTTTGCGCAAAACCGTGTAAAGGTAAGAACGTTTTGCGCTAATTACCCATAACTAAATACAATATTTATTTAAAATAATATTTAAAAAAAAAAACATCTAGATGCCCGGCCTAGATTCCCCAGATGCCCAAATTCTGGGCATCTGGGTCCAGACGGAAATATTTTATTAAAAATGCTCACTTCTACTCTTTCAAATCACGTGTGAGGGTAAAAATGAAAAAAAATGTTTGACTTTTAAGTTTTATTAGTTCGTCTTTTTTTTTTGTTTTTAATACTGATCGAAGGCTATTTTGGAAAATGGGGCGAGTTAACCTTTATTTTCAACCATTTCCTCGCACGTTGTATCGTGTCTCATTTCCCTTCCATTGGCTTTGCATAATATGATCCAACAGCCTCCTGCATTCGGGTCAATGGAAATGGAGTCTCCCTTCAAGGCAAATGTATTGAAAGGCAAAGTAGCATTATTGACTGGAGGTGGGTCGGGAATCGGGTTCGAGATCTCAACCCAGTTCGGAAAACATGGAGCTTCCGTCGCTATTATGGGTCGCCGGAAGAGCGTTCTCGACTCCGCCGTCGCTGCCCTCCAATCCATCGGAATCCCGGTAAATTCTTTATTTCCACCTTATTGGACGCATTACGTTCTCAATAACTTCGTAAAAGAGTGCAATTGCCCTGAATTTGTTTGAGAAACTGTTGGGCCTCTTTCCCCGTCTGCTCTATTTTGTGAATTAACGGTTACTGTCGTTTCTTAGTTTCCTTGTTGGAAATTGGTCGAAATTGAATCTCATTTTGTCCTTTTTACCGAAATGGGGACACTTAGATGGTGTTGCTTTTAGCCGTGTTACAGTGTTTAGAAAAGTAATAATTGAAAAAATAATAATGGGAAATAACTCCTAGTATTGGATGGAGTGGGATTCTTAGAGGGAATGCTTGGTAATTGTCAATGATCGTGCTTTTATTTGTGGGTAGAATTAATATGCTATCCCACAATTATTTTTTCTGGTTATTTATTGTTATGATTTCCAGGCTATTGGGCTGGAAGGAGATGTTCGAAAACGGGAGGATGCAAAAAGAGTAGTGGAAGCAACAGTCAAGCGTTTTGGGAAACTTGACATTCTTGTCAATGCTGCTGCCGGCAATTTTCTCGTGTCAGCTGAGGATCTGTCCCCTAATGGCTTCAAAACAGGTCCAACTTTGGAAACTGCTAAAAATCCTTTCTTCAGCTTTTGATTCATTCATTCATGAATTGGTTAGGCTCCTTCAAATGATTGACCCAATTCGTATCATTCCTTAAACTGTATTGAATTCGTTAATGCCTCATCTGAGACAGACTGAGACCACCATCAATTGTTAAAAATAAGGCTCACTGTCCCTCCCATTTGATGATACTTTGTGAAGAGAGCCAATAATTTAAAGTGATAATTAAAGAAATTTGTGAACAGCATCTGCTACCTTGGAAATACTTTGACAGAACAGGTTCCTTGATTCATCTGAAATGATAGATAATAATATATCATCTTTATATCTCTATTTGATTATAGCATTAGCTTAAAGTATTCTTGAAAGCTATCTAAATGTTTGAAGATGTAATCACTTTCTGTAGTGATGGATATCGATTCTGTTGGTACATTTACAATGTGTCACGAAGCACTCAAGTATCTTAAGAAAGGTGGACCTGGAAGGGACTTATCTAGTGGAGGATTTATATTGAACATCAGTGCCACTTTACATTATACGGCATCTTGGTATCAAATCCATGTATCTGCAGCCAAGGTTTGTGGATTTTGCTCTTGCTATAAAGAGAGTTTGACTTGCTTAAGATTTTCTGATCAATGGGGTCCGTCTTCCAGGCAGCAGTTGATGCCCTCACCAGAAATTTAGCTCTGGAGTGGGGTACTGACTATGAAATCAGAGTTAATGGCATTGCACCAGGTCCTATAGGAGATACTACTGGGATGAGTAAGCTCGTGCCTCAAGAGATAAACAGCAAAGCCAGAGACTATATGCCTCTATATAAAGTTGGCGAGAAGTGGGATATCGCCATGGCTGCTCTCTACCTTGCCTCAGATGCCGGTTGGTAATCTTGTCTAATACTTCATATAAATGTGAAGTTCCTTGAACAAAAATCGTTTGTTCCAATCACTTGGAGTTTGTATTAGATGAAATTTGAATGTGTGCTGTGGATTATGCTGTCACTTTTCTTAATTAGTAGCTTAGTCTTTTGTTTGTGGCCTTTCAAATGTTATGCTGTCATTGTTCCTTCACATCTCTGTGTATGAGCCCGCTTTTGTCGTCACCTCAAAAGTTGAACCTTACTTGTACTGCTTGAATTTTTAGTTCTCTCTCCTCTCTGTGATTTAGTGTGGCCTAATTCAATCATGTACCATAATTGAGATAAAGAAAACATTTGTGCAATAGACCTTTGAGGTGTTTCATCGTCTGGAATCATCAAGTAACTCAGGATTGCAAAATTTTACCCATGAACTTTTTTGGTTCACACAAGTTATTTTTTGTAATTACATATTTTTTTCTATATTTAGGGTAGATAACTAGATACATTTTGTCCTCTATAGTTATAAGCCAGGTTTGGCTCCAATGCTTGAATAGAAATACGGTATAATTCATAAAGTATTCTCGATCCTTCCATCTTCTATAGCAAAAAGATGGAAGTGCAAAATGTGTTTGATTGTTCTGCTCTCATTAATTGACCATTTGAGTTTTGAAACTGAATTTTTCTGATGGTTAAATTAATTGTGTTAGCCGGGATTTCTGATGGTTAAACGTTGTCATCTCTATGAAACAAAATGGGATGTCGTTCATAGTGGAATGAGTCTGCCTGTCTGCCTGTTACATCGACGTGCCGCCCCTACCCCCATACCTCCCAACCAAAAATAGAACGAGGAAAAAAAGAAGAAACTGAATTTACCTCGCCATTGCACTATTCCTTTTATCTTTCTTCAATTGGCGTTTCAAATTCATTTTCCTGCCTCATGGTTTAATTTTGTTTACAATTAGGATATGATCATAGAAGATAGTATGTAAAGACCTATCTCTATGTTCAAGTCGTTATATCATGCATACTATTCGCTTTAGATGGGCATCTGAATATTTACCCTCTCACGAATTTCTATTGCGTTCCTTGGAATTTGAACCCAAGACCTCTAACGAGAGACTTAAGTTGAATCATGGCCTGAGGGACGCGATAGAATACCGTGAGGGTATAAGTGGCAAATACTCACCCAAAACGGGCAGTACGTATGATTTAACGGTTTGGATATAGAGATCGGATTGTTACATAGCATGTTGACAACTCGAGATGCTCTCTTTTATGCGAGTATTTGTGTTTTGCAGCTACTGCTTTGCTCTCATTTATTTATACTAGTTTTAAAGAAATCTTGTTTATGTTTAAGTCCTGACAACTTCTATCATATGAAGGGAAGTACATAAACGGAACAACCCTTATCGTTGATGGAGGACTGTGGCTGAGTCGACCTCGCCATCTGGCCAAAGATGCAGTTAAAGAGCTTTCTCGGACCGTGGAGAAAAGATCACGAGCTGCACCTACTGGGGTTCCTACCAGCAAGCTGTAAGCTAGCAAAATATTTCATTTTTATTGTGGAGTTAATCTCTCAATGTATATGGAGTTGAATTACAGTTTGTTGCATAAACGTGTCAAGAAAGACCTTGACCACTTTCTACAGGGGTAAAATAATTAGACTATTTATCTCTTTACTATTTTGGTCGTGTTTGAGAAATTTATGTCATAATGGCGAAATAGTAAATTACAGATTGCTAATTAGGATTAAAAAATGTGCGTAGATTTTCGAAGGCCGCTCTTCCTTTTTTTTTTTTTTTTTTTTTTTTTTCCAGCTAAATGTTTCATTTACGTCCTTACAAAAAATAAGATGGTAAGCCCCGTTCTGTTAGAACTATTAAAGTGAATGACTAAAAAAGTTGGCCAAAGTGACTCAAGCAAGATGGTGGATAAAGCTCCACATTCGTCTCAGACCCTTGGCTGGAGATAAGGTCCAATCATGATACTCGCAATTTTTTAACGATACATTTTGTCAAAATTTAATAAAAAAATTGATATTAATCTATCCCAAATAGGTGCTGCATGAAATCATATCCAACTACCTGTTTCGTACGGAAAGTCAGGCATCGCTAACAATTAAAAGGGGGTTCAGACGATTGTGTAAGGAACAGACCTCTTGAGATAAAGTTTCAAAAATGAGTGATTTATTGATGAAGATTTACAACCGGCGAAAAGCAAAATGCCTCCAACGGGCGTAAGTACACGTAACAATTGAAAGTTAAATGCAATAAAATTAAAGGAAATGAAAATTACATATTCTCTGTTCGAAAGTGTTTGATTTGAGGTATTTTCTTCTATGCCTTCTCTTCTTTTTTATAATCTTCTGATGGTCGTTGTGGTGGAACTGTTTGAAACCGATTGTCGTTCTGTAACTACTCACGTTCTTCATCATGGCTGAATTGTCATGGAACTTTCGTTTTAACTGCCGTCATTATTTCTACTATTTAACCGCTTGTAATTGAGATTTTTGGATCATGGAATGTGATGAGACTGTCAATTAACGGTTTCAATAACCGTTGCTCACAATGTCGATTCGCCTTGGTCTTGAGCGTCTCGCAGCCTTGGGCGATGATGGCACCGTCTCCCTGAATAATAATAAAGTATCATAATCGACCACAGCTTGGGCGTTTATGAGGCTTGGGCGATGATGAACCTTTGCTTCATTACTCCGTCTTGGGCCTTTTATACGGTCTCTTTTAAGTCTATCCTTCAAATTCCTTAATTGGGCTTCATTCATTGGGCCATTTAATTGGGCTGCATTTTTATGTGTCAACAATTACCTTCCAATATGGAAAAATTAATATCGATTATTAATCTTATGCCATATTCATGCTTTGTACCTTATGCAACATTCAAAATCCTAAAAAGAGGAGAAGTATCCAAATCATTACCTTTGATTGGCGATGACCTTCTACATCCCGAACAGTGACACTATAAATTTAAGGACACGCAACTTCTTTGCGCCATTATACCCACGTCTCGCGTCATCGTGCTCCATAAAAGTTACTGTTCATCTTCTTGATTGCACTCCAATACCCTTGAGAAGATTAACATTCACAGTAAATGGCGACGTCAGAGAACTCCATTAGTTTCGACAACTCAAGAACTTCTCACCAGACCATACATATCTCCCATTCTCCTTTCATCAGCCAACTCTGACCTCAACGAGTTTTACCTAGGCCCCTCATTTAATGATGTTGATTTGGTGGGGCAAGCCGTTATGGGCCAGTTGTTCCCTTGCACTCAAGATCCTAATTTTCTGAACCCTTTTTCATTAAAGTCAATCTGGGAATGAGGTATTCGCACTTGACCCAAATCTAATACTACTTTTCATTTTTGGCATGCACGCTTGGTAAAACATGCCCTTACTAAGGCAATTTTTTTATCGTGCTGGGATTTCTGATTTACTAGAAATCTCTCGTCGTCCTCCAACTTATGATCCCGTGCTTTTCCCCATCGCTTTAAGTTTTTGGTCTTCTGAATATAATACTTTTATTTTTCCCCTTGGTCCAATGTCAATTACCTTAAGAGATGTTGGCGCTTTGGTTAATCTTCCGCCTCTGGGCGACACCATTTCTCCTACCATTTTGGTCACCGGTGCTGTCCCAAAATTTGACAAGAAGCTTACTGATTCTTATTCGGGCATGCAAACTCTTTACAACAACACTAGTGCAGAACCCACCCATGCTGAACGTGTTTCCTTCCTCCAGGTTTAGCTCTGTAAATATGTTCTCTGTATGCCCAGCATGAAACCTTCCATGTCTTACTTGCCCATAACACATAAGTTAGTGCGTGGTAGGTCCATGAATCTCTGTTTGCTAGTCTTAGTTGCCCTTTATAGAGGCATGGCTTCTCTTCAATCTCAATTGCGAAATGATGTATCTCCTACTGGTAGTGGGCCTCTTTGGCTTGCTCACTTGTGTTTGAGAGCATATTTTCTACAACTTGGTTCTTCCCCAACCCCTTATAGATCAGTTAGCTGTCATGAACTATTCATTAATCAACTAAGCCCTGTAAACATATCCAATAGGCAGGTTTTCACATTCTTTTACACTTTGAATTCTATTCCTTCATTTTCCCATTTCTCTGCCCATTAGATCCCAATTTACGTGCAGCATCTTTCTACCATGAATGATGCGAGTGCTGTTTTACCCGTTTAGGTTCAATTTTTGATTGGGAATGAACTGGTCCACGATATTTTGATCGGAACAAAGACTAAGGCTGGAGTTGAGATATATGCTCCCCAATGTTTTGCCTGTCAGCTGGGTTTTGGCCAGACTTGGCCTGTTTCTCCAAGAGTTTGACACATCGCTTCCATATTATAACCAAAACAGAGGCACATGCCATTGATGCCCGCAATGTCCTTTTGAGCCAGGGTTTTTCTATGGCCCATTTCAACCTCACTTCTGTCACTTACCCAATTTTTGATCGATTCGATCGACGGTGAAACGTAGGCTGTTTACAACTGATGCTAACCGTGCTTTCCACTTGCTAGAAAGTTTAAGGGATTCTTATGTTTCTCCCATTCTTGATATCCCTCCAGCTTCAAAGAGTTATGCTTCTCTTTCAAGGTACTCTCATGTTCGCGTTAAACACTATGTGACAAATCCTGCTCCATCCGACTCCTCATTTGTTCAACTTGACACAACTAAGGATACCTCTAGTCACAAATGGCCAGCTTCAACTTCGCTTAATCTGTCTAAGGATGATGATACCGATGATGATGATGTTCCCCTTGTCGCCAAGAGAAAGATATTTGACTTTGTTTCTTTATGTAGAGTTGATGCAGACATCGCCAATGCTTAATTTTATTTTGTTATTGAGTTTTATTAGTTGATGTTTATTTTATTGTTATTGGACTTTTATTGTTATTGGGCTTGTCTTAGTGGGTTAGCCCAAACCCGTTAGATTTTCACTATTTATTAAATTTTTCGTTATAATTTAGTCAGTTGATGAAGATAATGAATTAAAGATTTGATTGTGGCCATGTTTTCTCCTTCCCCCTCTCTTCTCACTCTTCCCCCCACTTCTTCTAGCTTCTTCTTCTTTCTTTTAGCTTTTTAATTCTAATTCACTCTAAATTTTCAATCGTCATGCATCAAATTGGTATCAAACCCAAAGTCTGGAAACTAACACATCTACGCACCTAATTTCTACATACACCCAACTTGTTGCAATCCCACCAGTCACACTCACCACCATCAACCCATTGCTGCCAAAATCCGTTCACCATTGAATCAGCCGCAACACACAGCCAACGCAAAAAAAAAAAAAACCGATCCCAGCAACACCTTCCCGTCTATAACCAACATACAACCCTCAACCTCGCCTTCTCCAACTTCCTCCAACCCGTCGCCCGCAACCACCACATCACGCACAAACCAACGCACTGACCCAACCTGAAACCAACGCACTAACCCAAGACTCGTCGCCCCTCACTGTCTCCAATAAAATCATCACTGCCTACATTCCGAAAATCATATCGCGCAGTAAAGTGTTCCCGACATTAGTAGAAGCGGGAATGCAGAGAAGGAGGAGAAGAGAACTAATTAGCAAGAAGAACAGAAATTGGGGCGAAGAGGAACCTGGAGGAGGACACCTTCTGGTTGCCGTGCTCAAGAAAGACAGAGAAGAAAAAGTCCATTACCTAATTTGTTTGGCCTCAGCTTTTGTTTCTTGTTAGGTATTCTATTGGGCTTCAAATTTTACTAGGAAAAAATTCATAAATAAGGTGTTTACTTTACACCAAATCAAAAATCAGGTTTATTGTTTGAAAATTCAAAAATCAGGTTTTTTTATTTTAATTTATGAAATAATAAATTATTAAATCAATTTATTATTAAATATTTAATTCTAATATAATATAATTAACTCATCCCACATGCACCACCCATACCACTCCGGGGACAATTCCGGCTACCATTCCGATCACCACTCTTCTCCGACAACGGTTCCGGCGACTGCTCCGATTTCGGTAATTATTCCGATGACTATTTTGGTCACATATTTACAATTTACGGTCACAGTTCAAAATTTTTATAGGTCACAGTTAATTTGTTGGTCACATATTTCAAATTAGTTGGTCACAGATCAAAATTTATGGTCACACAATCACAGATTCCCAAATTAATTGGTCACAGAATTTTTCATGGTCACAGATTATATAATTTTTAGGTCACAGATGAAAAAATAGTTGGTCACAGATTATTGAATAAGGTCACAGATTATATTTTTAGTCACCACCAATATCCATTTCCATGATTTTCCAGTGCCTTCTTTTCCTACTCCTCCCCCCGACCCCAATGCCACCACTAAATTTCCCTCACATATCCTTCCAGCCCTTCAAGCATCGATACATCTACGCGAGCCTGTTTACACATTTGTCAACAAACTTTCAAGCACAGCCAGAAGAATAGTTGTCATTTATGATTCTCTAATGGCTCACGTTGTCCGGGACATATATTCTATAATAAATGCTGAGTTCTATTGTTTTCGAAGTATGTCGGCTTTCACTTTATACTCATTTCATGGGGAAGTTGCTGGAAAACCTGTTCCTTCCTTGGGACCTTGCTTTCTCCCAGAATTTTCTGAATTTCAAAAATTGCAAAGAGAGGCGAGGAAATTCAATTCTGGAGATATTTATAATGCAAGCAGATTAGTAGAAGGGTTGTATCTTGATTTGTTCGCAAAAGAAAAGACGAAGGAAACCGACAAACTATGGGCTATAGGACCGTTTAATCCGGTGGTAATACATGAAAGAAAAGACTCGAACAGCCGGCACAAATGCTTAGAGTGAGGGAGAAGGGAGGTGGAGGGGGAGGGGGATGGGGATGGGAGTAGAAGGCGGTGGAGGAGGCGGCGTCGGTGGAGAGAAATGAGAGAGGAATGATTTATGGTTTAAAATTAAGTGATGGTGAGTGTTTTGATGAGGTTGAATTTGTGATATAATTATTAATATTAAAATATTAAATTGTCACCTGATTTTTGATTAAAAAACTCTATACTTGACTTTTGCGTTGGGCTCTTCAAATGCCTGGAAATATGTAATTTCCACTTTTACTTATTGTAATTGAATTTATATTGGGCCTCCATTTTAGTGCCTTTTGAATAGTTGGGTCCCCATTTTACTACAATTGTAATCTATTTAGTGAAAGAAAAAAAAAGTATGTTTGGCATTTTAGGTTTCAATTTGGCCTATTCAATTCTGTAGCTTGTTCAGTACTTGGGCCTCCTTTTGGGCCTTGGTTTTATTATTAGTGGTATTTGGGCCTTCATTTTATCATCATTGTAATTTATTTTAGTTGGAAAAAAAAAGTGTGAAAAAAAAATATATTTTCTAACGTTAAGTGCAGTGAATTTCTGTTGTTTGACAGCCGTTCACACGATTCAATTGCCGCTTTGCCATCGTAGCAATGCCAAATGGAGAATCATGATTGGGTCGTTGTTGGATTCTTTTGAGTCTCGTGATGTAACAATTTTATTGTATTGAACATGTACTTTTATTTTAGTGTTTTGGTGGCTTGTCATTTCTAAAAAAAAAATGTTATGGCGTGAATACCAAACGTTAGGAGCACAATTGTTAACAAATGGAAGGAAACTTCTTCAATTTTCATTACCTTTTAATGAGCTCATATCGTTACTTGAATATACTGAGTATTTGCTTTCCCAAGTGGACCAAGCGCCTGCTGTTTCTATGCTTACATCTATTAACACACTTAGAACAACACTGGACTCAAATAAACTATTAAGACATCCTAATATTGTTATACAAGTAGCAGTTGTTTCTTGCCTTGGTGAAATATTCAGCATCACTGCACCCGATCCTCCTTTCTGTGTTGAAATAATGCAAGACATTTTCCCCTCGATTATATCCTCATTTGCATTTCTCACTAGCACATCTATCAATTTGTATGCTACGGCCATTAGGATACTAGAAACTATGGCTAATGCGAGATATTATCTTATTATGTTGGACCTGGATTGTGAACGTACGATAATTGACATGTTCCAATACTTTCTTGTTGCTTTAAATGGAAATCATTTAGGGAATTCTGCACATCCATAGAGACTTTCATGACTTTTACATTGGAAGAAAGTGACAATATTCCTTTAGATTTGATTATCCTTCTTTTGGATAGTGTTCAAAATAAACACAGGGATGATTCTCCTATTAAATTTAGTATGGTGGAAAGACTTTTTGAAAATTGTACTGACACGATCAAACCTCACTTGTCACGAGCTATAAAATCTCTAGGAGTTTGTTTAAATGATTATAGCACAGTTCTTTCCTCCATTGTCGAGAGTTGTGCACCGTGTGTTGTGTCCCCTATCGTGACCGCACCGGTAGCCAATACATGTAACACTGAAATAATTGAGAAGTTACCTACAACAATACCATCAAAGTCAGACATTTCAGATATTCTAGATCTCATACCTACTAGGTTATATGACTCTCATGTTGAATTTGTTTTGGTTTTCCCTCAATTACATGAAATTCCACGGGTTGCCCATTGTTTTCTAAGGCCATTACTTGATTCCACATTCTTCCAATCGACATTAGAATGTTGTCCACTAATTATCGACATGCTTTGTTAGCTATTCATCATGTTGATGATGTTCTTAAATTTCATACCAATTTAAGAGGTCAAATCAGTTTCATTCATGAAATATTTGAACTTACTTTTGAGGTACAATATATGTACCCTATTGGCAATTAGTATACCTTATTGCGCGTTTCTTTAATTCGTTTTCCTAACCACGTGAAAAAAAAGTTTTTGGTTCATTCACGTAATGATTTTCGATTTGGCTGGCCATCTCACTTAAATGAAAGTTATATTTTCGATACAGAAGAACTGTTTACTAATCGGGGCCCATTCGAGCATTCGATGTTGCGATCATTTTTCTCTACAGGCCAGTCTGCAATGCTAGCTCTTTATGCTCCTCTTTATGCACAGTCAAATGAACGTGTTGAAGATGAGTTGCACGAGTGTTTGTTCTTCGGAGTCCAACATGGTACTTGATTAGATGGAGAGATCGTCTCCCTTGGCCGGATCATATTCTTGGGAATAAGTTGCAGTTTTCGTTACTTCAAGCATAGAGTTTCGATATTTGGTTCTTATGAAAGACCGTTCCCTATGGTAGAAGTTTATCCACTCGACATGGTCGAGTTTTCTCTCACCCCAGGAGAGTTGATGCGGACATCGCCGATGCTTAATTGTATTTTGTTATTGGGTTTTATCAATTGAGGTTTATTTTATTGTTATTGGACTTTTATTGTTATTGGGCTTGTCTTAGTGGGTTAGCCCAAACCCGTTAGGTTTTCACTATTTATTAGATTTTTCATTGTAATTTAGTCAGTTGATGAAGATAATGAATTAAAGATTTGGTTGTGGCCACATTTTCTCCTTCCCCCCTCTCTTTTCGCTTCTTCCCCCACTTCTTCTAGCTTCTTCTTCTTTCTTTTAGCTTTTTAATTCTAATTCACCCTAAATTCTCAATCGTCCTGCATCAAGAGCTTGTTTATTTGTTAAATCCTTTGTATGTTAATGTGTTGCCTGGACTCTTCAGAAGGGTTATGCTTCTCCCTTGAAGTCTCTGCCTTCACCAGACCTTGCTCAACCACCTTCCACTAAGATTTCTTCGTCCAAGTCATTTGGAGAGAGAACTTTAGCTCTAAGCCAAGTTGTAGAACTTCCACTTTCGAAGGGCGTTGACCCCCCACTTGTCGAACCAGAAGATAATACAGATTGTATGGTCATTTCCTTTGTCTCATTGTTGGAATGTAACTCATTGCTCATTATCGTTTATTCCCTACAGAAATTCTTGTAGATTTGCCCGTTGTAGAAAGGCCTATTGGTTCAGATAAAAGGAAATCTTCCCAAATGGTTGGATCATGTGGTTACGTGCTCCAAGTCTCTCAAGCTATTGATGCGGTATCCTTTGCTTCGCCCTTCATCTTCACTTTGTTTGTTGTAACGAGAATACTAACTGGTCACATTTTCCTTACAGGATGCTGATGCCATTTTATGCTCCATTCAAGACCTACTTACCTATTGGGAACAAGCGAGGGTAAGCGCTGCCTCTAGCTCCTCTTCAGCTAGTCGTCCTTTTGATTCATCTGTTGTTTCCTCAGAAGAAAATATGAGCGTCCTTAAGCAATCATTGCTTGAGTAATTTGCTTTCATGGACATGGATGTCTACAAAGCCGGTGCTTCTGGCCAAAAGGAGAAATTTGAGCAAATGAGTGCAAAGATGGCTCAAGTGCTTGAGCTTCCCTTGCTCAAGATTTCAACTAATTTCAAGCTAACGTTGAAGATTATTCACTCAAAGATCAGCTCCTTGATGGCCAGAAATGCTGAGTTGAAAACTCAACAGGCTCAGTATCTTCGTGCCTCAAACGAAAAAGAATCTTCATTTCAAGAGCTTGAGAAAGCTAAAATCAATCTAAACGAAATCTCCTCTGAAGTTATGATTGAAGATTCTCTGATGACAAAGTTGATGAAGGAGTTCCAACCAAGAATGGATGACTGCAAGGCTAGGCTGGCTACTAAGAAGCGTGTTGTTGTCCAGGAGGTTGAGTGACACAAGCCTTTGGTCGAGCATTACACGAAGTTGAAGATTGATGAAGACTTTGTAATTGAGTTATCCAAGGCCTCTGATGAGCAGGGCGACGAGTGGGAAAGGCTTAGGGAACGGATACGCTCTATGTGATGGCAAGTTGTAATTAAGACATATTACTATTGACATTCTTTTGTAGGACGATTTCGTCCTATATGTTATTTTTGCAATTATGATTGGTAGCCATTGTTAACTAGGATTGTAATGGCATCCAATTTTGTCAATAGGGTAATTTTCCTTCATTTAGGTAACATCTTTTTGCATAGATTCACAACGACATAATTCACGTATGCTGTAATCATCAACATTCCCCAAACTTAATTACTAACCTCGTACCCCGTCCTCGTACATTTATTTTAGTGCAACTTCTCGTAGAATAATACTCTTGACTCTTTAGCATCTTTTCGGGATTTGGAATTTCAACTTTGGTTATTGCACATTTGGCTATCCGCATTTTACCCTTTCGCCTTCAAGCCTCTATAAAGCTGTGTATTTATTACATATTCACCATTACTTCCTTGCTACCTTTTACAACACTCAACTGATGGGTCTTTTTTATCCAGAAAATCGACTGCTTCTTTTTCCGACTGAAATGACTCTTTCTTTTCTCAAGTTCGCTATCTGCCCTTGATATGTTCTTCGGTATAGGAGGTATATGAAATATTCTTTGGCCAATGAAGGTCTTCCCAGTGCCATTGCTGAGAGTGCTTCTCAAATGTCTTCTCAGCACCCTTGCTAAGAGTGTTTCTCAACCTTCACCGCCTATTATTGCAGCAATGCATTTAGGAAGGCACTGAAGGCCGATTTTCCCTTTTCTGTTGTAGTTGATAGGGAAACAACTATAGCCTGCTTCAAATTGCGGCTAATTGTATTTTGACTATTTTGTCTCTCTTGATTTGCAAGAAGCATTTGATAATGAAAGATTTTATTTGACCATATTTCACTCTTATATATTTGAACATGATTGTCCAATTTACCTTATTCTGACAGCGTGGTGTATATCTATATTTGTTCACTTTTCCATATGGAAAGAACATACTTTTTTAAGTACTTACCATTAATAAATCTTATATGCTTTGTGCCATCTAAATTCTCCAAGTGGTAAGCTCTATTAGGCAATATGTTTTTCACTCTATATGATCCTTCCCAGTTGGGCGATCATTTGCCATACTTTGGATCATTGCTATCCAAATGGAGTATTGTCTTCCACACCAAATCCTTCAAACTAAAGGACTTGACTATGACTTTTTTGTTATAGAATTTAGCCATCTTTTGTTTTTGAACTTGCAGTCTATCTAGGACGTCCAATCTCAATTCGTCCAATTCTAACAAACTTTGGTTTAGTGATTCTGTATACTCACTATCACTTAAATTATTTTGCATGCTTACTTCAGATTGACTGCACCATTTATTTCCATGGGCAACACCGTTTCTTTGGTACTTGAGTGTGGTGATGTCCTATAAGCCCACAAAGCTTTATTTAAATATTCATACCAATTTCTGGCGTTTCCATCTATCATTTTTCTTATGATATTTTTCAGAATCTTATTAGAAGATTCCGCTTGTCCATTAGATTGAGCGTAATAAGGCGTAGATTTTACTAGTTTTTTTTCCAAATTTGCTCAAGAATTCCTTCACTTGATCCCCATTTAAGGAAGTCCCATGGTCTATCATTAAAGTTTGTTATATTCCAAACCTATAAATAATGTGATCACAAATAAAGTCTATAATACTTTTCTAAGATATCTCCCTTAAAGGTATTGCCTCCACCCATTTAGTGAAGAAATCTGTTGCAACTATTATAAACGTATGTTGCTTGGATGATGTGGGATAGATCTTTCTTATCAAATCTATCGCCCAACCTTTAAATGGCCATGTCTTAATAATATGTGTCATTTCTCTTGTTGATGCTCTTTGTATTGGGCCATGCTTTTGGCATGCCAAACAACTCCTCGCGTACTGAACGCATGACTCTCCCATCTTGGGCCAAAAGTATCAACTCCTAATAATTAACCACCTCATTCTTTGGTCAGCCGATGTGCTCTACATATTCCTTCAAGCACTTTAGCTATGATTACTTTGACTTCGTGTAAACTTATACATTCAATAACACACCGTCTAGACGTTTCTTAAATAACTCCTCGTCTATTAGTGCGTAGTTTAATGAGCGTAGCTTCATTTTCCTATTTCCTCTTTGTTAGGTTCCTTTAAAAATCTTCTTATTTCATCTCTCCAATCTATTGCATCCCTGTCTTGTATGCAGTGAACATTGATCCTTCTCGCCCTCCGTTGCACTGCAGGCAAGATTATCCCATATTTACAAGGATTCTACATTTAGCACTTTCGAGTAGCCCAAAGCCATTTAGGCTAATTCGTTCGCCAAATCATTATACATCCAGCCAATGTACTGAAGTTCCACTTGATCAAATTCTTCCAATAACTCTTGGGCGATTTTGTACTGATTCATGACGGAATCACTTTGGCATTTAAAATCACCAATCAATTGGTAAATTACTAATTGGTAATCGCCCCTAACAATTACACTTTTTACTCTCAATTCTAATAACAGCTCTAATCCTACAATCAAAGTTTCGTATTCAGCCTGATTGTTGGTACACATTCAATCCAAAGTGAAAGCAAATTTATAATAAACCCCAATAAGATTTATATTAAAATTATTCCTACCCCTGCTCCTCCAGAAGTTTTTGATCCATCGAAGTATAAAACCCAAGGTTTTAATTCGAATGAATACACCTCCAATTCAATTTCTTTAGGCATATCGAGGCATGGATGATCGGCTAAAAAGTTAGCCAACGCTTGATTTTTAATTGCCTTTTGGGATATGTATTGTATTTTAAATTCCGACAATGCCAAAGTCTAAAGGCCTATCATTTGGTGTAAAATGGGACGAGAAAACATACACTTAACTACATTAATATTAGAAATCAAGTAAACAGTTATAGGCCGTAAATAGGCTCTTAATTTTGTACATGTGAAATATAAAGCAAGACAGCTTTTCAACAGTGGAATAATTACATTCGCACTTTGTTAACTGTCTATTCAAATAATAGATTGTCATTCCTTCACCAAACTGGTCTTCTTGCGCGACCATTCCGACTATTGATTATTGTTCAGCTAATATGTACACCTTCATTGGTCATTCTTGGATAGGTGATACCAATACTGATAAACTTGACAAATATATTTTCAGGCTATCAAAAGTCTTTTGATGTTCTTCTTTCCAGACGAATTCATTTTGTTTTTCAGCTTTAAGATAGGCGAAAAGCTTTCGTTCGCCCTGCACAATTAAAGATAAAACGTCTCAAAAAGTTTATTTGGCCTAAGAACCTTTGCAGTTTTTTCTTATTACTAGGTGGCTTGACCTCTAAAATGGCCTTTTCTTTATTTTTGTCGAGTTCGATCCCTCTTTTGTGTACTAAAAATCCAAGAAAATTCCTCGCATTAACACCAAATGCACACTTTAAAGGGTTCAATTTCAACTTGTATTGCCTCATTCGCTCAAAAGAGTATCTTAGTTGTTCAAAATGGTCTTTATCTTTAATATATTTGACTACTATGTCATCTATATACACTTTGACAAATTGGCATATCATGTCATGAAAAATTAAATTCATTGCTCTTTGATATGTTGCCCCTGCATTTTTCAGGCCAAAAGACATAACTACCCATTCAAAGTATCCTAAAGATCCAGGGCACCTAAAGACAGTTTTATGTATATCTTTTTCAGCTATGTAGATTTGGTTATAACCTGAATATCCATCCATGAAAGAGTACATTATATGTTCGGCAATCGAATATAATAAAGAATTTACCGTAGGCATTGGATACTCATCTTTAGGTGTTGCTAGGTTTAGGTCTTTGAAATTTATGCACACCCTAATATTACCATTCTTTTTTAACACATGTACGATATTATACAACCACTCAACATATCTGGCTGTTCTAATAAAGCCCACTTTTAACAATCGCTCTATCTCTTTCTTTACTTCAGGCAATACATTAGGGGCAAAACGCCTAGGAGGTTGTTTATGAGGCTTAAAGCTTGACTTAGTTGGCAACCTATGCCCAACCAGACTTCTATCTAAACTAGATATGTGTTCATATTCCTAAGTAAAGCAATCTTTATACTCCTTTAATAAAGCTATTAACTTGGTACTTACCTTTTGGCTGAGCATCTGACTGACAAATGTTGAACGATCTTCCCCTTTGTCGCTAATATTCACCTTTATCAAAGGATCTTGTGCTTGAGCATGCCCAGGTTTTGCGATTCCCATTACTTCTCCATCTGAGTTCTTTGGGAATGTTGCCTCTTCTAACAATCCACCTCGTTGACTTCTTGGCCAATATTTTGCTCCAACTCGAATAATGCTAATTTGTTTCTTAATGCCTTCAGTACTGCTTCTTCCTTCGTCCTTTCCTTGCATTCCTTATTAAAAGCCATTAATTTGGCTTTGAAGGCCTGAATGTCGGCCATATCTCCTTGTCACTGACAATTCATTTGACATCCTTAGTTCCTTTTTTGCCAATTACTGGCTCTTCAAGGACCACTATGTTTGACCTCATCTGATTGAAAATTTTAGTAAGTGTGTCTACTAAAAATGATTCTTTACTCTGCGCAACAATCTGAGTTTCTTCCCCATCTTGTACTACTCTGACAGGTCCATAATTTTCTTTGTACATGAACCTTTCCACTGCATTTGCTTCTGCAACAAAGGGCCAATGGTCTGCTTGCACTACTTTTGCTTCGCCTTTGTTGTTCCAGAAAACCAGACATTGATGGAGCAAAAAGTATGCAACGACTTCCATGAATCTAATATCTTCCTAGCAGAACATTGTAACTAGTCGGACCATTAATTACAAAGAAGACCGTGATCTTAGTAGTTGTTCCCACAGTTATGTCCAATGGCATAACCCCCTTAGCTGAAGCTGCTCCTCCATTGAAGCTTGTAAGAATAACTTTTGTTGGGATCATGTCGCTCTCTGCATTTGCGAATTTCCTCATCATTCTGGACGGGATAGTATTGATGGCTGCCCTATTGTCAATGAGCACTTTCGCCACATGTATGCCGTTAACCAAGGCCTTTATGTACAATGGCCTCAAATGCTTAGTTAACTTCATAGTTGGTCTCTTGAAGATAACTTTCTCACCCTGCATCTATTTCTACTTTCTGTTTATCCTCTGTTGATTTGTTTTCGTGCGACAAGTCCACGTGCAATATTTCATTCTAGGTCTCCACTCCTTGGAATCCTTCTTTACTCTCTTCCAATGTCTTTTCCTCAGTTATCCAACCTGTATGAGGAGGCAGTATTTTTGGAGGTGACCCATATTTCTCAGCACGAGGCACCATCACCTTTTTTTTTTTGCATTCCATATAATACATAGAATCAAAGGGATACCCAGATGGTTCGCCTAGTAGATCCACTTCGCGAACACCTTCTTGATACAGCCGTTCTAACAACGTGTTGTGCGACACTCCTCTTCTTTTCATCTCTGCTTCTAAGTCAATTTCTTCTTTCACGTCGTCAAGTCGTCATCCTCTTCTTCACTATGTACTGCATGAGATGTTTGACCTTCTTCACATTCTAGTACACATGCTTCTTCCTCACTTGCTTCCTTTTCCTCCTCTTCCTTTTGTTTGCTTTTGAATTCGTTGGCTGGTAAATAATTGTTAGCCATAATAGGAGGTAAAGTACCAAATTGGATGGTGATGGATCACTTTGGATCCTCTTCATCTTCAGGCGTCTTCCCACGTTTGAACTTTGATCTTCTAAAGGAACTCTCTGGCAACTCCTCTACTGATCCGTCCATACTGGCCTCTTTATCACCCTTGAGGACATTTTGGTTATCCATCTTAAGCGGTTTAGGCGCCTAAGGATGTGATGATCCCTGCTGTTGCCTCAACATTCGTCCATCGTTCCGTTGGAAACGCCTTTTTTAGGTTCTGGTCATTTCATTAAAGGGTACAACTCTTCCTACATTGTAATGGAAGGAATACCATACATTTGGTTGGTGAGGATGCGGTTTGAATGTTCTCCCATTGTTTATTGGCCTGAACTGCCCCTCGAAAGACCGTTTCCCATTTAATGGTATGTTCTGTTCTCCACCAGGTTGAAATATTGTAGCAATGTTAGGACGACAGTGATATTGCCGCGTTCCTGGTTTGTCCACATTCTCTTAATTTCTCTATTGCGTCTAATGCACAACACACCCTCAACCTTTCTAGATTCTTCCTTATTGATGTGTTCAAAAACGCTGGAATGTAATCCAAAATCATCTTCTCCATCATCTATGACTAACTTGAATTTTGGTAACTTGCCTTTGAAACCAGACGTCACCATATTCATCCCAAGTAGCTGTGGGGAAGGATTTTCATCCACTGCCATTTTCTTCTTAGCTTAGAACGTGATTCGTCCTAACTCAATATCATCATGTAATACACAATGAAAAAGCAGACAATTATTAGTCATGTGTGACCATGCATTGTTCCATTTACAATAATTTTTATCCTTAATTTGTTCAGGGTTTGGCAACTTATGCTTATCACTCAACTTTATCTGCTTATCTTTATACAACTTGTCGAATATAAGGTCACCTTTGGTGATGTCAAATGAGAACACCCTAGCCTTTTGTTTTCATCTTTTACATGCTCATTCTTCTCTGACATTTTAGATTTGGCAATCATAGGACAGGCATATGCGTCTCCTTTAACCAATTTGGCCAGACACATTTTGGTCTGATCATAATGTTCGTCATAAACAGCATAAACACCAAAGATTGGATCTCTATAATAAGTCTTTTTACTAGAGTTTTTCATTTGTTCCTCTTCTCTTACCAAAAGTTCATACCTAATTACGTTAGCACTCAACTGAATGAGATCAGGAAATTCCCTATTTTGGAATTTCATTTTTTAAATCGAAGTTTAAGCAGCTTTGAGCAATTCTAACGAATTCTTTTTCAGGCAAAGGTACGAAACACTTACTCCTAGCTAACTTAAACCTCTGGAGGAAGTTTTCTGCCCATTAATTTGGCAATTCACGTAGATTCGCCAAATCGGCCAAAATTGAGCGTGGAACAATTGTTCCAATTGTTGTCACGTTTGGACGGAATTTGCTGGCAGGTTGGTGAACCATGAAAAGGCTACCCATGTTAATGAACTAGGGAATAGTCTCATCTTATGATAATCAGTTACTTCGCCACATTGTAGTGTGAATCGCCCTATGTGTTCCAAGGTAGAAACTTCTCATAGGTCGGTAAATAATGAGAATTCCGGTACATTATACTCTCTAGGCCATGGATACGCTTGATCTACCCAATCAGTATATGGCTTTGTGTAAGTCGGCCTGGTAAAAGGACACATTCCAAAAGCCATTTGATCTTATATTATTTCTGTAATTTGATTTCTCAACATAACGTTGGGATCATATGGGACTCCTATGGGCTGATTCACTGGTGGGATTGCTTGAGGCCTAATATTTAGCACTTGGTTTGTGGCAGGGACGTCGTTATTTAAACCATTAACCTGGGTATTCCCACCATCATTAACACACAGAGTATTTTGTCCATTGATATGGCCATTATCTCTTGCATTTGGGTTACCACCCAAGTTTGATGTTCCGTTACCAATATTTAAGTTAGCCATTCCACCACCCCTGGTTTGAAGTAGATGGTCAAAATGGTGGTTCTATTCCTTAATTTGGACTTAGGACTGGGGAATTATGACGTCCAATCGTTCTAGCTTGAAAGTAATTCCCTATATTTGGCATAACTGGTTGATAAATTTGGCCCACTAACTTACTCATAAGTTCGTTCAGATTGTTTAATTGTTTGTCCATGCTGTCATAATGAGCATTCCCATTTTGAATAAACTTTTCCATGTTATGAACATTTCGTAAGTTTACCTGCTCAACGACGTCTTGTGTGAGTTCACCTAGTAATGCGCGCATGGTCCGAAGACTTAACTCCGTCATTGGCTCGTAATGACTTTGACTTTTTCCATCTGTTCCTGAAGAGTTCTACTGCTCCTTATATCGTTCAATTACATACTGGACTAGTCCCTGGCTTGTTGGTTTTTTATCAGAGTTTTTATGAGACATATTGCTTTCATTTTTTTGTATCTTCTAACACCAAACTGTCCCACTGAGCGTGCCAAATTGTTTCGCAGAAAGTCGGGCCTTGCTAACAATTAAAAGAGGGTTCAGACGATTATGAAAGGAACATACATCTTGAGACAAAGTCCCAAAAGGGGTGCTTTATTGATGAAGATTTACAACCAATGAGAAGCAAAATGCCTCAAAGGGGCGCAAGTACATAGAACAATTGAAAGTTAAATGCGATAAAAGTAAAGGACATGAAAATTACATATTCTCTGTTCGAGAATGTTTGATTCGGGGTCTTTTCTTCTATGCCTCTTTTCTCTTTTATAATCTTCTGATGGTCGTTGTCGTGGAACTGCCTGAAACCACTTGTCGTTCTATAACTACCCACGTTCTTCATCATGGCTGAATTGTCATGGAACTTCTGTTTTAATTGTCGTCATTACTTCTACTATTTAACCGCTTGTAACTGAAATTTTTGGATCATGGGACGTGATGAGACTGCCTATTAACTGTCTCAATAACCGTTGCTCAAAATGTCGATTCGCCCTAGTCTTGGGCGTCTCGCAGCCTTGGGCGATGATGACACCGTCGCCCTGAATAATAATAAAGTATCATAATCGCCCATAGCTTGGGCTTTTATGAGACTTGGACGACGATGGCACCGTCGCCCTGAATAATAATAAAGTATCATAATCGCCCATAGCTTGGGCATTTATGAGGCTTGGGTGATGATGAGCATTTGCTACATTACTCCGTTTTAGGCCTTTTATACGGTCTCTTTTAATCCTATCCTTCAAACTCCTTAATTTGGTTTCATTCCTTGGGCCATTTAACTGGGATGTGTTTTATGTGCCAACACTATCATGGAATATGCATAATATAAGATAGGGATAATTACATAAAACCAGCTGTTTAGTTTCAAGTTTATGAAAATCAAGTTTTAGCTTTATTTAATCAAAAATCAGGTTTTATCATTTTTAATTAATAATGATATTATAAAATTAAAATAACCTATATACCCACCCTACTACCTACCTCCACCAAATTAATTTTAAATATGAAACCCTAAATCTATTCAAACCTAACCTAATCCATTTCATTTTTCTCCTTACCATTTCTCCCAACTGGTCGCCGCCTGCACCGCCACCGCTCTCCACCACCGCATCCTCCATTTTCCTCACTCCCTCCCTGTACCGTGAATCGTAGCAGCGCCCCGACGCTGCTGAACGCAATAGCCCCCTTCCCTCCCTTCTCCCCCTGTCAGCGTCGCGATGTTGTGGCAGCAACGTCGCGACGCTGCCACCACCACATCAACGTTGATGTGGCTGATGGGTGAGTGTGTGGAGGTCTTCGATGTGGGTGTGGATGTGAACTAGGTGCGTGGTGGATCTGTGGTGATGGTGGTGGTGGTTTTGGATTTAGGGTTTTACACTGATTGTGGATCTGTGATTTTGTGGTTGGTGATTGTGCGGTGTCGGTGATTGTGGATCTGTAATTAATGGTGGAGGTGGTTTTTGGGGGTTTTTTTGTTGGTGGTGGGCAGGTGGATTTGGTGATGTTGGTGGTGGATATTCATGACGGTGGGGTGGTTTTGCGATGGATCTGGAGATTGTCATGGTGTTTGTTTGCGGTCAATTGGATTTGGTGACGGCGATTTTGTTGGTTGTGTGCAATGGATGTGGTCGTGGGTAGGATGCGATGAGTTGGGGTGAGTATTTGTGACCTAGAAATTGTGACTATGACTCATTGTAATGGAGCTGTGACCAGTAAAAGTTTTGATTTTTTTTCAATCAGTGACCTTTAAAAAATTTTAATTCGTGGTTGAAAAATAACATGTGACTATAAAATTCTTGATTTGTGACAAGTGGGTGTCCGTGACCTAAAAATTGTGATTGTGACTCACTGTAATAGAGTTGTGATCAGTAAAAGTTTTGATTTTTTTCAATCTGTGACCTATAAAAAAATTTAATTCGTAGTTTAGAAATAACCTTTGGCCATAAAATTCTTGATTTGTGACCTATAATTTTTTTGATTTGTAACCTCGAAATAATATGTGACCAATTAATTTGATTAGATGTGACCTAAAATTAATTTTTAACTAATTAAGAAGATATATGTGACCATAAGTTTTGACTGAAAATTTAATTTTTAACTAATTAATAAGATATTCGTGACCAAATTGCATATAACTGTGACATTATAAATTGTCGAAATCGGAGCAGTCTCCGGAATTAAGTGACGATAGAATGGTCACTAGAGTAGTCGTCGGAATTAAGCGCGATCGGAGAACAGTCACCGGAGCAGTGGTGGTGATGGTGGAGTTGGAGTTGGAGGTGGGGTGTGAGGGTGAGTTAATTATATTATATTACAGTTTAATATTTAATTTAATATAATAATTGTAAAATATAATTAATTAATTCATGAGAAACCTGGATTTTGCAATTCTAAATATTGAGGCCTGATTTTTTATTTTGGGATAGATAAAGCCTGAGTTGTGATTTTTTCCCTATAAGATATTTATATCAATTAAATTTGGCCAAGGATTAATATTCCTAAATGAAATAGCTCTCTTACTTATGTTGTGCCCCGATTCAAGTCTCCAAGTCTATAGTTAATTTTAATCACATATTTTATGAGATTCATAAATTTTCAACCAGATATTTTATTAAAATTTATTAAAATATTATTTTAATCCCCACCAAACAGGGATTTAAATTATTATGTTTTGAAGTCACGAAACACGTTGAAGGTAGATATTTTGCTTGAGATTTTATTTCATTTTTTTTCCGTCTCTCTCTCAATTGCACACGTAAGTCCAGCAAGCAGTTGAAGACGTATACAACCATATAATTCATATATGATAACGTTACCAGACCTACCAACTTTGATGATGTGATGGAACCGACAAAAAAATTATATTATAAAATATTTGTTCAATGTTCATCTGCAACTATAAATAAAAGGAAGCTAATGGGCAGCAGAATTGCACAGACCAAAATTAACAGAGAGAGAGAGTACGTCAATGAGAGCACGACTAGTGCACTCGATATTGCACACGAAGTAGTTGGAAGGGGTCACAAAATTCTTGCCTACTTTTACTGTTTCACATGAGAAAAGAGTTAGATTGTTTGCCTAATTTTGTACTATTTCTAGCACTAGTTCAAGTCGTGTTTATTGGCTTAGTAATTTGGAGTTTACATTATATTCACCCCCTATTGTTCTGCTTGTTTTAGGAGTTGGACATTGGCCATATTCAAAGGCCATTTGTTGTTGTACTGGATTATAAACGAGTCTCCAATGGATATGTAAATATAGAATCAGTGTTGGATAAGAGTAATATGTTCATTTTGTATGGAGAAATGATATTTGCATTTTACAAGGCACGAGATCTTTTAGTGGGACCATTCTCCGTGGATGATGAGGACATAAATCTAGCGAACTCAATTCTTGACAAGGATAAGTCGAAAGGAGATGAAATCTTGTATCCAAACGATGTAGTTGTGGTTGACAAGCTTACTTATTATGGAAAGAACAAGGTGGTGGCAGCATCAGCCATCCCGGATGGTTGAACACATTGGACCTGAATATGCCGATTTGTTCAATAATGCTCTGGATAGTGCAAAAACAGTTATGTGGGAACCTGATGGAACATATGACTTTGGGAAGTTTAGCTGAGCATCAGAGGTACCAAATTTTTTATCTCGAACTTTAATACTCATCAAATTCTTCATCGAAAAAAATAAATAAAACTTATATTTTATGATTAATTGCAGACAATTTCTCAGAAGCTATCTGAGCTCGAAGACAAGTGAAAATACTCGTTGGAATGCAAACAGAAACTGATAGTCCAAGGATATATAGGCCCAACATATTATACTAGTGGCCCCTTTAAAGATGGAAGTGGCGAGTCAACAGGGTTTATAGTGAGAAGAGGAAATTACAAAATATCAGGTGTTTAAAGATCACACTTCAAAAATCAGGGACCAAGTTTCATTATTCAAAAATCAGGTATCCATAAATTAAACATTATCCTCACAATTTAATTACAAACCCTAATAATTTCAATTCTTCTCTCAATTCTCTTATCTCAGTTTCTCTCTCACCTCTCTCATGACCGCCGGCTGTCTCACGACGAGGATGGCGATGGCGTCGACGTAGACGTGAGGAAGGCCAAGCCCTAATCTATTTCCCCTTTCTTTTTCATCATTTCCCCATCTGTCCACCGTCTCTCTTCTCCGCCGTCTCGCTTCAGCTGGAAGTAGTGGCTCTAAGCGTTCCTGATATTAGCCGCGTCACTTAGTTCGTCGCTACAGTCGCAAACTGACAGCGATTTTATATTATTTTGTGATTGTTTGTAGCGATTAGTGGTGGCTTTGTAGTAGCTTTTCAGGTGATTTGTGGTGGTGATGTCGTTGTTTTATGGTTGTTTTGCTTTGCTCTGGTGTGGTGTGGTGGCGATTTTGTGCGGTCCGGTGATGGCGGTGATCATGCTGTCGAGAGGTGTGGTGGTGCTAGAGGCAATGATGATGATTATGGTGTTTTTGTTACAATATGTAAGGCGGTTTTAGGTTGGTGGTGCAGGTGGAGGTGTTGACGGTGGTGGCGGTGGAGGACTTGATTATTTGTTGGTGGGTGATGGTTGTGGTGTGGACCATGTGGTACTTTTGGGAGAGGGGGTGGATTTTGGCAGGTGACGGTGGTGCTGTGGAAGGTGTTGTGGGTATGTTCCTGTGACCAGCAAATTTAAAAATATGTGACCGATTCATAATCTGTGACTCGTAATTTATTTATTTGTGACCAAAAAAATAAACTGTGATCAACAAATTTAAAAATCTGTGATCGATTCATAATATGTGACCCGTAATTTTTTCATTTGTCACCAAAGAAATAAACTGTGATCTATAAAATTTTTGATTTGTGACCTACAAATTTTTTTATCTGTGACCACTAAATAATATGTGATGAATTAATTTGACGATATGTGACCAGTAAGTAAATCTGTAACTTATAATTATGAATATGTGACCATTAAACACAAACTGTGACTTTATTATCTTTATTTAATGAATATTTTTAATTCATTAAATCCATACTTGATTTTTGAATTTTTAAACTATTTACCTTACTTTTGAATTGAGGTAAAGAATATACCTTAGATATGATTTTTTCCCTAGTGAGAATGCAGTATTAAGTCCATTCCAACCCGCAGTATAAGTCCATTCCAACCTGAAATAATGAAGTTCGACCCCAACTAACACTTGAGGGGGGTGAATAGGTGTTTATGCAAAATTTAAATTTACCAATTAATAAATGCAACAAATCACAATTATTAATTAATCCAAATGAATTCATATGCACTACTATTCTATGTTGAATTACCACAGTTAATAAGTTACTGAAAAATAAATAACACTTGAAAATTGTTGGCAAAGAAAACCTGTAACTGGGTAAAAACTTCGGGTCCAAGCCAATAACAATCCACTATAAACTAATCAACTTATAGGCTATAGTACTGTCAGACTCAACTAACTCTAGTACTTTCTAACCTCCTGACTGTAATTACTAAAGCCTTCCATAATTGCATTCTCCTGCATCAACTCCAACCCTTCTGAATTTGTCTATCTCATATGGATCAATGAGATATCATCATTCTCCAACAACCCGAACTCCGATCACTTTTCTTGATCTTCAGAATTTTGACAATTGTTATGGAAATAAGTGGTTTGGTGTTTGGTTTATGTGAAATTGATGTTTTTCAATGCAATGATGAAATCAATACGAATGTTGAACTCCAATGATGATATGGAGAATTAATATCTTGTTTCTCTCAATGTTCAGCTTGTATTTTTTGAATGGTGGCATCTATATTTATAGTGAAGATGTTTTGGATATTATGGACCGGATAAAAACCATGAAAAATGCGAATTAGGTTTTCTTGGAATATATTGTCGCTCGAGCGACATGCGAGCAACACTATCTCGCTCGAGTGAAGTCTAGACGACAAGCGAGTGATGCAACTCTGTTTTTACCGCTCGAGCATCAGCTGGGCGATATGCTAACGAAATTGCGGCGAATTTTTCCTTCTCATTCCATGTTCAAACCTTAGGACTTCTAAGCAACCACTTGACATTTTGACTTTTAAAAACTTTTTTACAACAATAGTTTTGTCAAAAGATCGTCAACGACTTTAAAACCTAACAAACTCCTATTTTGACATTTTGTGACAAAACATGTATTACAAATCAAAGTCAGTTCAATTGAATCTACCTAAAATCGTACTCGACTGAATCTTGCTTTTTCTTTGTCCAACTCATTTCTTGCAAAAAAAAAAACTCAAATACCAAGTGTAAAAGCATATGAAACAGTAACAAAAATGAACACAGTTGAGACTGTTATTCATAAATTCAATCACATACCAGATAAATTAAGATGCGATATCAATGCAAGCCAACACACCAAAACCAAACATTGATATTACAAAACAACAAAACTTAATCTAGCTAAACATTCAAATATCATCTCCCATTCAAAAAATAAAATAAAATCTCCTCATCCTTATAAATTAAACTAAAATGTATAATTGCATTGTAAAATAAACTAAAATTTAAAATGTAATGCAATTCATCACCTCTTCCCCTTTTTGTTACAAACGACAAATGTAACAACAATATATAATAACTCAAAAATGCAGTTGATATTATGCACAAATATAATCAATTATCAATAAACCTTCCCACATACTCAATTCAAGTCTAAATGGAGTAAACTGTATAAGTGGCTCATGTGTGTTAAGTGTCCTAATTTCTTGTGATCAAGACTCCAATCCTTATATTTGGGAGAAATGACATGTTAAATATCACTGTTAAATAAGTTTATTTCTCTACTAATGAAAGTCAAACCAATAATGTATATTCAAACCTTTCAGCGAAACTCATTTTTCACGAAAAAGTATTCTTCTCCCCCTGACTTTGAGCATACATACATTTTCACACAATATATATATACAAACTTGTCATTTTCCTCTTTCAATTTTTTACATTTTATGTGCAGACCCTTCTTCATTAATCTACTAAGATGACATATTTTATGAGCTGATGATTTTAAATCAGTTGACCATAAGGCATTAGGTTATAAGATATCTCTCAAGCTTAATTACTTGAGTCAAATAGGTTTCGAAAAAGCGTATAAGATGAAACATTTTTATTTTATTTAAAGGAATATACTTGAGTTTAGGTCTACTAAATTAAGGTCAATCCATGTTTAAGGTCACCTTACCAACAAATTACGACCATCTCAAAATCTCACACATGCGGTTAAGACTCGCTCACAAGATCATAATTTGTGCAGTGTAAATGGTACATGAAGAATCTTATACTAAGTACTCCATATAAACCTAACTAAAGTAATGGAAAATATGTTACAACACATTAATTAAAGTCATGCTTGATCACAACATACATGTTCAAGTAAATCATACATCATGTCGTAGTAAAGAATTTTCACCCTTTCTCACTTTTCAATTTTTTTTATTTTTATATACATATATAAAACTAGACTACCTAAAAAGTAAAATCAAACAAAAAAAATGAAATGAAATGCATGCATGCATAATGAATGAATCAATTAAAAAGCATAAACATGTATCAAAAGTACCTAATCAATTCAGTATACAAACGCTCTTATCTTTAAGAGCTCCGTGATCAATTTCAAGATTTTCCAAATCACTCCTTTTTACCCAAACCTATTTAGTGGAAGACTTATTTTGAGTCAACCATATCATTAACTTGGTCAAATGACTCACTTGATTAGTGAGGAAATCAATTTAACTATCAAAATCCTAATTTCTAACTCTAGTGAAACTCTGATTTCTATTTCTATTTAGGAATTTATGACACCTAGACCTTATATGTCATAACTCACCATAACTGAAATGGGTAGGGATAAACCTAGGCCTAAAGTTATATGGTCCCTGATATCTATTCCTAGGTTGGTAAGTCATACGCTGTCTAGTATGCTTCTGTCATACGATATCCTTGTTCTTGAGTTCAGGATTAGGAACACACATAGACTAGTTGGTGGCAGGGATAAAAAATGATTTTGGAAGTACTAACCATATTATGATTGGTCTGATTATATCATAGACCTCCCTTATTCCCTGCGGGCTTTTTCAACCTCAAAAGACTGTCCAATTTTTTAGATCCACTAGAGAAAGCAAGAAGTAGAGACTTTAAATCTTCAAGTTCGCTCAGAAGGTTCTTAACTTGGATTTCTAATTTCTCATTCTCAACGGTCAACTCACTCAGATTTTTGGTACTCCTAAAGGTTAGCCATGAGTTTCTCTCTCTATCTCAAGTTCATTAATCTTCTTCAATAAGGCTTTATTGACCTTCTTTATCTTAACTCTCATCAAATAACTTTTGATAAGCCTCGCGAATCTCATCATCATCTTCAGAATCTTCCTCAATTTGCTCACCACTATCTACTTCATCAACCTTATTATTGTCCTTATCCAATTCACTTTTAATCCTAGCAGTGAAGGCCATAAACTTCCCACTCTCCTCATGTGTAGACATCTTACTTTGATTTTCCGAGCTAGACTCCTAATCAGAGAGAGTTGCATTCATAGCTTTATCCTGATTTCTCTTACCATTAGGGCACTCATTTCTATAGTGATCAAAACATTAACACTCATGAAATCTCACAGATTTATATCTATTTCTAAACTCACTGGAATAATCTCTATGTATCTCTTTAGTCCTCTTCTTATTTCTAAACATTTTTTGAAAATTCTTAACAAAGTAGGTTATTTCCTCATCATTAAATGATTCCAATTTAGATTAATCATACTTTTCTTCCCTAACAGTGTTCAAAGCTAAAGACTTATTCTTCGTAGGTTGAGATATGGTAAGTTCATAAGTTTGAAGGGATCCTACAAGTTCCTCTATCTTAACTGTATCTAAGCCATTGCTCTCTTCAATAGTAGTAATCTTGGGTATAAACCTTTTATGTAAGGATCTAAAAACTTGTCGAACAATTTTAGACTTGGGAATTTTTTTACCTAGATTGAAACTAGAGTTCACTATGTCATTCAACTTGCATAGATTTCATCGTCCTTCATTTTAATTTCTTCAAACCTAATGGCTAACATCTGCAACTTGGAGTTCTTAACGGTTTTGATTCCATCGTGTGTGGTCTCTAAAATATCGCAAACTTCTTTCGCGATTTTACACATCGACACTCTCCAAAACTCTTTAGCAGACACAACCATAAATAGGCATGAAGCCCTTTACTATTCCAATTGCACTCAGCTAGTCCATTATTGGTCCAAAGAGAAATGTCTGTAGGGGTAACTACACCTGAAATAGTAGATGAATGGGCGGTCCAACCAGTTTGTACACTAACTCAAATCCGCCCATCTAGAGAATTAAGGAATGCTCTCATTCTAACCTTCCAATATGCATAATTGTTTCCGTAAAAAAATGGAGGCATGGAAAGAGACTGACTCATCTAGATTAAATATGGGTTAGGAATCGAAATGAAGCTCTAATAGCACTTGAAATAATGGAGTTCAACCCCAATTAACACATAGAGATGGTGAATAGATGTTTATGTGGAATTTAAATTTACCAATTAATAAATGCAACAAGTCACAGTTATTAATTAATCCAGATGAATTTACATGCATTACTATCCTATGTTGAATTACAACAGTTAATAAGTTACTAAAAAATAAATAACACTTTAAAAATTGTTGACAGAGAAAACCCGTAACAGAGTAAAAACTCTGGGTCCAAGCCAGTAACAATCTACTAGAAACGAATCAACTTACAATACTGTCAGACTCAACTAACTCTAATACTTTCTAACCTCATGACTATAATTACTAAATCCTTCCTAGGTTACGGGCTTATGCACCAACTCTCGACTTTCTGAATTCTTCTATCTCCTACAGATTAATGAGAACTTGTTCTCCAACAATCAGAACTTCGATCACCTTTTTTGATTTTCAGAACTCTGACAATTGTTATGGAAGTAAGTGGTTTGATGTTTGGTTTATGTAAAGCTGATGTTTTTCAATGCAATGATGAAATCAATATGAAAGTTGAACTCTAAGGATGATATGAAGGAATTAATCTCTTGTTTATCTCAATATTCGACTTGTATTTTTCGAATTGTGGCATCCATATATATAGTGAAGATGTTTTGGGTAGTATGTGCCGAATAAAAACCTTAAAAAACACGAATTAGGTTTCGTCGGAATATACTATCACTCGAGCGACAGGCGAGGGACGGTGTCTCGCTGGAGCGAAGTCTAGACGATAGCTGGTGACACAACTTCTGATTTTACCGCTCGAGCATCAGCTGGATGATAGGCTAGTGAAATTGTGGCGACTTTTTCCTTCTCATTTCATACTCTAACCCTAGGACTTCTAAGCAACCACATGACACTTTGACTTTTAAAAACTCTTTTACAACAATAGTTTTGTCAAAAGATTGCCAATCAATTTAAAATCTAACATAATCGTAGAATTTATTACGCAGTTGAGAATATATGTACATGTGTGTGTTTCCGTGTGATTATTTCAGAATAAGGTTGTACGTGGTCTTTTGTTGTTTCAAAGACTATACTTTCTATGTACATAATTGTAATTAATAAATCAATAACCAGGTTTCTTCCTTTTGTTTTGTTGCACTGAAATGCCCAAAAAACGTAAAATATAAGCGATGAAACTTAAACCCTAATAATGAAGAAATTAACACTTTACAGAAACAAAAAGCAAGAACATGAGTTATTTGGGTCGAAATTCTATATGTTCGATGACTATTTCTAACACCTAATCCCTTGTTGAGATTTTAACTCAATATCTTTGATCCTATGGGCACTAATTATTATGTCAGTGGTGATCTCATCCCTACTATATTCTAGAACATTCTTTATGTATTTATATTTATTACTAATTGAGTTTAAACTGACTAAGTCGGCTGATCTTTTGAAAGTTTTTCATCACAATTGGCTAAGTCCTGGATCAATTTTGTAAATCTATTCAAGTTTTCTTACAAGTCAATAGAGGGGTCAATTTTAAAAGAAAAGAACCATTTAAGCAAATAACACTTTTTTGGAATAGTCTTGGTTACATATTTGGCCTAAAGTTTAGTCCATAATAGGGCTGGACAAAAGTTCGTGGAATTAACCGAACCAAGCGGTTCTTCAAAAATTAAATACCCGAACGGGTATCTAAATCGAGAACCAATGGGTTTGGTTCGGTTCTCGATTCTAGGCCAAGAACCGAATCTAAATAATTTTTTTTATTTTTCTAAACAAATTAGCAAATTAATTAGGTAAATTTAATTTTTGGTATTTGTATATATTGAATTAATCTTATTAGACAACATGTTATTTATTTGGTTTTAAATTGTGCTACGTTAATTTGTAATATTTACGAATGGACATGTTATTAGTGATATTTATGTAGTGTTGTTGTAAATGTTAAAAAGTTTAATTATGGTACGGAACAGAACAGAACCGAACCGAACCAAACTGAACCGAACCCGAACGGTTCCATAATTATATTTGGACCCGACGGTTCTATTTATTAAATACCCAAAAAATTTGGGTCGATTCGATTTTGGAGAAAATCGAACGAAACTGGACCATATCCAGCCCTAGTCCATAATTCATCAACGAACCAGTTATATGTTTTGTCAACGAACTTTATTTTTTGGTGAAATGTGGAAGATTGTGAGTCGTTGTATGTTATGAAGCTATAATACCGTTTTGTTAAGGTGATTTTAAAGATTTTTTGGGGTTTGGGCCTTAATTGCAAGAGAATTTGCACTTGAGGTCCTCAAACTTTTATGTCCACTTATTTTTGTCCTTTAAATTTTAATTAATATCATAATAATCCTAATAGTAAGCTCAGTGACCGTTTATAAAAGCACCTAAATTTCAGTGACCGTTGATGCAAATTTTAAATTTCAGTGATCGTTTTGTAATTTTTAAGTAAGTTCAATGACCATTTGTTAAATTAACCCTATGAAAAGTATTTTGAAAATTTAAAAAATAAAAAAGAATATTGTTTAACGTTAAGTGAGACTTTTTAATTAAACAGTAATATTGTATATCACTTTCTCTATCATTAAAAATGTCATTAATTTTAATTAAAAAATGGCATACAATATCACTTTATCTATCATGAAAAGTTAATTCACATTTAACACAATACAAAATAAATTAACATCTAAAAAATTCTTATAAATAAATTGAAAGCTTAGCTAAAAATGTATTATTCTATAAAAAATTGATTGTGCGACATTAAATTAAAAAGTGGCACAACATACTATGTTACTTTTCTTAAAGAAAGTCCCATACTAGCTATCTTATTTGAATTTTTTCTAGATCAATTAAAAAAATGTATACAAGGTCTGTGTGAAATTTCAAAATATGAAAATGAATTTAAACTTTACTTTACATTAAAAAGTGATATGATATAACATTTTATTTGTCTTGCATAGGATTAATGTGCATTAATGTTTTTGTCTGCTATGGAAGTAAATGTTACTTTTTTAAAGGAGTTAACATGTCATTTTTTAGTACTATTATCACTTCAAAATTTTTTAGTATTAATGTTTTAAGTTTTTGCAAGAAACAGTGCATTATTGTCATTTGTATGTGATGCTATATGACATAAATTGTGGATTAAAATGACCGATCAATTGAAGACAATAATCTGACTCCCGCTATGCTGACCCGACTACCACTATACTAACTCGACTAACGTTATACTAAACAGACCACTACTACCCCATTCGCCTAGACATGTTTTTAATTGATCAAAAATCGTTGAACGATTATCACTAACCCCATTGCCCCATTCATGGATGGAGGTTAACTGCTTAGTATGTAGACGAAAACTGCTTGTGAGTGGGTGGTTTCCATTGAGTAAGTTCAGTGACCGTTTATAAAAGCGCCTAAATTTCAGTGACTGTTGATGCAAAGTTTAAACTTCAGTGATCGTTTTGTAATTTTTAAGTAAGTTCAGTGACCATTTGTGAAATTAACCCTATGAAAAGTATTTTAAAAATTTAAAAAATAAAAAAGAATATTCTTCTACAAATCAATCATTAATTTTCACGCTTGAGGTATAACAAGGGAGAAAGCCCTAGCGTCTTTTTACAGGCATTCATTTATCCATCGGAGTAGCATAAAAACTCTGCCCAAGAAATCCAAAGGCTGTTACTTAACTATTTCATCGACCAGCACGGTCAACTTCTGACGGGTTTGTCGACCTCCTCTCGTCTCACTTTTGGATTCACTCTTGTCCCCACTTGAAGCATAGGAAGGTGATTTTAAATTTTCTTGGTTGGAAGACGACGATGAGGACAAAATCACTTTATACATTAGAATGTAATGACAAACTAATGGAATTTTAAGAAAAATGAGGGTAGAAGAGAAATTACCTTGGGGAAGAAGTACTTTGGGTTTGCAAAAAGGAGAAGATGCAAATAAAAATGAAACTCTCCTCCATTTATATAGTAAAATTTTTGGTTTGCCAAAAACCCAAGCCCATGAGTTGACTTGCTTGTGAATTGTCAAATGTAAAAGGCAAACGAACTAGTAATTCTCCACCATTTGACGTGGTTGATCTATTTACGTACAAACAAAAAATATTGCAACATAAAAGAGTACCGTTGTGCTAGACTGATTGTCGCTATGCTAGCCTAACTAATGTCTATATTGACCATCGCAATATTAGCTGGACTAGCTATGTTAGCTTGACTGCGACTATCCATGCTAACTCGACTACTGCTATACTAAACAAACCGTTACTATCCTAGCTGCCTAGACATCTTTTAAATTGATTCAAAATTGTTTAACGCTTATCACTGATCCCATTACCCAATTCGTGGATGGAGGTTAACTGCTCAGCATGTAGATGAAAATCGCCTAGTAAGTGGGCGGTTTGCATTGAGCAACTGGACGATAATCGCTTAGCGGTTACATGGCACTAGGCGCCTATAAATACTTCACAAGCGTGCCAAGTATATGGATCTTCCTCTTTTATCTAAACATATTTTTTGGCTTTCTATCAATTTTCTTTAAGTCATTCCTCTACAATCCAATCACTAATTTTCACGCCAGAGGTATAAAGGAAAGTCACATCCTCTTTTTGCAGGTATTCATTTATTCACCAAAGTAGCAGAAACACCTTACTCTATCCAGGAAGTCCGAATGTCGTTTCTTAACTATTTTAGTATGCAATCCCATCAATAAAACAAGTGGTATATTTTTATCTTTTTACATGAGCTAAATTAGGTGTGTTTGAGCCACATTACTTTGGAAGAATGTATTTTGGAATAGTAGATTGATGGATATTGTGTGGTTGAAATATAAGGAAAAGCTATTGATGTGATGGAAAATACTATTTTATTAAAAAATGCGTGATTGAAAATGAGTGGAAAAATGAGAATGAAAAAAATAATGTCTACCAAACAGGGGCTAAACAACAAAAGTTTGGAGTTCAAAGTACACATATATGTCACCTTTTTAAACGGCAACAAATTATCTTTTTTATGTTAATTCCCTTTTTGTGTTACATCTTTTAGCTTATTTAAGGACTATGTTTCTTTACTCGTCAGGTGAGATTTTTGTTATTTTTTTCGATGTATTCAAGATAAATTTTAAAATACATCTTTCGAATTTAAAATTAATAAGCAACTAGTTCATAATAACAAATAAAAAATGGCCACAAGAAATGAACTTAATAATCATGGTTCAAACTTCATAAATTTTTACATTGATAACGATTAAAAAAAGAAACAAAAAGTAAAATTAATAATCAGGATTTTGCTTTCAATAATTTATGCAACATAATTTCAATATTTAAACATCATCTATAATATATTTATCATGGTCGCATTACAAGCTTTTAACAGGTTTTTGAATCGTTCAAAATGGATAACTGTACCTTAAAATGCACCATCAAACGATTTTTTTTTATTAATAACACTTTTAAGAAGTGAAAACATTCAGATTGGAATGAGGGTTTGTCCACTTGTGTCAATGCCAAAATCAAATATGGCAAATCCTCGGTATTTATTACGGGTCAAAATTGGATCATAATGGAATTTTGGTCTAGCACAGAAACTCCTAATCCATCCAAATTAAAGATATAATTAAGTTTAAATGTATAATTCTAATTATTTTTAAGAATAATGCTATTTAGCAATACGGATATTTAATAATGACATCATTTGTGTGATTAAATTATATGTTCAATTAAATATATAAATTTAGAACCTATTTATTATAACATATCGCATACTTATATTACAATTGATATTATTCCATTTGTAATTACCTAATTATCCCACATTAAAGCCGCCTTCCAGAAATTTGAGTTTAAAATGACGCACTTTCATTTGTTTGTCTATTTGCAACAATTGAAAAATGAAAAGGAAAAAGACCTAATCAAAGTCAAAAGGAATGAGTTAGTCCTGCCACTAACATTTCTGTCGCCGAAAGACTGAGGAGATTTCATTACTTCCATTTCCTACCAAATCATCCCTGCCGAATAAAAACTACCCGAAGCTAGCACTTTGGGTATTGCAAACAATTGAAGAAGGAACACAAGACTTCTGCCACTTCCATTTCCAGTGAACAAACACTCCTGCCACTAACATTTGTTCTCGCCGAATAGTTGAAGAGATTTCCATTTCCCCGAAGCTGAAGTCAATAGATCAATTATCGGCTAAGACGAAATAAGGGATTCATCTTAACACACTCACCTACGACATCAAGGGAAGTCGTTTCCCCAAAATGGAACCCTCAATCCTCGGCTTTGGTGAGATGGTTATGCCCAAATGTGGTGACGACGAAAACCGATCTTCACCAACTCCCAAAAACTCAAGTGAGTGACGTTATATTATCTTCCCTATTTTCTGAGGTTGTAGTGAATAATTTGTTTGTTTTGGAGTGAGTGTTTAGAACATAATGAATTGTTTGTTGTTATTTCATTATCTGATTCACGAAAGCTGTAATTTGTATGAAGGAGTGGAATTATGTAAGCGTTGATTATTTGTGGGCAATTTTAACGTGATAGATTACATGTTGCAATTACTTATTGAAATAAAAGTGGTTTATGTTTTGCTGAACGTTGCTACTTATTGTGTTGTAGTAAGAGGTTCTATAGAAGACGCACGTGATGAATTTTTGGTGGAGAGAGTTGTTGACAAGAATGTGCCGACCTGCTTCATTTTCCATTACCGTCCGAGGGCACTTTGCCCTTGCGGAATGTTACATTTACCGAAATCTCAATGTTTCGTTTATCAACTATTCGAGCTAGGCTGTCGAACATGCTAGGCAAACTGTCAACTTCCTCTTTGGTAGTAGGATTCGTTTCTTCATCAATGGTACTTGACCCTCCGCTTGCTTCATCGTCTTTTACCCAGACAAAGAATCCACAGTCAGTAGTGCAAGTTTTGACTATTCATCCTTTGTTATTGCCCTCCTTTTCAACTTCGAAACATTTCTGGATATCATCTACACACCGTGGATAACGACGTTTTCTATTGCATTCTTCGAATGAGTGATATGTGCTTCTACTGCTGTGACAAACACCATAATTCCTGCCCCTCATCCTACATGTGAAACAACCACATGCATCTAATGTAGTAATATATTGCTAATAGGAAATAGCAAAATAAATTGCAAACCAGGCATCGTTGTTACACCATTTTTTATGCCAATTACAAAAAAATAAACTAACTAAAATGATTTTGCACTTAAATACATCAACATGATGTTGCACTTAAATCGACAATAATAAGTAAATAAATCAATTAAGTCTCAAATTATATCCAGCTCAAATTGATTAATTACCATCTAAGAGGCAATCAAAAGTAAGCCTCAAGCAATCTTTGAAAGAAGTGAACGACATCCAATGCATCAAAGAATAAACCAGCCATTACATGTTCACGTTATTAGTATGGTAATTCCGATGTTTGTAAGCCTCAACCAAAACTAGAACACTACATATACAAACATGATCACTAAATCCTAGAAACATTAACGAAGTAGTTGTTGATAATTTCAAACAGCTCGTCGAACTTTGATTTTTTCAAAGAAAAATGTTAATTGCATAAAGAAACTATTGGAAAAAATCTATGAACTCACAGGTCACTGAATACAAACCAAAATTGAAATTAACGAAAAAAACTACTCGAATGTTCTGTAAAACAATAAATATAACCTTCAAAGCTGAAACAATTACAAACAAACCCCTAAATTAATCAAGCGAACATATCATCTACATAAATAGTTTGGAAAAGAAAATTCATACCGCTTTTAGAAAATGGACATCATCCTTAAACGTCATAAAAACCTAATTTTTAGTTTAATAAATCTCTTATTTTCATCATTCACAACTTTCTAATTAAAACCTCCGTCGAAATCCAAAAATCATACCTTCTCAGAATGCTACGGAGTTGGTGATAGTTCTAGGCCTAAAGGTATCGACGACAGCAGGAGATGATGATGACAACGTCGACAACATCAGTAGGTTTATCGCGGATTGTACGCTTGATAATATGACATACGTAAATACGTTAAAGAGTTCGTTGTTTGATGGATTGACGGTAGTCGACGACGTTGACAAAAGCGTTGGCGACGTCGATAGGAAATTGTATCAGATCGGTGGAGACTTTAGGCAAAGTGGTGTGGAGAAGAAAGGGAAAGTGAATGTATTCTCCATTGTTTTCAATAATGTGTTATGTTTCTTAGTGTTGTTTTTTTTTTCTTTTTTTTTTTTTAAACTAGTGCTTGCTAGCTTATCTGTTGAGTTTTAGGCAGAAGCCTGCGCCTAATTATCCCACCATCAAATACATGACAATAAAGCTATGGGTACAAAATTAAAACACATAATTGTTACATGATTTTGAAATATAATGACGTGGCAAAATTTTTAAAAAAAATTGAAAAAGACATCCAATGAAACAAAAACCGGGAAAGGCAAGGGAAAGACAAAGCCTACTCACACCATTTCCCCCCAAATATTTCCTTGATTCCCCCACTCATCCCATCCATCTCCGGCCAAAATCCGTGAATCGAACGACGAGCAACTCCAAAATTTGGTGAATAGGAAAGCTGACTACATTGTTCCCGACAATGAAGCCATTTTTATCAACCATTTCTGTGGAAGCTGCACTGACCTTAAATGGTAGACTAAGGTATTTTCTTTCTTGGGTTCTAAATTGGTTTGCTAATTGCGGAAGCCATAGCTATGTTTTCAAATGTGGAAGCTGAAATTCCATTTTCTCAACCGAAAGTTCCTTCATTGGAAGCTATCATGTTCGGCCAACTAAGTTTCATAAATGTGATTGTACGTAAACAATATTTGATAGTTCGGCCAGGGGGAATGATTGGTAATTTATAATCTTCGAAGATACTGGAACTGGAGCAAGCATTAAAACAAAGTTGTGTTTAGTTTTTTTTTGTCTTTGAAGAGTTGTAATCTTTGGGAAGATTAGTTTGAAATACTGCTTTAACATAGCATAATTCATTTCCTTCGATTCATTGCTGTTTTATTTCACTTGAACATTGTACAAATTATTGAGGACAAATTTCAGTTGAGTACTTTATTCATCACTTGCATTTAGCCATTGTTGAATTTCAGTTTACAAAATGTTTGTTAACTTATCATTTATACATCAATCCTTTGTATTCTATTCAGGAAAAGAAATTATAGAATATGAGAGTCATGAATTGTTACTGGACTGTGATAACGAGAACGCTGTGAACAATTTGAACATATTGGACACTAAAGATGTCGGAGGAGATGGCACGACTGTGCCTAAGATTGGTATGATGTTTACCGATGAGAATGAAATATTGGACTTCTACAAAAGATATGCTTATGTCGTCGACTTCCTAGTGAGAAAAAGGAATTCGAAAAAAGGGACGATGGAGTTATGAGGTATGTGACGTTCACATGTGGCCGTGAAGGTTGAAGAACATTCGCTACAGGCGGCTCCTTAAAGCCGCAACCAACAAGTCAAACAAATTGTAAAGCAAGAATATCTGTAACTTTAAATTGTCTTGGAAGATGGAGAATTAATAAGGTGTACCTAAACCATAATCACAAAACGAGTCCTTCCAAGTCTAGGCTATATTGATGCAACTGAAAATTGAGTACGACTGTGAGGCGAAAGCTTGAAGTGAATGATATGGCAGGAATCTCCTAGCACAAAAGTTACAACTCCATAGTCGTGGAAGTAGGTGGATATGAGAATACGACTTTGTGGAAAAAGATTGTCGAAACTACATTGAACAAGTGAGACGATTACGCCATGGAGAAGGAGATGCTATCGCAATACATGCGTACTTTTCAAGGATGCAAGCACGGTGCTCGGGATTTTATTTTAGTATGGATTTAGACGATGACTCACGATTAAGGAATGTTTTTTGGGCAGATAATAAATGTAGGCAATCTTACAAGGAGTTTGGTGATGTTGTCACTTTTGATACTACGTATCTCACTAATAAGTAAGACATGCCCTTCGCCCTTTTTGTTGGCGTCAATCGTCATGGACAGTCTACACTACTAGGCTGTGGATTGTTATCAAATGAAGACACGGGGACTTTTGTGTGGCTATCCAGAACATGGCTTTAGAGCATGCATGATGAAGCTCATTACTGATCAAGATCGGGCAATGCAAAATGCAATTGAAATTGTGTTTCCAAACACGAAGCATAAATTGAAATTGACATCATAGTCGTCTTCTACCACAAACGTAATTCAAATCACCCGTTCATGTCGACCCATTTCCTTTCCCATCACATTGGGCAATTCATTTTCCCTTGTTGAAAGTCACATGCAATGATATGTCGATGTCTTGTTTCTCGCTAATTGGAGCTAGCCCATCAAAGAGTCTTGGAAATTCTTCGTTTTCCTCATTAGGCGCACGACTCAAGGTGTCATTAACATAACTTGATTCTCCGCCTAAATATTCATCTTTCACCCAATCGAAATATCCTCAGTCATTACTACATGTGAAGAATAATCGCCATTTGTTATCGGTATCCCGTTCGACCTCAAAACATTTTCGATATCCGAGGTCACAACTAGTGCATCGGCATTTTGATTTGCATTGTCCAAAGTAGTGCGTGTTGCTTCTACAACCATGACGACTCCAATATTTCTTATTCTCATTCTAGTCGATATCTGCTGAAAAAACAAAGTTGCTCAATCGTAATTAACAAATATTTTGTAAACTGAAATTCAACAATGGCTAAATGCAAGTGATGGATAAAGTACTTAACTGAAATTTGTCCTCAATAATTTGTGCAATGTTCAAGTGAAATAAAACATCAATGAATCGAAGGAAATTAATTACACTATGTTGAAGCAGTATATCAAACTAATCTTCCCAAAGATTGCAACTTTTCAAAGACAAAAAAATAAAAATAAATAAATAAACACAACTTTGTTTAAATGCTTGCTCCAGTCCCAGTATCTTCGAAGATTATAAATTACCAATCATTCCCCTCGGCCGAACTATCAAATATTGTTTACACACAATCACATTTATGAAACTCAGTTGGCCGAACACAATAGCTTCCAATGAAGGAACTTCTAGTTGAAAAAATGGAATTTCAGCTTCTACATTTGAAAAGATAGCTATGGCTTCCGGAATTAGCAAACCAATTTAGAACCCAAGAAAAAAATTACTTTTGTCTACCATTTAGGGTCAATGCAACTTCCACAAAAATGGTTGATAAAAATGGCTTTATTGCTGAACAATGCGGTCGGCTTTCCTATTCACCGTATTTTGGTGTTGCACAACGTTCGATTCACCGGATTTTGGCCGGAGATGAATGGGAGAAGGAGTGAGGGGAATCGTGGAGAAATTTGGGGAAAATATTGTGAAAGGCTTTGCCTTTCCCCATTTTCGTTTCATTGGACGTCTTTTTCATTTTTTTTCAACTTTGCCACGTCATTCCATTTTAAAATCCTGTAACAATTCTGTGGGATTAATTCTGTACCCATAGCTATTCATGAATATGCTTAAGATCCGAAACAATTTCTTTGGCCAAGGTTAGGGGTGGGCGCGGGTCAGTTCGGTTCGGTTTTTTTCGGTTTCAGGAATTTCCGGTATTTAGTAAATGGAACCGTCGGTTCTAGATATAATTTTGGAACGGTTCGGGTTCGGGTTCGGTTCCGTTCGATTCCTATTATAATTAATTTTGTTTAACATTTATAATAACACTATATAAATACATTTAGAAAACTTTGTCAGTGCGTTTTGAATACTTAATCCATAACATATTAGAAAGTTTTTCACAAAATGCTAACACTTTAGTACTAGACAATATATATCACAATTTTTTTTGCTGCTTCCCTCAAACAGTTACTGTTCCACTACTTACCCACCAAAAGGTAACATATAAAAGCATCTAACTTTGTTCTCCATTATGAGAAGTGGTACCAAAATCATTCCTGTTTTCAGAAAACATTGTGAGAAGTGAGGCAATCTCAGCGTGCTCAGTACTTTCACCGAGTGAATCTGTGTGTGAATATTGACCAGGTTCAATCTTAGCTTTTACAAATGAACGTAATATTTTAAAGTATTAAAAATACTTACCAATTATGTAATGTAATCATCGGTTGCTTGACTTGCCTACTAGTTATTAGGAAACTCTACAAGAAAAAAAATAAAAAATAAAACACAATTAAGTGACTCCATCATTAGATTCATCACCCCCACTTCCACTAGCTCCCTTTTTTGAAGGATGATGACTTCTTCAAGCTGAGAAAAAATGACTTATGACTGGACGAGAAACATGTTGTGCGGTGAGAATGGACTAGAGAGAGAAGAAGAAAAGAAGACTGGAAATTCTAGGGCTCTTTCCCTTTTATATTTAGTGATTTTTTTTTTTTTTTTTGCAATTTTTCTTTATGTTGGTCGGTTTTGAAGAAGAGAAGACCGAAAATTCTAGGGCTCTGTCCCTTTTATATTTAGTGGTTTTTTTTTTTTTTCAATTATTTTTATGTTGGTCGGTTTGGGTTATATTCAATATATTTGAAGCCTAAATACCCAAATGTCAAAAAAAAATTCGGTTCTTATTCGATTCTTCGGTTCTTGATCTAGAACCGAGAACCGAACCAAATCCTTCGGTTCTCGATTCGGATACCCGTTCGAGTTTTTAATTTAAGAAAACTCGTTCGATTCGATTCAGTTCCGATTCGATTCGGACATTTTGCCCAGCCCTAACCAAGGTTCGCCCACGGTTCCCCGTCAAAATTTTGGAATGGAAAGTGGAAAGCGCACCCCCAGCGCTTTTTAGCAAAACCATCCTACGCCCTTTTCTAACCTATAAAATTCTAGAACCTTCCATTTCTACGCGATCTCCTTGTATTGCAGTTTTCGTCTTTACTTGCACCTCGATTTGCACACTGTAAGCTCAACTATTATCCTTTCCCATTAATCTATATTTGCAAATATATACGCGCATTTCTGTATATGTATATGATAATTGGAATTGATTTTGTGTTTGTTTAGGTTTTTTCTTGGCATAAATGGCGACAAAGAAGAGCGTCGGATCACTGAAGGAAGCAGATCTGAAGGGGAAGAGAGTGTTTGTTAGAGTGGATCTGAACGTTCCATTGGACGATAACTTCAACATCACCGACGACACTAGAGTCCGAGCCGCCGTCCCCACCATCAAATACTTGATCGGCTATGGAGCTAAAGTCATCCTCGCCTCTCACCTTGTACGTATAATTTCTTCTTTAATCTGAAGATTAGTTTTTAATCTATAGTTCTGAAGTTAAATTAGGAATATTTGCTAGTTGGATCATTATGGCTATTTTTAATTTATATTGTTTCGATCTGCTTGATCGAATTGATGATATGTATTTTATTGCTATGTACTTTGATCCGTGGGATTTGACCTTGTCTTTTTTTTTTTTTTTTTAAATATTACGATTTCCTTTCCATTGATTTTAGATCTTTGTTATATTTCGTGGTAATTATATATTCGTGCTGCATACCACTTTGATTTGACTTGATATTAAGAGTTTGAAGGTTTTCCAAGTCTGTTTACAGCGATGTGCTTTATTAGGGTGGATGAAAGATTGTCCTCAGATACAAATATAGGATGCTAATTATTTCCTTGTCCTGCAATTTTTCCCATAAAAATCTGGTTGTCTCACTTTAAGATCTCAATGTCATTGTTATGCCAAATTTAATGAGAAACAGTTCAGGGATAGAGATTATGCTGCAGTAGGTTATACTGAATTTGGAATTGGTGATGATTATTTAGCTAGATGATTTCTATTGTTCATGGCACAGCAAACTTGTCATTCTAGTTTTTGTCTTTTGTTATCTGTTCAATTCGTGCTTTTAGTTACTCTATTTGCATCTTCTTTCATTTTACTGTCATATTCAGTATTTTTTTTTAACTAATTATGTTATTCCATTGTTTGAATTGTGGGGTTTAGGGGCGTCCAAAAGGTGTTATGCCGAAGTTCAGTTTAAAGCCTCTTGTGCCCAGGCTCTCTGAACTACTTGGAGTTGAGGTTGGTTTTCTCTTAAATTACATATATTGTAGAGGTTTTTATGTGTTAAAGCTATCAAATTTTCGTAAGAAAGATGGTTCTTTGCTCATCATGTCTCCATGCTATCAATAGGTCAAGATGGCTAACGACTGTATTGGTGAAGAAGTTGTGAAATTGGTGAGCGAACTCCCAGAAGGAGGTGTTCTTCTCTTGGAGAATGTTAGATTTTACAAAGAAGAGGAAAAGAATGATCCTGAGTTTGCAAAGAAGCTTGCATCCCTTGCAGACTTGTATGTTAACGATGCCTTTGGAACTGCACATAGAGCCCATGCTTCGACAGAGGGAGTGACCAAGTACTTGAAACCTGCTGTGGCTGGATTCCTTATGCAGAAGGTATGCAGATACTTTAGACTTGCTTTACTTTTATATATTCTGTTGTTTGATAGAAAAATTAGTCTACATACATCAAGGCTCCATTAATATATCCAGTACTGCAGATGTGAACTGTCGCATTGAATATTTCTAAATTGAATTTGTAATTAATGGAGTTCTAGTTTTTTTATTTTTTTATGACTGTATACCTGCAGTTGACTTGCATATGTATGATTGAACAAGCATTCTGTATATATTCACTCTGAACTTTTCTTCTGTCTCAGGAGCTTGACTATTTAGTAGGGGCTGTTTCCAACCCCAAGAAGCCATTTGCTGCAATTGTTGGTGGGTCAAAGGTATCCAGTAAAATTGGAGTTATCGAGTCACTGTTAGAGAAGGTAGACCTTCTCTTATTGGGTGGAGGAATGATCTTTACCTTCTACAAAGCCCAAGGACATGCTGTGGGATCTTCACTTGTTGAGGAGGACAAGCTTGATCTTGCAACTTCACTCATGGAGAAGGCCAAGGCTAAAGGGGTATCTTTATTGTTACCTTCTGATGTAGTTGCTGCCGACAAGTTTGCTGCTGACGCTAATAGCAAGGTTGGCAGTTTGCTTAACTATTGTTTTAATCTTGAGCTGGACTTGATCTATTTCGACTTTGATTCTCCTTTGTTCTATTTTTACTTGTTACTTTGATTCTCCTTTGTTCTATTTTTACTTGTAGAGAACATGTGCTGCTACTTGTAGAGAACATGACTGCAGCACCTAATATTCTAATTCATGTTCCTATAGTACATGACGATTGAGATGTTCCTCAATATTTTTGCAGGTTGTTCCAGCATCTGGAATCCCTGATGGCTGGATGGGATTAGATATTGGACCTGACTCCATCAAATCATTTAGTGAAGCTTTAGATACTACCAAAACCATCATTTGGAATGGACCAATGGGTGTGTTTGAGTTTGACAAGTTTGCACCCGGAACTGAGGTACTTGATGATAGATTGCATTCTTCAAGACATTTCACTTATTTAACTTCATGAACAAATTGCTTGGATATTTAAAAATGAGCACACATATTCATTATTTCAGGCCATAGCCAAGAAATTGGCAGAACTCAGTGGCAAGGGAGTGACTACTATCATTGGAGGAGGTGACTCTGTTGCAGCTGTTGAAAAGGTTGGGTTGGCGGACAAGATGAGCCACATCTCAACTGGAGGTGGTGCTAGCTTGGAGCTTCTCGAGGGGAAACAGCTACCTGGAGTTCTTGCACTCAATGATGCTTAAGCAGATTCTTCTTGCTGTTTTCCATTTTGTCCATCCTTTCTAGTTGTCGAGTCTGGGTTTACCAGATTGGATGCAGATAAATGTATGAACTGTCCTTGTAGAGCAGTAGATCGAATTTGAATAATTAGAACCACGCCTATCAGTGTCACACTGTGTTACACGGCAAATAACAAATTTTCTGGGTTTTGAAGAAGGAGATGATGGTTTTTGTGAGTGATGAATTGATGGGGTTTTCTCCTTGTCAAGTTGTGCGTTGTTGCGATGAATGAACAACGATGAGTATTATTTATGTTGTTTTCAACTAGTAACAGTGTCATAACAGGGAAAATGAAATAACTCGAGCAAGTTATGTATATATGAGAAAGAAACTTTTTTCAAGTATGGTATCCAGTGAAGTCTCCGAGGACATAAATTGTAGAGTTGTGCACTGTATGGTCCGTATCAAGGAAAAAAAATAAACCTTTTCCAGTGAAACGTTGAATCAGAATATTTAACGTACTCTTGAATGTTTCTTGGGTACTTTTAACGCTGCTCTTAGCAACGTTATACATTAGTGTCGAGAGCACATTTTCCATAAACTGCTCAGAAGCAGCTGGTTGATGTTATATTATTTCTGCTTTTTCCAGTACTGAATTTTTGCGCTTGGTGAAGTTCCTCTTTGCCCACATTTCTTATTGGTGATTCTTCAAGTTGATGAAAAGCAAACAGTGCACTTAGCAATTCAGAATATCACGCAGTTTCAAACCAATTTCAAATTCTTCGTCTCTGCATCACCATTTTAGGCTTTTAGCTATCAAAGTTACATTCAATCCCTAAAAAACATCAGTCTTGACAGATAAAACGACGTCGTTACTTCCGCGCCGGAGAATCACTTCAATACAATTTCCAAATGCAACGACTCCCCGTTTACAGGTTCGTTCTTTTTGCTACCGGTTAATTTGCTGAATCTGAGCTTACTTGGTTAAAATTGTGTGATTGCGCAGGGCTAGAGGATATACTTGGAGAAAAGAAGGCCACTGAAGTTGAGCACTCGTAGGTACTTATCACTTACCAATAAGAGAGTATTTCTTTTTTCTTATTCTTTTCTAATTCTTCAAGTGTTATCAATTTATTAATATATACAATTTATTGCTGTGAATTGAATGATTTCTTCACATATTCGACTCGAATGCTACCCGGAAAGGGGATGTAGTTGTTGATTCCACTTATGGAAATTGATATGATACCTTGGCAATGTAAGAGTGGTCGTGTTTAAGCAATGAATCTACAAAAATTTGCCCTAGAGAATGCCTATTCTTTGCTGGGTCAATTCGGATGAGGTTACTTCCTTTTTTTTCCAATTTCTAGTCGTCCATGACATGATGATTGTGATAATATTTATGTCAAACCTATTATTTTTACCACTAAGAATTGAATCCTTGGTGCCTATAAGACTTTGCTGCATTTATTATACAAGCAAAAACTGCTAAGAGAGAATAAACTGAGATATACAAAGGTTAGAATCAGATTCTTGTTTCAGTGTTGAATGTTGTGTGCAAATATATTTTAGATTATATCAACTAGTGTTGCTATTAAACTAATTGAAAAAAAGAAGAAAAGACTACTAGAAATTGGATATTTAATTTAACAAGTATGAATTTGAATTACGAGGTAAAGCGAAACCCAAATTTGGGCAGCCACAAACTTCCTTTCCTTGCATATTGTGCAAAGCACTTGCAGACCAACGTTATTCCAGGTTGTCTCTAAGTATGAGCTGCTATCATTTCTATCAGTTAAAAGAGTTACGTATTGTTAACTCTGAACAATCATCATGTATTAAATTTCAGTTTGTCAGACCCTTTTCCGCGGTCGTTTCTCATTCTCTGGAAACATATACGAGATATTCAATGAAGAAGGGTCTTTTTTACTGTGGCTATGCAGAGAGAACTCTAGAGTTTTATGCCATCTGTCATACTAAAATGGAGGAAATTGTTCCCAGTGGTACTGCTGTGAGGTATTGTTGCAATATGAAACTTTTGTTGGAGACCTTAGTATCTAACGTATAGGACACCTTTTGGTGTTATGTTAAATCATATTTTGCCTTCATCTCTTTCACCATTGTTTTCAGGTTAGTTGCTTTCAACGTGGGTTACCTTCCTGGAGGTGACAAGAAAGTCGTAACTCTGTCGTAGACTACATTACATGCACTTGAGGCTGCCAAAAGAATACTTGCGCCTGGAGGACTCATCAGCATAGTGGTCTATGTGGGTCAAGTTGGTGGAAGATAATATACATAGATGTTTCATTTTTTTATCCTTGATGCATGTTTTTGTCCTTTTCTTCCACAGGGTGGTTGGGAAGGGCGACGGGTTGCTTCTATATCATTCATAGAGTGAATTTTTACCTTCCTCCCTCTCTTCCTTTGCTTATAGAGACATAGATGCACATGATGCTTCTAGAAACACCGTATTGTTGACATTTGGTTGCCTAAGATGGATTAGATGTTTTATCTTCGATTAAGTGTGTTTTATTGAAGAGAAAACGATTGAAGATTGGATTTTGGGCTTCGGTGCATTGCTCTTTCCACTTTGTTGATCTTTTCTTGCAAAATCTATTCAATAAAAATATCTACAGACCAAAAATGGTTAGATGAGTGCTTTCTTGTCATTGATTTTGGACAGACTTCTAGTTATTTATGCAAATTTTACTATGTATATTGATAATTCTTTGGCCCTTGGTTGACACTTAGATAATTGCCTTCATCCTTGTGGGAAGAGATTGAAACAGTCCAAACTTTTGCTTCTGAAATTGGTCTACTGTAAATTCCAAATGCTAAACGGGCCATTAGCTCCGGTGCTTGTGCTTTGTTAGAGGAATGATTGTCAACACTACAGAGAACTTTCACCCCACAGTTGATTTAGGAGGTTACAAATAGAACGTTTTCCTATAATTAGCAGGGCGTACCAGCCACCAGTTTATATCTGAATTCTGAAACTAGAAATATAACCAAAAACCAGAAAAAGGAGAAAATATTCTTCCAGGCAATTGCCATCAAAACATTATTATCTAAGCAACCAACTTAAGAAGCAGCAGCAGTACTCATGGTCTTGTATCTGTATAAGACTCGCTTCTTTTTGAAAATCCCGTTGTCAACTGTGATCACAACCTTGCCAGGTTCGCTGTTCCTAAAAGAATTGCGAATGGAATCATCTTGCCAACTTATCTTCCTTCCCTTCTTCACTATTATGGTGTAAGACCCTTCATCTGTTGGAACAAACTCCTCTTTGTAATTCACATCCCAACCTACTATAGTCAGGTCCCACGTCAATGTATTTCCAACCTGTTTAGACAAAAATTGGAGATATTTAAACTGTGCACAAATTGTTTGACTAAAGATGATCCGTATAGTTGCCACAAAGTTCGTTAGGAATAAGATTTAGTTTGTTGTTTACAAAGTGGATGCTGAATAGTAGTTGATTTACCTCTGGTGCAGGAATTTCAATGGTTTCAGTTACTCCAGCCTTAACAGAAATCTCAGAAGCAGCATCTTTGGTCGAAAAATCAGGATCATTCTCTTTTCTAAGCCCTCCATAGTGAACTGGAATTTGCTCTGCACCAATGTACCTGCAGTCAAAGTGTCATATATCAGTCGTGGAAGCCTCCACTAAAACAACTAACAAGAGGGAGAAAAACAACTTTGCTTACTTGAGTAGCGTTTCAGTAACCCTCGCTGGACGACTAAAGACAAATTTGCTCTTGGTCCTTTGTGTTAAGAAAGGTGATAAGAGCGCACTAAAGGCATAATACCAGAAAGGGACATTGATAAAGATCTACATTTGACATATGAAGCCATCAATAAAGGTAACTAGAACATTAGAATTTCTTTCTGAACAGAGATCATATGAAGATGAAAGAAATGCTTACATTTCTTGCAACAAATTCAGGATAATTATCCTGCAGAATCCCCACAGCTCGTTTTGTAGCAAGCCGAAGATCCTTCCTTGAAGGTCCTGGAGTGTTCTTGAGATCATTAATTTGGAGCAACGAGGATACACCACTGGGCTTGAAATCAAGCTTCTGAATCTGCTTCTCCATTAACTGAAACCTCCATCTCAAGAACCTCTCACGGGTGGCTTCTGTACCAACGGTCTTGTTGTATACTTCATCATTCGCAAATACCCCATAAACATTGTAGCAAACCATATGGCCTTCGCGATCCAGTCCCCTCGTGTAGGCCATAGTGTCATATTCATTCCCAAAATCTTCCTCCATGATTGAATCAATCTTATTTTCCTTCCTCCATTTAAGGGTGTTCTTCAACATCTCAAAGGCATCATTGACCTTAAACTCTCTGGCTATCAAGAATTTCAAGAGCAAAATATCTGTGCCTTTATCTCCCTTGCTTGGCAATAATGGAACACCCCACAGGGAAATATTGTGATTAATCTCAACCTCTTTTTCCACATTTTTAGCTTCATCGGATTTTTCTTCATCGTCCTCCAGTTTCGATTTCCCCTTGTCAACAATATTTTCCCCTTCGACATCAGACTTCTCTTCTTTTCCCTTTACTTTATCGTCTTTCACAGATTCTTCTTCGTTTTCTTTATCCAGCTTCTCCTTCTGGACGCGTTTCTCTTCCTTATTTACCTTAAACAACTTGTTCGTCAAAATGGCCTCTTCAATCTTCGATCTGAGCTCTGTCAATGCCTTCTTCTCATACTCCTTCAGATCAGAAAATAACCCTTTTTCCTCACTCATCAAAGAAGATTCTCCACCTTTTCCATCAGGTGATGATGATGAACACTCTCCTTTCTCATTTTTCTTGCTCATTTCCTTTCCATTTCCATCAGACGCTGATGGTGAACTCTCACCCTTTTCACTTCCGTTCTTGTTCTCCTCCCCCTTCGGGGAGGCCACCTTCTCCAATTCTTTAATGGCTCCAGCAACCTTGCCATCTTCTATCAACGCAACTCCCTTTTCTTCCACATTCTCCGATTGCTTAGGCTCGTCCACTTTCTGCAAATCTTTAATTGCTTCTGCAACTGTGCCATCTTCTATCAAAGAAACCCCCTTTTCTTCCACATTCTCAGATTGCATCGGCTCGTCCACTTTTTGCAAATCTTTAATTGCTTCAGCAACTGTGCCATCTTCTATCAAAGAAACCCCCTTTTCTTCCACATTCTCAGATTGCTTCGGCTCGTCATCTCTCTCCAAATTTTTTATTGCTTCAGCAACCTTACCATCTTCTGTCAGAGTGACAGCCTTCTCTTCTACATTTTCAGATTTCTTCGGTTCTTCAGAAGCCTCGACTCGATCCTTTATGACCTCCTCGTTTTCCTTTCCCTCCACGGCCATGTTTCTGGTTTCCTCGGCGACCAGGGGCACACCTAGAGTACACTGGATTTTGGTCCTGAGTATTTCTCGGCGTCCGTTGCTGAAAGGAGACAATCATAAACAATCACATAAAAAATTCAAGAGAGAGAGAGTCGAGAAAATCACTGTTGAATAAAATGATGATTATTATCAAGAAACAACAAATTCGGAAAAAGAAGAGCTTCAACTGCTAATGGTGATCAGATTGAGGTTGTGTTAATATTAAATCAGTCACAAATAAATATGATACTGGTGATGAAGACAACTTATGCTTGCAGAAATCAAGGATAAACAAGACAAAATTGGTGCCACACATCTCCCTGTTTCCCTCTCCTTACAGTAAATTGCTCCCATTTTTAATGCAATACCAAGCAAAATCCCATTGCCGCTTGTCCCGTTCTACTGCTCGAACACTTGAAAAACGCCTTTGTTATAGTTTGGTTACTTTGTATATAAACTTATGGGTTAGACGTGGCCTGAGCTTTAATTAATTTTGTTAAGAGAGAGGTTCTTTGGTTCGATGGATCGATCAAACCAGAAGAAGAGATTGCGTCTACAGTAAATAATAAATTACACCCACACACACATGAATTTTAACTTTCAATATCAAAAATCAGATATAAAATCTTATTCAAAATCAGGCCATAATTCAGATTTTTAATTTTAATAATAATATTAAAATTTTGTCTTTAGATTAATAATTTTGAGTTAATATATATTAAAATTCAATTTTGTATGAATTAGATTGAGTTAATATATAGATAAAAAAATCAAATTTGAATCAAGAAATGAGAATGTGAAAAGTGACGTTCTCTGTCACTTTTATCTAAAAAAGGTTACAGTATATTTCATTTGAATTCTTTCAGAGCAATTAAAAAGTAGTGCAAGAAATAAAAATTGTGGTACAAATATAATTATCCAATTTAAAAATGTATTAATTAAAACCTTATTTTACATTAAAAGTGACATTGTTATATGAATTTTAAAGTGACTCAACTTGATTAAACAATTTATAATTGAGCATATTTCTTGAAGATAATAATTATTTGGTCACTGTTTAAATTGAAAAAATCATTTTCAAATTAAATAATTTATTTAATTATTATCTTGTCACTACTTACGTTGCTATTTAGATTCATACAAGTTCATTGTTGACAATTTTATCCTTCAAATACAATCAACTTTGTAGCATTGTTAAAATTTAGTATAAGATTCAAAGATGTGTGAATACTTGCACTTGTAAGTATAATAGCGATATAATACATTCTCGTAGTGACATCTAGGTGCGTGAGACATAAAAGGACCAAAGGTTGGACTAGAGATTACAATTGGGCAGGGCAAGTTGACATTACCATTCCTTTCCTATCAAGGATTTCGAGAAACGGAGAAGGGATTAAAACAATTTTGATTTACCGTCTCGTTCGACTATTAATTAATTTTTAGGGTGGTTCTAGTGGTACATCACCACTTACACAAGGGTGTCCATAATGGACACCAGACGCCCTCCTATTGGTGGGGTGCCAAGGCCTCGGGTGTCCATTATGGACACCCTTATATAAGTGGTAATGTACCACTAGAATAATTCTAATTTTTAATATTATTATAATTCTTAAAATATGTTTTAAATTGAAAACATGAAAACAAAATAAAATTAGATCAAATATCATTAAGAAATTGACAGATAGGGACATCCTAAGCTTCATTTAACGCAACACAATACACTAACTCGTTAAAATGAGTCGTGTAATAAGTAACAGAAGAAGAGTTTTTCTATGGTTAAGAAGACGATCTATATGTTAAGTCTAATAGTAGATTTCATCTCGTGTCATGTAGTGGTAGGTAACCTAATTGTTTGTAGTTGCGAGTAATAATGTAGAAAATGTATAGCGGACTTGATAAATTTAGTGTTGGCTAAGCAAACGTGTTGATGGTCGACATGTTATCCCAGTTAAAATATTTTTCAATCAAGAGAAACTCCACTATCTAATTGTTCATCAAAATCGAGTATGTGGACCTTAATCTTCCTAGTGATGTTAACCCCATCATAAATATCTATTATATTACAATCATATGGGGGTGGGATGATGTGGGTGGTGAGAAATGAATTCAAGTATCTATTCTATTACAATCATATGGGGAGTGATGATGTGGGTGGTGAGAAATGAATTCAAGTTGTGGATTTATATACTTGTTCATAAGCACGTTTAGGACCAAATATGGGTGGGCATGAGTTGGGTTGAGTTGAGTCAGTTTTTGCCTCAACCCATACCCAACACAACATAATCGGTTTGATCATAATGTAACCCAATCCTACCCGTATAAAGGTTGAAATCCAACCCAACCCAATCAAGTATCGATCGGGTTGGGTTGGGTACAACTCGTCAACAAAGATTAAAGTAAACGGTCAGGTTGGCGTGGATTTGTAATTGACTCATGACTTATATAATATTAGGTCTCTATAGTTGTAATGATTACAAAATCTGAATTATTTTGGCACTTCATGCTAGGAAATGTTATACGGACAAATTAATATTAAATTATATGAAACCAATAAATATTTTTGGCAATTAAAATATTTTTTTGTTGGATGTGTATTCATTCAAGCAATAGCATAACACTTATAAAGTTCATAAATATAATCGGGGTGATTTGGACGGATTTATTCGGTTTTCATGAGTTAACTCATAAGTCGACACAACCAAACTCGCCTAGACAACTAACCCACCCACCAAACCCATGTAAAAACAACAAAAAAATCAACCAAAATCGATCGGGTTGGTTCGATTTGGGTGGGTTCGATCGGATTTTGCCCACCCCTACGACTAAATTGTATGATTCGTCGTGTGGATTCCTATAATCTGGATATGATCCACTTTTTAACCTAGTGTAGAAGATTTGATCATTAATGAAAACCTTACCAAGTAACTAGCTACATTTTTCACTTAAAGTACCACAGTTGTTTTTAACCTAGTCAAACACGCCTTAGTCGAAAGAGTGACAACTTGTTTGAGAGCGGTGCCAAAATCTTCAAGTTCCTTAACTGTCATTTTTATCTTTTTCATTGATTTTATTTTATACATATACTAAATATGACAAAAAAGAAAAAGAAAAAGTGTTGACTCACTAAAAGTGTAGCCTAATCCGAATGGCCCAAGGAATAAAGCCCAATTGAAGAAATCAAGACAAAGGCCTAAGTTGGAGTGTTGGCGAAATAAAAGCCCGCCAATTCGGTAATGGCATCGCCCAAGCCTGCACGACGCCTAGAATCTGCGCGAATGGAATACCCTACTGTCGCCCAAAGCAACAAGTTTATTATCGCCCAAACCTTCGAATCGCCCAAGGTTATAGCCACGTCAGACATTGTATTTACTCAGAACGATGGTTATTGAAGCGGATATCGAGCACTTTCGTCACGATCCACAATTTTAGGGGCCCAGTTGGAAGCAGTTGAACGACAACAACATGATGGCAGCAGTTAGATATGGCAGTTCCACGATTGCTCAGCCACCACGAAGGAAGTGTGTAGTTATGGATTGGTCAAGCAGTTTCCAAACGGTTTGCCACAAAGAAAACCATCAGAGCAGTATAAAAGGAAGAAGAGACATAGAGAAAAAGGCCCCGAATCAAAAACTCTCGACAGATAATATGTAATTTCAATTTTTTAGTATAACTTTAATTTCCTTCTTTTAGTACTCGTGTGTTTGCGCCCCTTGGATGCATTCTGTTTATCTCCGATTGTAAATCTTCGTTCGCCAATAAAAACACTCATTTTTGGGACTTTGTCTCGAGAGGTTTGTTCCTTACACAATCGTCTGATTTCCCTTTTAATTGTTAGTGACCCAAAAAATTGCGCGAAACAAAAAGAAAAGAAAAAAAAGAAAGACGAGAAGGAATGCAAATTTATTTATTTTTGTTATTTACTTGGAACTAAAGCAAAAACTTCTCAAAATAAAAATAGCACCTGAATAAACGAAAGTTTCCAAATGATATCAGAATTAGATGTCTTACCAAACGCATAAACAAGATTTCAAAGATGCCCTTCTTTTTCCAAAGGTAAGGGTGGTGGCATTGTTGAACCGAGAGGATAGAGTAGTGGAGATGATGGCGGCACTGGTAGATTGTCAGATGTTGCGAAGCTAGGCAGATTGCAGTGGAGCTCAATGGAGAATGCAGCATTTCGAACTAGAAAAATCACCAACATAAGAACTGAAAGATAGTGGTGCATTAGGGTAGTGCTGTGTTGGTGGAGATATGAGAATGGTAATATAGCAGCAATGGAGAGTTGTGGTGTCTTGTGAGCAGTGGTAGAGATGGTATCAGATGTGTTGTGGTGGTGTTGATCGGTTGACGAGATCATGGCGACACAAAGGTGGCGAATCCGCAGTTTTATAGGAATTAAAATCAGTTTTTTGATAGATTTTTATAGAAGTTAATGAAATGTGTGATTGAAAAGTTGTGAGTCCCATAAAATGTGTAATTAAAATTAATTGTTGACTTTGATTTAAATTTATGCTATAATGAAGGGAAAATAGGTTATAACGTCTTTTACGACTTTGTCCTTCAATATGTAAGCCTCGTGTGTGAGTCGAGGACTGCAATGCTACGGAAATAATAGGTTGGAGACGTAAATGCCAAGAAACTTAAAACGAGGACCCATTTGTTACTAAATGAACAGATTGGGGTCTAAATCAGCAACTCTCTCTCTCTCTCTCTCTAGTATGCCAAAAGGTGCACTAGTGCTAGCGGCCGAGGAAATGAGTCAACCTTACAACAGAACTTTAAGGATATTACACTTCACTGAATCAAATTTTTAACTTTGCATCTATCCCAATGCGAAGTCTCACTTTTTCGATACCGTATTTCACCTCAATAAAGGAAAAATGGACGTGGAAGAAATGGTTTCTTCCCCCATTTTGCTCATTTGTTTCCTCTCATGTGTGTGTTACTATTAAAAAAAAAATAAAAAAAAAATTGGCCTGGGGTCCAGTACAGTTAAATAATAGCTTTTTGAAATGTTTTGAATGCTCAAGGTAATTAATTATCATGGTTAGAAGTGTCACGATGGATGGGCCGGTCAGACCCATGAACCGAGCGGGCGGTTCTCGGGTCAAGGAGGTGTGACCCGCGGGTTTCGCGAGTTGCACATTCATGTGAAAAAAAATTAAATATTATAATTAAGTAGGTGTCAACCTAGTTAGAATGTGCTTAAACTATAAATTATAGTAAAAGTAGGTACCAACTTAGTTGGGATGTACTTATGCTATAAATATTTGATAATAGTAATTAGAAATACATTTAGTTGTTATTTGTTTAAGTTAAATTTAACTTTGCAAAGTTATAAATAATTCATGTAACATTAAATTTGAATTCTATGTAAACATTTCTTGGTATAAATATGAATTTATCATTTTGTTCAATTCTTAATTTACATTTAATAAAAAAAAAATTTGCTATAAATATGAAAAATTCTATATTTTTATAATTTTATTTATACAATCATACGGGCCAAACCGGAACAAACAACGACCCGTGACCCGCATGGACTCGACCCGGATGGGTCAGTGGGTAGGCTTGGGTTGTAGTCCAAAATTGTGGGCCAACCCGAGACCCGTAGCGGACGAGCTTTTTTTCATGCGAATCGTTACCGGGCTCATATGTTAGCGGACCGACCCGGATTGACACCTCTAATCATGATGCAGTAGTGTTTAACCGTCATTTTTGTAAAATTTCTTTTTCTTCAAACTTGCTTTTTCACCGAGCATTCTCTGAATAAATAATTTTGCTGCACATTTAACCACACGTTAAAAAAAAAAAACCACTTTTCACATGATCTTTTATAAAAAAAGGATTGCTGGAAACTAACTGAATTGGGGTTAAATTAAATAAATATTGATTGGTTTAAGGTCTCCAAGTCCGATGTATTTAGCATAGTCAAGTTTCATTAAAGCCCACAGAAGATGGTTCATAATATTCTCATTTTCTCCCATGTAATCTACATATTTGCAAATAGCACCTGAGACTTCTTAGATATATCAACTCGTTGGCTCGTAATCAAGGATTGAAATAGACTGTACCCAGTATTTTTAAACAAACTTTTCTCTACCATCAATTCTCGTGTCTTCCTTGCATTGTCCCACAAGCCAGCTGCAGCATAAATACTTGATAGAACCACATAGTTTACTGGGTTCTCAGGCTCCATGTTAAACAACCGCCTCGCAGCTATTTCTCCAAGAATCACGTTTCCATGGGTGCTACATGCCCCAAGAATTGTACCCCAAACTGAGGCATTAGGCTCGGTACTCATTTTGCAAACTAGGTCATAAGCTTCTTCCAAACGACCTACACGTGCGAAAAGGTCCACCATACAAGAATAATGCTCAGCTCTTGGCAAGATGTTGTGTTTGCTAACCATATTACTAAAGCATTCCCATCCTTGGTCAATCAAACCATTGTGGCTACAAGCAAAGAGAAGAGACAAGAATGTTATGTCATTTGGCTTCAATCCTTCATCTTCCATCTTTTTGTAGAGTGCAACTGCTTGGTGTCCATAGCCATGCTTACTATAACCAGTGATTAGTGATGTCCATGAAATTATATTTTTCTCCTCCATCTCATTGAAAACATGTCTGGCAAATTCAACTACTCCTGATTTTGAGTACATGTCAATGAGCGCGTTGCCTATTGCCACATCATGCTGGTTCTGATATTTCATTGCCATAGCATGTAATTGTCTTCCCAAGTTCAGTGATGCCGTATTGGCACAAATGTTGAGCATGGAACACAACAATACATCATCAATTCCCACATTTCTATGCGCATCGCCGAAAAGCTCCAGCGCATCGATACCATTTGTACCTTCACGAGCATACCCCGTGATCAATGCAGTGCATGATATTATGTCTTTGTACTGCATAAACTTGTATACTTGATTCGCACTGGTTGTGCTTCCACATTTTACATAGGCATCAATTAAGGATCCGCACAAAGATGTATGCGATCCAAAGCCGAGCTGAATGATGTATCCATGAAGAAGGCTGACTTTCATGAGCCCGCCGCTTCCAACAGAGGCACTCAGAACTCTTCCAAAGCTGAAGTAGTCAGGAACCATGCCTATATAAAATTGGATCACCATAAGGAAGAAGTAATTTGAGAAATGAAACTACGAGTAACAAATCACCAAATAAGCCTATTGGTTTCTGAACCAAATTTCACTGTCATTTTTAGCGTATGACACTGCATGAACAAAAAAGGCAACCATGATCATTCACGCACCATGAATATTTGGCCTACCTTCTCGAAGCATCATACGGAACACTAGAAAAGCATCTTCATTGAACCCCTGGACCACATATCCCCCAATCATTGTGTTCCAAGAGACCAAGTCCCTCTGCTCCATCGACTGGAAGACACAATAAGCATCCTCCATTTTTCCACTCTTTGAATGCAAATCAACCAATGCACTCAGCACAAACAAGTTCTTCACAAATCTACCCTTCTGCACACATCCTTGTATTTGCTTCCCTCTCTCCAAACACATTAAGTCCGTGCACGCACTCAATGTACTCCCATAAGTGAATTGATTAGCCTTCACTCCTTCCTTATGCATTGCAGAAAATACTTTCAAAGCCTTTTCTGAATCCCCGTTTTGAGAATACCCAGATATCAATGCAGTCCAGGGGACCACGTCCCTCTTAGGCATTCTATCGAACATTTTACGAGCACTTTCCATATCACCAATTTTTGAGTAAAATGTGATCAGTTTGGTGATAAGGAAGGTGTTTAGGGGAATCCCATTTGTTATGAGGTGGCTGTGAATCAGATGGCCTGATTTTCTGGATTTTAACTCGGTGCATATCTGAAGAACTTTTGAGCTGAGACAATAATGGTATGTTTCGAGTGGATGCGATAAAATCAGCCTCAGTGCTTCTCGTAATTTTTTCAAATCACAAAGTGATTCTACTACTGATTTCAATGATGTTAACTGTGGCATTATTGAATATCACTAACTGCTTCCCAGTGCGATTTATTTGCAAGTTCGTGAAAATTTTGATTGCCTTTGAGAAGGAGCGTTTGCAATGCCATTGACATTAGCGCTAAAGAAATAAAGCTTAACAGCCGTCTTCTCTAGTTTTACCTCGAAAATGTGTTGCTCAACTGCAATTTCCAGTACCATGGGATCAGTGGCGCACATTAACATTTTGAGTTAGGGGGAGGGCACAGTCAAATTTGCTAAAAAGTTTGTGAAAATATTAAAGCATTTGATATCTTAGTAGAAAAGACGTTCAAGTTAACTTCAAGTCTCAAATAAAGAAAAGGACAAGGCAATTATGTAAAAGAGTATCTCACTTGCTTTTACTTTTACTACTAATTTTTTTTTGGGATATTTTCACGAATGACCATAATTAAGTGTGTGAGTTGAAAAGTGTCCAATTTTCAAATTTAATACTAAACTGTTTATTATGCCCTTAATGAAAAAAAAGAACTTTTGAATCTCTACGTATTCTCGACATTTCAAATGTCATTCTCGACATTTGAATCATGTTTTATATTTCAAAAGTACACACGTCAAATTACAATATTAAATGTTCTCGACATTTCAAAACGTTATTCTCGACATATTACATGTTTAGAAGGACATTTCATTCCAAACATGACATTTCTCTATACTTCTATGTCAATGCAAAAAATAACATTAATTGTGATTTGACATCTTGTCATTTGCAATAAATGGAGCAGGTTATGTGTCAAGATTTCATCAGCCAATATTTTTTTTGCAAAAATGTCCATTTTATTGTCATTGAATGGAATCATAAATTGTTGACCATATGTATTTTGGTCTAAAATATACCAAAATAGCCATTTTTGCAAGGATTTTTGAAAGTTGCCATATTTGCAAGTGGCTAGAGAAAAGTGGACATTTCTTACAATTTCCACTTTTTTTTATTTATTTATTTATTTTTTTAAGCTTCTGAACATACATTCCATATGCAAGCAATAAATGAGTCAGAAAAAAAAAAAAAGGCTTATTAGCCCACAACGTCCCTACGTTTCAATTTTTTTCCTCAATTTTCTATAAAAACCTGTGAAATGACAAATTTACCCTTTTATTTAAATAAAGCAAAAAGAAAAAGATAACACAATAAAGAAGTAATTGCAACCATAAGCTCAATTTTTTTAAAAATTACAAATGAGTCTCAAACAAATAATTAAATACAGAATTTGAATAGAAATTTGTATTTTATCTCACATGGGGACGGGCACCATGTGATAAATTGACAAAACTTCCCCACCCCACCCCCTATAGTCTGGTCGGTCAATACTGGGATTTTAAATCCTTGTACTTGTAGCAAATCTCGACTGTTAAAATCCCTATACTTGTAGCAAAGCTCGATTGTAATTGTCAAAAGTTGAAAATTATTTTAGAAATTTAAAAAATTATTTTTAAACTTGTTTGAATAATTTGTTGAGAGTAACTTGCCTCTAACTAAAAGAAATTTTACAAAAAAGTTGATTTTAAGATAAATTTCTCAGAAAACTTTTTTCACAAGAAATAAAAAGCAAAAGGGGAAGTAGTGTAAACAAGATTAACTTCTACGAGAGTTTCCTTAAAAAAAATAAAGTGGAATTCTTTTTTTGGTGAAGAACAAATTTTAAAAAATAAATAGTTATTTCACTTAAATCATTCAGATTAGTGGTTGTTTTGTTTATGTAAGATAATCTCTACAAAGCAATTCTTAAATTAAAAATGAAAAAGATAACCCAATCAGAGTGTTATCCTATGCCTTTTCATTTACTATCTGAATTATAATATTAACATTAAAACACTCATCAAAAGCTCTCGTAGCTCAGTTGGTTAGAGCACCCGTTTAGTAAGCGGGAGGTCTTGAGTTCGACTCTCAACGAGAGCATTTTTCCTTTTCTAAGTTATTTTTAACCAAATTCATTTAATTGTTCCATTTATATAATATATGCAGTTGCACAGTACCAGGGGAAATTGATGAAACATGGATGGCCATGATGTTAAATGAGAATAGGCAATTATCAACAAGCAATTGAATTTTTTATTTATTTTTATTTAATTTGCAATAAAATTGGAACTCCATCAATATTCTTTGCCACCAACTATTTCCTAACCAAAATACCATACTACCTTCCTGTAATTACTTCCTCTAACCACCACTTAACTACTTGTAACCACTAGATCAAGTGGGGTTGAGGTGGCATGGATGAAGACTAGGATATTTTTTATTTTTTTATTTTCCTTTCATTTCATCTTTTATTTATATTTTGTAATCAAACGGTCAAACATACAATTTCTGTTGGAGATTTTATGCAACAAAAGTAAAAGGTTTCTGATTAAAATATATGAAATTGAAGTTTGAGATCTAGTTGTTACATGGAATCCAGGTCGAAAAACTTAGGGTCCGTTTGATTGCAAAGGTGAAAAATGGGTGGAAAGAAAATGTTTTATTGGGAATTGAATTGCTTAGACTTTGTTTTGTTGGGAATTGTAATTAATTGTGTTTGTTTGATATAATTTTCTACCTGGAAAATGTTGAAAGTTTGATGTCCGTTTTGTTTCGTTTTTTTTTATAAAAATTGTCCATTTCGTTTGACTTTGTTTTACATAGAAATTGTTAACAAAAATGAAAATTCTTTTTACAATAGTTGATAGAATTGGTTGCCATTATTAAAAAAAAAAAAAAAAAAAGGTGGAAAATGTTTTCTCACATAATAGGTGAGAAAACAAAATCAAGATTTTGTGCATCAAATGATTGTACCTAAAAAAAAAGTGAAAAATATTTTGCTATGAAAAAAAACCCTATCAAACACCCTTAATTGACAAAAGTTAGAAAACATTTTCCTTTTCCACTTTTTTTCCTACCTATCAAACGGACCCTTAGTCTAAAATGTGGTTTAAGTCCTAACGTGCCTTACAACATATGTTGTGTGTAGTTTAATCATTTTAAAACACATAATTTGCTTGAGTTGAAAATATTGAATTCAACGAGGCAAAGTTGATAACATACTCAACACATGTTCAAGTTAATAATGTTGAATAAAAGGTCTATGAATGTTGTTTGAACATACGGTCTAGAAATTACAAAGCAATTAAGAAGTCAATCAAAATAATAATAATGAAAAAATAAAATCCTTTTTTTCCTTTAAGAACCTAATGCCAGCACTTAGTTCGAGTAATTTATTTTTCTCTATTTCAGCCCCGTTTTCAGGGTAAATAAATTTTGTAGTAGTGATATTTTTGAACAGCTAGTCATAGTTAAGTGCTATAAAACTACAATTTTGTCACATGTACATCAAATTTGATATTTTTGTGAAGTGACAACTTTTTATAAAGTCTGTTTGGTACGACTTAAAATTCAATTAAAATTGAAAATATGACCGTTATTGGGTCCCACTCGTCTAATAAAAGTCAACAATAACAACTATATTTTCAATTTTAATATCTAACAAACACCCTCATACATTAATTTTAACAATACTTTAAACAATCAGTGGCACATGTTTTGACACATTTTGGAATCTCAAACTTAATGTACACAAAGAATATACAAGTAGTTTAATTCATAAAAATAGTATTTGAAGATGTGTGAATATAAAAAATAGTTAATATAAATTGTTTTACGTGTAAATGAACTTTTTATTCAATGAGAAATCTCTCTGCATACAATATTGTTGTGTGATTAGGATATCTGACTTGAGTAAATTGTTTGTAGTTGTTCATGTGAGAATATATGTTGTTGAAGATATATTCCGACATTAGGTGTTGTTTGTGATTCAATTTAATAGTTAAGTCAATTAGAATAGTCACTCCATTTAATATTTTGATTTGAATTTAACATCCAACAAATAATGTCATTTCTCCATCTTCACTCAATATGTATTAAATAAATCAATTGGAACATAACTCTCAAAAGATCATCTTTTGTTCCAATTTTTTTTAATGTATTTAATTTACTATTCAATCAAGTGAAATGAATCCGTCAAAATATCAATGTAACTTATTTACATCTTAACATTCATTGAATAAATTAATTTGAATAAACTCTCAAAACATCATCTTTTGTTCTAAAAAAATTAATGTATTTAATTTACTATTCAATCAAGTGGAATGAATCCATCAAATGTACATTGATAATAATTAAATAGTTGACAAAATAATTTATGATAATATTATCAAATGATTAATTAAATTAAATATATGTTGAAAAACGAAAAGTAAGGTATTATTGGAATAATTGAATTACTGTAAGAATATAATCATCTAAAAACACAACGTATTTGTAATCTAGCCACAAGAAAATATTACGTACCTCTACGTAATTCGAAGAAGCCTTCTTCTACTGTAGATATTAGTGGTTGTTCGAGTGACATTAAACAATTTTTTCATCAAATCATTTGTTGACAACAATGCAAGTGTCAATCAAAGTGTATAAATTCGTTGTACAAATGACAGTCATTTTTTTTTTTCAATTTTCCGTAAAATAATTTGACCTCACATTAAAATATTGTTTGGCATGGATTTTTTTAATTGAAAAATAAATTTTAAAAAAAAATATAATTAATAAGTAAAAAAATTACGAGTTTTATAATTTTGAGAAAAAAATAAGCCTTGTTTGATAGTCATTATTGTGTGAAAATGACATTTTAAATAATAATTATTTGAAAAATGCATGTTTAGAAAATGATTTTTTTTTTATTTATGTACAAAATATTATATTTTTTGAATGTATAATTGAAGATGAGTATTAGAAATAAATTTTTTCATAAAAGAAGTCAAAAAGGGGCTTTTAAAAAAGCAATCGTGCAAAAGCAATTTTCAGAAAACTCACGTAAGTGGGCCCGTGCATATTTTTATTTTTAATTCATGGTAGGCCCCACTCTGAGTATTATGGTGAGACCGTGAAAATAATTTCTTCACGCGAGGAATAATTGTTAAAAAACCCTTTAACCAACCAACCTTGTATATCTTCTCACTCGTTCCAATCATCTGGAATCAGTGATAAGTCAAAATTCAAGTCAAAGAACTAACTGAAATCTCCCATTTCGAACCTCCAAACCAAACACTGCGTAGCAGAAATTGGAGTTCATAGTTGTTTATCATTCGATTTTGGTTTTCGAAAATTGGTGTTCAGTGACATCAAATTTGACACTTGCAATGCAAATGAAGTGTACTCGTGTAGGTGTAGGCATAGCGCTTCGTTATTGCGCCGGCAACTTTCTCTCTCCTCGCCGTTCGGCTTACATGGCGCCGCACTCTCCCACTTCTATTTTCGCTCGTCAGGTAATCTCATTTGTTTCGTTTGCATCCACATTCACGCACGCACACTGACTTTCTATAAGTATTTCTGGGTTTACTTGATATTTTTTTTTTTTAATTTACTGTAATGGTTAATGTTCTTGTCGTTGGAACTTAAATACTTAAGGGATGTATTCATTTGGTACTTTTAAAGACTTTCGATGATTTAAAAAGTTTTGGTATATTGAATTGAGAGTTTTAAAAGACTCTCAACAAATTTAAGGGGGTGTTTGACGGCGATTAAAATTAGATTTTTAGTACATCCCGATAGAAATTTTTAAAATGTGTACTCATGAAATATGTGGTTAATATTGATTGTTTGATTTTGACACACCTAAATGTATTCAATTGGGACGACTTCTAAAAACTAGGGGTATTTAATTGAATTTTTTTAGAAGTCTCTATAAGTCACAAGATATTCAAATAGATGGTGACTTTTGGAGAATTCTCAACTTACTAGACTTTTGAAAATATAAATAGCAAATCTCAAAGAAAATCTTTCACATGCAATGCAGGTTACCTATGGGGCGAGTTTCACTGAATACTATGCTGAAGAGGCAAAACGGGTGTATGGCGACATTATTCCAGCCACATTACCAGATTGCAGGTTGTTTGTTTTGAAGGAGGTGAGCATTGCTTTATTTGATCTTCAAGTCCAATTATGCTGTCAATTCTGGTTACCGGACATTCTTTAAAATATAATTGGTGCATACTTGACATGCAATAGGAACAATTATAGGAGAAGGGGAGAGGAGAGAGAAGAAGAGAAAGGAAGGAGGCAAGAAGAGAAGCATTGAGGGCAAAGGAAAATATCAATTTCTTTCCTAAACTTTTTCTGACTCCTTTCATGTGCTCTTCAGCCTGTTCTTAGTAAATAGAGCCACATAATCATATTTTGTTAGTTAATGTTGTCAATAGAGTAATTAAGGTGAAAACAGTTTTAACATAAAAGGAAAATAAATTCTCTCATGCATTAGTTTACCTGTTGGGATCTGTGGTTATAGAAGATCACTATGCGTCCATTAAATGAAATGGAAAATCTAGTTAAACTCTCTTATATACTTTTTGATCAATCATATCCTTTTCTACTTTGAATATAATTTTTTTTTATTATGATTGAAGGTTTTGATGGCTAGTTTTAATTTGATAAGTTCTGGTATCCTAGTTATTATTGGTCTAATCTGTTATAAGTTATTCCAATAATAAATGTATGTTCTCTTGCAGCCAATGGGGTTGGTGGTGCAATTACACCCTGGAATTATCCTTTGCTATGATTACTCGGAAGGTGAGTTCTACTTATGTTTTATGATTGAATATTACTTAGCCCCTGTCTGGGAGGGCTTTTCAGAGTTTCAGAATTGATTTTTCAGCCGTTGGTTTTTGACCATTTCTCACCAAAATGCAGCCGCAATCTGTGGAAATGTTACTGTTGCTGGGTCCAACGGTTCAAAAAGGGATTTTAATCCAAATTTTCAGCCTGCCTAGATGAGCACTTAACTTTGTTACTGGAAACCACACTGGGAAAAGGAAAAACTGAATATTTTGTTTCATCTATTTCCAGGTCGCTCCTGCTCTTGCTTGTGGATGCACAGTCGTCATAAAATCCTCTGAACTAATGCCATTGACTGCATTAGCAGCAGCCAACCTCTCCTTTCAAGCCGGAATACCACCGGTGAGTCTGATTTTAAACCATTTGAATACAGAAATCTGTATAAGTTGGCATTGACATCAGGGACGGAATCACTCTTTATTAAGCTACAAACAATTGGAATGTGATGTTAAGTTCTTCTATATTTTCTATCATGGTCGTATGAACCATATGATGAGATTGGAATTTTATTTTGATGTTTTTGTCTCGTACCCAGAGAGACTGGGAATGCCCCCCCTTCTCCTTGCACCACCGTCAGAAGATGCTGGTCTTTCTAAGTTACACACATCACATGTGGAGTGGTGGATTTCTATGTTGTTCACTTAGGTTAAAATATGAGCTGCTGGTTAACTGAATCTCTTTTTCATTATAAATTGTTCCCCCGAATCCCCATTTAGTTATAGAAGCTAATCAAACATTTAGACTTTTTCATCTTATAAAGCGGTCAATGCGAACTACTTCTTTTCCTATGCAACTAAGTGAGGTGATTTTGTGCTGGATGTGCATCATCGCCTGTATATTAAAAACCACGCTAAACCAGAAATTTACGTGAATTGAGTCAAGCAGTATGGCTATGAGGAGGGATACGAAAGAAAAATAATTAAAAATGCACAGACTAACTATATATCGAATCTAAGGCCTGGATATTTCTCTAAGCATGTCATGAGCTGGAATGACTTAATGTGATCTGAAACAAATCTCCAAAATGCACCCTTTTTTTATTTATTTTTTCTCCCCCCTCCTCAAGTAATTAGACAAAAATGCTGATCATCTTATGCCATGTCAATTTATCTGATTGAGATGATTTCTACAAGTTAGGGTGCGGTAAATATTGTAATGGGAAATGCTGCTGATACTGGAGAAGCTTTACTTGCAAGTCCTCAGGTCTGCGCCTAACTTTTCCATTTAAACAATTGGATGCACACACAAACACAAAAGAAAGTTTACTGAATGTTTTCTCAAACTTATTTAGGTAAGAAAGATAACATTCACTGGGTCAACAGCTGTCGGGAAAAAAATTAATGGCAGGTGCTTCTGGGATTGTGAAAAAGGTAAGCAATTAGGGGTCCTTCACTCTCAAATGCATAACTTGTGATACTATCTCATGTCAAATTCTCATGCCTGTAGATCTCCCTAGAATTTGATGGAAATGCACTTTGCATAAGCTTTGATGATGCAGATCTTGAAGTAGCTTTAAAAGGAACTGTAAGACTGATTTTTCTCATTCTTCTGATTATTATGTGTACTACTGTTATTGTTACACACTAATGATGACTTGGGGTGTTTAACGGCGTTACAATGCAACATCTTCCTTCAGCAATTTTTAGAGAAGATGTGTTGTCTAAAGCATTATAAATTGGCTGATGTCCTAGAGTTTTTAGGTCATTGTTATGGTATGCTAAAAGCCAAACTGGAATTTCACACGTTTTCCTGGAATCTTGTTAGGTGGAAATATTATTCAGCATCCTCAATATGGTGTTTTTCCTTTGCCTTATCCATAGAAGCTTGGCTCCGTTTGTTTTCGATTTGCAAAAGTCTGTTCGCTGTGAAAATACTGATCCAAATCCTACCTTCTTCAACCCTGAAAGCACTGGTACCGGAATGTTTTCATGCTGGCTAAAACCTCTAAAGTACATAATAAATTGACAGTGGTCATATACATAGAGTAGAAAAATTTACTAGTATAGACAGCGACAGGAAATTGAAGCATAGATCGGTAATGGTAGACTGTATAAAAAAAGACCTGCTCTTAGAGCACCACAAGTCCAAATTGACCCGCTGCTTGGAGTTGGAGATTACTGGAGTTTTGCAGGCGGGGAACAACACTTTCTAGGTTTGCATTTGCAACTTTTCTAGTTTATCATAGACCTGGTCAGTGACCTTTGAATAAACTGTCAGAGTTACCATATTGATGGATGTATCTTTATTTATGGATTTTTTTGGTGTTACATCATAGTTGATATGCAAATGAAACTTGTCCAGAATTTTGAAGGTGATATCTGTTGGCTTGATATACTTTGGAACACATACATATGGTATTACACGTAGCATACTTCATAAACTACACTTTTATCACGAAGTGAAAACGTAGACATTTACTTGAGTTCTTTCGATAGTTTTTGTCTTGACAATCAATCAAGTGAATCATGATTTTTCTTGAAGATGCTTGAAGTACTGCTACTTAGAGTATAAGTGTTCACAATTTTATGGGATTTTATTGTCTTTATTTGTGAAGGAATTTGGTCTTCATATTCGTATTCTGGTGTTGTTTTTATGTCATGCCTCTGGAGTATGCCCAGATTTTGTCTTCCATCAATTTGTTTATTCATCTTTATGGAGAAGTACCTTTAAGCTTCAGTTTATCGAGTCATTTGCCCTAAAAAACTCTTACGCCTCTGTTTACATCAATATATCACATCCTCTTTCGTGTTTGAGCAACTTACTCCACTGATTAAATCAACACTGTGGTTCTGAGATGGTCTATGTGAACTGATTTGGCTGTTGTTTAGTATACGTAAATTGCCATCTTTGCTTGGGGGAATCACTTATAATTGTCTATGCATTTGTTGTTGCAGTCGGCAACAAAATTCTGTAACAGTGGACAAACATTTGTTTGCGCAAATGGAGTACCTGTGCAAAGAAGGTAATTGGTGAAAACTTAACTTTTTGTACTTGATTCCTCCTCCCAAAGTTTTTATCCTGCTTCCATATGAATGTGGTGTATGTCTCCGTCAAGTGGTATAGATTGAATTGCCTTCTTGATTTATTTACATTTGTTTGTATTCACATTTCTCATAATATATCATTCGTAACGAAAATAATAAAAATGTTTGTACTCTCTTCATCTAATCTTGCAGGATCAGTGGTAAGTTGCTCGCATAATTTATTTTAGTTTTATTTATTTATTCATTATTTTCAGCAAATATATCTTTTCATCATGGAGTTTTTAGAATGTTTGGTCTTTTTCTTCTCTTGCAGGAATATATGAGAAATTTGCAAATGCCTTTTCTAGTGGTGTGGAGATTATGAAAGTTGGGGATGGTGTGTAGGTGTGGTCCAGGAGGTCAGCTATTCAAATTTTAATAAATTTCTACCAAGTGTATTATATTCTATTTTAAGTAATTTATTTTTCATAGGCTTACGCTTGATATATAATGTTTAAAAATGTTCCGCTTTCATGTTATGACTTACTATGATCCTCCGTCCACTTTGTTTACCAGTTCTTGGTTTTCCCTATCTTTATAATACGAAGCAACTCGGGGATGTAGTTTGAAGTTTATTGCTTATTTCTTATGCATGGCCCGCTAATTAATGATGCAGCAGTGCAGAAGGTCAGTTTTCTGCTTTAAAATTCCCATCTTTGTTATGCAATGTGGCCAAATCTACCTTATTTTTGACCACTCTCAGGATTTTCTCACTGTTGATCCCCTGGTAGAAAATATTGTTCCATTATTTTCCATAAGCAATATATAGCATGTCTATAGCTATAAAATGCCATTTAGATGGAATGGAGAAATTTCTGGTGAAGTTATACAGTTCTTACACTGGTTAAACTATGATATGCTTGTTGGTTTTAGGGAGTTATGGTCCTTGTTGGCGGCAAGAGTCACAGTGTTGGACTGACTTTTTATGAGCCTAGAGTACTGGCTGATGTGAAGTGTGAGATGCTCATATCCAGGTAACGTTGAAACCCTTGGAATATTCATATAATTTATAGTTAGATTATATTATTACGAGCACAGTGTTATGTAAACCTTTGGGTGTCTTAAGAGATCCCAAGAATTTTCACTTTAATTATTGGTGACAGCATTGCCTATTTGCATATGAGGGTTAAATGCATTGCTGTGGACGTGGCTTTTTCACATGTTATACATGGTAATAAAGAATGGAGTTTATAAACTCTAGGTATATATTCTAGTGCCTACTCATGGTTATGTTTAGTATTGATTAACGCATTCACAGGATCCATTGGCATATGTAGAAAGGCATTCTTTTAACAATTTTTGGTACAAACCTCCTGAAAATCCTATATGACAGTATTGATGATGAAAGAAAATGATCAGTAGTATTAGACTTCTTACATTCTGGGATTTATATTCCAATGAAGTGAAGTCCTCCATTGTACTGCATATGTAATATCACTTTTTTTTTGATTGACAACTGTTTTTGAATTTAGTCTAATATTAGCTTCTACTCCACGGAGGAAGTATTTGGTCCTGTTGCCCCTCTTCTGAAATTTAAAACAGTGGAAGAAGCTATCCGCTTGGCCAATGATACCAATGCAGGTCTTTTGTTTTTTCCTGGATTACTTCATATAGTGAATTAGAATATTACAAATTTATTCCTATTTCCAGTAGATAAACAATTTGTTACAGCACTCCGTTTGTGCCTCAATCAAAGCACTTCCTAATGAAAGAAATTATGGCGATTTCATAGCGTAGAAGATTGTGACTTGTGCCTATGCAAAATTTGCATATCTAATGTGCAGGACTGGTCTCCTACATCTTCAAGACAAATGTTCAACGCTCTTGGCGTGTCTCTGAAGCTCTTGAATATGGAATAGTTGGAGTTAATGAAGGATTGGTTTCAACTGAGGTGCGTTTTAAATTGCATCTAGAGGCAGACAAGGTACATATGTTGTCTTCATTAATTGATTGTTATTCTTTCATGTAGGTGGCTCCATTTGGAGGTGCGAGACAATCAGGTCTTGGACGTGAAGGATCAAAATATGGGATTGATGAGTTTCTGGAAGTATGTTTATTTATAACAAATTCCAAAGTTCCATGTTTTGCCAAATTTATGAATGTGGCCTCTGCATCTTCAGTTCTTGTCTCGATCGATCTTTACACAATCGAGAACCATTAAAAGTTTCGTCACATAGGATTTCTATTTCAAACTTTCAACCCTATTTTCGGCTGCAACAATCACATTCTGTTAGGATTTATTCTCAAGTCATTGGTGTCTGATCTTTCTAGGATCCGCTGTGTTGATCCCTCTATATTTTCTTTTTATTTTTTTTAGGCAGAGGGCCTGGTTCAGCTGCTAAGTCCCTTTGCTATGTCCTCCAAACCATCATTCCCGTGGAGGTTGTGGTGCCTCGGTTTTAGGCGTTTCACTATTGCCCTTGTTGTCATAGGCTTCTTGCATATGTCAATTCTAACAATATATGTATAGTAGGACATCATTGTACATCTAAAACTTCAAATGTTCCAAACTTTGTCCCATCTTATATTACTTCTGTCTGTTGTTGATGCACACTTTCAGTTTTCTCTTGCAGATTAAATATGTATGTTTAGGGAATATGAACTGACTGAATATATAAATGTTGCTCCTTAAAGAGTTGGCGCACTATGTATCATACTTTGCTGCAAAGCACCAGTGTTTGAGAGTCGATAACCTAGTTCAGATTGGCTTTTTTGAGATCCTTGTACAATAGAATAAGTGACATTTTGCCCCGTGGTCTGGTTAAAAGAGGAATCCCCACCCCCCTCAAATTTTGGACATAGAATGTTACTCTTTTTATGGTGGAAGGCTGAAATATATGACTTCTTCTAAGGTTAGATTTGCCTATTCTTGGTTCTATTTTAGTTATTTTCTCTTTTTTTTTTTTAAGGATATGGGAATATTAGGCAACTTATTAGAAAAAGGGTTTGCAAATGGGATCGATTTAGCAATTAGAGCTTTCAAGAACTGCTCGAAGTTTTTGGCTTTTGAGATAAAAAGGGGACAGTGGCTTCAAAAATCAGATGGTCCAGCACGAATCAGATTCCTTAGCAACCAGTGAGTCAAAGTTGATGAAACTCGAGTTGACTCGGCACCAATTGTGGGCTGTCAACAACACTCGAACTGATATTTATTTTAAACGCAACTATACTCATTACTGAAATAAAAATTAATATTTCCTACGAGTCCATGACACAAAAAATAATCTTTTTTTTTTTTTTGAAAAATTATCAAAAAATAAAAAATAAAAATGAAGAATAACAAAAAGAAAATCATGATTGATTGGAAAAAAAAAAATCGAAAATCAAAGAAAAGCTATGGATCGTGAAAGTCATTTATCGCGAAAAGATTGCTTCAATTAGACAATCTCTCTTACACACTAAACCCTCATGGTTACAAAAGAGCACTATATTCTTAAACTAGTCGACGATTATCTTGACAAACTGGGATGAAATAAATTCAAAAAATACAACTCAAATGTAACTTGAACTAATGAAAGATAATTTTTATAAATTATAAGTATCATATTCCCAACAACTCCATTACTCTACTTGTATCAATTTCAATTGCATAACAAAGATATATAGTTGGTGTCTGTGTGTGCGCGCTAATTTCCATATTAAGTAAGTTGATGAAAAAAATAAAATTAAGGAGAAAGACTAGTAAAGTTAGTGTGTTAGAGGAATATGGTCCCACAAAGGAATATATTCATTATTAGGAATAAATTCCCAAAAGCATATTAAGATGCTTAAAATTTAAGCAAACATGTCCCAATATCCATTCCACCCTGCTTTTGTACTATAATTAATTTATGGTTTAGATACAAATTAGAACTACTAAAAGTTAAACCACACCTTTATCTTGAACAACTTTTGAAATTGGACAGCTAGTTGAATATTGATTAACTCTCTAATGGCCTGGAAATGTACTAAAGGATTCAATTTAATTTATTGGAGGCAGATCTCTGTGTACTTGTAGGTGTCTAACTTTGATTAATTTAGTTTTTAATGGGGGGTTTTTCACAGTTTTTGATGCACAAAAGCGCCTGAGAATTTGTGAACATAGGACCATTATTGCCAAATCTTTGAAAAGATAAAACTCGAGTGGGATTTCTAATAAATATGGTTAGGTAAGATAATTTTATAAGAAAATTAACAGTTTTGAGGCAAGAATCTTTCCTTTGGTTGTTAATGAAGGAAGAATTTATTCCTTTGAGTAAAGGTGCGCCATTATTTGAGGTTATTCTTCAAACATTTTAAATCTTGACGTGTCTCTTCTGCATCCGTCGAACATGCATGTTTTACCGCAAGAAAATTGGACTAATATATATTTTTTTCTCATTTTTTAATAATGTCTAGTTCTTCACGAAAACAAACCGTATATCTACTATATTTCTTAACATGGGAAATTTTTATCCAAATTTCCAAAAAAAAAGAAAAAAAAAAGAGCCTAACATGGGAAAATGGGCAGAACATTTTGTTCATTATTAGATAATCATGTTGGTTATTAATATTATAGGGAAATGTCACTTGTAAATTATTTTTTGATATTATGATTGACATGGCAAGTGTTGGCAAATTTTAATTGGATGAAAAAATTATGGGCCCGTTCGGTAGAGATTAAAATCGGATTAAAATTGAAAATTAGTCGTTATTGTTGACTTTTATTGGACTAGTGATCTAATAACAGTTATATTTTCAATTTTAATCCCTACCAAACGAGGTCTATCAAAAATTTAAACCGTTGTATTGACACGTAACAAAATGTAAATGATGATATAGTTGCAGATATGGATCAAGGACAAGTTGACGGGGCCAAGTGTGATTTGTCCGTATGTATAGATGTAAATGTGGGGTGATGTGATGGCACATGCATGGCAGGACAATCTTCTATTCCACAAAAGCACTAGAGATTGAGCCCTAGAGTCTTTACATGAAAAAAGAAAGTATATTTATTTTTCACTTTATTGCATTCATATATCTGTTCACGTTCTCAAACTTTTATTGACCATCCTTCCCACCTCATTTCAAAATTTTGTGACATTTAAATTCCAATTGTATTATAAAGTTAGATTTTTTTTTTTTGGAATGAGAATTCGAAAATGTTCGTGTTGTATATATAAGCGTCCTCATTTGAAGATTTGTTGGCTTAATATAAACTTACGGGCGTCTAACTAGTTAAAATGTGTCATACGATGTCATAGTTCGTGACTAGAAATTTACAAAGTTTGTAATTAGATTGATATATGGCGATTTGTTTTATTCGGCATGTTGTCACAATAAATTTTTTCAGTATAAAAAAATATTTACTTGCATGTCTAGTGTATACCCGTCAAGAATAGAAACTAAACTTGTAATACGATAAATATGGGATTACAACCTACCGAAGACAATGAGATTTGAACCAATACATGTTCTCTCTAACAATTTAAACTTACAAATAAGACAGTTATATCAGAGATATAATACAACCAACAGTAGAATTTGGTGAGAATCATTTTTATTTTCCAATATTTCACTATGGCTATGTTTGAGCTCAATTTTTTTTTTTTTTGTGAAAAATGAATTTTGTAATAAATTTTTTCAAACATGTGTAATTTAAAAGTAGTAAAAACAAACTTTTAACAACGAGACTCAAATAGGGGATATATTAGTCAATAAAGCTGCTTGGCTCGTGATTAAATCACTGGTCAAACCAGAGGCGCCACTTGGCACCTCCCTTAATCCCGGTGCGGGGCTCCCCTATTGGAAACTCGGGATTTAATCCGGGCCAAGTATCGTGCTTCTATATTAGTTGAATGAAAATGAAATTCTAGTGTCCATATGTGTCTTGTCTGTTGAGACAAGCAAGTCTCTTGTTAGCCAGAGTGAGTAACCCTACAGAAGTTGAGTACTGTGAACTGGGTTAAGGATCATAATGAGCTAAAAAGGAGTCGTACCACGACAGACAACAAAAGAACAATGCTTTAATGCAAGATTTTGATATAAATATAGAACAGACTACAATTGCAGAAGCTTAAAGTGCAATCTTCAGTAGCTATATATCATCATTGCATGCACTGCCCCCACAAAAGTATTAACATTTATACCCAAAGAAAAGAAGCTTCACAAACTAGAGGAATAATTAATAGTTCTGAAATCATGTACTCTACTTTTGGTGATAACAAAAGCTGTACAATCATACGTAGATACAACTACTATGTTTACCTATCATTATAGTAGGAAAATAAGTTGTTCAACAGTGCATTTTTGAAAAATGTGTGATTGAGATTTACTTGTAAAATATTTTATTATGAAAACGTGTGACTGAAAACGAGTCTGAGAAAAAACGAGTTTTGAAATAATTATAGACAAACTGGGACTATTATATATATATAATGTATATATCTATCATCTATGCCTCTCGTTCTTCAATGGAACTTTCACATTCACATTACGTCCTACTTTGGTTTTGCCAAATATTAGGTTTTCAGTAGATTTTGATAAAAATTGATAGAAACTATGAGTACGATAAAATGTATAGTTAAAATATGAAGAAAAATGAATGAATTTTAGAAAATAAGCGCCACTAGGGACTACAAGATGTATGTGAATTCTTTTTTAAAATGCAAATAATCTAAAATAACAGTGTATATGAGAGCTTTTGGTAAAGTTTGGGCTGCACATTAGAGGGAGATGCGCCTTCATTTTTTTTTTCTTTCCAAGAATAAAAAATATTACAAATTATTCTCTCTTTTTTTTTTTTTTTTTTTTTTTTTGGCGTGAAGATATCGTATCACTAGATAAAAATATCATGGCATGTTTTAAATTATTGTATGTGACAAGTCAAGGGAAAAATAAAAAATAAAAAATAAAAAATAATAAAAACTTATACCGTTTTCTGATGGGGATAGTGTAAAAGCTAAAGGAAGGAATATAATTAAAATCATATACGATGAAATACTTGGTGACTAAGTATATAAAAAATAAATACTTTGTTACCAGTATATAATTAGTGGAATACTGTGTATTAATTATCCACAGTAAATGGTCATTTATCTTTAATTTCGTTTTCTTTCTCTTTTTAGGGCAAACTTGTGCCTGGTGCATTAGGACCGTACATTTTTCTCCTTATATTCATCGCATTTGTTCTTGAATCTCTCTGTATTCCCATAGGAGTTGTTAGAGAGAGAGTGTGTGTGAGAAAGTAGAGAGAGAAGAGAATGTTCCATCCAAAGAAGCCTTTAACTATGAATTCTCATGAAAGGCCCATGTGCGTTCAAGGAGACTCAGGTCTCGTCCTCACTACAGATCCAAAGCCTCGACTCCGGTGGACAGTCGAACTCCATGAACGCTTCGTCGACGCTGTTACGCAGCTTGGAGGCCCCGATAGTATATTTTCTTCTTTTCAAAAATCATCACTGCTTTTTATTTTTCCATTTTCACATCTTTATCTAATCTAATTTTCTCTAATTATTTGTTTTTTGTAGAGGCCACACCGAAGACCATCATGAGAGTTATGGGTGTTAAGGGCCTTACTCTCTACCATCTCAAGAGCCATCTTCAGGTAATTAGTATCAATTATTTAAGGGCATGTATTTCCATGCTATTTCTCTTTCAGTTTTTCATCTTCTAGGGTTGTATTTTATTATTATTATTATTATTTTAATTTCTCTTCCATTTTTTATTAGAAATTTAGGCTGGGAAAGCAGCCACACAAGGAGTTCAATGATCATTCACTAAAAGATGGTGAGAGAGATGGCTGTTTTTTCTATAATATCTTGTTACTATCCATCTCAAGCTTACACAAATTTGCAGAGTAATTAATATTCAAATTGTTCGAATTTGCCAGCTTCGTCTTTAGAACTTCAACGAAACAATGCATCATCGTCTGGAATGATGGGCCGTAACATGAACGAGTAAGTATTAATTTATGTTTGTTTTTGCTTCTTCTTCTTCTTCTTTTTCCCCTTTTCTGTGACCTCTCCTCAGATCAATTTTTAAATACTTTCGTTTTTTAATATACTTGGATTTATTTTGGTTTTACTAAAGAAAAATATTTTGTGTTAAACTCAAACGTGCACATCGAAAAAATGATTTTTGAGTATTGGTTTTTCTGTGGAATGTATGATTTTATCAGTGGAAGTAATATTCAAATTACTGATGCAATTAGGATGCAAATGGAGGTGAATAGAAGATTGCATGAACAGTTAGAGGTAAATATATACAATTGTTTATTTATATAAATATAGTTTCTGAGCTTAAAAAAAAATATATACATATGTTACAGGTGCAAAGACACCTTCAATTGAGAATTGAGGCACAAGGGAAGTATATGCAGACTATCTTGGAGAAAGCTTGTCAAACACTAGCCTGTGAAAACATGGCGGCTTCAGGGAACTACAAGGGTATGGCGAATCATCAAGGGGTGCCTGAAATTTCAGGCATGAAAGAATTTGGACCGACGATGAATTTTCCTTCTCTTCAAGATCTCAACATATATGGAGGTGATCAACTTGAACTTCATCAAAGCGTGGACAGATCATCCCTTGATGCATTCATGCCGAATAGCGATACCTTCCTCATGGGCAAGAAAAGGCCTAATCCATTTAACAACAGTAATGGGAAGAGCCCTTTAATTTGGTCTGATGATCTGAGGCTGCAAGAATTGGGTACAGCAGCATCATCTCTTGGTTCACAGGATGATCTTTTTAAGGGTGATCATCAAATTCAAATTCCACCACTGTCAGCTGATCATAGAGGGAATAATGATATCGACTCAGTTTCAGATATTTATGAAACAAAGCCAATTCTCTCTGGTGAGGTGATGGGGGAGAAGAAATTTGATGCGGCGGCGAAGCTGGAGCGGCCCTCACCGCGTAGGGCGGCCTTTTCGAATGAGAGGATGAACACTGTCATCAGTGCTGGTGGCATGGCACAAGGGAGAAGCTCGCCATTCGGGTGAATTATCCTTGTCATGCATACTTACAATTAATTACATGTTCTTCATGCTTCTGATCAAGGGTAAGGTTTAGGGTTTTCGATCTTAGCTTTCTGAAGTTAATTACTAACTTATGGCTACCATAGTCTGTATAATTAATGCTTGCATTAATTGGAACTTATACTATCAGTATCAGATTTTGAGTTGTTAATGTTAATCCTTCATTTGAGCAATTATATCATCAGTTGGACTCTGCATGCAATTGGACAAGAATTTAAAATAAATTTGAGTTAACAATAAGAGCTAGAAAATGTTCACACGGGTCAAGTCTTGCTATATATATCATTCATGAATTGCATACGAGTTAGATTTTTAATGAAAAATAAGTTTTGAGTCGCAAGCGACGACGTGCTTACAACTAAATTTTTATTGATAAAAACGTACCCTCTTTAACCATTTAAACTTTTAATTTAGATATTGTACCTTAGGCTGTGGATTTATCCTAATTCCTAATTATTTTGATGTTTCTTTGGTCGTTTTCAGTCTTTAGAAGCATCTTATGTTGTTTGTTTTGTCATATATATAAGTGATTAATTCAACGAACTTTTTTGACCGCTGCTTTTTAGTTGTTCTAAGTTAGTTAACCCTCCATCATTGGTGAATAATGGCATTGGAAGGCTAAAATAACACACTAATATATTCGTGGGCACGACCCTCTCGATACAACTTTATACACAACTATATAGAATAAAAATATTTACACATGAAACGAAGTTTATCCAATGCGCTCTCACATGTAACGGCTGCGAGTTCCTACGTCAACACAAAAAAATATATTTAAATCGCTTAAATTTTCTTTCATTTCATATTTTCGTTCTCGTTTCCAAACGCACTTAGGGGTGTGTTTGAGCCACATTATTTTGGAATAATGTATTCTGGAATAGTAGATTGATGCAGAATATGTGGTTGAAAAAGAAGAAAAAATTATTGATATGATGGAAAATATTATTTTATTAAAGAATGCGTGATTGAAAATGAGAATGAAAATATTAATATGTATCAAACAGGGGCTAAATAAGTATTTTACTTAAATGAAATTTTGGTTTCACTTATTTGTAGTGTCATTTTAATTTTACGTACTAATTTATAAATAAGATCTTTAAAGGAATTGTTTTTTGAAAAAGATCTTAAGTATTAATTAAGATTGTTTGAAGAATTTCTGTTATGGAAAGCCGACAAAGAGTATCTAACTTTCATGCTCCTTTTTCTTCTTTACCATTTCATATTCCATGGTATCAATACTTGTACCTTTATTCTTACCCACTGAGTCGACTCACTTCTTTTTTCCCCCCCATTGATTTATCATAATTTTCTTTTACTCCTTTCTTTCTTAATCCATTTGCATTTTTGTGAAATTTTTGACCACTTTTAGTGCTCTTTCCGTGTGGTTTCGGCAAAGGGTGTATTCCAATCCCTCAGTTTTATTTATGTATTTTTCCTTCTTTTCAGAATATATTCACAATAAAATATACAAATTCAAATATATATGTCAGTTTTGTCCATTTAATATATATATATATATATATATATATATATATATATATATATATATATATATATATATATATATATATATATATTTTATCGAATGAGAATTTTGATTTGGAAAAGATAATGGATGGAACCAGTTATAAAAAAAAAAGAAAAAAGAAAAAAAAAAGAAAAGAAAAGAACCCGTAAATCTAAAAAAACTATTAAGACTTGATGTTCGATTTTAAAAGGTGAACCTTGTAAAGAAAAGTAGACTAAGCCTTTACGTTGATTTTTTTTTTTTTTTTTTATACATATTCAACATCATATTAGAGTTTGATATTCCATCTTAAAACATCAAACTTGTTGTGAAGAGTGGTCCAAATCTTCATTTGTTCATTAATATTTCCATATTTGTTTGATGCAAATTTATCCTTTGACAAATACTACTTTCGAATCACTCACGTACTATTTTTAAATATATGCTTTTTAGATGTGATCAAATTGGGCTTGGAATAATATTCATGTGTTAAACTCGTCATTTAAGTCTTATCTGATTCTTATAAAGCTAATAAACGTACCTATTTAATTAGTAAAAAATTCAATTACTCATCCTTCAAGTTCATCGAATAAGATACACACCAAAATGGGGGGGGGGGGGGGGGGGGTGGGGAAGAAAAGAAGAAGGAAAGGCCTTGTGGTTGGGGTTTTGATTTGTACGTGAATTGTCAATTGTCACGGTAGAAAAGCCGGTGAGAAGGGCTTACATTAAGGAGGTGGTGAAACATGGAATGACAACCTTTATTTGTTGCAGGGAGAATGTAAATTGAACCACAAGAGAGAGAGAGAGAGAGAGAGAAAGTTATGAAGAGAAAAAAGTAAAAGGGAGAAGGAATAAGAGTATAAAACGCACTCTCATGTGTTCAAATATCGATGAAGCTTCTAACTTTACATGGCCAAAGTTCCATCACTGCATCATGGAATCACTTCTTTCATGCAAATATATTTTATTAGAGTTGTACTTTGTTCAGTAAGCAGGCGCATTTAGGAAAAAGTCGTGATTACAAAAACTATTGACAGAATTCATACCGACGTTGATGTGGTGGTGCGTGATTGGCTTGTTTTTTCTCTTTATTTTTCAATAATTACACGCTATTTGTTGTCTGTCAAAATTTTCTGTTAAAATTTCTTGTACTTATAATATGATTGGACATATTATTATAGTAAAATTATTGGAACCATTGCATTGCACTCAGCAAAAAGATAGATTCACAGATATTTAGTATTTGCATTCCCAAATAGGCACATTGGATTCTGTTTCCCGCTTTCCTTTTACTCATCCCCTCCCCTCTCTCTCTCTCTCCCGCTTTCCTTTTACTCTCTCTCTCTACATTTTCAATTTATTTTCAAGATTTTCTCAGCATAGAACCTTCTTTTGTCCCCTCTAATTCTCTCATACAAACACTCTCTTATTATACACTTATTTAACACACAATATTAAAGTTTGTGTTTTTTGCACCTTGCAATTTGTTGACGAAAATTTGAATTGAGTGATGACTTTAAAACCAAAAATAAAAACTTACCGAACTTGTCAAAAATCAAATAGAGTAACGTCAAGAATATGAGTAATTTAAAAAAAAAAAAAAAAAAAAAAAGAATGCCAAAGTAACGCGAAGTGAAATGGATGCAAAGTCAATCTAAGAGTCGAACTCTTTATCTTTAAGTCGATTTTACCCCCACAACGGTGCCTACGGACGATGACAATCGATTTCCAACATACAACAACCATTTTTTTTGTATTCGTAGCACTCCAAAATACAAGAACAACTAATTGAAAATTAATTTTTTGTACTCCTTCTAGAATGAAATGGAAAACAGCTTCTTATGCAAAGTTTTGGCTAGGAAAAAATAAATTTAATGTTATGCTATGATTATATAATGTCTCAAGAGTTTTATTTATAGAGGAGGAGAGGTTCTAAGTGAAGAGACACGCTTCAAAATTCAGCAACATTTGCCAATGGTTGCAGCTTTTGTTGTTGCTCGCCTGTCGTCCTTACGTAGCTCGAGCATCAGAAACAGAGACTCTGTCACTAGCATGTCGCTCGATCGACAGCCTCACCGCTCAAGCGTTAGGCGAGCGGCGAAGTTGGATAATTTTTCAGCTAGTTTTCCTCTCTTTTTCCTTCAACTTTGAATCTCAATTTCTCATTCATCTGGAATTGATTTTGATATTTCAAATATACCACGACGATTTACTCGATGAGTAAAATAAGTTAGTCTATTTATTTTCATAATTTGACTATTAAATCAAGTCGAATATTTGGTCGAAATTGACACGAAAGTCACTTTTCCATATTTTAATACTAATCAATTCCAACACAATTTGCATGTCAAATTTAAAATTTATTTTTCTAGTAAATTAAGTTGAAAATAATACCCAAATTTGAAATCATTGTCACTTAGGTGTTAATTTTTTATTTTTTGACATATTCCCAACTGTCGATTTTTGAAGTGGAAGTATTCTTTCATAGGTTCAGTATAAACATAATTTTTGGTAGCAATCAATCTCATTAATTATTTAAAACACATTTGAATTTATTGCAAGTGAATGAAGTAGATAGCAAATAAGAAATATGGAAATAAGTACACACATAAATACACACATACATACATAAATATATATACACACTTAGAATTTGCTATATTAATTTTCTTTAAGATAAAAACATGAGAAGTAAGGGATACTGAAGTTGGACTGAGGCAGGGAAAAAGAAAATCAGTTTTTACTTTTTTTCATAAATTTCCTTTTATAGTTATTTTTCTAATCAAAATCTTTTCGAAGGTTTTTCTATCAATTTAAACATAGTGTAAAAAATTATTTGAAGATTAGGGAGATAAAAGGTGATGACATAAAGGTTGAGAATTGCTTCATTTTCCCTGCATCAATTCAATAATACAGAATTAAGATTGCTATCAATTAGGCGCCACGGGTAAATCCATGATTAAGCAGCTAAATAGAATTTTTATTTAAGTAGAATTATTAAATCCATTTTTAACTATTCATTTTTAGTCCACCGTGATTTTTCATTTTGAAATATGTTGTTGCATAGTTTGTTGCTAGTTCTTCAAAACGATACCACGAATCTACTCTAATGACCGAGAAGTATATATTTTGAAATCATGAAGGGACGTTCGAACGCTTTGAGAAAAATCTACCTATATCAAGTTCTGAAATCTTCTGACGATCTCCGGTGAGTTTTGACTGGCTGATGTTCCAATGAAGCATCTCCAAGCAAAAATCGTGTTCTTTAATATTAATTGAAGATAACACACCTGAGCGTGAATGATATATTCCTACTCAAAATATTAGATTACTTAACGCGAGTTAAAATTGGCGAATCTTAATTCAAGGATTGGTTGCGGCCGATTACAAAGTGAAGTAGTGATAAAATCAAGATCGGAAAGTTTAATTCCACTTCCCAAAAAAAAAAAAAAATGTGGAAATTGTTTTTTACTTGCTTTTGATTGTTTTTGTGTGTGTTAATTTTGCGAAATTGCAAAACCAAAACTATTGTATTTTTTATTCTTTGATAGTGGATTATTTTACCCGTGGCATGTGGGTCCGTAAATGTTTCCCCTTAGGTGTTTATCACATTATATTTTGTATTCATCTTTATTTAATTTCGCAATAAATTATATCTTATAAAACACAATTCTGTTAAGCAATCCCAGTTAGAACTACGTGTAAAATTGTCAGTGGAAAGTTCTAATTGATTGACGTATTAGATAAGTATACTATTAGGACATTGTGATTATATTGTTGTATCCGTTTACTGACTAGGTTGTCATCTTAAAGTGACTTGTGTTTGAGTGTAGACCTTTGGTTAGTATCTATATCTCTCTACACCCTAATATGTTGTTGGATAAATAGGCAAGTTCATTAGAGGAGAGGGATACCACTATAGACGAGTGTAGCAGTTCTTGATAATGAACATAAATCTTGGAAGAAAAACTATCCCGATAACTGTGTGAAAGTCAACTCTATGAATTGAAAATACCGTGAAATTATATATATATATATATATATATATATATATATAATGTCATCACATGGACATGAAAAAAAAATGTATAGATGCTCAAGTTTGGCACGCACATATTTCTATATCTATAGGGACAATTTCTGATGACGACCGATTTGAAACACACTTTTGCATGTTGTCATTACAAGTGTCGATTCTAGTTAGGACATGATTCATAATTAATTATGTCTAGATAGTTCAATCACACACTCATGTTTCAATATGATAAATTAATTGAATTAATTGTGAACAAACATCTAAATGGAAACTTCATGTTTATCTTTTATCTTGATAATTTTGAGCTTATTGTGAAATTGACCTGATTGTAAAATTTATCCAAAAATTATTGTGATTGATTCAATTTTCAGTAAATTTTCAAATTTATGCGTGACTGACACGTATGGGCATTTTCGTAAATTTTCTGATCAACAGTCTAAACTTGACAGTAAATTCCAGTATCCATTTCATAAAGGAAAAATTGAGTGAAAATGTTTAGAAACAAAATTTAGGTCAAATATGAGGAGTCATTTCAACTTTATTGATTGAGAAAGTGCTCACTGCACTTGATCTTGAATTTTGTAGTTTCAAGTTATTTTTGCAGATTATAGACAACAAGTGTGAGTATGAGGGAGATTGATTATCCTTACTATCAGTAAGGTCCACTCATGTAGGAAAAAAGAGATGAGGTTCTAACCTCTTATCACGTTAGACTAAAACATCGATACTACTGTTACTGCTCATGTTGAAGAGAGAGTTGGTTTAACCCAGTTGAGGAAGTCAAGAAAGACACTGAACCCCAATTCTAGATAGCTCATCTGGAACAACCTCCACTCATATAGCAAAAAGAGACGACGTTTTGACCTTTTATCACGTTAGACTAAATCATCGATACTACTGTTACTGCTCTTGCTGAAGAGAGAATTAGTTTAACCCAGTTGAGGAAGTCAAGAAAGACACTGAACCACAATTCTAGATAGCCCGTCCATAAAAATCTTCTATTGGCCAAGAAGTCCACTAATTGAATGGTTCTATCATTCTAATTATAACTCTGTGACCTTATTATTTGCCTATTTGTTTCACTTTATACGGTGGGCTTGTTAATTTTAAAAAAAGGGGAGTTGTAGTTTTTTTATTTTGAAGTGTGGCGATAATGGTACATGAACACTAATTGATTGCATGTGTATTACTTCATATTGATATTGTATTGCTGCATATTTGTTATTTTTTGCTTGGCCTACATACTATGTGATAAATTGGCTGGTTTTATGAAGTTAGGAGGAGTTATGTGTTACATAAGAGAACTAAGTGTGGGGGAATAGTTTATGTACTTTATTTTGCAAACACTCTACACACACTCACAAAAGTGATATTAAAAATTCAAAAGACGTTATGAAATTATGCTAAGCTAAAGAGCGAGATTATAAGTAAAATATATTTTATATTTTTACTTATTAGCTTGCTTAAATTAGAATGATTTTTAAATGTCAAAACATGTGCTAAAAACGTATTCAACTGATGCAGTCCAAACAAGGTAAGCCAGTCTGTCAGAACTGACTTGATGCTGTAGGTTAACAAATTCTTGGATGTGATTTTTTAGGGTTTCCAAACTCTAAATGAGGTACAATATTTACCTATCTTATAGCAGTATATATAGGAATATATGATTACCATCTTGGATAGATTTGATTGGTCAAATAATTAAAAGAATGAAATATTGTTTTAATAAATCAAAACTTTTCTTAATTTAATTATTGGTCATATCAAAGGAGCATTTTTTAGACCAAAAGGCATAACATTCCATTCGTATTGTCCGAAGGGAACATTAAATGCAGTCTTGTATCTATCTTCCTCTTTGATTTGAATTTGCCAAAAACATACTTCATATCAAATTTGGAGAAGATACATGCGTTGAATAATTTATTGAGAAGATCTTTCTTTTGAGGTAAAGGATAACGAATATATTGAAGAGCAGAGTTGAGAGGTTTATAATTGATTACGAGTCGTGGAGCTCCACGCTCGATTTCAACAGAATTATTGACATATAAAGCCGAACAACTCCAAGGATATATATATATATATATATATATATTATATATATATATATATATATATATATATATATATATATATATATATATTGGACTAGTTTGATTGATCAAATAATTAAAAGAAAGAAAGATTGTTCTAAAAAATTAAAATTTTCCTTAATTTAATTATTGACCATATCAAACATATTTTATTTATACATATACAAAATATATATTTATCTTATTGGACTAATTTGATTGATCAAATAATTAAAAGAAGGAAAGATTTTTCGGACAAATTAAAACTTAATTTAATTATTGATTATATCAAATATATTCTATATTATTCTTACAATAGTGAAGTTGCGATACAGTCAAGACCGAAATGTTTGATTTCACTTTTTCAATAAGTTAAAAGAAGTAAGAAAACGAGGGAGTTGTTCTTTACTTGTTTTTATTTTATTTTATTATTTTTGTTAATTTTGCGAAATTACAAAATGGAAACTATTTTATTTTTGATTCTTTAATAGTAGATTATTTTACCTGTAAATGCTTTCCTTAGGAGTTTACCACACTATATCTGGTGTTCATCTATAATTAATTTCGCAATAGATTTATCTTGAAGAAAACAAGTCTATTAAGTTGTCATAGTCAAAATTTACTTAAAATTGTCTATAAAAAGTTCTGGCTGACTAACGTATTCTGGTTAAAACGAATAATTGAGACAAATTGTTTAATTTTTTAGATTTTAGTATTCACAAAGAATATTTCCAAACACCCAAAAACCATAATTCGAAATTGACTTTCGCAAACTGACTTGGTGAAATAGACTACTTGCAAATTATTATTTTTTGAACGTTGGATGAGTTTGAGCGCAAATTGAAAATTAAGATGTACAACTAGGCTTACAAATAAGGTGATAAGTATCAGAGTTTAAATAAATAGTTAATCGAGAATCACTAAATAATTGATTTATGGTTAATCCGTGGACATGAATGGGTGTCAAAATGGGCAACAGGCCGAAACCCGCCGTCCCTCGTTTCAACCCTTTTTTTGTTTTTTTTTTTAACACAATTTAATATTCCGCCTAATGGCTCTTTTTTACCTCATATCCTAATTTTTAACTTCGAATTTCAATAATTAGATCATAAAATTATTCTTTCAAAAATTAGCTGTATCTCACTTGATTCGACGCCACAATCCACCCTAACCCTACTTCATTTTTTACCCCCAAACAAAAGTACACTTCTCCATCTTCTTCATTTCACACGTGGGAACTAGCTCTTTGCAGAGGCAAGGCGCCCGCCGCGCACGTGCACAACGACTATGTGCAGTTGCGCTAGGAAATTAATCCCAAAAACATCATAGAATTTAACGTGCTAATTCAATGAAGTCTGGCCGCTAGGAGATTATGCAAAGTTGGAGACTAATAACCCAACAAAAATCAGACTTGAAAAATTATGTAGTGTGCTGCAAGGGCACCTCTTCTCGTGCCCTCTACAATTGTAATTCCTCTCAATATTAATATTTTTTTTTGAGTAAAATCTAAACACCCATAAATACGAAGCTATTTTTCGAACTTGGAATCTACAAAAAGGAATTTTTAAAAAAAATAATATGTCTAATACTTAATCTCAATAGAGTAAGTTAATGATCCACTACACACACTTCACCTCATGAGCATTATTTATTTATTTTTTTTATAGGTGGAGGCTATTCTGCAATAAATAGCCAAATTCTCAAATTATTCACGGATCACTTGGCTGAATACTTTGTCATGTCAACAGGGTCCAAGGTCGTCAGTTTATGGTATGGGGTAGGATTGAAAAGAGTTAGGTGAACTGAGATAATTAATGGGAAAATTACCCAAAATTCTACATATAAAGTATACTATTAAAAAAATAAAGAGGATTAGTTTTAATTTCACAAATCAGGTGATAAAAAAGAAGAATTGAATTAATAAATCGACTCATCTATAACTTGTAAACAATGCTATCTATCACATTCTACTATTATAAAGTGCTATAAAGAACTTTTACATAGCATTTTGTTATCGTCATGATTTTAGTATTTATAACATTCTTTTGTGCAATCTTTTTTAATTTGATATCTTTTTTTTTTTCCCTTAAAATTTTGGTTTTAATAACATTCTTTAATCGTCATCGTTACATCTTCAATAACATTATGTTTCATCATAATTTTTAATATTTATAGCATTTACTAAAAATAATGTATCGTTTTTAATAGCATTTTTTATTGTAACATTCCTAATTCATTAATTATCAAACGCAAATATTCAATAGTATTATCTTTTGGACTAAAAATATGAATAACAATAATCAAGCCAATAATAAATTTCAAAACATATATCAATATTGTCTTGTAGAAATACATGTGTAGCTATTAAATAAACAAAATTAAATTAGAATAATTTTATTCTAGTTCTTCAAAAGAAAAAACTCTTGAAATCTTGCAACTTGTTTGGAGAAGACATCTATCAAACCAATGATGCATTTATATTTGAAAATTAACAAAGTGACATAACTTATTAGATTGTTATAATAATGTAAAGTAAAAAAAAAAAAAAAAAAAAAATTCAAAACTATAATTAACGACCGAAGATACTAGCATAGAAAATCTGATCTTATTGTCTATACTATTTACTCCATTACAATTTTGTCAAATGACCAAGCAACTGTGGTACCAACACATTATTTACCACAAGTTATATCAGAAGTAGGCCTCCACAAGATTGCGTCAGGTTTCATAGCCACATCAACCCAAACTCAAACAGCTAAAACAGGAATCTGATACTTCAATTGGTTGCTTAGATGGATTAGTTGAAACATCAACCCAGGAGGGCCGAAAACATCATCCCATGTCGATGTTGAATTATCCTGCAAGATGTTTTTCGTGTTATTTTGTAGTAAGATGAAAATATTGCGTAACTTGTAGCTAAATGTGTGTCAAGTGCTAATAAGACCGTAAGAGAAGTTAAAACTTCCCAGTAACAAATAATATTATAGCTTTGTTACCTTCATCCCTTGTATTATATCCTCAAGGACGGCAACCTATAATAAAACTAATGCACAGCAGAATGAAAGAAGGTGAATTCCTTTATGTTTAACTCACATCAATTACAATGATAGTGATAAACTTTTATATGTACAAATCTATTCTAAACATGGTAAATGAAATATGGAAATAAGGTGTAAAAGGAAATAAAATATTTCTGTGATTGTATTCCTTGATTGCTGTAATATGAATTATTTGATTGCTGTAATAACCTATGACAATTTATTTGGGAGAAAACGATAAGTATTAGTGTCTAAGATAACTAGCCCGTGAAGAGAATGTTCCATCTGGGAGGTCAAAAACTATACTTGAATATCCCTTTCCCTTAAAGAAGGATTCAACATGTTCTATTGATGAGAAGCTCTTAAAAGTGACTTTTCTAGATCCTCCTATCTATGCAATCAAGATAAATGAGGAAAAAAAATCAAATATATCTGCATTACTCAAACAGTTAATGGGTTCTATTATTTTCTTTCTTAACTTTTCTGAAAAATAGGACGATATCTCTTATTTTGGCTCCTCAGAACCAAGCTCTTCGACTGCAAGATATTATTCTTAGAGACGATGAGGTGATATAGCTATTTATGAGAAATCAATAAAATATTTCAAGCTATGGAGTTTTCCAATATATTCCAAATTAAAATGAGATACAAAAAAACTTGACTGTGTCTTCTCAGTTGTCAAGTTATACCAGCATGGAGAAAGAACATTGCTCCCATTACAATCAACCAAAATAAATTCACTTCAAGTTCGGACTAACAAGGGAAGTGTAAGAAGATGATTCCTTAAATTCAATTTTAATACCTCAAACATTGGATGAAATATTGTTGCAAGAAGGAGCCGTTTTTCTTGCTGTTTTGATCAACTGAATTCAGCTGAAATCTTCAACAATATGGAGCCTTGATTTGTTAGTTAGTTAATAACTGAAATGATTCCTTGTTTGTGTCTATAAAAGGGCTGCATTAGGAGTGTTGAAGTAGGAAAAAATTCGAGAGAGAAAGTGAGATGAGATAGAGTTGTGAACTCTTGTAAATCTGTAGAAATTATTTCTGATGATCTCTGATTGTAAATTAAATAAAGTCTTGTGGATAAATAAAGGCTGAGGAAGACATTCTTCATGTTCCAAAATCTGTTCTTCAGTTTTTCTTTCTGCTGGTTATCATCTGTTGTGCTAGTTTTTCTTGTATCTGTTTGATCACCATCCGAGTCAGTAAGCTTACAATGTTGTTCCATGGGAAAATAGGCAGGACGAGAGCTGAGTTGACCAGAATCCGAGAGAATGTCCAGAGTATATTTTCTTTGATTGATGAATATGCCCTTAGGTGATCGAGCAACTTCAATTCCTAGAAAATATTTGAGATCACCAAGATCTTTGATTTTGAATGTCTGAGCAAGATGTTGTTTGACAGAGTTGATGGCAGAGATGTCATTGCCAGCGACTAGAATATCATCAACATATATGAGAACAGCTGTAAACATGGTACCCTTAGTCTGAGTGAAAAGACTATGATCAGATGTAGACTGACGAAAACCGGCAAGGATGAGACTATGAGACAACTTCGAGAACCATTGACGGGAGGCCTGTTTGAGACCATATAAAGATTTGTGGAGACGACAGACGCGTGTCTCCCCCTGAGGGCAATATCCTGGTGGTGGTCGCATAAATACTTCCTCATCAAGGTCACCATGGAGGAAGGCATTGTAAACATCTAACTGCTGAATAATCCAATGTTTGGCAGCAGCAATAGCAAGGAGACAACGAACAGTAACAAGTTTAGCCACAGGAGCAAATGTGTCAGTATAGTCAAGGCCTTCTACCTGAGTAAATCCCTTGGCAACTAAACGAGCTTTATGACGTTCAATGGAACCATCTGCATGCAATTTGGTTTTATAAACCCACTTTCAACCAATAGCCTTCTTACCAGGAGGAAGATGGTCAAGAGTCCATGTGTGATTAGCCTCGAGAGCTTGAAGTTCAGAGGCCATGGCCTTTTGCCAATGAGGCTCAAGAATGGCTTGAGAGTAATAGACAGGATCCTGAACATTTTTAGAGACAGAAGAGAGAAAAGCAAAATGTTGTAGACTAAAGAAACGATAAGATAGAAAATTAGGTAAAGAATGGACCGTACCTGAGAAATGCTGGGAATGGGATGATGAACGTGGGTCCTCTAGAGGTAGATCTGAGCAAATATAGTCCTGAAGATATGCGGACCGAGTGATTATATGGCGAGGTCTAGGAGAGGGAGGCGGAAGAGTAACGGGTTCTAGGGTGTTTGTTGGCCTAACATCATCTGCAGGTGTTGGTAAGGAGGATTCAATGTCTAGAGGAGATGGTACTTGGGGAGGGGAAAGTGGAGTGTCACGTGTATCAGGAGTCGGATGCAAGGTGAAATCGAGGAATGATGGGTTATCTTGCGAGGTGTGTGGTAAAGGGGCGTTAGGGGGTGGTATGGTAGTGGCAAATGGAAAAGTAGACTCTACAAAATGGACATCACGAGAGAAAAATATCTTCTTGGTGTGTAAGTCATAAACACGATAGGTGTGTGGAGTCTGGGAGTAGCCTAAGAATATGCATGATGTGCTACGAGGAGAAAATTTGTCCCGATGAGTGGTTAAGGTGTGCGCATAGCAAAGACACCCAAAAACACGAAGGTAATCATAGGTAGGGGATTTGTTGAAAAGGAAGTCATAAGGTGTTTTGTCATTGAGGGAAGGGGTTGGTATGCGGTTAATCAAATAAGTAGCAGTAAGAATGCATTCACCCCAAAAAGAAATTGGTAAATGTGCATGAAAACGAAGACACCGAGCCACATTTAACAAGTGGCGATGCTTTCGTTCAGCGACACCATTTTGTTGTGGTGTCTCAACACAAGTACGTTCATGAATAATGCCATGGGTAAGAAAATTTTTTTGCATACGTTGAGAGATGAATTCTTGACCATTATCGGAACGAATATGCTTGACGGGACAGTTAAATTGCGTGTGGATCATTTGAATAAAGGAAGTTAGACAAGTGAATGTATCAGATTTGAAACGCATTAAGTACACCCAAGTAACACGTGAAAAATCATCGACGATTGTAAGAAAATAGTGAGCACCAGTTGTGGAGGGTGTGGGATAGCCACCCCAAATGTCACAAAAAATTCGATTAAAGATAAAAGTGCTTTTATTGTTGACTAATCTGAATGGAAGACGTGTTTGTTTGCCTCGAATACAACTGTCACAATTTTTGATTTTATCTGAACTACATAAAGATTTCGGAATGCAAGAATTGGAGGGATGACCTAAACGGAAATGCCATAAATCTGATACGATTGTAGGGTTGGCCGTGACCTGTAAAACGGCTGGAGTTGAGTGTTTGAAATGATAGAGGCCACCACGTTCTTCACCCATTCCAATCAGCGTCCTCGTGTGTTGGTCCTGAAATAAGCAAATAGAGGAGGAAAAGACGACAAAACAATTGGATGATTTAGTAAGTTGACTAATGGAAATTAAATTAAAATTGAAGTTTGGAACAAAAAGAACGTTATAGAGACATAAATGAGGGGATACATATATATGGCCCATATGTGTGACTTGGGCTTTAGAACCATTGGGTAATAGAATAGTTTGAGAATGGGCCCAATAATTGTGGGCTGTAGACAAATTAGAAAAAGAGGAGACATGTGCAGAGGCTCCACTATCAATTATCCATGGAAGTGGTGTGAGGGAAAGAGAATTACCGGAGAAAGCCGAGACCTCAGTGGTGTTGGGTTGCAAGAGTTCCATCAATTGGTGGTAGTGCTCGTTAGAGAGACCCAGAATAACACTCGAGGTAGAAGAAATGGGGGGTGTAGACACCGTGTTCGCCGTGGGTGAGCCCGCCAAAAGGGGCGGGCGATTGCTGGCGGAAAACGGCAGGCGACTGCCGGCTGAAGGGCGACCCGGCAGTCGACTACCGGCTGAAGGGCGAACTGGCCGAACTGGGTACCTCGGTTTCGGAGTTGTCCAGTGGGGGGGGGGTAGCCAACGATTTCGAAGCAAGATGACTCTTGATGGCCGTCCCTCCCACATTGGGTGCATTTCTTGCCATTACGGGGGCGAAACCCCTTATTTCCTTGAAAGCTACTTCGTGGGACAGCCATGGCAGTGGTGTCTTGATTGGGCAGTAGAGGGATTTGCAATAGTCGTTGAGTTTCTTCTTGGTGTATAGTGGCATATGCTTTAGAGACTGTAGGGAGGGGATCCATAGCTAGAATTTGGCTTCGAATATTGGAGAATGAGTCATTGAGTCCCATGAGAAATTGGAATAGCCGTTCAATGTTGACGGATTCTCCCAACCCTTTGCGGGCATCGCAAGTACAGGTGTTGGGTTCGATTATTGCAGTGAGTTCATCCCATAGCCCTTTGATTGTATTGTAGTAGGTGGTGACGGGCATGGTATTCTGTTTGAGATTAACCAAGTCACGTTGGAGACGGTAGAGGCGAGGATGGTTGCTTTGAGAGAAACGGTTGTCCAAATCTGCCCAGATTTCAGAAGGCAGTGTGCAATAAATCAAGCTCTGCCGAAGGGATTTATCGATCGAGTTCAACAGCCAAGAGAGAACCATGTCGCTGCAACGGTTCCATAGGTTGGCAATTTGTGTGTCTGATGGTTTCTTTAGAGTTCCGTCGACGAAAACAAGTTTGTTTTTGGCGTTCAAGGCCATTCGCATGGAGCGTTTCCAGGCTGAAAAGTTTTCTCCAGTGAGAAGATCCGGCACAAGTATGGCACCGGGATTGTCGGCCGGGGTTAAAAAATGTGAGGTCATTGATTAATTGGGAAGGGGTGGAGGCTGTGGAGTCGGACATGATTCTTGGTGTTTGATGCTGGCGAAATTTAGAAGAGGTTGCAGGGAAGGAACCGCTCTGATACCATAATAAAACTAATGCACAGCAGAATGAAAGAAGGTGAATTCCTTTATGTTTAACTCACATCAATTACAATGATAGTGATAAACTTTTATATGTACAAATCTATTCTAAACATGGTAAATGAAATATGGAAATAAGGTGTAAAAGGAAATAAAATATTTCTGTGATTGTATTCCTTGATTGCTGTAATATGAATTATTTGATTGCTGTAATAACCTATGACAATTTATTTGGGAGAAAACGATAAGTATTAGTGTCTAAGATAACTAGCCCGTGAAGAGAATGTTCCATCTGGGAGGTCAAAAACTATACTTGAATATCCCTTTCCCTTAAAGAAGGATTCAACATGTTCTATTGATGAGAAGCTCTTAAAAGTGACTTTTCTAGATCCTCCTATCTATGCAATCAAGATAAATGAGGAAAAAAAATCAAATATATCTGCATTACTCAAACAGTTAATGGGTTCTATTATTTTCTTTCTTAACTTTTCTGAAAAATAGGACGATATCTCTTATTTTGGCTCCTCAGAACCAAGCTCTTCGACTGCAAGATATTATTCTTAGAGACGATGAGGTGATATAGCTATTTATGAGAAATCAATAAAATATTTCAAGCTATGGAGTTTTCCAATATATTCCAAATTAAAATGAGATACAAAAAAACTTGACTGTGTCTTCTCAGTTGTCAAGTTATACCAGCATGGAGAAAGAACATTGCTCCCATTACAATCAACCAAAATAAATTCACTTCAAGTTCGGACTAACAAGGGAAGTGTAAGAAGATGATTCCTTAAATTCAATTTTAATACCTCAAACATTGGATGAAATATTGTTGCAAGAAGGAGCCGTTTTTCTTGCTGTTTTGATCAACTGAATTCAGCTGAAATCTTCAACAATATGGAGCCTTGATTTGTTAGTTAGTTAATAACTGAAATGATTCCTTGTTTGTGTCTATAAAAGGGCTGCATTAGGAGTGTTGAAGTAGGAAAAAATTCGAGAGAGAAAGTGAGATGAGATAGAGTTGTGAACTCTTGTAAATCTGTAGAAATTATTTCTGATGATCTCTGATCGTAAATCAAATAAAGTCATGTGGATAAATAAAGGCTGAGGAAGACATTCTTCCTGTTCCAAAATCTGTTCTTCAGTTTTTCTTTCTGCTGGTTATCATCTGTTGTGCTAGTTTTTCTTGTATCTGTTTGCTTCTTCACCTTCAATTCTGCTGGTGCAACATGTGCATCCAATAATTATGCATTAATTTCAGAGCTATAGCTAGTCATAACACCCAACAATTGGCATCAGAGCTGAGTTTCAAATCTACAAAGAAGAATTCAAGAAATCTGAAATTCCCGTCTTCAATTTTCTGTGATAACTGGCTGGAACAACAATCCGGTGAAGGAAGATTACTGGCCAGGGTCTTTTTCACACCATGTCTACATCCAAATTTGAAGTGGAAAAATTTGATGACAAGAATGATTTCAACCTATGGAGGGAGAAGACGATGACATACCTTGGCAATATGGGATTAGAATAAGCTTTGAAAGAACAATCTTCAATTGACGCTTCAAACAAGACTGACACCTTGAAGAAGGCAAGAAATACCATCATTCTTAGCCTCTTTGATACAGTTTTAAGGAGGGCAATCAAGGAGAAGACATCCTTTGAAATGTTGAGTAAACTAGAGGAGCTTTACCTGACTAAAGCTTTGCCAAACCGAATCTATTTGAAGCATAAGTTTTACAGCTTCAAGATGGATGAATCCAAGTCAATTGATGACAATATTGATGAGTTCACAAAGCTGGCTTCTGATTTGGAAAATCTTGAAATCGAGATTGAGGAAGAAGATCAAACCATTTTCTTGTTAAATTCATTGCCACTAGCCTATGATAATCTAAGAGATACCATCAAGTATAGCAAGGAATCCTTGACCCTCAAAGAAGTTGCTGCAACAGCCTACTCAAAGGAATTAGATCTGAAATTGAATGAAAATCTTGCTGGAGAAGTGCTGAGTGTGCAAGGCAGGAAAGAAAAGAGAGTGGGTTAGATTTGTCATCAAGAAGGACACTTTAGGAAGTATTATCCACAGAGAAACAAGAGGTGGCTAAAGAAAGAAAACAACAAGTAAGATGAAGACTGTGCAAATGCATTTGGAGATTGTGAAGAGGTTGAAGTCCTTGCTACAACAAGAGAAATCCATAGCAAGGTTTGGATAATGGACTCAAGTTGTCCATTTATATGACACCAAGAAAGGAACTTTTCATTGATTACAAACCGATTGATGATAGCAAAGTGCTATTGGAAAATGACAACACATGTGAAGTGATTAATGTTGGTTCTATCAAGCTGAAAATGTAGAATGGATCTTCAAGAGTTCTAGGTGGAGTAAGGCAAGTACCAGGACTAAAAAGAAATCTAATCTCACTTGGAGCACTTGGCAAAGTTGGTTGTGTGTATAAAGCTCAAGGTCAAGTGTTAAATGTAATGTAAAAGTCTGTGGTGATCATGAAATGAGTCTTTCAACAAGGCATTTATGTTTTGCAAGAAAGTGAAGTTGAGGTTCTAGTTGCAATTAGTCTGTAAATCCCTTCAAGGAATTAAGGTGGAGATTGTAAGAAGATGATTCCTTAAATTCGGTTTTAATACCTCAGACATTGGATGAAATTTTGTTGCAAGAAGGAGCCGTTTTTCTTGCTGTTTTGATCTATTGAATTCAGCTGAAATCTTTAACAATATGGATCCTTGATTAGTTAGTTAGTTAATAACTGAAATGATTCCTTATTTGTGTCTATAAAAGGGCTGCATTAGGAGTGTTGAAGTGTAAAAAAATTCAGGTGAAATGAGATAGAGCAGTGAACTCTTGTAAATCTGTAGAAATTATTTCTGACGATCTCTGATTCTAGATCATGTAAAGTCTTGTGGATAAATAAAGGCTGAGGAAGACATTCTTCTTGTTCCAAAATTAGTTCTTCAGTTTTTCTTTCTGCTGGTTTTTCTTGTATTTGTTTGCTTCTTCACCTTCAATTCTGCTGGTGCAACATGTGCATCCAATAATTCTGCATTAATTTTAGAACTATAGGTAGTCATAACACCCAATAGGAAGTACACATCCTAGAAAAAAAGAAAACTTTCTTCTAATGCCCAATGATAAATGCGTTTTCACACTTATTAGACACTTTTCGGAGTTAATTATTGATGAAATTGAGTTGATTTCTATTCATAATTGTGTAATTTTCGTTGTTGTAGGCCAAAACCCCGACAAGAAGGTGAACGAGGCAAAAGAAGAAGAAAATGTACTTAAATCGTACAAAATTGTGAAGTTGGGGATCAAAGTGCACAAGCCAAAAAGTTGGAGGACTTTGAGTGCAATTTTCTCTTGGATATTTAGTTTTCTTAGTGGCTAAGTAATGAGTTTTTTCATTAATTTTGGCCTATCATTTGGAAAATATCTTGTGGACTCTTTTGTAACTTTCCAAAAGTTTGGGGACCTTAGCTTCAATTTTCCCTAGATATTTAGTTAACTTCCTAGTTAAGTAATGTTTTCTATATATTCTTGGGGAAAAAAATGTGGAAAGAGTTTTTTCTCTTCTTGTTTTGTTTTCTTTTTTGTTTTTGTTTTTGTTTTCTTTTTCTCTTGTTATTCTTGGTAATTTTGGAGTTAACATCAAAGAGCACAAGGGGAATGCATCAAGGTTTTTACAATAATTTGAGAGAAAATCAAGTTCAAGCTTTAAAAAGGGTTTTATCTATACCTTGATTTTTCTTATTTATTTTGCCATTTTTGTAATGAATGGTATGCATATTCTCCATTTTATCATAATTTATAAAATGAGCTAAGATTGTTGTGTTGGAAGTTATGATTGAACTTAACCTAGTTGGTTTCATTAATTATCGATATTATGTATTGAATGATTGAAAAATGTATTTGTTATCAAAATCATAGTATATTGATTATCATGTTTAAAATGATTTCATTTACTTGATCACTAGATGGAATTGTTAGGTAGTTTGTGTAATTATTGAGAAATTATTAGCCGAAATAATCGATACTCTGAGTTTGTCTAGTATACTAGGTGCGTCTAGGTGATATAGAGATATACACCTACTTCAAGTGACCCGTTGAATATTTTCACAAAAAATCATACAATTAGTTATGTTTGTATCGACATAGAAATATGCGGTATGAATTAATCAATTAGGGTTAATATGACCTCAAGAAAGGGTATTAACTAAAATAGGAAATCGGGTCTAACTATCATATTTTGGTAATTTGCATCGGCGTGTTATTGGTTTGATATTAATGAAACAAAAAGTGACACCGTAAATTCCAACCATGTTTTTCTTTCCGAAGTTGTCAAAACGTTTTATTTTCTTATTTTGTAGATTGTTAGTTTATTTACCGTTTTTTTAAATCATGTTTTTAATTGTGTGTGTTTCTTTTGTCGTTAGAATTAAAATTGATTAGAGTCGAGTAATCGAAAGTATACATTCCTCGTAGGATCGACAATCCAGATTCTAAAGGTCCACTTTACTACTTGTACGTGACCCGTGCGCTTGCGGCATATTTTCAGCGAATACCCAAGAATTGCAATTATAGTGTGGTTAGCTCAATTAAAATATTCAATCACGGATCGTAAATCTCCAACCTTTCTATAGTAGTTACCAAACTGAAATGTACCTTTGCTTTCCTTGGAAATCAAGTATAAACATAAAACTTGTTGGAATTGGTTAAGTATAAATATGAAAAAGTGATCTTGATCCGATAGTCAAATTATGAAAATAAATAGAATAAATTGTTCTAAACATCGAGTAAATCATTGTGGTATATTTGAAACCCCAAAACTAACTCCTGGCGAATGAGAAATTATGATCCAAAGTTGGAAGGAAAGAAAGGAATCTGGTTGGGTATTTATATAATTCTGCCTCTCGTCTAGCGCTCAAGCAATGAGGCTATTGTTTGAGCGACATGTGAATGACATGCAAGCGACAGACTTTCTGTTTCTGACGCTCGACCAACGAACATGTGACATTCTAGGGACATCAAAAGTCGCGACTCTTGACAAAGGCTACTGAGTTTTGGGCGTGTTGCTTCACTCATAACCTTTCTCCCTCTATAAATATGACGATTGGGACGTCCATTTCTTCATCCCAATGATACGCAATCATAATATAATATAAAATCTCATATTTTCTTTGTCAAAACTTTGCATAAAAGTTTTTTTTTCCATTTCATTCAAAAGAAAGTACAATATCCTAATGTTGGTTAATTGATTCTTGTGTTTTGGAGTGTTACTAACACAAGAAGATTGTTGTTGTATCTTGGGAGTTGATTGCCATTATCCGTAGGCACCGTTGAGGGTCAAATTCAACTTAAAGACAAATAGTTCAACTTTTGCCTTGACTTCGATTTCATTTTGTGGTGGTAGTTTGATCATTTTGTGATTTATTCTTCGATTCCTTGCCATTACTTTGTCCAAATATGGTAAGTTGGTAAGTTTGTTTTTAAAGTCATCACTCAATTCAATTTTTCATCAACAAAACCTTTACAAATATATAATAGAAATATAAAGACTTTTAAAGAATATACTCACTTAAATTTAAAAGTTTTAGAAAACTTTGAATACCTGACAAATCTTACATTTTATGATTTTCAGTGCTGTTGATTTCTAAATAATAATATAATTCTTCCATAGTATATATAGTCAATGTAAGGTCAACGAACTTCGGGTTCATGATAATGTTTGATTCAATCATTTTTATGAATGTTTAGTACATGCCAGAATGGAATGCTGAAAGTTTTTCTTTTATCTGATATAAAAAAAGTTATGCAAAGATATTCCATACTATTCTCCCGCATCTTCTCAATGTGATATTTATTGCAATGAATATATTTAAAACTAAGCATACTTCTTCTAAGTTTGTTAGAATAAATCGTATTGTCAATATATAATTTTAGATTATTTGATGAAATTAATACAAGTTATATCGGAGCTTTCAACGATATTCGATGAATCTAATATCGTAATAAAAAAATGTTTTTTCTTAAAAAATAGTATGTGTATTTGTACTATGATTAAATATAGTATAATCATATAATAACTAATTGAGTATTCAAAAAATCAATGTCAACATGACATAAGCTATACGTTTTCCTCTAGGAATAAACACTAATTCATAAATTACACATCATTTGAGACGTGTTACTTCGAGAGCACTTTATATTTTTTTATTGCTTCTCGAAAAGCAATATGTCAATATTAATCTTTTGAAATATTAAAAATTATAATTCATACTTTTTAGAAGCATGTCATAATTTTCTGGAATACTAATTGTAATGTTGTGCTACTTCAAGGACATCACCTATTATTTTGAAATATTAGATTTTCAAAAGCCATATATTTGCTCTTCAAGAGCAATATATCAATATTCTTTTAGAATATTGGAATCGTCGTGTCATGTTCTTTGGGAGCAATAACATCTAAAATATAAATTATATAAATATTTACTCTTTAAGAGCAAAAATATAATTTATGTTAGATTTTATTTAATTGTGGTATTCTGGAGCAAGTAAAATCTAACTAAAACAACAATAATAGTGTGCTACTTTAGGATCAATAATATTTTGTAATAGACAGATATAAGAATACTTGATTCATAAACTATACTCATATTAAAAAGAATATGGTGAGATAAACGAATGATGGACCAAAAAAAAAAAAAAAAATTAACTAGGAGAAAAGATGAAACATGTGTAAAATATTGGCTTAAATTTATTAATGCAAATACAATTAAAAAAGTAGATATATTAATGTAAAATTTGCATTTTTCTCGTTAATATGAATTGACTTGATTTCATAATTGATTAATGCAAACAAAAAAATCACACATAATAAAAACGTAATCACTATTTATACAATAAAATAATCATTGCTTCTTCAAGAGCAATGAATCAATATTCTTTTAGAATATTGAAATTGTAATATGAGGTCCTTCTATGACAAGTAATATTTCGCTGCAATATTAGAATAATATAATGTTTTTTCTTCTCTCAAAATCTACACAATGTTCTTCAAGAATATTAACGAAATTGTACATTGTGTTTCATCATGAAAGCACAATTAAAAACAAATTCTATTCAAGAATATAATATAAAAGTTATTATACATTTTCAAGAGTAATAATACTATATTATTTTAAATATTGTATGTGTGAATTTTTTTACTTTTTCATGAGCAACAAAATAATATAAATATTATATTTCTTTTCAAGCAATATTACAATATTCTTCTAGAATATTGATTTAGTTTTTTTTCAAGAGTAATAATACAACATTATTCTAGAATATTGATTTAGATTTCTCTTTTTAAGAACAATAATACAATATTCTTCTGAAATATTGTATTAGAATATTGAACACAAAATTACATTCATGTAAATATTTATTCATCACAATTTGGAATAGTCAAATTGAATAACTATACCTCTTTGTTATATAATTAAAAGTCAAGATAAAACTAATATTATCTTTGAACATATTAAAGGAGTTTCCTTGTAAACTCAATTGGCTAGAACTTCTCGTCTTTCTTTGATTGGAAAAAAATTCTACTCCAACTCGCTAAAGATTTGAAAGTAGAAAGAGAAATAAGTTTTCTTAACTCAATTGGTTAGAAATTCATGCCGATAATGTATTATAAACTAGAGAGGGGGAAAAAAAAGAAAGAAAACCTAGAGAAATCAATAGACTTATATGTATTACATTGAGAACCAAATTCTCATATTTATAAGAAAAAATTAGGGATACAATGATAATAAAATTAAGACATCAGGATATAGTCCTTATTCACTAATAAACATTATCATATGTTCACGTGAAAATTATTTTATTGGGAGAATGTGTAATTCAAAATAAATTTGAGAAAGAAACAAGTTCTAGAATGAAAAATCGTGTGTCGCTCTGGATACCACTTGAAAGTTACGAATTACCAAATTAACGGCTACTAAGTTATCGAATGATTATTAATTATCCATATTTAGTTTTGACCAGTGCGGAATTAATCAATCAAAAGTAACAAGTCACTTTTAACTGTTTCTAAATGATTAATCAAACAAGTCAATTTTCCTAAATTTGAATATCACAATAATAAAGAAAGCAATAAATAACGAAAACCAAAATGATGACGAAGAAACCTCGACTGGATAAAAATTTCGGGACCAAGCTATTTACCTCTACTATAGACAATACGGAGTGAGTTATTGTCAGATGCTATCTAGCTAACTCCAATATACTTCCCGATCTATTTCCTGTTAACTTCAAGGTCTACTCCAAGATCTTCTGTAGTTGTCTCATCCCAGTGAAATTCCAAGAACCTGCTCCAATACCTTGTGCTCTTTCTGCACTTGAAGTCCAACCTCCCTAACCTCCAGCAACCTCTGAAGTTCAACTAAAAAAGTACATTCATATGACCAATAGGAAGTAGGTGGTGTTTCGATTTAATGTGTTTGATGTTTTTCCTGAACAGATGGTTATATGATATCAAGAAGAAATGATGAATCACAATGAAAGAATATCTTTTTGGATCTTTAGAAAATAAGATGAGGTAATGAAAATAATAAAAACTACCTTGGAATTTCGTCCAATGACTTGGATATTTATAGGAGAGGGTAATTGGGTTGAACGGACCGGAAAAATCTGTTTAAAAATGCAAATTAGGGTTTTTCGTATAAACCAATTGCTCGAGCTAAATCTCGACGACAAGCGAGCGATGAGGATTCTATTTTTGTCGCTCATAGGCTAGCGAAAATGCGCCGCCTCTTCTCATGCTCGATAGAACTCATAACCTAATTTATACAAATTGAACCCTAAGTCTTTAAATTTTATAATACATTACAAATTAGTCATTTTGTCCACAAAATTGCCAACACTAAAAACCTAACAAACTCTCCATTTGGCATTATGTGACAAGACTACATAATAAGTCAAAGAACTAAAAAAAGAATCTAAACTATCCAAATTTCATCAAATTGCATATCTCTTACATTTCTTATTAAACCTGTTTTCTGAAATCCACAACTCAAATACCTAAAAGCACGTAATATAGGAAATATAACAATTAAACACATGATACCAAAACTAACTAGATTGAGATGTAACACTAATGTTAATCCAAACAGTAACAAAAACATTAGCATCACAAAAACATCAAATCCTTAACCACCAAGTATTATGATATGGAATGCAATGAACTCAATTAATCTGGTTTTCTCGTGCTTGTAGTCCCCTAAATCAAAAATCAAAATTTTACTTCATTCTCCTCTTTCCCTCTTTTTACTAATTTTTTCCTTTTCCCACTTTTTGTTACAAATGACGAAGGGATAAAAAAACGTTAACATATAATCACTCAAAAATGTAGTCATTAGCATATATAAGTATAATCAATGTACATTAAACCTTCCCACATACTCAATTCAACTTAACATGGCGTAAATTGTATAAGTGACCCATGTGTGTAAAGTGTCACTAGTCCTTTGTAAGCATGACTTCAAACTTTAATTTTGTGAGAAAGGACATGCTAAACATCATTGCCAATAAGTATATTCCTTTACTAATGAAAGTTAAATAATTGAAAGCACATTAGGACATATAAAGAAAAACTCATTTTGTATGGATAATTTCTTTTTTCCCCCCTTAATTTTTGAATATATTTTTATTATTTCTTTAATGAATTTTTTAAGCTCCTCAAATTTTTACATCTTAAGTGCATGTCATTTTCCATTAAGTGACTAAGATGATCACTGTAGCGAGCTTTATGCCGGTTAACCCAAGTTAGTTGACCATAAGTACTAGGTTATGAGAAACTCCGCATGCTCAATTGCTCGAGTCAAATATACTACAAAGAAGAACATAAGATATTGAGATTTTTATTATTGGGGATAAACTTGAGTTTATGTTTAATAAATAAGGTCAATTCATGTTTAAAGTCTCCTTACTAACATGTGATCGTCATCCCAAATCTCACACGCGCGGTGGAGTCCCACTAACAATATTATAGTGCGTGCAGTGCAGATGATACATATAGACACCTATAATAAATACTCCATAATAACCTAAGTCAGCAATGAAAACTATGTTATAGCTTATCGATTAAACTCATGTTTCATCACAACAAATAAATTCAAGTATATTATATATTATATTGTAAATATAATTTTTCGCATTTTGTGTTTTTCATTTTTCAATTTTTTTGTTTTTATTTTAAAACATGAATACATCACGCACACAACAAAAAAATGTCAAAAAAAAATTACTTTCTAAAAAAACTAAGGTTTGGAGTCCTGCTTACAAATGATTAGTGACACTTTACACACATGGACCACTTGTATAATTTACTTCATGTTAATTTGAACTAAGTATGTGGAAAGATTTACTGTACATTACTTATACTTGTGCATGCTAACAACAATATTGTTGGGTTATTATATGTTAATATTAAAAGTTTTTAATTATCAGTCCCTTCGTCATTTGTGACGAAAAGAGGGAGAGAGTTACATAGGGGATGGAAGCTTGAAATTGAAATTGAATGCATTGACATTTGCATTTATGTTTAGGGGTCATTGGGGAGAGATATAAATACATTTTGCATACTGTATAAACATGTTAAGAGTTTGTAATAAGGGGGAGAATTGACATTGCATTACATTCCATATCATAATGCATAAGCTGTTTGAGTTTTCATGTTCTGTGATAATATTTCGGTTGGCATTTTGATTGACATTAATGTCACGTCTCAAACCAGCATACTTATTTATGATTATGAACTTCAATTATTACATTTCTTGTATCATGTGTTTTTACACTTGGTATTTAAGGTTTGGATTTCAGGAAACAGGTTTGACAATGAATGCAATAAACAATGCTTGTGTAACTTGGATAGTTTAATTTGATAGTTTGATTTATTTTATTACCTTGAATTTATTTGTATAGTTTTATCATAGAATACTAAATGGGGGAGATTGTTAGGTTCAATATTGTAATTGAAAATTCCGTGAACAAAAAGAACTTAGTTGAACATGTGTAAAAGTCAATAAGTGAAGTGCAATTTTGTATAGTTGAGTTAGGTAGCCTAGGGTTTGACTTCGAGTTTGGAAACAAAGAAGAAGCAGTGCCAGAATTTTACTAGCCTCACGCCTGGTATCGCTCGAACGACAGAAACAGAACCACTGTCGCTCACTTCTCTCTAGGCATTGCTCGAACTATAGACCTTTCACTTTAGTGACAAATCCCTATTGCTCGAGCGACAGTGTTATGTGGTTAACCCTAATTTGTGATTTTTGAGAGTTTTACATGACCCATACTACTCATACACCTCCAACTATAAATACAGATGCTTTTGCGCGAAAATGGGTAGTTGTCTTATTGTGCCTCATTGGTATAACATATTTATATCATCTTTTGAGAGATCCAAGAACACATCATTGGTGGAATCATTCATATCATTCTTGAGATCTGACAACCAAGTTTTGGGAAAATATCAAGGTTCGTGAATCCAAAACACATGACTTCCTTAACACATTGAGGAAGGTACTCTCTCGATCGGGCATTGGGAGAGGCGGACTGCAAGCACATGAATAACACAAGAATTAGAGATTCTTGAAATTTCAATTGGAAGAGACAATTGTAGGAGATCAGGAAGCTGGTGGGTACAACAGATTTTTGAGATTAGAGGAATTACAATAGCGGGAACTAGTGGAATTTGTTAGGTTGAAAACAAACTGTAATCCATATTGTCTGTAGTAGATATAACTGGTTTAGTCCCAGAGTTTTTCCCACATTGGGTTTCTCTGTTAACAATTATTGGTGTTCTTTATTACTTTTCATATTACAAATTGCGGTATTCAAATATAGGAAAATTGGACAGGTATGTTTAATCATTTAGAAACTATTAAAAATTGACTTGTTGCTTTTAATAGAATAACTCCGTACGTAGGGTCAAAATTAAAAATGGATAATTAATACAATTTGATAACTTAGTAGCCGTTAATTTGGTAATCCGTAACTTTCAGGGTTGAATGGACTGAAAAAATCTGTTTAAAAACACAAATTAGGGTTTTCCGCATAAATCTATCGCTCGATCTAAATCTTAATGACAAGTGAGCGACAACCTCTTACACAAGCGAGAGTCGAGCGATACGTGAGCAACATGGATTCTGTTTTTGTCGTTTGAGCAGTATCCAAGTGATAGGCTAGCGAAAATAAGGCGCTATGATTCTCCTCTTTTCACGCCTTTACCCTAGAACTCATAACCAAATTTATACAAATTGAACCATAGGTCCTTGACTTTTACAACACATTACAAATTAATCATTTTGTCCACGGAATTGCCAACACTCACGGCACATATTTTTTGCACGCCATAAAAAAAGAGACTTTTTATGGCAAGCATCAATTGCACACCGTAAACATATGCCATAAAAAGTAACATTTGTTGTAGTGTTTGAACGATAAAATAAGATATATAGGAGAAAACATTGGGGTTTAATTTGAGGTACTTGGGCTGCACCAAAAGATGTTCATTCAGAGGAATATGAAGCATGGGAGGATGAAATATGCTTGGTCAAATCTTGTCTTCTTGATGTAATGAAAAAGGACATCAAATCTTTCTTTCTTCGGTTGGCTTTGGCGAATGAAGACTAGGATGCATCAAAGGTCTATCAACTTCACTATGTGGTAATTTCTATCCATAAAAATGGAGGATATGTTATTTCTTAATCATGAAGAACTGCACGCATTTTTCCCTTGCGTTCGAATTTCTGTAGTATTCGAATGACAGAAAGTGATACCAACCGGATTTTTGGAGATGCCACAAAGAATAAATTTTCCCTCTCGAGATTTTACAGACGAATACTGTCTCATATTTGTTTTGATCGAATGACATTACAGATTGACCGGAGAAGGACGAAGGCCCCTTGTTGAACTCATGACTCCAATCACCCAAAATGACTCTCTTCATGACAGTACAATATCTCCTAACAATCCAACAAAACCACCGACCCAATCTTCCTAAGATTCCATTAGAGGTATCCTTAATCCTAATTCTACAATCTTGATGATGTTAATACTGAATCTCAATTGTTTCAATATCATCTTCCACCACATTCTAAGTGTGGTATACAACTCATTAAATGTGAAGTTGATCCTAAAACCAAAACTAGATATCCCATTATAAGTGATCACACGCCTTCCCAAAAGTTGTCCAAGTCACGTGTCTTATGTACTGCAATTATCGCCTGCCTCCAATTTTAGTAAAATTCTAGAAGCTTTAGCAGATGCTAGATGGACCCAAGCTATGCGGAAGAAATGATAGCACTTAATTGAAAAGAATGCTGCTAGAGAGCTCGGTTTGGTTGATTTATCAAGTCTATGAAGAACTTCGGCAATAAACAAGCAACTTAGATCACACTTTGCTTTAAAACACTGAAATGGTAGAGTCACTGCCTTTATTATGGCGACAGGTGATGATCAAGATGAAATTGAAAGCTTAAATGACACTTTGGTTAGAGTTTGAAATGAAACAACTTGGTGACTTCAAATATTTATTGGGATTGAGGTCAGGTCGATCAAAGAATGATTTATTTTATCTCAACAAAAATATATTCTTGATTTGTTAATTGAAACATGTATGCTTCATGTAAAATTCATAATACTCCTATTCATGATCAAAATCATGAGGGCCTGCTTGAGAGTTTCGCAGTACCGGTTATGACCATTTTTTAAAGTACTGGTTTTGAGTGTTTATGAGCAAATAGATATTGGGCTGTGTTTGAAACTCTCCAACCTATATTTGGGAGTTCATTATTCACCGATTCTGAAAGTTTTTAAAATAATAAAATTGCGTATATATCCTTTAGTAAAAATTTCTTTTATACGATTTTTTTCCTCGTAAATGATAATTTACTTATAGATAATTTTGTTTACATAAGTTAATATTTAATTTGAAAAATTAATTAAAATTTTAAGTGAATATTTTTAATATATAAGTAAATTTTACAATTACAAGTAAATTTTATACTTTTAAATAACTTTAAGCGATTTTTTTTACTTATAAGTAACTTTTTTATTTTATAAGTGAATTTTGTCTTATTAGTAGTATTTTTAATTTATAACAATTTTTTGACATGAAAACGATTTTTTACGTATAAGTAATTTTAATTATAATGTAAATTTTCTTATCTTACAAGTAATGTTTTACTTATAATTATTTTTTTAAATGATAAATATTTTTTTATTTACAATTTAGTTTTGAACAAAATATATTGGTTGTGTATAATTATTTTATAAAGAGCCAAATTAGAAGAGATGAGAAACGGCCAAAATCCGCCGATTTTGTAGGTTGAGAGAACTGCTCAAAATTGCACTACAATAGTTTTGTGTGGTTTTAAAACATCCAAAACCCATATCCAAAAAAACTAACAAGTACCAATTTTTCTAACATCTTACCACCGGTGAAAAAAAAAAAAAAAAAAAAACTCCCAAGCAGGCCCTAAGGGCTAAGAGTTTTATCCCCTATTTGACAACCATTATTTTTAATCTCCTTTTTCTACATACTCATTTTCATCAACCCATTCACACAATAAAATAATCTGCACGTAAACTAAAAAATTTTCCCTACTTTTTAACCACGAGTGAATTGTTTCAAAAATCACTGAACTTATACCTTGGTTACGGACTGCTCACTACACTTCATTTTGCTTCGAAGTACTCACTCAACTTTACCATTTACCTCTCCATCCACCACCGTCAAAAAATCTGTTTGTGGCTCGCCGACATGGCAGACGGATTTCTTTCGTGGCAGTCACCCGGCCGTTAAAACTCCATGTCACGCACGCTGGACCAATTAAAACACGCCAGCATGGATTTTTGAAACAATTTTTTTAACTTAAAAAAAAAACCCAATTAATTAAAACCCACCCACTGTTCAAAATTCGATTGAATCTCCTCCTCAAAATCCAATACTGAACTCAGAATCCATTAATGAAGAAAGATATGCTTAATATTTATGAGAATTTACACAAGTAATCATTCAACAAAAACCGACATCGTTCAACAAAAATCAACATCTTATCCACTTCTAGCCAACTACAAAACACCGAATCCTTCAACAAAAACCGACACCGTTCAACAAAAATCCCACGAAATATCCAAAAGACAGACTCCTAGCCAACTACAAAACACCGAACCCTTCAACAAAAACAACAAAAACAGCAGCCGAGAATACTTCAGGTTCGGCGAAAAGTTGCACGACGTTGGGAGTACCTTCGAGCTATACTCGACTGCGAAGCTTCAGCATTGTCCAATTCCTGGAGATTTTCCACCATTACCTCCACAGTCTGCAACTGCGAAGCTCCTCGACTCCCCTTCCTCGCGGCCAGTTTCCCCTACATGATGGATTAACAAAAGTTATAACTTGTTATGTGAATTGTAACAAATGCCAAACTCCAAATGAATGATAGACTTACACTTGCACTCCTTCCTCTTACTTGATCAGATTCAACCGACTCCAACGGTGCATTGACAAAGTCCTACAATACAACATTAAAACACTGTTATTTTAACCTGATGGAAAATGCAGTTAAGCAAAAAACTGGTTCACTCACATTCGAAACAGGGGCTGTTGTATGGCGTCGTTTGTTGTGTCCACGAGCTCCACAAAGCTTGCACGTCATCCGCACCTGCCCAGTTTTCCTTACATACGACCTTCCTTGCTCGTGCACTACGACTTCTTCAGGCCCTCTCCTCCTTTTTTTCTATCGTTGCCCTCTTTTAGACACTGCCCAGTTGGGGGGGTAATTACTTCCTCATTCACCTCCGGCCACAGCCTTGGCCCATTGATGGGATTAAGAATATTATCGTAGCACTTGGAGTACGCCTCAATTGTATAGCAATTGTCCACGTAATCCTCTGGCTCATTCCTACACTGGCATATAACAGCCATCGCATGGAGGCAAGGAATGCCACTCAACTCCCACTTTCTACAAGCACATGTTCTCTCCTCCAGGTCAACCACAAATGTTCCATGACTACATTCCACTTGCCATTTGGCACCACCAGACAGGTGCACGATGCACTCCCTCGAATGTTCAACCAACGTTTGAACCCTCTTTCTAATCCTCGGACAAAGCCGACCCACGTACATACGCATCATTTCATTCCTCTTTTGTATTCTTTTCATGAAGCTCAGTTGAATGGAGATAAGCATATCGATGATCATTTTCTCTCGATCCATTAAAAGCATCTTGTTGAACACTTCGCATCCGTTGTTTAACAGGATATCACACTTTGAGTGAGTTTCGAAATGGGACTTGCTCCATTCCTGTGCGGGTCTTTCCATCAACCAAAGGAAAACATCTTCACTCATTTGTCGGATTTGTTGCATCCAATGTTTGAAGTCCGCAACAGTGGTGGATTTGGCAGCACGCCACATAAAGTCTTTCAGTGTTTTTCCATTGTGACCAGCAGAGAAGAAATTGGAGTACATATGTCGGACGCAAAATCTATGCTCCACCTCTGGGAATAATTCGCCAACAACATTTTGAAGCCCCTTCTGGCGATCTGACATCAACGTCCAACCACTCACTGTACCAATGTTCAAATCTTCAGCTAGCAGCCTCATGAACCACCTCCAAGTGGGTGTGTTTTCTTTCTCAACCACAGCGTATGCAACGGGATAAATGGAGTCATTCGCATCTTGACCAACAGCCGTCAACATTATTCCACCAAAACATCCCCTTAAATGGCAACCATCCACTCCGATCACCTGCCTACAACCACTAACAAAACCAATCTTACATGCTTGGAAGCATATATATATACCCTGAAATTTTTGGTTGAATGTGCTGATTACGACAGTAGATCCTGGATTTGCACGTAGCACCTCAGCACCGTACGACCACAACTGTCGAAATTGTGATTCAATTGTCCCGTGCAGTAGTTCCTTCGCATACCTTCTCATTCTCTATGCAACGTTCCGCGTTATTTCAGTTTTGAAATCCTCCTTCACTGCCGCCAATATGCTCTTTGTTTTCCACTCCATATCCGCTTTGAACCTCTCAATGTAATGACGGGTCAAGAATTCGTAGTTGCAATGCCTATTATACTGGTCCCTAGTGCAGTTGTGCTCGGGAGAGTATGACTTCACTTGAACAGTTCCCGTGTCACCAAACGAAGATGCCCAAATTCTCCAATTGCAACCGGGTTTGCAAATTCCCTGCACCCTCCTCTCATCATTTGCCTTAAATCTGACGTTGTATCCATTTACAGCTCCATATGTTCTCACAGCCTTTCTAAACTCCACCACATCTCTAAATATCTGACCAGCTTCGAAATGTGGATTCCGCATGTCAACCTCGGCCAAAAACTCAGGAAAATGATGGCTAACCTCCTCATCGGATACACAGATAGCCTGAATCTCTTCAGAACTTGGGTACTCCAATTCATCAACCACATCATCAACCTCCTGCTGATTCTGTACTACCACTTCCGTCACATTCGAACATATTTCTATCCCGTTCGTCACATTCAATTCATAAAGCAGGTCATCCCCTTCAGAGTCCAATTCATTCCCAGAATCAATGAAATCTGGGTCCTCGTCTGAACCAGATTCTTGCCCATCAGATGAATCTCCGTGTTCTGAAGGTTCGTCATTTGCAGGTGCGGTAAGTTCTTCAAATGGGTCATTTGCAGGTGCGGGTTCTCCGTGTGGTCCCTCTATTTGCGCATTCGTCGAGGATTCAACAGGTTGGGTAGGGCGTGGGGTAGGGCGCGAAAGGGGAGATTTGGGATTAGGGTTTATCGTGTCCAATTGGATTTTGAGGAGGAGATTCAATCGAATTCTGAACAGTGGGTGGGTTTTAATTAATTGGGTTTTTTTTAAGTTAAAAAAATTGTTTCAAAAATTCATGCTGGCGTGTTTTAATTGGTCCAGCGTGCGTGACATGGAGTTTTAACGGCCGGGTGACTACCACGTAGGAAATCCGTCTGCCACGTCAGCGAGCCACAAACAGATTTTTTGACGGTGGTGGATGGAGAGGTAAATGGTAAAGTTGAGTGAGTACTTCGAAGCAAAATGAAGTTTAGTGAGCAGTCCGTGACCAAGGTATAAGTTCAGTGATTTTTGAAACAATTCACTCTTTTAACCACACATTTCCAAAAAATCACTATTCAAAATTCTATTTTCTCCAAATAACGGTTGTCAAGCATGGGCTTATTGTCTCGAAGCAAGTTCTATTGTAAGTAAGATACCAGAAACTTGATGAAAAATTGATTTATTTGTCCTAGACTGGACCATATATTTTTTTATGTAGTTTATGTAGTGAACTAGTGTATGCATGTTCATCGTAAACCTTACATGGATGCTATGGAACACATATTGACGTATTGATCTGTTACGAGTGAGTAGTTACTTTTCACCAAGCATAATCATCTAAAGGTAGGTTACACTAATGCAGGTTGGGCAGGTTCGGCTGATAGCAAAGATCTACTTCATCATACTTTACTGTTGCAGGGAAAACATTGTGAATTGGAGAAGTGAAAAGCAATTGATAGAGCATTGTCTATTGTAAGTTGAGTACAGAGACATTATACGGTGATAAACTTCAGCTATGGAGATTGCCAGGGTTAATAACCCAAATGGTCATTGAACTTTGCAAAAAGTTTTCGTATGGTTATTGAACTTTAAAAATCACTCAAATAATCAGTGAACTTTGCAAAAGGTTTTCACGGGGTCACTGAACTTTGCAAAATGTTTTCATGGGTCATTGAACTTTAAAACTCATCTCATTCATCACTAAACATAGCAAAACGTTTCCCAGAGGATCACTAATTCAATGATCCCCTAGAAAACCTTTTACAAAATTCAGTGACCCTGTGGAGATTTTTTGCAAAGTTTAGTGATGAATGAAGTTCAATGACATTGTGTAAACCTTTTGCAAAGTTCAGTGGCGACTTGTGTGATTTTTAAAGTTCAGTAGCCCTTTGAAAACTTTTTGCAAAGTTCAATGACCATTTGGGTTATTAACTCGATATTGCCAATAATCGAGTTCAACATGATCGGACAAAATACTTAGAAGTTGATAGACAAAAACTTGAAGCTGAAATCATTATATTTCCATTTGTGAAGTCTAAAGACCAACTAGCCGATGTACTTATCAAACCAGTAGCTAGCAATGGTTTTGATGATTCTTTAGGCAAGTTGGGTACATGTGATATACATACTCAAACTTGAAACGGAGTGCTAAAATTAAGGGTTTGATAGCTGCAATATTCTTAATCGTAATTGCCTTTATTTTTTTCTTAATTATAGGATATTTCCAAAAATTATTCCATGTATTATTCTGTTATTACATCTTTTATTCTTTCCTTGTAAATGTTCCCGACGCGACCTATCCCAAATCACCCTAATGAACCCGACACGTGCTGCGCGTCGATAGTAGATACTAGCTAAGTGTCGGACCCACCGCCAAGGCATCATTGACCTGCTTTGACTGTGACATATTTTTATAAAAATCTTGGCAAAGTTCCCCTTGTAATATGGACTAAAACCACTTGAAATATAATCAACTACCTCAAACTTGTACATATAACTTAAAACATGATACATCAACCCCTTAAACTCAATCTATTTCAAATACAATACCGGTAAATCAACCTTTACTATTATTTACACTAATAAATCCCAAAATGTAATCAAAATACTGAATATACAGCGAGCCCATGATATGAATACACAAATTAATTTTTCTGATAAATATACGTATATCCCAAAAGAAATATGAATTAAATAGACTAACAAAACGAATTATACAGCTAATGACAATGTGTGTCTCAACTTGATGGATCAACAATCTCCAATGCTGCTCAATTCAGCCACTATCTGATAAGGAAAAATGTGACACAATATATGAGTTTGTAACTCAGTGAGTGGATAGTTTACAAATACATATATTTTGTTTCATTTATACATATTTACTGAAAAATCTAATTTATTTTCTTCCAACTTTAAGAAATTCTAAATTTTGATCATTTTTTTAGAATTGAAACATGCTAAAATCATAAAATTCTTACACTTTATTCTGAATAACCAACCGTAAAACATGTCAAGTATAGCTAATCTGGTATCAACATGAATCTGTGTAAAGTTATCATTTCTGTAAGTTAAAATCATATTTCTGTATCTAAATAAGCGGAATTCTATAATCTGAAATGAACTATCGTTTGATATTTGAAAATCTATGGATCTACAACCGAATAAACATAATATAATATACTCAAGAGTCACACCTTACTCATGTACACTGTAATCTCGATGTACAAGGCAAAACCATTCAAATCTGATAATCTGATCATATGTATGCATAGCTGCTCCAAAGGCTAATCATCTTAGTACACGCCCAAAGCCTATATTTGTATGAGAATGAGTTCTAAAGATATATGATAATTTGGTTATACATCGTGGGAACACATTCACATAAGTGCAGAGTAGGTAAAATCACCATAAGTGATCATACACTGTGGAATCATATTCACACCAGTGCAGACAGGGGGTAAACTCGCTTGAGTACTTTATGGTGGTTTTTAAAATGACTTTAGATATTCTTAAACATATAAAATGAATATAATTTGCTAGAGAAATGATTTAAATGAACTAAATTTAACTTTAAAAGAAGTGACTATAAAATCCGCTTGATTCTAGAAATCATGTTGTTAAATCAAATATATGAAATAATTAACTTTCTGATATAGTATAAATTTAATAATTGTTTATTTTTTAAAAATAAACTTTTCCGCTCAAACTACAGACTATGATGTTCGGTTAACTTTTTCAATCTCTTCGTCACCACCTGAGATACCATACAAGATAACCAATTTAACCACTATCAAATGAAGAAGTCTTAAATATCTAATGCCACAATACTTGGAACTAAATTTCCCAAATTTTCCTTTAATCAATTGGAGCTAATTTTACTTTCTAGTCCCTCTACTAATAACGAAATCATGAACATAACCTTTATCCCAAGCATAAGAATAATTATCCCATCTCAATATAGTGAAAACTAGCAACCAATTTAATTTACCTCTTGTTCCATAAAATCATTATTTCAAGTGAGGACTTCCATTTGAGCCTTGTTTAACTAATTCAATTTCCATTGGCATTTCTGCTAAACAACGCACAATTACACATATATTTATCCAGTCAATTTGATTTATGCACTTGCTGTTTTCCATTCCAACAACTTTTGATCTATATGGCTTATTCTCACCCCAACACCATTCAATTAGCATAGTTTAGTCCATAATAATGAAACATCAAATTTACTTTCTATGCTTCCTTTTGGCCGAATAGTTGAACAATTCAAATAAAAGTAGGACAAGTAATTAATATCAATCATAAATAATTGACATCACTAATAACCCCCATCTTTATTTATAAAAACCAACCTATGGGAATTAGTAATTAAATTGGATATTCTTAACAATAAACACACAATAATTGATTTCACTGATAACCCCCATCTTTATTTATAAAAGCTAACCTATGGGAATTAGTAATTAAATTGGATATTCTTAACAATAAACAGGCAATCATACCAATTTCTATTACAAAATTATTTACTTCTTACCTCTTTGGTTCTAGGTTTTTATACCCTTTGTCTCATCCTCATCCTCCTCCTTCTCTTTTCTTTCTTCCTTTTTCTTTTTTCTTCCCTTCCTTCTCGATTTTTCTTCTCTTTGCCGGTTTCTCTTTCCAACAATGTTATATGTACAATGATTAATTAGTGGGGCTCACCCCTAACGTGAGAGTGTTGTAAAAATTACAACATCCTAATCATTGTATAATTTGATTTTTTTTCTTCTCTCTTTGGGTGTACGTATCTCTAATGAAAAATTGGGTAAATGGGTTATATAATTGCCACTTGTAATCCACTCACCCACAATTGGAAAGGAAGTACCTCTCATACAATTAAACTTAACATTTAGTCCATAAACTTTCATTGGATATAAAATCTAACCAAGTTACTTTTAATAATATATAAGTAAACCCCCAAAATTAATTTTTATCCATCTCAAACCTTTAAATATTGTCAATTTGTAAAATAACCCCAATCAAATAATTTATTCCATTTAAGTCCTTATTTGACTAAGATTTGGACAATCAACGTTTGACTTTTGACTTAAAAAATGAGTTGTAACAGTTCCTATATGTATTCCACACATTGTAGAATTACAATGAACAAAAATTACTAGAAAATTTACTCAACAAATTAGAGGGCGACAGTTGTTGCAAGTGGCAGAAGGTGATGGTGATTATCGGTGGACAATGGCTGGTAAAAAAAAAAAAGAGGATCGAAAAATAAGTAATACGAGTAATATATGACAACACAACACATAATTCAACGTGATACTCGTGTATAGTATGCGAAGCTGAAATTTCGTGTAACATAATATGTAACATTTTGTCAATTAGCTTTAATAAAATTACAATTAGCTTTAATAAAATTTAGCAGGTTATTTTTTCAAAAGTTATAACTAAGTATAGGTAAAAGTTCGAAAATGGTGATTATATTTTAATTGTATTTATTAAAGTTCTTATCCTTTATCCATTGTCACAGATATGTCCTCATTTTTTTTTCTCGCCTTCCATTAATTAACATATCATGTCCCCAATAATGGCTATCGTCCAAAATTCTACTAGTGTGCTTTAAAATGAGAGAGAAATATTTAGTCGCAATTTTATATTTTTTTTTCTTTCTTTTCCATTTTTGCTTATTAAAAATAGGATGGATAAATAATTATTTTTTACTCCATCTTAATGGAATTTTTGACTAAAACTATCCTTACATATAAGATGTGCTTTATTAATAGAAGGCTGAAGATGAAAATGTGATGAAAAAAATTGAAAACACAAGTATGAAAATGAGTAAGGTAACTTTCATACAACTAAAATATAGTGTGATACTTCAATATATTAAGTCATTCAAAAAATGAACAAGTAGTTATTTTTTATTTTTTTTGTTTAATAGTAGGGTAGTTGTCAGAAAAACCCTTAACTAACGTATATTTTAACTACTTGATTGAAGAAGGGACGATGCGTCAATCTAACATCATCTAGATCATGAAGTGGCCATTATGGTATGACCATAGAAGTAGGTTGATAAGGTCTTAGTCTAACAATTTGACAGTTTTAAAAAATAAATTATTTTTATTCACTTATTATTTTAGCACCAGTTTAATCCCCATGTAGCATTGACATCTTTTATGGGGGTATCAATGATAAGAAAACTATATAACTATGTTGGCATTCAGGGGCGAACGCAGACTTTTTATGTTGGGGGGGGGGGGGGGGGGGCACAATCTAACTTTCAAAAGTGTACGCAAAAATAATAGATGTTAATGAAATAATTGATTTTTTTTAAAAAAAATGCAAGTTAGACGTTTTTCTTTAAACTTCACGTTTAACGCATTTTTAACTATTTTCGGTATCTGTTTGGACTATTTGATATGCCCATAATATAATTCTCGAACTAAGCTTCAAGATGATATAAGCAGTTTGTAAATTCGATTAGCGTACGATCGTCGTAAAATTTTTAAAATTAACATATTATCGAAATTCAAATTTATTGTGATTTTGACCCTGTTTGGTATCAAATTTTTAATAAATTTTGATAAAAGGTAAACATATATGGATTTCATGAAATATGTTATTAAAATTATTTGTTAACTTTGATTTAGACTAAAATTTAGATTTCAATTGATACCAAACATGATTTATATAAAAAAGAAAGCAAAAGAAAAAAAAAAAAACTAAAAATTGGGGGAGGGGGCACGTGCCCCCCAGGACCCCCCTTGGGTCCGCCAGTGTTGGCATTGGATATATGATGGATTCGAGGCGAAACACTTCTCTGTGTTTACTACTGTAATCTATAAAATCGAATTTAGAAGGTCTCGAAATTTTAAGGATAGTACAGGTGCGTGGATTCTCACTTTGAATTGGGGTGGCAATCCTCCCTGTGAAATGATGGTTGTTAGAAATATTGTTCAAAATTCATAAAAATGGATGTGGAATGAATAAATGGGATTTGAGGCCAAAATATTGAACTATGCGACTACATAGTTCAATGTATCATACAGTCGCATAGATATTTGCAGGGACTGAAGGTCTCTTCTTTGATATAAGCCTATGTGACCACATGGAACAAAATTCTAACTGTTTTTTGACTGTTGACATTTGAATTTTGATGGTTTTTGGAGGGTTTTTGGCACCACTTCGTATATTAATGTTTCATGGCTATATATAGGTGATTTGTGATCATTAAAAACACGTTGAAAACATACAAATTTTTTCATCATATTCAAATTTCCTTGTAGTGTTTCTTAAGTTTTTGTAAATCACACTTAATGCTTGAGTGTTAATTCCTTAAAAACTTGTTTAAATCCTGCAAACCATTTGCCTTGATCCCTACAAGCATTATTTCAATTAGAGAGGAGGGCAAATATAGTTTGATGATAGTGATATTGTGATCAAGCCTTCGATTTTCATCTTCGTAATTGATTCTTGGTTTTGTGTACTTTATTTTCTGGTTTGGTTCGTGGTTTTCATCTCCATTCCCTTTGGTGGATTTCATACTATCTCCTTACAATCTCAAACTATATTTCTTCGATGGAGAACAAAAGCACGATGGCAACAATCAAGTTGATAGATCAAGACCTTGTTCGATTGGTTGTTTCAATGGCACGAACTTCACAAGATGGCAAGATAAGTTGAAGTTCTTACTAACATCATTAAAGATCTTTTACACATTTGATATGGAACTGGCGCCATTACTGGAACTTACAAATGGAGAAACCAATACGATATGGGTTGAAAGACAAAAAAACCAAGAAGATGAACTCATATGTTGCGGTCACATTCTGAATGCATTATCGGACCGATTATATGATCTCTACACCAATACTTCATCGGCAAAGGAAATGTGGTATACTTGGGAGAGTAAGTACAAAGCCGAAGAAGAGGACACAAAGAATTTTTAATCTCGAGGTATTTCGGTTTCAAGTTTCTAGATAATACTCTCCTTCTTCTCTAAATTTATGAATTGCAAGTGCTTGTCAACAAGTTGAAGACGGTCAAGATTGAGATTTTGAAAACTTTCCAAGTGGAAGCAATCATTGCTAAAATTCCTGGAACTTGGAAAGGATATCGGAAGAAAATAATGCATAGTTCTGAAGACTATACTTTGGAACAATTGCAAAAATATCTTCGAATTTAGGAAGAATCGAGGGCAAAAGATAAGAATGATAATTCTTATGAAAGCACATCTAAAGCCAATGTCGTGGAGAAGACCGAGCCTTCTAAATCCAACAAAAGAAAGCCTTCAAGCAACATTGATAAGTCCAAGAAAAAGACCAAATGTAGTTGTTTCATGTGTAAAAAATCTGGACATTATGCAAAAGAATATCGATACCGAAAGATAAATAACTTCGAAGGAAAAGTAAACTTTATCGAAGAAGATAACATTGTGGCTACTATAAGCAAAATCAATGCAATCAAAGGAAAGGTTTTTGGTTGGTGGTATGATACGTGTGCAACTGTACATGTATCATATGATAAGTCTTTATTCAAGACTTATTATGAAGTTGATGGAGAACAAAAGATTTAGGTGAGTAACGATATTTGATCCAAGGTATTTGGAAAAGAAAATGTAAATATCATCTTCACTTTTGACAAAACTATTACCTTAACAAATGTACTACTTGTTTCTGATATGAATAAGAACTTAGTTATTGGAATTTTTTAGGAAAATCAGGCATAATATATGTTTATGAACCCAGTAAACTTGTACTATCCTTAAATAGGAAATTTATTGGAAAATGTTATTCTAGTGAAAGAATGGTCAAACTTTGTACTGTTGACAAATTTTTTTAATATTAAAGTTGATTTTACTTATATTGTTGACTCATTTTCATTATGGCATGCTAGATTATGTTACATAGGTAAAAATACTATGAAAAGAATGTTGAAATGTGACATAATATCATATAATGAAAATGATGAATATAAATGTAAAACGTGTATAAAATCTAAAATGATTAAGAAAATTTATCAAAGTGTTAATAGGACTTCTAGTATTTAAAAATTAATTCATACTGATATATGTTAATTAAATTACATGTTAACTAGAGGTGGTAATAGGTATTTCATTATTTTTATTGATGATCACTCTAGATATACGTATGTTTATTTGATGAAGCATAAGCATGAAACATTTGATATGTTTAAGGTATATAAAAATGAAGTAGAAAATCACTTAAGTATGAAAATAAAGACTCTAAGATGGAGGAAGTGAGTACTTTTCTAATGATTTAACTCATATTGTGAACAATAAAACATAGTTCATCAATATTCTGGACCTACGATACCCAAACAAATTGGTTTGGATGAAAGAAAAAATAGAACTTCAATTGAAATGATAAATGCCACGTTGATTTGTGTGGGGCCCGCTTCTAATAGAATTGTGTGGGACTAAATTCTTAGGAACTCTTGCAGAACAATGCATACGTTCATAGCCAAAATGAACATATCAATGAGACCTGAATTGTGTTAGGAAGAATCATGTATAGAGTATATCATCTTTTACATAAAAGGCAGAACAATTCAAGGACATCATATCTACTAGTTAACTAGTAAAGTAAATATACTTTCACAATGGAAGGTTTAAAGGGTAATACCTACCTATCCTATGCAAATTTCGACAGTTGAACTATATCACAAAATCTTTATGTCTTCTTTTTCTAAATCTCTCAATTTTCATTCATGTGAGGGATTGTTGAAAAATGAATATAATGGCTAACTTTGACATAAAATTTGAGTTGGACCCGTTTAGTTATTTTGAAAGATCAAGATTGATTTGTTTTCTCCTCCGTGAGAACATCGAAATCATATATTTATTTGCCAAAAATAATGCTCGGGTGAATGAAAATTAGAGCTCAAAGTAATGCATTGGAAAATGTTCTATGTTGAAGGGAAACTAGTTTAAAAGTTATCCAACATAGGAAAATAGATAAATGCATGACTAGTATAAATATGATTGCCCTTTAGAAGGGTATAATCATGTGTAATATAGAGGCTCTCTCCACGTGCGCACGTAGGGAGGGCACGAATCACGGATCGAAATAGGTTTTGGACTTTGAAGTTGTTTGCAGATGTGACTTGCGTACACGAATGTCGGACCCGATTGACGAAAAATTGGCTCTCAAGAGGGTTCACGTTTTGCCTTTATTTTGTTTTTCCTAAAACCTTTCAAACTCTTATAACTCTTGAAACTTATGTGATTATGCCTGTGTTAATGGAGAGATTAACAGTTGGATTAATAGTGGTTAATTGCATAACTCCTAGCTGTTAATTCTCCATTACAGTCTATTTATTCAACCATCTTTCTCCATTGTATACACATGAAGAAAATTATTTTTTTTGTATAGAAAAAGAAAAATGATAGTGTTTCGATACTAAGTCAGTTCGCCGTAGTAGTATCTGTAGTGCTCAAACTCTACCGGTTTTTTTATTGTATCCTAAGAAACGGACGCTCGAACTAAACCTCAAGCACCTATGGGTGATGGGACGAATCTGTTTCAAGGAAACTTTGTTCAGACATGCCTCGGTTCATTTGGTTATTTTAAAAATAAACTATTTAAATTACTTGATCTGTTTTACTGTAATTAATAAATTATTTGATTTGTAATAGTTTGGCTAACATTCGGTAAGTTAGTATACGGTATGTGTTGCAAATACGGTATCTTTAAATTCAGTATGTGTTGCAAATACGGTATGTGCAAATTCAGTATGTGTTGCAAATCCGGCATGTGTCTATCCGGTATTTGTTTAGCCGATATACATTCATTATTATTTTTATCTAAAAATCTTAAAACATATTCATAACGAACAAGTTCATTTTGGTTTTATTGAGAACTAATATTTTTTTGATTCTCAGAAATGGAAACTGAACCAATCAATATGGATGTGATATCTGAAAACCCGACTATGGGTTTTGTTGTACCTCAAGTGCCAAGTTTTGTTGTGACTCAAAAGCCAAGTTTTACTGTGGCTAAATTGGCAAGCTATGCTATGAGTCAGATTGTGGCTCAACCAATTGGCCACACCGTTACTGTTTCGATTAATCATGGAGAAAAATCGGAGAAATTGAATGACTTGAATTTCAAAAGGGGGCAAAAAATATTATTTTACCTGACCACATTGAACCTTGTGAGATTCTTGACTGAAATTGTTTCTAGACTCAAAGGGGGTGAGTGAGATGTTCAAGATGTTAGTGCACTTAATACGTGGAAACATTTGGATTTTTATGCCAAAACTACATCATGAACAGCTTAGGAAATCGCTATATAATATGTATAGTACTATAAAAATTGCTAAGGAGTTTGTGGGAGTCATTGGATCGAAAATATAAGACTCAGGATGTCGAGGCCAAAAAATTTGTTGTTGGCTGATTCTTGGACTATAAGATGGTGGACTCCAAAACCATAATCAATCAAGTGTAAGAATTTCAAGTGATTCTTCATGAGATTCATGCCGAAAGGATGATTTTGAGTGAAACTTTCCAAGTGATTGGAATTATTGAAAAATCGCTCCCTACGTGGAAAGATTTCAAGAATTATCTTAAGCGTAAGCAAAATGAAATGAACTGAAAAACTCATTGTTAGATTTCAAATTGAAAAATACAAAAGAAGTTCTGAAAAGAAGGGGTTCAATTCTATTGTGGCTAAAGTCAATGTTGTTGAGCACAATTAAAATTCTAAGACATTCAAGAACAAATCTAGGAGATCTGGTGGCAAATGTTTTAAGTTGGGACCGAAAGAGGGCATTTCTAAAAAGGAAATTTCAAGGAAAATACTTCAATTGTGATAAAGTAGGTCACAAGTTTTCTGAGTGTAGATTGCCAAAGAAGCAAATGTGGTTGACTACATGACACATGATGTGTCGGAGATAAATCTCGTAGCCATTATTTTTGAAGTGAACATGGTGGGTTCTAACCCAAAGGAGTGGCGGATTGACACCGGTGCTGCCAGGCATAGAGAATGGAGAGTTGTTTGCTACCTTCAAAACAACTGAGAATGGAGAGAAACTGTTTAGAAGGGTATATAGTAACATCTATAATGGTAAGTCTAAACTTATACGTCGTAGACACAATACCATAAGGTGACTACTCTCAATTGGAGTTATCTATATAGATTATGTAAGGTCAAATGATAACATTACAGATCTACTAACCAAAGGATTAATTAGAGAGTTAATTGAAAAATTATCGAAAGGAATGCGGCTGAAGCCCTTGAACTGATAAGTTAATACAAAGAAAACCTAACCTAGTTGATTGAAGATCCCAAGATCTAGGTTAGAAGGGACAACCTAATTATAAAAATTTAATTGAATCATTGTCGGGGATATGTTACCTCATGTCCATTCCTATGATGCAACAGTGATGCTCGTAAGGATGAAGGATAAATAATAAGATTTTAATGATTCTTATGTGTCAAAAATAGAGCAAAGTAATGCAGGTCACTTGGAATAAGAAATCACTTATGTGGGAGAGAAGTTAGGCCACTTCTAAGAGAATTGTGTTGGGCTCAATTTTTAGGAACTCTCGCAGAACTTGGCATATGTTCATGGCCAAAACGAACATAACAATGAGAACTGAATTGTGTTAGGAAGAATCTTGTGTTGAGTATATTATCTTTTACATAAAAGACAGAAAAGTTTAAGTACATCGTATCCACTGTTCAGCTAGTAGAGTAAATATACTTTCTCAAGGAAATGTTCAAAGAGTAATACCTACCTATCATATGCAGGTTTCAACCATTGAACTATATCACCAAGTCTTTATGTCCTCTTTTTCTATCTCTCAATTTTCATTCATGTGGGGGATTGTTGGAAAAATGAATATAATAGCTGACTTTGGTATAAAGTTTGAGTGGGACCCGTTTTGTTATTTTGGAAGATCAATATTGATTTGTTTTTCTCCTCCGTGAGAACATCGAAATTATATATTTACTTGTCAAAATTAATGCTCGGGTGAATGAAAATCAGAGCTCAAAGTAATGCGTTGGAAAATGTTTTATGTCGAAGGGAAACTAGTTTAAAAGTTATCCTACGTAGGAAAATAGATAAAGGCATGGCTACTTTAAATATTATTACACTTTAGAAGGGTGTAATTATGTGTGACATAGAGACTCTCTCCACACGCACCCGCAGGGGAGATGCAAATCACAGACCGAAATAGGTTACGGACCTTGAAGTTATATGCGAATGCGACCCGCGTACACGAATATCAGACCGAATTAACCAAGAATTCACCATCAAGAGGGTCCACATTTTGTCTTTGTTTTATTTTTCCTAAAACCTTTCAAATTCTTTTAAATCTTGAAACTCACGTGATTATGCCTATGTTAATGAAGAAATTACTAGAAATTACCAGCCGGATTAATAGTGGTTAATAGCATAACTCCTAACTGTTAATTCTCAATTACAGTCTATTTATTCAGTTATCTTCTTCCATTGCATACACACGAAGAAAATTATTTTTCTGTATAGAAAAAGAAAATTTTTCCAGTCTACATATATAATTTATTTTCTATTAAGATCTTAGTGATAGTGTTCAAAAACTAAGTTCGTCGGAGTACTATCTGCAGTGCTCAAACTCTACTGATTTTTCTATTGTGTCCTAGGAAACGGATGTTAGAACTAAACATCAAGCACCTACGGTAAGGTGGCAAATCTGTTTTAAGGAAACTATGTTCACACATGCCTCAGTTCATTTGATTATTTAAAAAAAAAAATTTATTTAGATTACTTGTTTTGTTTTATTGTAATTAATAAATTATTTGATTTGTAATAGTTTGGCTAACATTCGGTTAGCTAGTATACGGTATGTGCAAATCCGGTAAGTGTTGCAAATACGATATGTGCAAATCAGGTATGTGTTGTAAATATGGTATGTGATGCAAATACGATATGTGCCAATCCAGTATGTGTTACAAATCCGGTATGTATCCATCTAGTATTTGTTAAGACGGCATACATTTATTATTATTCTTATCTAACAGTAACGACTATTGTCTCAAAGTTCTACTAGTGTGCTTTAAAATAATGAAAGAGAAATATTTAGTCGAATTGTTTTGTTTTTTGCTTTTTTTTTTTCCTTATTGTGGATAAATTTGTACCTTTTGCTCCATCTTAATGGAATTTTTAAAGGAAACCATCATCAGAGATAAGATGTGCTTATTTAATAGATGGCTGGAGATGAGAAAATTGAAAACATAATATAATAATGAATAAAATACATTTCATGCAATTAAAATATATCGTACTAATAAAAAATGAGGTTAATTACTTGAGTGGTTACTGAACTTTATCAAATGTTACTAATTAATAACTGAATTTAAAAATGTATCTTAATGTTCACTGAATTTCTCCAAGTATTACTACTTTATATCTGAACTTAAAAATGTATTCCAATGACCACTAAACTATTTACCATGTTACCCATCCATCACTCAAATAGAAAAATCATTTAGGTTCAACAAACGGTATCAACTTGAATAATGAATAGGTAATATGGTGCATAGTTTACTACTATTGAAATATTTTTTTAAATTAAGTTATTAAGTAGTAGCACTTGAAGAAATTCAATGACCATTTAAATATATTTTTAAGTTCAATTATTAAGTATGTAGCCTTGGTCTAAAGATCGGTAGCATTTCTTCGGGTCAAAATCAAAGTGTCAAAATTGGACTAGCTTAAGTGGTCTAACGTACCTTTATCTTCCAACATGGGATACAACTTTTACAATTTCCCACCATTTATTTAATTCCATTTTAAACATTTTTCAAGTTTCAAACTACCTTTTTTGGACTTGATTTCTCATTCATCCGAAATTAGTCTCCAACAAGTAGATATACTACGACAATCTACTCATGGAACAAAACATTTTTGGCCTAAGAACTCCCTACATTTTCCACCATTTATTTAATTCCATTTTCAACATTTTTCAAGTTTCAAGCTACCTTTTTTTTGGCCTTAATTTCTCATTAATCCGAAATTGGTTTCCAGCAAGTAGATATAGTACGACAATCTACTCATGGAACAAAACATTTTTGGCCTAAGAACTCCCGCATTTGACTAACGGACCCATCATATAACTGGTGAAAGTTGGTCATAACTAACTTATTAAACCAAGTTCCAACATCATTTCATTTCAACCTTTCACCAAGTATTTAGTTTGTGTTACCTTGTCAAGCATCTTGTTAAGAATTGAGATTCCATCTTAAAAGGTCAACCTTGTTAAGAAAGGTAGTCCAAACTATTATAAATTGGTCTGTGTTTTCATATTTATTCGATATGAGATTTTATCTCTTAACATGCTCCCGCAAGATGGTAATTCGTTTGAACAGACCAATCTTGAAATACATGTGCTTAATTTTTTGGAATCTTAATCAGACCGAATTGCTCGTTGGAGTTTAACGGACTCTGATACCATGTCAAGATTTGAGGTTCCATCTCAAAAGGTCAACATTTTTAAGAGGAATAGCCTAAACTCTTATAAATTGGTCCGTATTTTCATCTTTATTCGATGTGGAATTTCATCGCTTAACACATCTCTTCAGAAATAACAAACACAGAGCATTTAGTCTGGCTCCACAGGGGTTAGTAAAAGGGAGTTGGGGAGATTTCTCTTCATCCGGGGTTCATAGAAACTTTTTTGAGAATGTTTTTGCCAGGTGTTGACACAGACATGGATGCTCAATATTCTTCCTAACTTGCTTTCCTCCAAGAAAAACCTTCAAAAACAGCATGAAAAATTAATGAAAGATGGGTTGGCTCATATAGTAATTTATACTGTTTTCGATTAATTCTGATGGAGATTACATAGTTAGAAATTAGTACAGGGGGGTAGAGTGTATGATCAGAATTACTAAAAGTCTAGAACTTAAAATATAAAACCGTTTTTTCCAATGACAATACAGAAAAATGGAAAATACAGAGATGGAATATTCTCAGGATGCTTGATTAATCATGGGGATACTGTATTTGCATTCTCGGCATCTAAGATATCAGCAGGAGGAATGAATGAGTCCATTGACAATCCAGGCACGTTAAAAACCACGTCGTGAATCCTCCATTCTTCCTCCATTCGAGTCCTATTGTGCTCAATCGACGTCTCCCCAAATCGGAAAACAGTGGCAATAGTCCTTCCCTGATGAGCAATTAGTATTCCATCTACGTCCACATAATCACCAATGGTGCTCCCTATGGTGGTCTCCCAATAAACAGTGCCGTTATCAGGAGTCTGGACTCTGGTTAGATGAGAATCCTCCATGTAAATGAGAAGCCCACTTTTCTGGCTGAAGTAACCGTACAATACATGTCGGATCACTTCGGCTGGTCCTTCGTTTCTTTCTATCACTGCAGCCCGATCGGCCGCCACTTTTAGGACAAAGCAGTCGTCTTCTCCTATGCGTTTCTCCCCTAAGCATTGTGCTTTCTCAAATAAGCGTGCAGTGCTTCTCGGATCAAGCCCCTGCATTCGTGTTTTATTCAAATAATTGATTTAGTGCAAACTAGTTCCTAAATGATCACATGGCATTACCAGACCATTCACAATCTGTATCTCCTATATCTGCATTTTAATGTTCTAAGGTCATGTGCACTAGATCATTACGTCTAGTTTAATGTACCAAACATAATCACTACTAGTCATATTAGACAAGTTCTACTTCCAAAAGTCTTTAACAAATCAATCAGGCAACATGACTATCAAGATTGTTATAAAGCAGACATAATATCATGTGACATTCTATTATTAGACAGTTTAAAACATAGTCAGTTTTTTCATCCAATCATCTACTATCATATGCAATTATAATAAAATATATGCGATATCCATTACTATTCGAAATTCGAGAAAGGCATCTGCATCGCCCACACGTTTTCTTAAACCTATGTGGCTAAAGTATAAATGCTCAAGATTTAAAAACTAGTGGATCCAAGAATTGCCAAGCAATTTGATCTCTTTAGCAAAGGTTTCATTTGCAGGTAAAATATATTTTTAAAAGGGGGAAAATATAAGGCAAAAGCAAGGGTTTCAACAAAGAGAAAGATGTAAAGCAAAAAAACAGTAGATTAGAAGCACTTTAATACAAATAGATGGCAATCCCAAGAAGATGAAATATAGGAATCACGTGATGTGTCTTCTTAAATTGTGAGTGCGTTCAAAGATAAGTGTTGGGTAAAGAAAGGGACACTGTCGGTTTCTATATCTTTGTCAGCCAATCCCAAAAATCTTATTTGGTAATTTCAAGAAAGTGCCTCTAATCTTGTTTGGTAGTCTCTCTTTTTCAAGTGTATAACACACTTTAAACCGGTTTATACCTTAGTTAAAGCACTTTGATATAGCATAAGGAGAATAAAGTAACATAGATATTCTATATTTAGACGTAAACGGTTCAAATTCGAGAAAAGAAGGAAAAAAAAATAATAGGTAGACAATGTGAAAAACATTCTCAAATCCTATGATATGAAACCGAATTCGTAATGAATCTAATTGTGTCTCAGACTAAATTAAGACTTGACTTGTATTGTGAGATATAGTCAAGACGACTGCAACGATTGATATCAAAACATGCACTCTTTAAAAGATGATGTTCATGGCAAGCAGATGAGAAAGATGATGTTCATGGTTGTCCAACTTGTTGTCACCAATGATTCATTGACACATCATTTAATACATATTTTAAGCACAAGTGACAATGAAAAAAAAGTTAGACAAGTCAATTTAAGTGATGTGTCAATAAGTGGACAACAATTTGGACACTTAATTTTGAACAACATACCTCAACTCGGAAAGTGACTATGTAGATTGACATGAGTAAATTTTAAAAGGAGGACGAAATGTAATGAATCTAATTATATAATTCATTGCAAAGTTATGGTTCGACTTGTAGGTTAGAAGATAATTGAAATGCACCTGAATGATACGGCGTAAAGGGCGTTGAGGGCCTTTAGCAGCATGAGTGCCAAGCCAAGAGGTGTGTCTCCATACAGTTTTCCCATCGCTGCCGGCGAGGACTTTATTACCGCCGACGGCCAATTCCAGTGACCACATTCCCGGGGACATTTGCCATAAAACAAAGCACCCATTTTCTCCAATCCTAGAACCCAAAGTCCTCACGCTTTTCCCTGATGAAATTTCTGTTTCACAACAGATCATTTTCACCACACCCGAAGTGTACATGTTTTTTGCACAATTATGTTGCTTTGAGCACCCCGTTGCAGCCAAGTACTGTTGAATTATGTAATTTGCTGCTGATGTCTCCTAAATTAAACATCAAGAAAAGTGAGTGAAGAGTGAATCTTTAAGCTAATTAATTGCATAATTAAGTAGAAATTCAGTGGGAAACTCACAATGGGAATGTTCTTAATGTGAAGATGGGAAATTGGGTTGTTTGATATAGGAATAGGGGCAAGTGGACAACCCAAAACACCAAGCAAAAGCCTAAAATCTTGCCTCTTGGCTAGATTAATGTTGTTCCCATAAACAGACATTGAGAAGTTATTGCTTCCGGGTACATTTTTTTGTGCACGAAACCATTCTCTAATGACCTCCCAAGAACTCTCTTTTTTGCTTCCTTCTTGATTCTGCATGCTAAAATCTGGCCCTTCCATTAAAGGAGTAAGAGGTTGCACACACCATATCTGTTTTCTTCGAGCCCTCGACGACATTGTTTTTCTAAATATAAACACCAAAGTTGAGCAAAATTGAAGCACAATTTTGAGACTTTGGAATTGCACAGGGGGAGAAGGAAACAAGAAAAAGAAATGGTAGATTTATGAGTCAGAAAGGACAAAAGGGACAGCCCATCTGCCCAAATGGCAAAGAGGTGAAATTATTATAGTATTAAGATTGGGATGGCTTTATTCTGTGTCTTTTGGACAGCATTTGTCGTCTCGTTTTCTAAACTTATTCTCTTGAGCCTCCACAAAGTGAGAGATTTTTGATGAAATAACAAGTTCCCTTTCTACATTTGGCTTATACTTTAATCTTGTTTTTACTTGGAGTGTTACTCTTAACTTTAAGTTAAGCTGATTACAATTGTCGTATACAAGCCACCTTCTCAGCATATTTCGACATTTGTGTCTCCCTTATGGCCCCATTGTACTAAAAAGGAGAAAATTATTGTTTCATTATTTAAATTGCTTTTTCTTCTTGAAAATTGCATTGCACCATCTCCATGGTACTACGAAATCGAAGAGTGATGTAATTTACTCAAATTCATTTTAAATCACACATTATGTCGATGAAATATTTTGCAATTAAATCAATTTTTTTCCACACATTTTTAAAAAATTTACTATTACAAAACTCATTTTTAACAAAAAAAAAGGGACTCAAACATAGGTTTAGTACCACTTGTACAAAGCATAGATTTGATTAATTAATTGATAGATCATAACCCTACCTATTATCAATAGAATATTAGTTCCAGTTAAGATGAACTATTATTTGAGTGACAAATAGATTGTTGCTACACATCATTATTAGAATAGATAGGGAACATGTATAAAATTCATCACTCACTAAGAAAATATTCACATGACTGTGTGATGACTAAGAATATAAAGAACATACAAAATTTTATATATGGGTTTTCTTTCTTTTCTACTCTAGCAAATATTAGATCCGTCAAAATTATCTTTATTCTATATAAGGTAGTATGCCTATTTCAAAAGTTTGTATTTTTTCATATTTATAAAAAAATAAATCATCCTAAAAATACCCTTTTCATATCAAAGTTGCCTTTGCATTGTATTGTTGTTTATAAAAAAAAAAAAAAAAAAAAAAAAAAAAGGAATTAGAAATGAGAAAAATGGCCGGTTAAAGAGTCTGCATCAATTGTTGGGTAGACGGCACAAGTGGGAAGGATGAATGGATTGGCGGCAATTGGTGGCTGGTATTCCAAGCTAAGCTCTGATGATAAGCAAATAATTTGTTCAAATGTAGCTTTCATTAATGCCAAATATATTCTTGTAAATTGGAGTAGTTAAATAATTTGAAGTTTAATCCATCGCCAAGTTGAGGTGAGCATACGCAATCCATTTTGTTATATAGCCAATTACGAAGACTACATCACGAAAGAGAAAAAAAAAAGGTGAATAGAAGTAAAAGTGACGACTATCGTCAATATAATGTTTGTAAAAGTTTATACTCCATCCGTTCCATAAACAACAACATCATCATCATTATTATTATTATTATTATTATTATTATTATTATTATTATTATAGCTCACTTTTCTAGTTCAGAGTATATGTGATTTTTTAAATTTTCAAATATTCTTGATAAGTGCGTTTTACACACTTATCTAGGTCACGAAACATGGATTATTGTTGAAAATAAATTGGAATATAGCTTGATTCTATACAAATTGTGTTTTGTAGGATAATAACAATGAACATGGTGGAAATTCGGAAAAGCAAGCGAAAAAGGGCTAAAACAAAAGAAAATGAAAGTTCAGGGACTAATGTACAAATCATTGAAAGATGGCTCAGAGGAGAATGTGAAGATATGAAGATGTCGAGGACAAATTTAGCTTTTGAATAACACGCTGTAGGAAGATGACTTGGGAAAAGAGGTCAAGATTAACAAAAACTAAATTCAAGGATCAAAATGTAAGAAATTGTAAATGGCCATAACTATGCGACCGCATAGCTCAAGGTCGCATTGGTTGATTAAGGAAAAATCAAAGGGCAAGTTTGCTCTACTATACGGTCGCATAGTACCAAAAAGTGACGAATTTTCTAGTTTTCTATTTTGATTCAACCACTTATGGAAACAAATCGAATGAAGTGTATTTAACCCTAAGAATGCCACAGAACGTGGGGCACGGATTTTATCAATTGGAGTGAGTCTTGGAGCAAGGGAGAAGGCAAAAACAAGGAGAAGAAGTTGAAGATTCAATCCAATAATTATTCGGGTGATGACGTTTATCAAATATTTCTGTATTTCTTTTCTTTCCTTCATGTTAGGCTAGGTTTAATTGTGTTGGGAGAGCAATGAACCATGCTATATAATATTTGATTTCTAGTTTTACAATATTTGACAATTAAAACATGTTCTTGAGTTTTGAATGATTTCTATTCACTTAATGTTTCCACAATTATTCTGCATGTGATTGTGTGAGTTTAATAATCTATTTCACGCATTCGAGATAGGGGAAATAGATTTGACAAGATATTAATTATCGTAGGGTCCGATAAGTGATAGAGCTATACCCCTATGTTTTGCGTGAATCTCTAAGTGATCATAAAACTACATGTATTCTTATGAATTTACATTCGTCATAGAGATATAGTAAACGGTTTACATGAATAGGTCCAACAATTCTTGAGAGAAATTGTTGAATATGTTAGGATCATTGATTCTTCAAATTATCAAGCATGTTGTCAATATTGTAGAACTAGATTGAAAAGTGAGCATTGCATTGTGACTCGTGATCCTAGTACTCGTTTGTTATTCATAAAAACAATTCAATTTGCATTTGATCATCTATTTGCATTTAGTTGATAAATGTAGTTTAAATTGCACACATAATTATAGTTTAGTTATAAATCTTAACAATCATTCTAAATCTCATAGATTCGGTTAAGGTTTCGGTAATTGAAATTAAAATAAATCAATTTTCATGGGATGATATTCGGAACTCTAAAATTCCAATTTATTACTTGTCAACGAACCGTGTACTTGCGGTAGCTTTAAACGCAAAACATATTTTCCCTTAATTAATGTACATTGTTATCAACAAATATGAACTACTCATATTTAAGTCATTATTTAATGTAGAGGTATATTAGAAAAATATAATAAAAAATTATATTTTCAACTATATTAATTACATTTTTTAATGTGCATCAAAATGGAAGCAAACCTATTTTTGTGAGAGGAAGGGGATAATCTACAATATATTAAAATGAAGAATATATGAGAAACTTTTGAATGCCAATTTTACCCATAGATATTTAGTTATATTCCTAATATATCCTCATTTAATTTTATTTACATACTTAGTTATCTGCCCAATATACCCTCATTTAATTTTAATTTTGTTAATAATTAATTAATAACATTAATTCAATTTATTTAGCATGAAATTTTAAAAATCTCATTTCTTTTTCATTTGTCAATAATTTCCTAAATTAATCTTTTTGATATTACATTAATTTTTATTAACATCATTAATTCAATTTACATATTTAGATATATGCCTAATATAAACTTATTTAATTTTAATTTTGTTAATAACTAATTAATAATATTAATTCAATTTATTCAACACGAAATTAAAAATCCCTTATCTTTTTCATTTGTCAATAATTTCATAAATTAATCTTTTTACTATTATATTAATTCTTATTAACAACATTAATTCAATTTATTCAACATAAAATTAAAAAAAATTGCGTTGTCTATGGAACTCAAAGGATGGCCTTAAATTTCCATTTTGAGATTAAAAAATAAAATTCCATTTTATTTATTCAACATGAAATTGAAAAATGAGTTGTTTATGGAACTCAAATGAGGTCCTTGAATTCTCCTTTTGAGACTAAGAAAAATAAATTCTTTTAACTTGATTTAGAGCATTAATTCAAAATGAAATTGAAAAACGGATGTGGTTATTAATAGCATTAATTCAATTTATTCCACATGAAATTGAAAAATGGGTGTTTTTTAAGAAAATCAAATGATGGCCTTAAATTCCCCTTCTCATATTAAAAAAAATTATTTTAATTTGATTAATAGCATTACTTCAAAATGTTGAAAAATGGATATTGTTATTAACAACATTATTTGTTGGAAATAATAGGCAAGTAATGAAATCACCGCGAATAAAATTGAGAAGAGTAACGACGTGAAATTGAAGGCACGAAAAAAAAAGTGGTTGAGGTAAGAGTTCGATTATTTCTCCTTAAGATGATAATGTTCCGCATTGGTGCTGACGGTAGTCCGACACTCGTCTCCCAAGATATAACGACCTCGACTTGTAATAGTAACACTACAAATTACAAGTCTCGAAGAACCTACTAATATTTTGATCTATCTACAAATTGAAGGATTAAAATACACGAAAATATTTTTCCAAAGCTGGATTACAAAAAATATGAATAATACAGGGATGAAGGAAGAATTTTGGAGTGAGAATAAAATCAGAATTGATTTTGGAGTAAATGAAACCGGGAGTATAGGGGTCTATTTATAGAAGTTGAAAAATTTTGTCCAAAAGACACAACAACCAGAAAGTTGTGTCTCCAACAGACACAAACCTTTTGGACAGCAACCGCCAGCCGCCAACCGTCAACCGCCCTTCTAGAAGAATACACGTGTTAGCTACAGAAAAATCGGGGAAAAATAATAATATAATTTTAAATAAAAATAATATAAATCAAATATTATTTTACTAAAAAATATATCTCAGCCAAGTCCAAGTCAAGCCCACTGCCCGTGACTTGTGATCGTACCGAGCCGGTCATTCGGTCGGTTGGATGGACGGCGGCGGTGGCATGCGCGCGTATGGGCTTTGACCCAACCTACAACATGTAGGTTCTCTCCCCTTCAAAGATTATTGATACCCTTTGGGGCCCAAACCCAAGTTCCAAACTTGAGCAATATAAAGTGGTTAACATTCTTCTAGTTTTTCTATGTGGGATTGTCACTTTTCCAATTTCCCACCAATTTATTATTCCAATTTATTTCAACTTCAAGTGGTCATCTTTTGGCCTTAATTTCTCATTCACCCTAAATTAGTTTTGAAAAAATAAATACACTACATTAATTTACTCATGGAGTAGAACGCATTCGGTCAAAAAAATATTTAATCCAACTAATGGGACCTACTAAAATAATTGGTCAAAAATTGGTCAAACCAACTAGTAAAAACAAATTTCCAACAATCCCCACATGAATGGAAATTAATGCAATAGACTATGAGACCCTATAGAGAGATCAGACGAAATATTATCGCATTTGGATAGGTACCTTATGGGTTTGAACCTTCCGTAGTAGAATGCTATCGGATTTACTTGGCTAATCAGTGAACATGGTGACTTGAACTGTCAGCCGTTGGTGTAAACCAAGACAATAGTATCAAGACAATAACCTCCCTAACATTTTTGAGTTCTTACTGTTGTGTTCATTTTGGTCCTGAACAACTCTTGGATTTCATAAGTGCTTTAGAGAATTCAAGCTTTTGAAACATTCTCATAGAATCGGCCACACTTCACACTTATATAGGTGATCTCTTATTAAGAGTACCTGCCATACACCACTTAGATAGACCAAGATATAAGAATCATTAAAAGTATAACTTAACCTAGAACTTTCTGCAAATAGCACTTTATTATCGTAGGAATGGGTAGGAGTTGACTCCGAAGTGCTTCTTTGAATCTTCATAACTTAGTTGTCCTATTGAACCAAGATTTTGGAATCTTCAGTCAGCAAGGTTGGGTTACCATTACAAAGATTCTCATGTAGTAAGCTTTAAACTCATTCCCCTTGATAAACAATATACTTGATCTCTTCGTAAAGCTTTAGTAAACGGATCCGCGAGATTTTCTCTAAACTTTACATAATCTATGGAAATAACACCATTTGAGATCAACTGCTTAATAGTATTATGTCTTTGACGAATATGTCGAGACTTACCATTATACACACTACTCTGTGTTCTACCGCCGACTAACTATCACAATGTATACTAATTGCAGGCACAGGTTTAGGCCAACATGAAATATCCTCTAAAAAATTTCAAAGTCATTCTGCTTCCTTTCCAACTTTATCTAAAGCTATAAACTCAGATTCCATCGTGGATCAAGCTATGCATGTTTATTTAGATGACTTCCAAGATACGGCCGCACCACCAATGATAAAAACATATCTGCTAGTGAATTTTGAGTCTTTTGTATCTGATATCCAATTAGTATCATTGTATCCTTCTAACACGGCTGGATATCTAGTATAATTAATCCAACACTTGAGGTGTATCGTAGATATCTAAAAACTTTTACCAATGCCTTCCAATGATCATTATTTGGGTTACTTGTATATATACTAAGTTTGTTCACTGCATATGCAATATCCGGAAGAGTGCACTTTGTAATATACATTAGACTGCCTATTATTTGAGAGTACTCTAATTGAGATACAAGTTCGCATTTATGTTTGGCCAAATGTAGACTCAGGTCTAGCAGTGTTTTAAGTGGACTTTCATCGTACATATGGAACTTCTTAAGTACAGTTTCAATATAGTGAGATTGAGATAAGACAAGTCCCTCAGATGTTTTAAGGATCTTAATTCATAATATTACATCTGCAATACTCATTCATAATATTACATCTGCAATACTCATATCATTCATGTCAAAATATTTTGTCAACATTTTCTTTGTATTTTTTATGATATCATAATTACTTCCCATAATTAGTATATCATTAACATATAGACATACAATTACATATGCATTTGGTGTGATTTTAGTATAAACACATTTATCACACTCGTTAATTTTAAAACCATTTGACAACATAGTTTTGTCAAATTGTTCATGCCATTGTTTTGGCACTTGCTTAAGTTCATATAACGATTTAACGAGCCTACACACCTTTTTCTCTTGTCCAGGAGCAATAAACCATTCGAGTTGTTCTATGTAAATTTCTTCTTCTAGCTCACCATTTAAGAAAGCTGTTTTGACGTCCATCTGATGGATTTCCAAATTATGCAATGCTGCGATTGCAATTAATACTTGTATTGATGTGATCCTTGCCACATGTGAGTATGTATTGAAAAAATCAAGGCCTTCTTTTTGTTTGAATCCTTAGCTACCAATATGGCCTTATACTGATCAATTGATCAATTAGTCTTTAATTTTATTTTGAAAATCCATTTACAAACTAATTGTTTGTTATCATGTGGGAGATCTATCAACTCCTATGTATGATTCTACATAATAGAATCAATTTCACTATTGATAGCTTCTTTCTAGAATGGAGCTTCTGGACTAGACATTGCTTCATCGAATGTTCTAGGTTCATTTTCTAACAAATAAGTTAAAAAATCTAGACCAAAAGATGTAGACTTTTTAGCCCTTTTGCTACGTCTTGATTCTTCATCACTTTGATGATTACCAATAGCATTATCATAAGTTCGTTTTTGCGAACTTATCTCTTTTCTTTCCTTACAAGGAAACTTGTCCTAAAAAAATACAACATTCCTAGATTCAATGATAGTATTTTCATGTACATCTGAAATGTCCGACTTATGTACGAGGAACCGATAAGTACTACTATTATTAGCATATCCAATGAATATGCAATCAATAGTCTTAGGCCATATTTTAACTTGTTTAGGCTTTGATATTTCTACCTTAGCCAAACACCCACACACTTTTAAATATTTGTACGAAGGTTTATGATCTTTCCATAATTCATACGGAGTTTCGTTCCTACTTTTGTGTGGTGCTTTATTAGAATGTAGTTAGCTGACAGAATTGCTTCCCCCCAACAAATTTTGAGGTAAACCAGAAATGATCAACATAGTGTTCATCATCTCTTTCAGAGTAAGATTTTTGCGTTCTGCAACACCGTTCGACTGAGGTGAATAAGGAGCTGTAGTTTGATGAATAATCCCAGAATCTGAACAAAAATTTTCAAACGGTGCTCTATATTCTCCACCTCTGTCACTGCGAACAACTTTTATTCATTTGCTTAGTTGATTCTCAACCTCATTCTTGTACTATTTAAATACTTCTAAGGCACAATCTTTGCTTCTTAGCAAATAGACATAACAGTAAATACTTTTTACCTCCTCTAGTTTACACAAAATTTAAATCACAAATATCACTGTGAATTAGTTCTAGAGGATTCGAATTCCTTTCAACTGAATGAAACGGTATTTTAGCTAATTTAGCCTCCACACATGTTTCACATAGATGATTTTGATCAAAGGTAATAGGAGGCAAGAAATCTAAACTTACTAATTTACGTAAAGCATTAACATTTACATGTCCTAACCTATCATGCCGTAAGTTAGAAGACTCAATCAAGTAAGTAGAAGATTTATTTTTATTAATATCAAAATCACAGAGTACACACATTACATTCATTTTGAATAGCCCATTGGCTAAGTATCCTTTTGCCTACAAACATGCCATTTTTGGTGAGTACAAATTTGTCAGATTCAAATACTAGTCTAAACCCATTCTTGCTTAACAAAGCTCTAGACACTAAGTTTTTGCGAATATCAAGAACATGCAGCATATCGATGAGTGTTACTTCTTTCCCTGATGTCATCTTCAGCACTACTTTACCAAGACCAACAACTTTTGATGTTGCCGAGTTTCCCATGAATAGTTGTCATCCATTGATAGGACTTAAGATGAAAACATCTCCTTATCAGCACAAACATGACGAGTAGCGCCAATATCGACGAACCATTCTTTCGAATTATCCACCATATTAGCTTCAAATACAACAGCTGAGAGCATTAGTTCAGATACACCGTTAGACAATCTGTCTTCCTCGGTCAAGTGTACTTGGTCCTTTTTGTATTGCTTTTTCTGTCGGCAGTTCTTTGCAATGTGACTATGCTTACCGTAGTTATAACAATCTCCTTTGAATTTCTTGGCCTTGCCATTACCCGTGTGCTTCCGTTTCTTGCTAGTACTTAGCTCCACCAAATTGACTTTAGCCTCTATTTGCAACTTTTCGGATTTCTTTTTAGAATTGCGATTGTCTTCCTTGATTCTTAATTGTACAATCAGATCTTCAAGTCCCATTTCCTTGCGTTTATGTTTCAGGTAGTTCTTGAAATCATTCCACATCAATGGTAATTTCTCGTTAATCGCAGCGACTTGAAACGACTCAGAGAGCTTCATTCATTCTGCATGTATGTCGTGCAAAATGATTTGTAGCTCTTGGACTTGATTCAATACTGTTTTAGAATCTATCATTTTGAAGTCTAAGAATTTGCCCACAACGAACTTCTTCAATCCGACGTCTTTCGTCTTGTACTTATTTTCCAATGATTCCAACAGTAATTTAGCTGTCTTGACCGAACAATATGCGATGTATAGTGTGTTGTCAAGACAATTGAGGATGTAATTCCTACACAAGAAGTCAATATGACTCTATGCATCAAATGGGACTCGTTCGTGAGAATATGTTTCATCCTCCTCAACAGTTGGAGCATCTTCATTCTATAATTTCATCAAATTCAGAGTCGTGAGATAAAACAATATTTTCTGTTGCCATCTCTTAAAATCCACTCCTGTGAATTTTTCCGATTTCTCCTCGTGAGCATTATCAAGGGGTACAACAGATGTAGTATTACTTGTTAATATCGTCTTAAAATTGTTGGAAATAATAGATAAGTAATGAAATCACCGCGAATAAAATTGAGTAGAGTAACGATGTAAAATTGAAGGCACGAAAAAATGGTCAAGACAAGAGTTCGACTCTTTCTCCTTAAGACGATAATGCCCCTTACTTGTGCTGATGGTAGTCCGACACTCGTCTCCCAAGATACAACGATCTCGACTTGTAATAGTAGTACTACAAATCACAAGTCCTGATAAATATATTATTATTTTAACTTACTAGCATGTAGGTTCTCTCCCCTTCAAAGACTATTAATACTCCTTAGGGCCCAAATTCAGATCCCAAACTTGAGCAATATAAAGTGTTTAACATTCTTCTAGTTTTCTTATGTGGGATTGACACTTTTTCAAATTTTCACCAATTTATTTCAACTTCAAGTAGTCATCTTTTGACTTTAATTTCTCATTCACCCTAAATTGATTTTGAGAAAATAAATACACCACATTAATCTACTCATGGAGTAAAACACATTTGGCCAAAGAAATATTTAATCCAACTAACGGGACCCACTAAAATAATTGGTCAAAAGTTGGTCAAACCAACTAATACAAACCAATTTCCAACATTATTTCAATTTATTCAACATGAAATTGAAAAACAGGTGTTGTTTAAGGAACTCATAGAACATGTGTTTGAAGAATATTATAATGTTCATTTGTATTGAAATTTATGGTTTACATTCACGTATGATTTCATAAATTAAAAATAAAAATTGAAAGGTTGTATTAATACGTTCACTTGGCACTGAAATTTATTTTTAACATTGACGTCATTAGTGCATATTGTTAACATTAATTCAAGCATTAAGTTTTCTTTTATTTTTTTAAACATCCACTAAGTGATTATCGTAAAAATAGTCAATTTAAATTCCTTTCCTACTAAAAACACACATTAATTAAAAAAGAAAAAAAAACCTAAGAGTGCGCAATAGTTCGTTTATAATATAGCATGAAGGGTTAATGGCCAACAAAAACACAATAAAAATCGTTGATAGAACTTGAAGAGATATTTTGAACAATTCAAAACTATTTGGTAGAAAGGCCTTTGCATTTTGAGAAAATTCTTGCCAAATATTGTAGCAACCGATTTTTTTTAACTCTTTCAAGGAAAATTTTTACTTTAAAGATTGAAGGGTTTAGTTAACTTGTCGTATTGCTACGATACCTCTAATATTTTAATTTATTTATTTGGTCACCATAGTATATTGCCTAGCAATTTTTATTTTTAATTTTTATATATGTTGATCTAATTATTTCAGTTTAGTCCCATTATTTTGAGAGCCCATGTTATATTAATTTGATCGGTTATTTTTAGTCTTTTAAAAACCATGATTTGGTGTATTTATTTTAATGTGATGGACGACTATTTAATTTGGCAACTATATAATACTCAATCCAACAATTTTTTTTATGAAGCATAATTTTTAAATATATTATTATTAAACAATACTTGAGTTTGTTTCAAAATTTAAATATTTCACCTTGTTTGGCAACCTCAAGAAATGTGTAGGTATTTTCCACCAAGTCATTAGAAGTTTATGTTTGCCCCCACTTCTTTTAACTTCTTCAGCCACTTTCTCCTTTAACTCCCCCATTCTCCCTCTAAGCAATGATGGTTGATTTTATGGAAATATACATGTATATTTATGGATTATACACCACATCACAGCAACTCCTTTTCTAATTTACTAATTTGGCTTTTAGTGACAAGAGAGTATAACTTTTTTTTTTTTTTTTAAATTCTATTTTTATTTCCCATACACACATGCATGGTCATTCCTAATATACGTTTGAAGAAAGCAAAAAGACAAGCTTACTGATTCTCTTTTTGGTGATAGTGCAATTAAAAATTTCATCTGCTCAACTCTAGCAAATTTTCTAAAGATCTTAAGGTAGTATCCTCCCCCGTAAACAAGTTGTTTACGCTTTTGAGAAATTTATATGCTAGTATGTACATAACTGTTAATTGCTTTGTGGAAATTATTTGTGATTGAAGGTAATCACTAAGATTATTTGTCACTGAAGGTAATCACTAGAATAAAAGTATGTCGATTGATCACAGATTTACTTTGAAATACGGCTTTTGCATGTTATGTTAATGTCTGTATATAATTGTCTTGTTGCGTGTGTGTATACTACTGAGTGTTTCTTCGAAATGCTTACCCTAATTATACATTTCAGATTGACGAGCTTGGCGGGAGGTGTGATGGCGGATGACAGTAACTATTATCTTACGTAAACTATGTTTTATCTTGTTTCTTTTATGGATTAAAATGGACCAACAACTTTAGTATTTTGTTTAAAGACTAATTTTGTAAAATCATTTACATTAGTTGTTGTCATTTTGAAATTTCAGATTTCTTCTAACTACCAAAATTGTGATATCTTGAATTATAATATGAATTTCAACTTGAAATAATAAAGGATTGAAAGCCCTATGAGTTCCGTGACCATAGAAATTTGAATTACCTTCATAGCATGTTTAATGATTTTATTCTAATTTTTTTTAAAACTGCGACGGTAAATCTCATTTCGTCGAGTAGTCCGTTTCATTGTATCATTTGACATGGCAACCGAAGGAGTTTGACCCTAAGATTTTAATTTGATCTTACCTATAGGGTTAAGTACTTTACTCCTAAATTTCACTATTTTATGAGTAAGTTAAGTAGGTTAAACCATTTTTGTGCAAAAACTTAATATTTTCCAAAGCTTAACGAGTTATTTGACTTGACATTAAAAGTTCATTATTATTATATTTTCTTTTAAGTTCTTCCACTTTCAAATTTTGTAAAATATATTTTTTTGCACCTAAAGTTTGAAATAAATTGTGAATCTTTTGGCGTGTTTAAAATTTAAAGGAGCCACGAAAGTTAGAAAATGAAGATTTAATAGCGTTCCAGGAATTAGGATCTAGGGCGTTACAAATATTACCCGTTTTCCTAGAGCAACAACGCAACAAACAATTAACCGAAGTTTGGTTAAATCATATCTTAGGAAAAAATGGAAAAGCTGCAATTAAATCAAAACATGCACACTCAAAATGATAATCAATATGCACAACACTTGATCCAAATTGGTAATGGAACATAAGCTTATATAGATGATGACTTCATCAACTTACCAAAGGAGATAGTTATAGCATGTGACATTATTGAAACTTTGGAGTTACACTTAATCAATGCTATGTTCTTAGGTTTAACAAAAAATACAACTTGTTCTGATTAAATGACACAATGTGAAATTCTTTCAACAAAAAAATCAGTATATTGATTACATCAATGACAAACTAATTAGGTTAATCTTGGAGAAAGTGAAAAATTTGTTAGTTTTGACGAATCTATAGATGATATAGATCAATTTTATCAAGAAAAGTTCTTAAATACATTGTTGTCAAATGGTATCTCATCATATAAGTTAATCTTGAAATGAAATAGATGCCAGAGGAATTTTGACCCATCCAATGGTCTTTGCAATGGAATATAATGATTTGTCGTGATTTCAAAAACATATTATTTATGCAGAAATAATCGTGAACAATATGCTGGAAAATAATTTTCCATTTCATGCATCCTATTAACTCTAGCAAATCATGAGTGATATCCAATCAAAATCAAGAGGAATTAGCTTCCAACACGTCTATACTTTGCAATGACCATTAACAAGGCTCAATAACAAATAACGCCTACTATTGAAATATACATTCCTAATCATGTATTCTTTCATGGGCAACTATATATTACATTTTATTCGCTGAATTTCAATGCAAATGATAAAAGTCTTGATAAAAGTAGAAAATAAAAATAAGAAAAGTTGTAAGACGTTGACAACAACTATTATGTACAAAACGTGTTATTGTAATCATCACATTATATTTAAGTTTATTCAACATTTTCACATTATATATATAATTTCATAAAAAAATTTATATATATTTTTTACAATTTTCTTTTTTCCTTTAATCATATCAATTACCTCAATTATTTAAAAAAAAAACATTATTAATATTTTAAAAACATTATGCATATCATTCATCCAATATATAAGGTGTGCAATGCACATGCTTACTACTAGTTATTTATAAGTAGTAGGTTTTTAAGAATGCATCGTTAATAACTAGACAAAAATTGTGAATCATATGAAATGCGTGAATAAAAATAAAATTTGATATTTTTATAAACTATTATAAGCATTGAAAAATGCACTAAAGATCTCTTAACCTTTAACTCAAGCCCATTGATCGGCAAACAACAATTGAAAAGAGAAGATGTTAAAGTATTGTGTTTGGCTTAAACCTAGTTTTAGGAGAATATTTTTTCAATGGGACAGTCTTATCTGCATAATAGTAGAATTATTCATTCAAATCATGATAATTAGGATTTCGAGCCATTTAAAATGAGAGAGAGAGAGAGAGAGAGAGTTGTGATACGAATGGATGAATCTACCACTTGTGTATGTAAGACCGTCCTATCAAATCTTTTCTCTTATTCGAAAGGCATTTCGATTTATCATCCAAGGCTTCATAGTTATCATATTAGTTAAAGCCTCACTGGTCAATCCATTGGTAAATGTAGTAATTTTATGTTTTTGATAACTGAAATACGTGCATGCAAAATGACGACTTACATAAATGTAAAAAATGAAGAATTAGATACAATTGAGGCAAGAATTAGATTTTTTCTCTCTAAAATGAAGTTTCCTCACAATGGTACTTACGATATTTTGACACAAATCTTCTGATCTACGACCATTAACGTCTTGTGATAGCAAAACTACAATTTTCGAGACCAGCAAACTGACTAAAGTTTGTGAACTCTATGTTCAAATTAGACTTCTGATGAATGTGGAATAATTTTAGGACTATAAATCTATAATGATGTATGCAAAAGTGCACGGGTATGTGATTCAAAGTGGAGTGATAATTAATTAAATGTGCAATCATACGGGCCATAACTATCGTGAAAGACATGACTATTGAAATTATCTCGTCTAAAGAGGCATGCCTGTCCAAAAAGGACGTGTATGAAAAACGAGTTTCTACTATTTAGAAATGACTTTTTGGTCAAATAGTTTTTGAACAATTTCATCATGTATCGAACCCAAGTTAACTCAATATTTCACTATATACTAATTTCAATTGCGAACAATTTCCATATATAAGTGGTTCAATTTCTCGTTCATAAAGTATTGATTTTAAACAACTAAATAAATTACGATAATCTACTCGTGGAGTTGAGCACATTCGACTTTCGAACTCATTAAACCAAAAACTCATGCTTAAATAATAGGTCAAGATTCATAAAAATGAACTTTTACATAGGGTTGGACATGGGTTCGGTTTTCTTTAGAACCAAATCGACCCAAAATTTTCGGGTATTTAATATATGGAATCGTTGAGTCCAAATATAATTATGGAACCATTCGGGTTCGGTTACGTTTGGTTCAGTTTGGTTCGATTCGGTTCCGTATCATAATTAAATTTTTTTAACATTTACAACAACAGTACATAAATACAACTAATGACATGTTCATTCGTAACTTTTACAAATTAACGTAGCCCAATTTTTTAATGCTTATACTACACTCAGAGATCTAATCAGTAATTACCGTCCCCGGTGAAATGAAGGAGCTTCAAAATCGATTTGGGAATGATGATGCAAGTTTTAAAATTATCAAATGATTTAAATTTATACGGGAGTGGGCGTACTGCTTACTAAATGAAATTGGAATGGAAATGAAAATGATAAAGCCCAAATGTTGGGCTAACAAAAAATTAATTTGGTTGGACATGGCTGGTTTGTTTAATTAATTTGCTATTTTTTTTTAGAAAAAATTAAAATAATTTAATTACTTCAATATAAAAAATATTTAGATTCGATTTCTATTTGGTTATTCAATTCTTGGGTTAGAATCGAGAACCGACCCAAACCCATCGATTCTCGATTCAAATACTGATTCAGATATTTAACTTATGAAGAACCATTCGATTCAGTTCGGTTCGAGAGTTTTGTCCAACCCTACTTTTACAAACCAATTTCAAACCTAATGTCCATTATAACACTTAAAAAGTTACAACATCAAGTACAATAATACCCTTTTTAAAGTTAGAAGTATCAAACCGGACTAACCACTACTAAATCGCCCGAAAAAAGTCCAACACCTGAACTAGACTGACCGAGTGCCTCCGGATCGGGCGGATCACGAACTATACCGTCTTAATCGACGGGTTAAATTGGATTTTGTGAGTGGGCCCACGATTAGCCGCGGCCTGTGCAAAACTTAAACTTGAATTGTATATATATAAAGCAACATGTATGTCAATTTGAAACTATACAACAAACGCACGTTTTACTGTAGCAACTTCAAATATTAACGTAAATTTTTTACGTTTTCCAAATAAAGATCAAATAGATCTCTATATTTTATATATATAAAAAAAGATTTCAGAATTTTTGTTCAACTTTTTTAAGGCAATTTTATCAAGGGCAATTTACACAAACACGGACAAACAGCGAGCTGAATTGAAAAATATTGATTTTTTTCTTGAATATTTTAAAATTGAGTAATGTTATTGATCACCGCTGATATTAAACACTCATTTAGATGGTAATTATATGAGATTAAATTATAAATTCATGTTAGGGTCCGTTTGATAGAAAGGTGGAAAATGGGTGGAAAGAAAATATTTTACAGGGAAAAGATTTTCTTAGAAATTATTTTGCTGGGAATTGTAATTAATTGTGTTTGATTGGTATAGTTTTTCATGGAAAATATTGAAAGTTTGATATTCGTTTGATTTCGTTTTTTTATAGAAATTGTCTATTAAAGTGATAATGTTTTCTACAATTGGGTCTAGAATTTGTTCCAATTACCAAAAAAAAAAAAAAAAAATTTTGAAAAAAAAAACATACCGAATATCATTCGTTTGACTTTGTTTTGCATGGAAATTGTCAATAAAAGTGAATTTTTTTTTTACCATTGTGTCTAGAATTTTTTCCAATTGCAAAAACAAAACAAAAAAAAAATTGAAAAGTTGGAAAATATTTTCTCACCAAAACATCAAGAATTTATTTTCCTCAAAAATGTGGAAAATTTGAAAAGTTGGAAAATATTTTCCCGGAAAAATTTTGTCAATCAAACACTACAAAAGTTGGAAAATGGAAAATATTTTCCATTTTCCATGGAAAATAAACCGTATCAAACGGACCCTTAATTTAAAATTATATGATTCATTTAATTGAACATGTAAAGCGTTTAAAAATCACAACGTAAACCAATATTTAAAAATTACACTAAAATTAAAGTTATAATTTTTTACATGTATGTTCTTGGCAAAATATTTTGACAAATTACAATGAGTGTAATTTTTGTTATAATGATTGTAAGTTGCACTTTGTTTTAATCCTACTTTAGTGTATGTAATTTTTTAATAATAATGATAACTTTACAAATTGTGTTAAATCTAGTTATATAATTTTTTTTAACACTAGTTTTACGCTGTGCGATGCACGGCATGTGTTATTTTGAAGGTGATATTAACGTAGTGTAATTGGATTAATAGTGCAAAACATTTGTGAAGAAATAAAACGAGGAAATGTTTATAATAAATTAATCCACGAGCACAAAAGCCACCATTTTAATACACATAAATTACTTGAGTAGCCTTGTACGGTATATCAACATGATTCTTAGTTTCTCAAGCGCCACCCAACAGGGATCTACCTGCATTTTTAATAAATCTTCAACTCATCTTCCAGGATGATTTCCCCTTTTCGTTAGTTGCATATTCTAAGCCGCGACACGAATTTGTTGTTTAAATTATCTGGACCAATTACGTAACCAGGATATTCGTGAACATTATTGGATAAAAATATCCTTCAATGCCTCAAGTTTCTCAGCTTGTCCATTTGAGATGAAAGGGATGAAGAATTATGGTCAGAGATGGAGCTGTCTGATGCCCCACCATTTTCAGGTAATCTTGGAATTTGGTGGGAAGTTGAGTTTGTGACGGAAGAGCTGCGACTGCTCTCAAAGTATGCTGAATATGGGAAGTACTCAGCGCACTGCATCTTCCATCCTGTAAAAGAATATGAATTCAGCACTATGTAGGTAAATTTTGAATCTTATCAGATAGGTACCAATAAAAAACATTCCTCATTCTCGATACATAGAAGAACAATCAAACAGAGAAATTTAGCTACACAATATTTTCAGTTGCCCAATTAGTTTGCTTACTGCTTCGAGTCAGTATGAGATACAACACAACCAGGTAAAACATGAACATAGTTAATATAGGGTTAATTACTCCAATAGTCACTGAACTTTGGCCAAAGTTTCCACCAGATCACTGAACTTTAAAAACTACTTGGTTAGTCACTGAACTTTCGAAAAATCACTATATTGGTCACTGAACTTTAAAAATCACCCCTTTAGTCACTAATGCCTTATGAGATATGATGCCAACTTATCATCAATCATTTAAATAAATTTTCATTGTTTAAAGAGATTACATTGAAACCAGATCATTGATTGATCCTTTAATCAAGTTGATTGCCTCTCGTTCTTATTTGGTTCCAGAACATATAACATTTCTGCTATAGCTGCTCTGTGTATCAATGAATCTGCTAGGAAAATAGGAAGCCCAAAGTGCATCAATAATACGGTCATAAAAAGTATAGACCAATTCTAGATATACATCAGGAAACAGTAAGATGCTGACATCTGTGTTTATCAAGGGAAACAATGTTTGTTTCAATGAGAGATTTACCATGTAAATTACTGAAACAAAATAGGCACAGGGATATTAAGTAATTGGAGTATTGAGTATAATAATGCTAACATCAAGTTACTGAGGCACTCCTATTGGTCATGAAATTTATCCCCCAAGAGAAGGAAGAGGAATGAAAAAATTAACGATGAAAGAACCTAATTGTAGGTCGTTCTGCTTTTAAGACAACCTATATCAGTATTGACTGAAGAGCAGGCATGGATCCCACTTTAGAGAAGACTGACTCTTTGTGCTTGAAGCATGATTTCGTAAAGGAGAAAAAAAAATTATATTTACTCTTCATAAACTGACAAAGTAAAATTTGGCAAATGAATCAAAGTTATATCATGGCTTCCTTGTTTACAATTAAATAAATAATTGTAATGAATTAAATATTGGAAGCCTAAAAATTAAACGGTTCTATAAAAATTTAAAACAAATCAGTTTATTTGCAGTAGCGATAAATAACTACAGGGCGTTCATGTTAAAGAAAATATTTATATACTCAGGGGCGGACCTACATGAGGCCCAATTGGGACAGCAGCCCCCACTCAATTTTCAGGATTTTTTTTTTTTTTTTTGAATAGATTGTCAACAGTCTTGTAATATCATTCATAATAAACATGCAACAACATTCAAAATACTAAAAAAATTAACGCTTGCCACCACCGCCTCCAAGTTTAGGAGTTAGGACCCTTGGGCACGTTGCTCTTGGAGGCCTTTTGCGACTTGGACATCAATCGAGCCTTTCTTCGCCTTCTTCTCATCCTTCATCTTCTTTATTCTCTCATTTTTGTATTTTTTTACCCTTCTAAAATAGATGTGAAATATTCTGCAATATAGAGATTTCAACAAGGTCTAAAAGATTTTTTGAATAAAAAGATGCATTTTTCTTTAAATTGAACTAACTTCTAGCATTTTATGATGGCAAATGGAGGGTAAAGCAGTTAATGCAGTCAAGTTCAACGCCAAAGGTTTGAATCTGTTCAACGGATTGCTAACGATTGTGGGCTCCTTCAAGATTTCTTCAAAATCAATTAATATTACGTGTTATTTATTTTTCGAAAATTTGAGTATCAAAGTACTTTCAAAGGCTAATCAATTTTAGGCTTCTTCTGAATGCTGCTGCTATTAATCTTTTTTTTTTTTTTTCTCTCTCGTACTAGCTAAATATCTCCATAAATTTCTAAATTTTGTGTCCTCTATTTGCGCGTGGCAATGTCAATAAATTTTGTTAATAATGTATACAAAAAAAGAATATCAGGGGCGCTACCCTCGAACTCCCGTGAGCCCTCCACCCCTTTAGTCCGACAAACTCCATCACTGGTTTTGCCCCCACTGAACTTCTTCTCTAGGTCTGCCCCTGTATGTACTATATATATTAAGAGAGGACTCAAACTTGACAGGATAAGAAGAAATGCAAACAAAAAATGATTGATTCAATAAAAGGCAAGAGTAAAAAAGAGGAGAAGAAAACATAAAGATTTTTCAGAATAAGCAAGAACCATACGAACTTGATTGTGCTTTCTTATCTATAAGCCCATTCCAATGCATCCTTTGCCTGTAACACCGCCATCCACTGCCTATAAAAATTATAAGGTATGCAACAGATAATATTGAACATGAATACATAATTAATAATTTTAGCCTCATTGCCCAGGTTATTCCTAAGTCAATGCTAAATTCAGTCGAAGTTGATAACTCAAATGGCAATAACGTGGCTTGAGATTTTATTGACGTAAAAACTAATTACAGTAAAATGAGCATAAACAATTACTTCTGTAGGCGTATCAACATTATGCAAGGAAAATGCATAGTTTTTTTAATATGGCTTATTCTAAAGTCAACAGACGTCCTCCAATTCCTCTATTTGGTTAAAAAGCATGGGATGTAATTCTTGTAATGGATATGCAAAAAAGTATGTATTGAAAAAAAGATATAGGACATACGAATTGGAAAAGTAGCTTCTAACCTAATTGGAACATCAGAAAGAGAACTTGGATGAAGAGAAACATGTATTATTCACAGCAGCGACCATTGCCTCAATCTTCTAGCTCTGATTTTGTTCGTCAAAGTTAAGAACGTGAAGAGACACATTGTTGTTTTTCAATTGCTTTGCAATCAGCTCCAACTTCTTTTACAATCAAGTTGATAGCCACACCTTTCTTATTTGGTTCCAGAACATATAACACTCTGCTAAGAAAACAGAAAGTCCAAAGTACGTCAATAATATGGTCATAAGAATTATAGACCAATTCTAGACATGCAACATGAAACAGTTAGATAATGACCTCTGTGTTTATCAAGGGAAATGGTGCTTGCTTCAATGAGAGATTTACCATGAAACTGAGTGACAGAAAACAGGCACATGGATATTAAGTAATTGGATTATTGAGAATAATAATGCCAACATCAGATTTATTGAGGCACCCGTATTGGGCAGAAAATTTATCTCCCAAGAGAAGGAAGAAAATTGACAAAATCAACGGATAAAAGAACCTAATTGTAGGTCGTTCTGCTTCTAAGATACCCCATATGAGCTTTTCAGTCATTGGAGCATGCATGGATCCCACTTTAGAGGAGAACTTTATCTGCAACAAATCAAACAATTAGAATGAACAATGATGGAGTTCCTTAGGGATAACAAAGGAATTGTATTTAAGACACGTTATATGCATACATTCAATATATTATTTACGTGATAAGTATTTTATGTCAGTAAATATTTTTTAAGAATGAATACATTAGATCATCATTAATTTGAGGGAAAGATTGCAAGAGTGACAACAAAGGTTTAAACTCTTTGTGCCTGAAGTAGGATTTTGGAAAGGATAAAACCAAATTTATATCATGGCATTAGTGCAGCTCTGTCTCTACAAATTAAGATATATCTTGTGCCTCCTTTTCTGATTAACTTTGTTAATCAATTCGTTGTTCTCATATAAATAGCAGTTCATCGGATGACACTTGATATTACACAACTAAAATCAACATTCGTTACCTCTATTCTTTTCTATGTGCTACAAAATGCAGCTACTTATACTACGGATACACTTAACTGTTCCCACTGATCTCACAAACTAAGCACTATTTTCAGATAAGTAATTTATCACAAATGAGCTATTGAGCAACCGAGTTACACTGAAAATAAACTCAATAAGCTTCCGTTTTCCATTTCTGCTTGAAAAAAACTGAGAAATTAATGAGCAATGTATTAAAAAATCATAAATTAGAAGCTCAATCCAATCTCAATAAAATTAGTTTTTAATATCAATGAAACATTAGCATATCACATATGGGGAAGACGCCAAAGTTAATCCCAGAAGCCCTTGAAATGCTAATTGCTTAGGCTCCACCCTTATCAATTTTTTTAATAAAAACAACCAGTTTATGAAATAATTCAGTAAAATAAAATCAACCAAGCTATTTCCACTAACAAAATAAAATCAACAATCTTTAAAATTGCATTCATAACCTAAACAAAAATTACCTCCAAAGCATTTGGAGGAGCGGGTCGACGATCCTTTTAATCACCAGAACACCCTGCAAATCACCGCTTGTCTCTCGAAACCGTAATCCATCGCTGCTTGCATCTCAACGGTCGAACACGATCATCGACGACAGTTGCTCCATCCTCTCTAAAGCAAACAGTAACCCGAGTAGTTTTTTCCAAGCACACACGACAGTATCAATAAATAACTAAAGGGCGTTTCTTCATAAAATCAGGGTGTTAAAGAAAATATTTATATACTAAGTATATATTAAGAGAGGTCTCCAACTTGACACGAAAAAAAAAAAAGAACTGCAAATAAAAAATGATTGATTCAATAAAAGGCAAGAGTAAAAAAGAGGAGAAGAAAATATAGAGATTTTCCACAATAAGCAAGAACCATACTAACTTGACTGTGCTTTCTCCGCTATAAGCCTATTCCAGTGCATCTTTTGCCTGTAACACCGCCATCCACTGCCTATAAAAATTAGAAGGTATGAAATAGATAGTCTTAAACATGAATACATAATTAACAATTTTAGCCTCATTGGTCAGTTTATTCCAAAGCCAATGCTAAATTCAGACGAAGTTGATAACTCAGAAGGCATTAACTTAGCTTGAGATTTTATTGATTGAGCCTAAAAAATAAGTACAGTAAAATGAGCATAAACAATTACCTCTCTAGGTGTATCAACATTATGCAAGGAAAACGAAGAGTTTCTTTAATATGGCTTCTTCTAAAGTCAACGGGCGTCCTCAAACAAGTCTTCAATTAGCGCTTACGGATAATAATTAGTCCAAAACAAAACATTCCATAAATTAGTTTGGCTTGTAAAAGAAAAAATCTTGTTAGATGATGAAAATAGTATTATAGATGTGAAATTAAAGTAAATAGAAATGTCCTAAATGTTCGTGAATACCTTGTTTGAATTGTTAAGAATATTAAGATCATCGGACATGTAGAAAATACTCATTAAAACAAAGGTCAACTGTAAGCTTCCGTATATATATATTCATTCTATGTGGTGAAACTCTTTCTAATGGATATCGTGAAACAAAGCATTCTATGAATTTGAGTATAAATATTGGGCAGTTGGGCCTACATGAAAAAAAAATCATTATGTTAGATGAAAGTAATATTTATAAACGTAAAATTAAATTAAACGGAGAAATATTTATGAGTAAATAGTATTTGAATGTGTACCCTTTTTTTGCACAAGGTAAAGAAGATATAATTTCAAATGTCATCTTTTTGTCTTTGTATTTTCTGAGATTTGGTCTTCTGGACAAAAATGTTGGATAGTACAATAATAGATGAAGATAATTAAATACTATGCTTGCATGTGTTGTTATTTCAGCTGGTGTATGGACATGATCGCTGCAATCATATACTTGGAATTTCCATTCATGAAGATTAACAAGAAAAAGATACAAATTATTGTCTGGATATGAACTTGGAATTAATAAGTAGTTGCACCATAGCCATGAACAACCAGCAATTGGGAGGTCACCGTTCCTGTATCTTTGTAAACGAGAGCTGTCTATATTCGCTCCGGTATTTCTTTGGTGTTCGTCTATTGTCCGCATGTGATAATTAACACATTCACGGTAAAATTTGAAGTCCATAATTGCATATTCTTTAGAGAGGAAGGTGCAACCATCATTAATCAATTGTCTAAGTAATCGTAATTCCAATTCAATATGCTGATACAATGGATAAGTGTAAGTTAGATATATTAAATACGGAAAAGAATTTATAACTGTGAATAAATTTGATTAGACTAACCGCAATATTGATATCTTTTGTTGTATCCAATAAATTTTCCAACACATCTTTTCCATATGCATTGTTGTTTCCAACTTTCAAATGTATGCTGTAGAATATAAATAAACTTGTTAGGAAATAAACGATAGAATTTATAATATTAAAGTTAGTATGATCAAGTTTAAATTTGTTACTCGAGTGGATTTTGTGCTATCCAATTTCTAATTGTTTGATATCTCTCCATAAGATAATCTTGTAGGAGGTAACTTGAGAACTGCACAGTTTTTGCTTTACCTATTTTCCTTTGTGGTGACAATTGTGCTAAATGCTGAACAGGTTGAGTTGTTGAAGTTTGTTGTGGTTCTGTTGTATCAGGCGCACTCATATGGAGATGACTATCTTGGTGGAAAGAGTCACACAATTTTTTCAACATATTGGTATTCTCTTCTTTAATATAAGATTTCACTTAAGTGAAACCGGAATCTATGTAATCTTGCATGCTAGGTAGAATGGTTTGATAGTATTCTTTTTGTGACTGTTGTTGTTCTTCGGAGAAATGTTGGTACTGATCTTGTTGCAGTTTTTGGTGTTGTTCAAATAACTCTTTTTGATTTGCGAGGATAGCTTCATAGTGGAGTTCTTGTTTTGTACCTATATCTGACACTATATCTTCCTTATATTTATTCATCAATTCTTCCATTTCCTCTTTCGTTACATAGGAAGCAGAACTTGGACCAGCTTCAACTGAAGCGTGTGTAGTTGGAGCATCATAACTAATTGGGAAGTTATCATTGTCATTTTCAACTTCTGGAATTGTTTGTGTAATATTGTTTATTTCTCTGTTTATAATACGATCTAGTATGCTGTTGGGATTATCTTGGGGCAATGAAAGAGTCGTGTACCATGATGTCTCCAATTCTTCTTCTGTAGGTTCCAAGAATGAAATTACTTGGATATGTGATTGTAATTGTAATAAACTATTTAAATGATTTTGTTGAATTTTTGTTCAAAAATTTTAATTCAGTAAATAATGCAGGGTAAAAAAAAAGATATAGTTGAAATTACCTCTTGGGTAGTTACGAATTGTTGCACCATTTGTTATGATAATATTTTGTTTGGTTTCCACCTATGCATTCTTGGGCCTTGTTCTGTCTTATGTCTACATCGCCCAAATTTTAGCCCAACTTGTGGAAACACTTCATATATCCAATACTGAAATATAAACCTACTCAAAATACTAATATCATGTGCAACATCAAGTCTAGTACATACCATAGTATACATAACAGATCAAACAACATTAGCATAAGACACTTTTTGCATATATTTGGTATCAAATTCATCATGTGGATATTATTCTTTACTCAACTTAAAATGACAAGCAAGAGGTAAAGTAACGGCTTAGAATCATACATAGCAAACTTGTATAACACATTTTTCACATAATCGGACTGTGTTAAAAGAAGATATTGCTGTGATCTATTTCTTTTAATATCTATTCCTAAGATTCACCTAACATGCCATAAGTCTTTCATTTCAAATTCAGCACTTAAAGACTTTTTAATGTCATTTATATCACTCATTTTATGTCCAATTAACAACATATTATCAGCATACAAAAGAAGATAAACAATCTGATCATTACTATTATTTCTTTTAAAATAAAGACAATGATCAAATATACTTCTTATTGAAGTCGGACAGAATAGTGATTATTCTACAAACTGAAATCAATTGACAAATAAAGGGAATAATGCAAGAGAAACTATAAAATTCTTTGTTATTCACCAGCTAAACGAAAAATAACCCACAAGCCGGGTTATATAGCTAAATATTCGAAATTAGTGGAATTTTACCAAAAATGGTAAATTATAATATTCATACTAAAATAAAATACTTAATAAGAGAAATAATATATCTAAAATCCGACTCAAATCGAGCTCTTATTCTATGTCAAAAAGGCAACCGAAATATTATTATAAATGGTAAAAAATAACTTAAATTGATGATTTGAAAAGGAAAACAGCTGAATTTGGGTTCGAAATCGATGCTCACCGAGCAAACCACTTGATGCTTATTGAAAAGACATTTTCGGATTGGGATCATGGGCGTGATTCTAACAACCGTAGCAAAAGTTCTGCCAAAATACCGAAACATGCCCAAAGATGGCTCCAATTGAGAAATATCGAAATATTTGCCAATTTTGCGCTGATCCGCCAACTCATGGTATCTCAGTACCATTAACGTACTATCAGACAGTTCGACCTCGTCTAACTCGGATCCTCGTGCATCACTTATAAAACCAATAGATGACACAAAAATGTCAAACCTCTTATACCATTGCCTAGGTGATTGTTTCAAACCATACAAAGACCTATTTAAAGGATAAACATGATTAGGTCTTTTAAAATCAATGAAATCTTGTGGTTGAACCATATAAATCGTTTCATCTAAGTCATCATGCAAGAAGTCAGTTTTAACATTCATTTGTTCAAATTTTAAATCATATTGAGCAATCAAAACAAGCATTTCTCTTATAATAGTGTATTTAACATAGAAAATTTCATGAAAAATAATGCATGAAAAGTTCATTTGAACAATATGACAAAACTAAAAGCATGAAGCTCGACAAAAGCTACGCCGGAAATAGAACAAGGACATAAAGTAATGCTATCTTTATAAACATGCATAATTAGGAAATTGTTCATCTACCTATCTACATATATAAAGGTAATGCTATTTACATTTACAATTTTGTATATTCATCATACTCTATATTCATCCCCATTAAAATTTTAAAATTTTACTATTTTCATCCACATCAAATTCCAATATTGTACTTATTAAATTCATTCATTTAAACATTATACATCCACAAAGTTTTATATATATTCATCCCACTCTAAATACATCCCTAATACAATTTTTAAAAAAAATATTATATTCATCAAATCACTATCAACATCTAATTACTTTTTCTTTCTATATTGTCATGTCGGTGCTTTAACATTTATTTGCAAAGGTTAGGGAATCTTTTTTCTCGAATATATTGGATTCTCTTAAAAGTACATTGTTTATGCAACCAAACAAATTCCTCCTCAAACCATATGTTAATTAATTTTATTTTTGCTTATAAGCTAATAATTTTGATTGTTTGTGTTTTGGTTGGTAATTTTAAGTTTGTTTCCTTTTGTAACGTGAGAATATTTGGACGGGTGTTGAAACTTATTTTGAAATTTCACATTTACTTTCATTTGTCAAACTAATATTTAAAACAAAATATAAAAAAATAAGATTCCATTTTCCATATCATGAAAGAATTATAACTAAAATAATGTTTTTTTTTTTTAAATTTTAGTTGAATAGCGTATTTTATGATTTGTTAGGTTTTATGATTTTATTTGAAAATGATATTTTATCATTATTAGGATTCTAGTTAAACACAAACTCTAAAAAGAATATAAAAAAGATCAAAAGAAAGAGACAGCAAAAAGTCAACAGGTCAAATAAAGACCATATGAGGTCAAAATATGAAGAAATCAAACAAAATCGAGACTTCCCAAGTGTCTAGCCGAGGTGCCTAACAAGTGTCTAACAGAGGCTCCCCAAAAGGCTAGCTGAAGTGCCAAACCGAGGCTCCCCAAATGCTAGCTGAAGTGCATAGCCGAGGTGCCTAATGAGTGCCTAACAGAGGCTCCACAATGGCTAGCTGAAGTGCCCAGCCGAGGCTTTTAAAGTACCTAGCCGAGGTGCCTAACGAGTGCCTAACAGAGGCTCCCCAAAAGGCTAGCTGAAGTGCCTAGCCGAGGCTCCACAAGTGCCTAACAGAGGCTCCTCAAATGCCTACCGAGGCTCCTCATAAATGAAGTTTTATAGGCCTAAGCTTGATCCATTAATCACTTGGCCCATCTACATCAACATTTCTATATAAATATGTAAGTTTCATTCATAATAAGGTACGTTATCTAAACTTAACCAAATCCCATCTCTCCCGTCTCTTGCACTCTTTTTATATCTTTTGTCCGACCGTTGACTTGACCGTCGAGTGCAAACGGTCACTGGATCTTTTTCTTGATCGGCGGTCTTTGCCTCCTAATGGGGTGCTATGTGTGCAGGTGATATCCACATAGAGAGGACGTGGTGGGATTCTGTTGAGTTCATTTTTTAAGGTCAACAATGGTCATCCACATAATTTACATTCACTTAGTATTGTTATTTTTAAATCATAGAAAAAATCTATTTTTTTTATTTTTTATTTTTATTTTTTATACTAAATTATGACTACTAATCATTAAGAAAGTTCTTGAATGCATAGCCTCCCAACTTTTTTTTTCTCTCTTTTTGAATATTTGGGTTTGACACAAAATTGTAGTCATTTAATTGGATAATCATTTAGTTAGCTTGTGTTGGCCCCCATTATTTTTTTAAAAAAAATTCTCTTTTTTTATTATAACCACACATTCTCCAAATAAAATAATAGTACACCCAAATTTAAATTTTTTCATTACTTTGCAACCACACATTCTTCCAATAATTACTATTTCAAAATTTATAATACACCCAAAATGGGTGCCAAACACATGCTTAATGTTTGTCCCACTCACAAATTTTTTTCCCTATATATTTTTATATTTTAAAATTTTGTAGGTATTTCAAAAGTTTTTTTTTGTTAATTATAACAATAGAACATTGGACATATGATCATATTAAAAAGTGTTGATTTTAAATTCTAATGTCGTCATGTTAAAATAGTGTTATACGATATACTAAAAATTGTAAGTATATCATCGATACTTATTAAATTTATATTATATATAAATATTAATAAAAAAAATTAACATTATTAAAACTGAAAGTTCTTAAATTTGACATAATAATTTTGTTTAAATTATAAATTATTTGTCGTATCATACTATGTACACATCATGTTTAGAAAATTAGCTTTTAACTCTGAGGGATTGCTCAGGTTTTGAATTTGCTCCACAATGGTCACCGGTTCGAGTTCTTCAGGGCCACTAAGGTGAGTATCCAGTCGTAAACTTCAGGACCCCCTAAAATTAGTCAAGGTATGCGTAAGTTGACATGAACATTCACATTCATAAAAAAAATTAGCCTTTGATTTTAAGTTCTTACCAATTATTTTATATTTTTTTATCACCATCAGTTTTTGCCTTTCACAGGATTATTAGAAAAGATGTGCATGTCTCAATGATACAGAATCTAATAAGATCGAATCAATATGTTTACTTGGATTTTAGGTAAACCAAAGCAAGGGACTAAAGGTGTCAATACTTTTGACAAATTAAATGAGGTATAATTTTTTTTACATTTTGTAATTTTGGATGTATTTAATGAATATAAATTATGAATCAATTTTTGCGTTATGATATTCGCATGTGTTAGCCCAAGAATAACTATCCAAGAGGATGGTGAATTGGTTTTTGAAATTTTTTCGACAATTTGTCTCAAAACTATTCAATACACAATAAATAAATTCAAAGTGTAATAAGAGAGATAAATATGCAAACTCGATAACTTAATTCAAGTATGAATATAGCACAATATAAATGGTAATGCAAAGTAAAGTGTAATAATGTAAATATAATAAATTAATTTAATGGGGTTCGATACACAATGTATTCTACGTCCCCATTACTAAGCTTTTCGCCACAAGGCCAAATGCACTCTAATGATAACTTACAACAAATAGTATCAATTCTTAAGTGACTTACAACAAGGAGCATTTATTCTTAGGTGACTTACAACAATGAGTACTTATCCTTATGTGACTTATAACAAGGAGCACTTATCTTTAGGTGACTTACAACAATGAGCACATATTCTTACAATCGAGTTTTCACAAAACTCTCGAAACCGCCAAAGTGTAAGTGATAATTTTACAATCGAAGAAATTCTCTTAACCAATGATATAATCAAGTTAAGTATTAGAGAGTTATGTAAACACTTCAATAGATAGAAAATAATAAAGCTCAATTGCTTTTGTTGTAAACTTTGATGAATGATGAATAATGAAATAGTTTATATCTTTGTATCAAAGTTTTTCAACTAACGATCTCTCTTAACAAATAATACAAGTTGAATATGAAGAGAGATTTTACACTTTAATAAAAGTGTTGGTAAATAAAATCTTTATCAAGAATTGAAAGAGATGAGATTGAGAAGTTTCTTTGTAAAATAGAATTCTTGATGAAATAGATGAAATTAGTTTTTGTTAATCAGGAAATTCTTTGTATCAAAATTTTCAAACCAATAATCTCTCTTTACAAATAATATAAGTTAAGTATGAAGAGAGATTTATACTTAAATCAAAGTGTTGGCAAAGAAATTTTTTTTTTATCAAGAATGAAGAATATATGAAGTTGTGAAAAATTCTTTACAAAAAGAATTTTTGATGAGATAGATGAAAATTAGTTTGATCAATCAAGAAATTCTTTGTAATAAATGAAATAGAAATTAAAATCAAGTAAGCTCAATGATTTTTAATAAATATACTCTTTTAATTGCTCTTATAAAATCTTGAGATTGAATACAAAGAAGATAGATATTTATAGAGCAAAAGAGGAGGCTGTAGGAACTTCTGGTTGATCATTTCGGTCGACCGAAAGTGTCAATATAGCCGTTGGAAATCGAACCGTTGAAATTTCGGTTGATCAACTTTCGGTCGATCGAAAATTTTCGGTTGACCGAAAGTCAACTGAATGATGACCTTTTTTTTTTTTTTACAAAATTGCTTTTTATATCAATACATTCATTTTTCCAAAATCTATATCATATTATGAATTAAAAGCATTTTTGTGAAAATGATAGATTATGAAAATAATTTGAGTTTTATGTACTTGCTAACGATTGATGAGTTAATACATTTATATAGAAATATTTAATGTCTAATCGTCTTGACTTGTCGTTCTTTATACTTGTATCTTGATTTGCGTCTTTTCGAGTCTTTAAGTTCCAATTTGATCGTCGCATGCAAATCGCTATCGTCTTAAAAGATTTGACTTGAATGCTTGACTTTCACTTTGTTCTTCATTTCGAGTCCGATTTATAATCTTGATAATTTTGAAAGCTTAATCACTCAAATTCAAATGTTAGTAAATAAAATGACTTATTTGTTATAATCAAAACATTAAGGTTATAATCAACCATAGGCCAATGGTGTATATACTTTACTTTTTTAAAATTTAATTTGACATACTTGTATTCAAATAGATGAGATAAAAAATTTGTTATGTCAAAGTGATAATTTTATAATCTATTTGAAGTTGTCATTCACGATAAAGTAGAAAGGATATAAAATCAATTTTATGAATTTAAGTATGCCAATTGTTTGTAGAAGTGGTAGAATTTAGTATTAGTATTAGTATTATTATTATTATTTTTTTTTTTTTTGGATACGCTTGATTATTATCAATTCAGTTCAATATTTGATAATTTGATATTTTTAGTTCTTAATTCTTAAGATATGTTCCTTTTTGTAATTTCATTTCATACTTAATTCTCCTTTTATATATATATATATATATATATAATTGTATGGAATATAAATACAAATTAATTTTACCAAGAGGAGCTCCTAAATACATTGATGTCAAATGGTATGTCACCACATAAGTTAATCTTGAAAAGAAATAGTCAAGTGATGCTCTTAAGGATTTGGACCCATCCAACTGTGTTTACAACGAAACAATGATGATTTGTCTTGATTTCAAGAAACATATTATCCATTCAAAAATAATTGTTGGGAAATAAGTTTTTCCTCCGCATATTCCATTTACTCCAAAAAATGATGAATGATAACTAGTCAAATTCAAGAGGAAATAATTTTCAATATGTATATGCTTGCAATTACCATTAACAAGGCTCAAGGATAAATAGTACCTACTATTGGAATATACGTTCATGAACATATATTATCTCATGGACAACTATATTCGCACATTCTCCCAAAATTTCAATTCAAATTATAACAAAAGTCTTGTTAAAAGGTAAAATTAGAATATAAAAAGTAGAAATTTTGTGAGATATTGACAAAAAATAATGTACAAAGAAATATTATTTTACTGAAAATGTTACATATCAGTTTATTCAACATTTCACATTATATACATAATTTCATAAAAAAGTGTGTGTGTGTGTGTGTGTGTTTGTTTTTTCTTTTTTCCTTTAATAATATCAATTACATCAGCTACTTTAAAAAACAATGTTAATACTTAAAAAATATTATACATATCATCCATCCAATACATAAAACGTACCACTTGTGTACATCGCTACCCTTAACAATAAATTCATTGAGTAAAGGGACTTATTATGATGTGAGAAAGAGAAATCAAAATAAAGGTTGAACCTCAACCTTGAGGATCCCCCACCGCCTCACACCTAGAGTATCGAGGAGGAGGTAAATCGCGAGATGTGCCTCAGCAGGTCAGGGTACAAGAGCTGCCATATTGGTGCCCACAAAGAATCCAATTCCAAACATTTGTTAGAGGCAGAAATCGAACCCTCACACTATAAAGTACATACAAATCTTACCCCGCACTACTAACATTGGTCATAATGGGTGGCCAAGTAATACCCCACAACATATTCGGCCAGATTCCACCCCTACCCTGCAACGCTGGCCTTTTGATCGGGTAGGGTGCGTGTACCTTAAGGTAAAGACCAATTTAGATACAAAGAAAAGAAAAGGCTTTGCAAACTTGATGCTTCGCCCTTTGTGTTCCTATTCGAGGAATTAAAATCTAATAATTATTTTCAACGATATGTTTTATGGAATTGATAATTTTTCAACTACATATTTTATTAACTTTATCAACATTTATTAAAAAATTAATTTTAATCCCACCAAATATGGGTTAATTTCACAAATGGTCACTAAAGTTACATGAAAATCACAAAAAGGTCAATGAAGTTCGAAACTTGTAGAAATGATCACTCAACTTTTAGGCGGTTTCATAAATGGTCTCTAAAGTTAATTTTAGGATTGTTTTGTTTTAATTCAAACCTAAAGAACCAGAACACGTGGACATAGAATTGGAGGGCCTCAATTGCAAAATTCAATTTTTTTTTTTTTTTTTAGAACAGGTTCTTCTTTCTTCTTCTCTTCAGGTTCTTCTTCCAAAGTCTATGTTCTTGAATTTTTTCTTCAACGAAATTCTTGCTGAAACAATGGATTAGAAGCAAGGGTGGACGTAGAAGATAAAAGTTAGGGGGACACACTCGAACTTGCAAAGAAGTTGGGATAAATTTTACACTCGAAAATTTACGTAAAAAAATTTACATGGGATATGACTTTTTTGGATGTAAAATTTCAAATTTTTTTTATGTCATATTCCATATAAAATTTCCTAATAAAATGATGAAAATTACATTGATGTGTATCGCAAAAATAGTAAATATTAATGAAATAATTGAATTTTTTTGAAAAAAATGTGAGTTAGACATTTTTCTTTAAGACTCACATTTAACGTATTTTTAACTATTTTCGATATCTATTTGGACTATTCGATATACCCATAATGTAGTTATCGAAATAAGATTTGAGATTATATAAGCAATTTGTAGATTTGATTAGCGTACAATCGTCGGTGAATTTTTAAAATTAGCATGTTATCGAAATTCAAATTAATTGTGATTTTGCCCCGTTTGGAGGAAATTAAAATCAAATTTGTAGTAAATTTTGATAAAAATTAAAACAGTTATGGATTCTATGAAATATATTATTAAAATTTATTGTTAACTTTGATTTAGATTAAAATTTAGATTTCAATCGATACCAAACACGAATTTAAAAAAAAAAAAAAAAACTCAAAAGTTTGGTGGTCACATGCCCCCCAAGGACCCCATGTGTCCGCCCCTGATTAGAAGGATGAAAATGGTTGTGGTTAAAGAAAGAGTTGCTACTTCAGTTTGTAGGTCTATTGGGAAATATATGTAGATCTACCATTCCATGGGCGTGATGCATCGGGACCTTATGCCGGAGAATTTCTCGTTGTCGGACGAGTAAAAAGGCTCTGCTCAAAGCAACGATTTTGGATATTCGGTTTCAATTGAAGAAGGTGCGTTGATGTTGGTTTTTTCAATTTGTGACGATGAAAATGGTGGTGGTTTCTAACTTTGCTCTTCAACGATTGGGCGAGGTTCAAGCTTCTGCACATAAATGGTGGTTGAATACATGAATATGGAGAACGGGAAAGAGGACGGACTAATTATGTGAAGAATATGAGCAGTGACTAGAGGTGGTCCGGTGGTTAGTTTTGTTGCCGGGTTGGGGTTGGGTGTTGAAGAAGATAAAGGATTTGGGAATTGGGCAATTTTTTTGCTAACAAGGCCCAAACAATGCATTTTCTTCAGTGACTTTGATAGCCAAATCCTTGTTGAAATGGAAATTCTTTCCCATTCAGAGGACTTTGAATCAGTTCATCTTGATTTTCTAGAACAATTTGCTTCCAATTCCGGCCGATTTAAGGGAAATTGATGAGAACCCATATGTGCATCTTGTTCTCCATGAAGAGTAGAAGGTAGTAGTGGTGGTGTGCAACCGTAATTGTTGATGTCGGCGCTAGAAAATGGGGAAGAATGTCCGCTGTTCACTGCTGTCAAAATGGTTTGGTTTGAATTATGATTTAAATTGTTTTGTGACAGTATGAGACCATGTAACTGTTCGTCTTGGGGAGTATTACCTGCCTGAGATGGAGTTTTGGCATGGGCGATGATGGGTTGGCCGGAATTGGAGGTAGAACCGTGCGCAGGAATTGATTTTTGAACCTTGATTCAATTGATTTTTGGTCGGTTGGGGCTGGATGTTGGTATAGGATTGTTGGCCGAAATGACGAGGTGTTGATGATGCAAAAATTCGATGGTTTAATCGGCGGCATGGAGGTCGAATTTAGCCTGGAAGCCGTCGGTTCCACACTATGATAACGGAGAAGATGAACCTTTTCTGGACAAAAAAATAATAATTGGATTTTGCAATTGAGGCCTTCCAATTCTATGTACACATGTTCTGGTTCTTTAGGTTTGAATTAAAGCAAAACAGTCCTAAAACTAACTTGAGTGACCATTTATGAAATCGCCTGAAACTTGAGTGACCATTTCTGCAAGTTTCGAACTTCAGTGACCATTTTGTGATTTTCATGCAACTTCAGTGACCATTTGTGAAATTAACCCCACCAAATATAGATTATATATGACTTTTTGTAGTGGTCGCTCATTAAAATATCCATTTCTTACAGTTTATAAAATTGCTCACCAAGTCCTCAATCCATGATGTTATCTCTTCGCATAAATGAAATTACAAGAATGGTTCCAATCTATTGACCTTATAACAATTTGTCTCCATTATGTCTTCTAGCAACAACACCAAAATATTAAATTAGAAATGGACAAGGACATATCGTATGTCACCCTAAATCCAATGTCCAGGAATGTGACACGTCTAAAGGTGATTATCGACGACGCATATGCAAAGATCCTTGTAGAACATCATGCAATTGATCTCCTATATAAAGGTGATGAGTTTAAAATATTTGGTCTATTTGCATTTAGAGCTTTGATATCTACAATGTTCATCTCTATAGAAAAATATTAATTCTCACACCCTCTTTTCAGATTATTGAAGATACATTTTTGGTCATCAGAGCAACACTTCCAACAACTCGTATTTTAGGGTAATGTCATATTATAATATTTAATTTGATAAAAAGATAATGTATCCACAATCAAGATCAATTGTTCAAGGATTAGTACCTTTCTCATCGCCTGAAGGAAAGAAAAAATAAAATAAAAATTACACACCGTAGATGAATAATTTTCGAAAAAGGTGATAGTAAGACGTTTCCTACTAAAACTGGATTTTTTAATATATATATTTTTATTAATTAATGTAATTAGAAGGGTTAATGAACTATGGGTAACTTATCTTTGAGTGGAAATGCATTTGGGTCACTCGTCTTCAGTTTAGTACAATCAAGTCACCAAACATTAATTTGCTTGCAGATTTGAAAAATAATGAATATTTTAAATGTAAAATATTTCCTTTTAATTTACATGGTTGTTATAAAAATATTTTAAAATGGATGGTGTGTATTGCTGTGTGACGTGTACATACACATTACTCATAAGTTAGATTTGAAACTATACACATTACTCATAAGTTAGATTGCATCAAATCGAAGATTTGAAACTATACACATTTCTTGTTTTAACACATTTTTTAGCATTCTACTTCAATTACAAATCATTTATTAGGGTTTGGATGTCTCTCTACATAGTTGTCTATATATACTTGGCTCTTCTCTACAATTTACAATATGAGATTTATGATTATTAATATTTAGAATCATTGTAATATTTTTTTCTCTTCTCCATTATTCTTGTGGTGCAATAAAATCTCTTAATTTCTCTACTATATTCTTGTCTTTATCATTATCTTGTTTGATCAAATACTTTATTATTATTTGCCATATAACTTCAACATCTCAATCCGGTAATTGGTGTCACAATAAGTGGTATCAATCCAAACATTCTCATTTTTATTTTTATTCTTCTACATATTTTCAACAACACATTTTTCAATAAAATAATATTTTTCATCATATCAATAACTTTTTTTTCAACCACATATTCACCATCACACACTGGTAAACCCAGTGGGTCGGGGTGGGGGGGCACGTGCCCCCAACCTTTGAGAATTTTGTATTTTTATTTTATTTTTATAAAATTGTGTTTGATATTGATTGAAATCTAAATTTTAATCTAAATCAAAGTTAACAATTAATTTTAATAACATATTTCATGGAATTCATAATTTTTTTAACATTTATCAAAATTTATTAAAAATCTGATTTAATCTGCACTAACCAAGGGTAAAATTATAATAAATTTGAATTTCGATAATATGCTAATTTTAAAAATTCTCCGACGATCGTATGTTAATCGAATTTACAAATTGCTTATGTCATTTCAAAAATTATTTTGAGAACTACATTATGGGCATATCGAATATTCCAAATAAATATAGAAAATAGTTGAAAATACGTTAAATGTGAGTTACAAAGAAAGACGTCTAACTCAAATTTTTTTAATTCAATTATTTCATTAACATTTATTATTTTTGAGATACATTTCTCAATATAATTTTTATCATTTTATTAGAAAATTTATATGGAATATGACGTCAAAAAGTTTAGAAATTTTACATCCAAAAAAGTCATATCTCATATAAATTTTCGTCATAGTCCAAATAGATATAGAAAATAGTTGAAAATACATTAAACGTGACTTTTAAAGATAGACGTCTAACTCAATTTGTTTTTAATTCAATTATTTCTTTAACATTTATTATTTTTGAGATACAAATTTCTCAATATAATTTTCATCATTTTATTTGAAAATTTATATGGAATATGATGTCAAAAAGTTTAGAAATTTTACATCCAAAAAAGTCATATCCCATGTGATGCTGCCAAAAATCGTACCTGTCGACTTCCCGGGCTTGATGACCGAGAAGGAGCACGAACGAGATCTTCCGGTACCTGAAACAAAGGCGTCGAGGGTTGGCCTCGTCGCCCCTCCGATGCTTAAGTCAGAGAGAGAATAGATAGTGTATATATATATGCTGGAGAATGTGTAAAAACGTACCTGAATAATGAATGAGGGTGACCTATTTATAGTGGTGGGTAGCGTAGTTCAAGTAGGATTCGTCTCCGTGTTTTTAGGAGTAATCGTAGGGATAGGCGTTGGAACACGAATAGGTCTCTAAACTTGCCTTGTTTGAGGTGTTACCAAAGACAGGACTCCTTTTCGGTCTGGGATTCCTTAGAAAAGACGGTATCCGGGTAGAGTTAGGAGACTTTCCGGATAAGGACGGGTGGAACATGATCATGGCTCGCTTGGTGTTGGCCAAGTAATTATCCCGACCACTTATGTCCCGAGGATCGCCAGTGTGTTATTTGGGCGATCTGGGAGAAGATCCTCGAGCATCATCTAGGTAGCTCGAGGACTCCACATGCCCGACGACTCTGTCCCATATCACAGCGAGAGAATGCTAAGGGAGGTCGTCGTGCTCGATATGTCTTGATGGACGTCATCACTGGCCCCCGTGCATCCGCACCTATAGCTCGAGATTTAGGGCGGATGCAGGGTAAATCTATGCGATACTAAGTCGTCGAGAGAGGGTACGCACGTCATAGGTCGGTCTCGGGAAGACTGATGACGAATTCAAAGATCTTGGAGGGTCGGGGGTGTAATAAATGCGGTGGTGGTACGGTCCGTTTGGATGTTTGACACGTGGCCAGATCCAATGGCCCAGGTGGTGACTCTTGGGCTTCCCATTCTACCCCTATAAATAGTCCCTTTGCTTTTTCATTTTTCACTTTTTACCTGCTGTAAAAAACTCCTCTGCAAGGTCGTGCTCGAGCAATTCGCCTAGGAACTCCCCTGGTCTTATAGTCATTTAAGGTAAGTCCACGAGTCTTTTAAGCTATTTCTTTAGTTATCGTCGAGTGATGTCGAGCAGTGAGGGTGGTAGGGAGTCTGATGGCTCGGGGGGTAGTGAGAACCTAGAGACATCCTTGATACCCGTAGCCGTTCCTTTAGATGCCCGACCTAGGCGTCAGGGTAATGTTGAGTTCAAGGCACCAGACGACCCCTGTAGGTTCAAGGAGCACCTGGCCGTGGCTGCAGCCCGAGAATTTGGGCTGATGCCAGGTTGCGACATTAGGTCTCCTGACCCCGATGATAGGATGGGGCAGGCTCGAGCTAATGAGTTCGTGATATTTAGGGATACTCTGAAGGCCGGGTTTAGGTGGCCTATGCACCCTTTTTTCTTGAGTGTATTGGTCGAGCACTCCATGTGCCCGGGGCAGTTAGTGCCCAATGGGTGGAGGATGCTCATGTATTTCTTCATAGCGTGTCGGTACCTGGGCATCGAACCCTACGTCGACCTCTGTCGAATGGTGTTCGAGCTTAAGCATCTCCCTCAGTATACGTGTTTTGGGTATCTATCTACCCGAGGAGGGTTTAGGGTCCCGAGCATGCCGAGCTCGCTTAAGGGGTGGAAAGATAAGTGGTTTTATGTAGTTGCCCAAGGTGTCGACCTACCTTTCTGGTCGTCGTGGAGTGTTCCTGACACCTCTAAGTTCTGTGAGGACCAAGCATACTTCGAGTCTTTAGAACGCCATAGGCAGATGCTCGAGGACCTCGAACCCTTGGTACCGGACATGAAGGCCATCCTCGAGGAAAAGGTGTTAGATCATGCGGATGTGAGAGGTGTCGAGGGTAGGAGCTTTTTTCTTATCTCTTAATCTCATGCTCTATTCCCGAGGATCTGATCGATCTAATGCCTTGTGTTTTTGTTGCAGGGATGTCTTTCAATCCTTCAGCCCTCAGAAAATTTGTTCGAGCTAAGGCCAAGGAGCCTCAACCTCAGGTCGGTCCCTCGACCAAAGGAAAAAAGAGGGCTAGAGTCTCGAGGCCCGAAAACTTGCCTCGAGGGCCCGGGGAAAGCTCTCAACCTCGCCCGACGATTCCGAGTCCGAGGCCTGTCAGACCTCCCCCTTCTTCGCCTAGGGAACTTCCTCCAAGGAGAACCCCCGAGGTTGTTGACCTCGAAGACGACTGCATACCGTCGGTGGCCTCGGTCATCGAAGATTTCGAGAGATGTCATCTTGTGCCGAGCATAGTGGCCAAGTATCGAGGCGACGTTGGGTTCGAGGAGGGAATGAAGGCCCTCGAATTCTTGACCTTAAAGGTAGATTCTCGACCTTTTCCTGGTTGTCTTTGTTTTTATCAAGTGTATATCTCGATGATTAATATCTATGCTCGGTCTACAGACCCTTAGCGTGGCTCGAGGTCTATCCCTACAAGGGATGGACGAGTCTCACAAGATGGCCGGGCTTGTGGAGGCGGTCGAACTAAGGGACAAGAGGGTGGATGACCTGAGGGCCGAGCGCGAGGATCTATTGAAGCAGCTCGAAAGCGCCAAGGCAGAGGCCCGTCGTGCTCGGGACGAGGTTGGGGCCGTGAAGGATGAGGCTGAGGGTCTGAAGCTCGACCTGGAGAAGGCGCGTAAGGAGCACGAGGCCAAACTGATCGAGGAAAAGGAGCGAGCATGGGAAGACTTCAAAAAGTCTGAGGAATGTGACAAGCTAAAGGGGGAGTATGCCTCGGGGGCGTACCTTCACGCTTTCAAAGAGGCGCGAGCCTATCTTCGTGCACATCTTCCCAATGTTCAACCCGACGATTTGAAGTCCGTGCCCGAGATTGCAGATAGCCTCGCACTTTCGGAGTCCGAGGGGACCGTTGAAGAAGATGGGGACGAGGACGACGTTGACATAGAGGGGTCTGACCATGCTCCCGAGACCGACGAACTAGATTAGGAACCCCTCCCCGAGCTTTATTTTGACGTAATTTGTTTTGTATTGCTCGAGCTTATGGCCTCTTTTGTATTTTGCTATAATGTTGAAGTATATTTCCCGAGGTCTTGTTTGTCAGTACTTCATTAATCGTTTCGTTGACAAGGCATTAATCGACCATCATCGAAATTTCGAACCCGACGACAACTTAGTTTAATTAGGTAGTAAGCTCGAGGATAGCTTATTAATAAACTTCATACCCGATCAGTAACAATAAGCAAGAGCTCGACGATAGATCGTGTAATAATGAAGACCTGAGCTCGACGATAGATCATGTAATAATGAAGACCTGAGCCCGACGATAGATCATGTAATAATGAGGACCTGAGCTCGACGATAGATCATGTAATAATTAAGACCTGAGCTCGACGATAGCTATGTAATAATTGAGTTATGAGCTCGAGGAATGGCTCATATCATAGTTGAGTTATGAGCCCGACGATAGATCATGTAATAATGAGGACCTGAGCTCGACGATAGATCATGTAATAATTAAGACCTGAGCTCGACGATAGCTATGTAATGATTGAATTATGAGCTCGAGGAATGGCTCATATCATAGTTGAGTTATGAGCCCGACGATAGCTTACATAATAACGAAGGCATGAGCTCGACGATAGATCATGTAATAATGAGGACCTGAGCTCGACGATAGATCATGTAATAATTAAGACCTGAGCTCGACGATAGCTATGTAATAATTGAGTTATGAGCTCGAGGAATGGCTCATATCATAGTTGAGTTATGAGCCCGACGATAGCTTACATAATAACGAAGGCATGAGCTCGACGATAGCTTTCTTGACCAATTGAATCCTGAGCTCGAGGAGAGCCCGTTTTATAATTATTTCTCAATTTTCAAGTGTTGAACTCGACGATTCGGGGAATTCATGACGCAGTCTCGAGCTCGAGGACTGTTCGATGATTTGTGTTCGAGTCTCATTATCAATGCCCACGCATGATAGTGCTTTTTGTAAGATCGTGCTCGTAGCATCGTGGATGTACATGTGTGTGATAGGGTTTTGATGAGCTCATGCCCGTAGCATGTCTCGAGGTATGCCCATGACTAGTTTGAGGTGGTTGCTCATATTATGCCATGAGGGCCCGCTAGTTGCGGGACTTTGTGGAGAGCATGCCCGTAGCATGTCTCGAGGTATGCCCATGACTAGTTTGAGGTGATTGCTCATATTATGTCATGAGGGCCCGCTAGTTGCGGGACTTTGTGGATAGCATGCCCGTAGCATGCCTCGAGGGATGCCCATGACTAGTTTGAGGTGATTGCTCATATTATGTCATGAGGGCCCGCTAGTTGCGGGACTTTGTGGAGAGCATGCCCGTAGCATGTCATGAGGGCGCCTGCTTGTGGCAGGGCTTTGATGAGATCGCTTTTTGGTGGGGTGTTCCCCATAATTATTTTATCTAAACTTTGCTATGTTGTGGGACAAGAAAGGGCTCATAGGCCTTAATGAATGAATTATTGAAGGTAACAGTGTGCAGGGCGTGTGAGCCCGATGAAAAAAGATCAAGCTAAGCAAATTAAGAGGGAATGCGTACGGCATGCAAGCCAACAATTAAAAGTAAACTAACATTCATAAAAAAAAAAAAGATAAGGTCGTGACTTTTACTTGTTGTAGACTTTGAGGTTGTCGACATTCCATGGCCTCGAGAGTGGTCTTCCCGACGTATCCTTCAAGCTGTATGCTCCACCTTTAACTTGACGGATGACTTCATACGGTCCTTCCCAAGTTGGTCCGAGCTTCCCGGGGGCGTGACCGGCAGCCTCAGCTTTTCTGAGTACTAGGTCCCCCATCCTGAATCTTCGGTGTCTGACTTTGCTGTTGAAGTACTTGGCCGTTCTATTCTGATAGGAGGCCACTCGTAGTGCAGCTCGTGCTCGAACCTCTTCCAAAAGGTCCAGGTGTTCAGTGGTTTGATCCCCGGCCTCATGCCCCATCCGCCTCAGCGATGGTAGGCTAACTTCAATGGGTAAAGTAGCCTCCACCCCGAAGGCTAGCATGAATGGGGTTTCTCCAGTGGTCGTCTTGTGCGAAGTCCTGTATGTCCATAGTATAGAGGGTAACTCGTCGGGCCAGTTGCCATGGGCTCCTTCAATCCTTGTACGGAGATCTTGCAAAATAATCATGTTCGTGACTTCGGCCAAGCCATTGCTCTGAGGGTGTGCGACAGATGTTAGACGATGATTTATCCCGAGGTTGGAGCATAAATTCTTGAACTGTGCATTATCAAATTGTCTTCCATTGTCGGTTATAAGCACTTTGGGTATCCCGAATCTACATATGACGGACTTCCAGATGAATGCTCTTAGCTTGGGTTCTGAGATAGTTGCTAGGGGCTCTGCTTCCGCCCACTTTGTGAAGTACTCCACAGCTACGGCCACGAACTTCAGCTGCCCTCTTGCCATAGGAAAGGGCCCGAGGATGTCTACTCCCCACTGTTCGAAAGGGGCCGAACAGTGTATGGGCTTGAGCTCTTCCGCAGGGGCATGAATGATGTTACCAAACCTCTGACATTTATCACACTTTCTGACATACTCTGAGGCATCCTTCTTCATAGTCGGCCAATAGTATCCATACCTTACAAGTTTGAAGGCTAGAGCTTTAGCCCCCTGATGATTTCCGCATACTCCTTCGTGGACCTCTGTTAGAGCATGTGCAAACTCGGAGGGTTTGAGGCATCTGAGGTAGGGAAGCGTAAAGCTTCTGCGAAAGAGGACTCCCTGGATTATGCAATATCTCGGTGCTCTGGATCGGATGCTCCTAGCTTCTTTAGGATCTTCGGGGAGGTTTCCGTTAGTAATGAACTCAACTATGGGATCCATCCACGACGGCTCATTATCGATGTCCATGACTACTAGTTCTTGGCTGATGCTAGGTTCCGTTACTGTTCTGATGTGGACTGTCCTGTCAAGACCATCCACTCCCATGAACACAAGTCTTGACAACGCATCCGCCTTTCCGTTGTCGGCCCGGGCAATCTTTAAAATCTGACAACCCTTAAATTTTCTCTGTAGATCACGCACCTTCAAACAGTACATGCTCATCTTTTCGTCCTTCCTTTCGAATGTCCCTTCGATCTGTCCTACCACGAGTTGTGAATCGCTAAACAGCTTGACGTGCTCGATTCCCAAGTTGCTCGCAAGTTCAAGGGCAATGACCACGGCTTCGTATTCTGCTTCATTGTTGGTAGCCTCAAATTCGAATCTCAGAGCACATTGAATTTCGGTTAACTTGTCGGGACTGTTGAGGATGACACCTGCACCCGAGCCCGAGGAGTTGGATGGTCCATTAACAAATATTTCCCACACGTCTTTAACTGTGGTCGGGTCACCCTCTGGCCCCCGAGGCCTTGGAGTGAGCTCTGCAATGAAATCCGCTAGGACTTGTCCTTTGATGGAGGGTCGGGGTTTGAACTCTATGTCAAATTCACTGAGCTCTATTGCCCATTTCAGCAATCTCCCTGAGACGTCCGGCTTTTGGAGTATTTGTTTGAGTGGTTGATCTGTGAGCACAATGATGGGATGCGCCTGAAAATATTGACGTAGCTTTCGGGCTGCTACAATCAGTGCCAGGGCAAGCTGTTCAGCTAGTGTGTACCTTGTCTCTGCATCCAACAATACTTTGCTTACATAGTAGATGGGTTGTTGACCCCTCTTTACCTCTTTCACCAGTACCCCACTGACTGCATTCTGGGATACGGCCATGTATAAGTACAACGTATCCCCAGGTTCGGGTCTCGTGAGTACCGGGGGTGTGGCCAACGCCTGTTTGAGTTCCTGAAAAGCTCTCTTGCAATCCTCATTCCAATTGAAATTCTGATTTCCTCTTAGCGCTTTGAAGAAAGGAAAGCACCTGTCCGCTGCCCTAGACATGAACCTATTCAATGCTGCAACCCGACCTGTCAATTTCTGGACCTCCTTCCTATTCCCGGGTGGCTCCATGGTCATTAAAGCTCGTATCTTGTCCGGATTGGCCTCAATCCCCCTGTGAGTGATCATGAAACCCAGGAACTTCCCTGACGCCACTCCAAAAGCGCACTTGGTTGGGTTTAACTTCATCCGGTATTTTCGGAGTGTCGAGAATACCTCCTCTAGGTCAGAAATATGTTCATTCTCTTGCTTACTTTTGACCACCATGTCATCAACATAAGCCTCAATGTTCTTCCCGATTAGATCTGCGAAGACTTTGTTGATGAGCATCTGGTATGTCGCCCCTGCGTTCTTCAAACCGAATGGCATGACCCTATAGCAGTAGATGTCAGAGTCTGCTATGAATGACGTCTTCTCTTGATCTTCCTCAGCCATGAGAATCTGATGATATCCTGAGAAAGCATCAAGAAAGCTATATAACATATGACCTGAGGTGCTGTCCACCAAATTGTCGATCCGAGGTAGAGGATAACTGTCCTTTGGGCACGCTTTGTTGAGGTCTGTGAAATCAATACATACTCTCCATTTACCATTAGCCTTCTTGACAAGGACGACGTTGGCAAGCCAGTCTGGATATTGGACCTCCCTAATGAATTGAGCATTGGCGAGCTTGTTGATCTCCTCACGTATTACCTCCCGTCTCTCTGGCGCGAATTGTCTCCTCCTCTGCTTTACCGGCTTTGCACCAGGCTTCACATTGAGTCTATGGACCACAACTTCGGGGTCTATCCCCGGCATGTCCTCAACCTTCCAAGCGAATACATCAACGTTGCGGGTCAAGCACCTGACGAGTTCATTCCTGAGAGCGGCATCAATATCCCGACCAATGGTGACCTTTTTACCATGCTCGAGCTCGACCTCTACCAAATCTTCTACCGGGGCAAGTCTACCATGGTGCTCGAGCTCGAGCTCAGGGGCTGTCAGTTGCATGACGTCTGTGCTCAACCCCCGAATGCTTGAGATGTAACACTTCCTTGCTGCTGCTTGATCACCACGTACAACCCCTATGCCATGATTCGTTGGGAATTTCATAGCAAGGTGGAAAGTGGATACAATGGCCTTGATCTTGTTGAGTAATGGAAATAGCGTTGTATGGTACGGAGGTCTGCGCTACATGGAAAGACGTCATCTCCGTCACTTGCTTCTGGCCCATGCCCAAAGTTAGCGGAAGGTCGACAATCCCTTCTGGAATGATTGTTCCGCCCCCAAATCCCTGGAGCGGGGTCTTGACCATTTTGAGCTGGTTGGCAGAAATTCCCATCTTCTCGAAAGCTTCTCTGGACAATACATTGGCGGCACTTCCATTGTCTACGAGTATCCTCTTGACTTCAAAATTGGCTATTATGGCGGATATGACCAAAGCATCGTCATGGGGAAATGTAATGCCCTCCAAGTCCTCTGTTCCGAAAGTGATGTCCTCAATGTTGGAAAGGGTGGTTTCCTGGGCCAATCCATGATGTCTAGCATACTGTCTCCTCTTATTGTTAGAATCTCCTCCCGACGCTATCCCTCCAACAATGATGTTGATTGTACCAGCAGTGGGCTTGTTGTCTCCTCCTGAGCCTGATGCCCTGCCCTTGTTGTGATCATTCCTCGGACGCTTGTCGTTTCCGACGTATGTCCTCAAGTACCCCCTCTTGATCAATGCCTCTATCTCTCGCTGCAACATTATGCATTCCTCCGTCGTGTGCCCATGATCCCTGTGAAAGTCACAATACTTGCTCTTGTCTCTTGCCTCCGGGGGAGATCGCAGCCTAGGGGGCCACTTAAGATCTTTCATGTCTCTAATCTCCATCAGTATATTGGACTTAGAAGTGTTCAAACGGGTAAATGGCCTAGGTGACCCTTCCTGTCTTGGCTTTCCCCGAGCATGATCTTGTCGCGCAATAAGCTCGTGTGACCTCTTAAATTGGGATTTCTCAGAGTTCGGGGTGGTCTTCATAGCTTCCTCCATGTTGATGTATTTCTCACCTCGGGTTAGGAGCTCCGTTACTGACTTCGGGGGTGTCTTAGATAAAGACATCTTAAAGGCCTCACACCTTACGGCATATGTCAGAGCCGAAACAACAGCAGTGATATGGAGGTCGGGTATCTGTAGTCTTTCCTTGTTGAATCTTGTCATGAAGCTGCGCAAGGTCTCGTTAGGCCCTTGGCGGAGCTGCATGAGGGTGGCCGCTGTCTTCCTGATGCGCTTGCTGCTGGCGAAGAAGGCGGAGAACTTCTCGGCAAGGTCGGAGAATGACGATACGGAGTTTGGCTCCAACGTGGCGAACCAATCCCTAGCGGCATTGGTTAACGTTTGAGGGAAGGCTTTGCACATTACTTGATCCGGTGCAACCTGTAAGTTCATGACATCTGTATAGACATTCAGATGGTTGATGGGATCGGTTGTCCCATCGTACTCCTTTATGCGAGAGAATTTGAACCTGTCTGGGAGCGGATATGAAAGAACCTCTGGTGTGAATGGAGTGTTAGGGGCGAACCCCGCCATTCCTTTGGTGTTCTGTCGTAGTCCTGCCATAATTCCATCTTGGATGATCCGTGCGAGTTCGCCCGAGTCCATGGTGACCAATCTCGAGGCCGAGGCATGTGGGGGCATGCCCGAGCCCCCAGACCCACCATTGTCGTGGGCATCACGGATTTCCCGAGCTCGAGCATCAGCCACGACGTCTCCTTCCGACGCCGGAATTTGAGCGTGTGCTGGTGCTGAAGCTTGGGGGGTGTTTCCTTGGCTGAGTAGCTGGGTCAAGGCCGTAACTTGTTGACGCAGCTCCTCGAATGCTCCAGCGGTAACCATTGCGGGTGGGGGATCTGATCCTTCCTGATGAACTTGAGGATCTGCCGCTGGCAATTGGTTTGGAGCGGTTGAGCTTGCGAAAGGAAGACCTGAACGTGTATTCACCATGACTTTTGGTAGCGTTTCCCACAGACGGCGCCAAATGATGCTGCCAAAAATCGTACCTGTCGACTTCCCGGGCTTGATGACCGAGAAGGAGCACGAACGAGATCTTCCGGTACCTGAAACAAAGGCGTCGAGGGTTGGCCTCGTCGCCCCTCCGATGCTTAAGTCAGAGAGAGAATAGATAGTGTATATATATATGCTGGAGAATGTGTAAAAACGTACCTGAATAATGAATGAGGGTGACCTATTTATAGTGGTGGGTAGCGTAGTTCAAGTAGGATTCGTCTCCGTGTTTTTAGGAGTAATCGTAGGGATAGGCGTTGGAACACGAATAGGTCTCTAAACTTGCCTTGTTTGAGGTGTTACCAAAGACAGGACTCCTTTTCGGTCTGGGATTCCTTAGAAAAGACGGTATCCGGGTAGAGTTAGGAGACTTTCCGGATAAGGACGGGTGGAACATGATCATGGCTCGCTTGGTGTTGGCCAAGTAATTATCCCGACCACTTATGTCCCGAGGATCGCCAGTGTGTTATTTGGGCGATCTGGGAGAAGATCCTCGAGCATCATCTAGGTAGCTCGAGGACTCCGCATGCCCGACGACTCTGTCCCATATCACAGCGAGAGAATGCTAAGGGAGGTCGTCGTGCTCGATATGTCTTGATGGACGTCATCACCATGTAAATTTTCAGTTGTAAAATTACACGGGGTATGATATTTTTGGATGCAAATTTTTTATTGTAAAATTTCTCTTAATTTTTTTGTAAGTTCGATTATGTCCCCTAACTTTAAAGTTATGTGTCCGCTCCTGCCATCACATCACAAAAAAATAAAAATAAAAATAAAAAAATCATTATCTCCTAAGATTGTGGATCAAAGACACTATATCTTATCAGCTTCTTTTATATGCCACAAAACCACGTGCACTAATATATAGACATTAACACTAATTTCTCTCTGAAGCCACCAAAAATGACAGATCAAAATCCGACGCCCCTGCAAAGAGACAATCAAGAGTTTGAGTCCAGTAGAATTGTGGAACAAAAGCTATCATTAGATGACACGATTGAACGGTTCATCGGGAACTGCGGATGGATACAATTCTTCCAAATTACTCTTTTATCCTTCGCTTACTTTTTCGATGCACAACAATGCTTCATAGGTGTTTTTACTGATACTAAGCCAACATGGCATTGTACTTCACCAAGTACTTCGTCGTGCAAGAATATCTGTCGAATTCCAAGAGATTCTTGGGACTGGGATATGCCCGCTCACACGTCCATAATCTCTGAGTGGTCCCTGGCATGTTCCGGCCCCATTATCAACGGCATCCTGGTATCGTCCTTCTTTTTGGGTAGTCTCGTCGGTGGATTTGTCCTTGCAACCCTGGCGGACTCCTCTTTAGGCCGGAAGAACATGCTTATTCTATCTTGCCTGATCATGTCTCTAAGTGGAGTCTTAACGGCATTCTCTACCAACATATGGATGTATACCGCTTTGAGATTTATCAATGGATTTGGTAGGTCAACAATTGCCACCTGTGCACTTGTTTTGTCCGCGGAACTTGTTGGGAAAAAATGGAGAGGAAATGTTGGGATCATAGGATTCATCAGTTCTCCTCTCGGATTTCTTTCTTTACCTGGTATTGCTTATCTGACCAAAGGTTCCTCGTGGAGACTCCTTTACTTGTGGACTTGCATTCCACCAGTATTTTACTCTGTATTATTGTATTTTCTAGCTTGTGAATCTCCCCGATATCTTTATATCAAGGGCAGGAAGGAAGATTTCGCTAAAACACTGAGAAGTATTTCTGCACCTGCGAATCGGGTCAGTTTAACTGACAGCTTCGTCGACAGGTGCATTAAGTGGGAAGACGAATTGCAAGAAACAGACTATTACTCCGCAATAAAGATGTTATTACAAACATCTTGGGCCTCACGGCGACTTGCGTCAGTTATGGTGGTTGGCTTCGGAGTTAGCATGATTTATTTTGGCATGCCATTAGGCCTTGGCAACTTGGCATTTGATCTATATTGGAGCGTGGCACTAAATGGTTTTATGCAAATTCCAGCTGCCTTGATTATATTCTTTCTTGTTGGGAAACTGTACAGGAAGTTCTCGGTGTTGGGATTGGCTCTATTGAGTGGAATTTGTAGTGTAACATGTGTGCTGATTAGGTGGAAGGGAATGCAAATAGGACTAGAATTGATATCATATTTCTGCGGGATCGCTGCTTTAGATTTGTTTATGATTTATACATTGGAGTTGTTTCCGACATGCGTGAGAAACTCAGCTGTTTCAATGTTGAGGCAGGCAATGATGTTAGGTGGGGTTTCTTGCCCGATCTTAGTGGCAGCCAGCAGAGAGAATGGGCTGCTTTCATATGGGGTGTTCGGGATAGCAATAGCTGTGTGTGGATTGTTCGTTATATTCCTACCAGAAACAAGGGGAAGGACATTCTGCGATACCATGGATGAAGAAGATGGTAAGAATGGAGCAATAAGTAATGGGGTGGATACTGCATAAGTCCACTAGTACTGCATACTACACGACTAAACCAAAAAAGAAACGAAAAAAAAAAAATTGAAATTTACTCCTGCATTCCTTTTTTACTAGGAAAGACATCGTACCGTCAAACTCCATATATATGGAAAGAGTGAAAATCTGGAGAATTATAACCAATTTCAATATTATAGAGAAATTAAACCTAAATTTTTTGTCGTAAAATTACTTTATTAATTATAATTCACTGCATAAATTACAGAAATTGATCATTACAAATTTTAAAATACCAGAGAGCGTCTTTTTTATTATATGGCGGTGGTGGTATATGAGGTACTTTTTCTGTACTAGATGTAAGCAACGTGCAATGCACGTTTGCTTAGTTTATATTTAATAGTTTTGTTTAAGAATTGATTTGTTATTAATAAAGATGTAATTTTTTTGATTAATTAAATAATTAATGATATAATGTTTATGTAATTGATAAATAATTAAATAAAGTGCTTCTCTCTATCATTTCCAACCTAAAATCACAAACAGAAATCTCAAGGTATGTTAAGGGGTAAGAAGATGATTTTACTTAGACTCCATTTGATTCTCATTAATGTAGAATGCGAATGAAAAATATAACCGTTATTGGATCCCACACAAGAGATAGAAATTCAAAAATGATAGATTGATGTGATGGATAACAATCATTTTTTTCATTTTTATGGGTTTTTAATGAGAAATAAAAGGAGGCTTAAACTTTTTACATGACTTAAATCTTTACTCTTTTTTAAGTAATAATGCAATTCATTTTATCGCTAAAGTATGATATGTATTACGATAATATATGTATATCATGTGTTAGACTTAGTATTGATAAGTGACGGGTAAATTTTCGAGGACAAAAATATTTTAAAGGGGTGGGAATGTAATACCCCAAAAATTTTCATAAAATATAATTCAATTTTTATATACTATATTTTAATATTTTGAAAGTTAGGGACTAAATGATACATTTATCAAATTATATTTTATTTGTGTCAAATATTTAGATATTGATGGAGTTATCGTAAATATATGAATATTGGTCTCGTTGGATAAATCGTAATTAGATATATAAATCAGATTCGAGAAAAAGTCGATTCGGATAAATTAGCTCCAAGATATTTTAGTTTGAAAGAATTATCAAAAACTAATTTATTATTATTATTTAATTATAATTTTGAAAGTAGGGGTGGTGAAAAAATATTTTCCATTAAAAACAAGAAATTCCGTTAGTTTTTCTGTTAAATCAAGAAATTCCATTAGTTTTTCCGTTAAACCAACAAATTCCGTTAAATAGACACTTTTTATATATAGAAAGATATATATATATATATATATATATACATATATACATATATATATATATATATATATATATTAAAGTAATAAAGGTTTCTAACAATTGGTTACTAAAAAATATACTTTATAACTTAACTTGCACTAGTTGTATTCCCCGCGTTTTGATTAGGGTTGGACAAAAATCTCAAATTGAATGTAGCGATGTGGTTCGATTCTTTATAAGTTAAATGCTTGAAAGAGTATCATAAGAATTGACAGGTTTTATTCGATACTAAATTCTAGTTCAAAAATCGAAGAACCGAATCTTCCTTAATTTTTATTTTATTTTAAATAAGTCAAATTATTTTAATTTTTTCTAAATAACTTTACCACTAATTAATGGAGCTAAAAATATTATAGTTAAATTTCAAAGAGAGTTGTTAAATGTGTTCATCTGGACAGTAATCTGATGTGCTAAGCTCTGGATCAATGCTTGATTGATTAATAGTTGTAGGGCATTTTAATTTAAACGCTGAATTTTATTTGTTTAATTCCGTGTTTACTATTCTCTATGGGCAGCTTGATCAAACTACTACATGATTTGTATCCTAATTTTTTTTACTCTAATTATTATAAGATTTGATCAAGTTGCTACTTAAGGTGGTACCAAGAATTAAAAGCTCGAATGGGAGAAAAAATAGCCTAATGAGTGGTCAGAAATTTGAACTCATTTAAGTAAGATACTTATGGGAGAAAAAGCAAAATGTAATTATTGTGGGAGAGCATTTAAGGCTGAAACTAATACTAAAACTTCTAGCACTTATAAGCGTGTTATGCATATGAGAGCACTGAAGTTGATGGAAAAGAAAGCAATACTCTCTCAAGAAAACATGATGGTGGTATTACGACCACTGTGTTTAATAAAGAAGAGGGTAGAAAAGCATTGGTTAAGATGGTTATTATTGATGAATTGACTTTTTCCTTTGTAGAAAGTGTGGATTAGAAGGAATTTGCATGCCAACTTTGCCCTAGATTTGACGTTCCTTCTCGAAGAATGATTGCTCGAGATGTGCTCTATCTCTATTATGAAACAAATGAATCGTTGAGGATTAAATCTAATAATGATACGCAAAGGATTTACTAACTGTTGGACATCAATTTAAAAATATCAATTATATGGTTGTCACAACACACTTTTGTTGATAGAAGTCAGAAATTGCATAAGAGGGTATCGAGTTATTTTATTGTTTCAAATCATAAAGAGGAGAAAATTGAGAAACTTATTGAAAACTATTTGCTTAATTGGGGAATAGAGTATGTGGATACCATTAATGTAGACAATGCAAACACAAATGATATAGGAATCATTTATGTGAAAAACAAGTTAAAGAATTGAGAATTCCATTATACTTTAATTTTAGGTGGCTCTTATTTGTATGAAAGTTGTTTTGCACACTTAATCAATTTAATTGTTAATGTTAGATTGACAGAGTTTAATCCATATATAGAAAGTACTCACAATAAGGTCAAATATTTTCGACAATCTCCTTCTTGGTTAATGAAATTTAAATATTGTATTGAAAGGGAAAAGATTTTATGCAAAAAAAAAAAAAAAAAAAAATGCTATTTTATATATTGCTACTAGATGGAATTCAACAATCTAGATAGTGCATTGAATTTTGAAAAAGCCTTTGAAAGAATGGACAAAGAGGATCAGTGGCGGATCCAGCACCCGGTGAGCCTCGACAGCCGCACGTGCTGGATCCGACGAGAACCATTTTTTTTGGTTGACATTAGATAAACTTTTTAAATTATATAATTGATAATTCATTTTAATTTCAAGCATTTCTTATAGCTCTTCCGGTTAGAACTTGCGTATTCATGTTGGAGGGCCCGATTTCAAATCCATTCTCAACCAATTTATTGTGGAATTTTTTAGTTGTACTCTTTTTTTTTTTCAAAATTAATGCAAAAGAGAGGATATTCAAACCTATTACATTTCCTTAGAATTACCGAAGCTTGACCATCATGATACGTAATGAACTTTGGCACAAAACTTTCCAGAATTATATATGTTAAGTTTCAGTCGTTTTAATGCAATTGTAAAAATTTAAACCCGTGCGGCCGTGCTCTTTATTTGTCGAATTTGACCATTATGACACTCATTGAACTTTGACACTAAACTTACCAGAATAATATATGTTACATTTTATCGGTTTTAATGCAATTTTAAAAATTCGAACTTGTGCTCTTCCTTTGGTTTATACAAAAATTGGTTTCAATATCATTTAGTGAATATTGCTAATTTGTACAATAGAATTATATACATTCAGTTTGATCAAAATAATTATTGTATTTAAATTTTAGACTTTGTTTGATTTCATTTTTTTCAAAATATATTTTTTTCTATTCTTTTCAACTACACATTTTTCAATAAAATAATATTACATTCAAATTCAAAATTTTTATTTACTTTTAACCACACATTCTCTGCGAAATCACTATTCCAAGATACTTTTTTTTTTTTGCAAAAAAATAAAAAATAAAAAATGGACATCAAATGAGACTCTTAATATTTTATTACTGCCCACCGTCGACGATCGACGGCCGCCCATGCTGACTCAAAATGCTGGATCCGCCACTGAAGAGGATGGATTTTATTATGAATATATTAATGAGAATGAAGGTGGAAAATAAAGAGACGGACAACCTATAAGTTATGATTAGGAGAAAGCTAGAAAGTTTGCCAAGTGTCTAAGAGTTTAGCGCTTTATTAAGTGTCATTTCCAATATTGACTTCCATGAAGTTTGAAAAATTGAGCAATTTTTGAAGAAAATGGGTGAGAAGCAAGATTATTTGCTAAGTAGTATAACTTGAAGATTAAGAGCCCGTTTGCACCCCATTTTTTTGCTCAAAACACATTTTGGATTAGTATTTTGATGAAAATGCGTGGTTAATAAAGAAGAAAAAAAAAATTGGATTTATATATTATATTATTTTATTGAAAAATGTGTGGTTGTAAATAAGAGAAAAAATATATATTTTGAAAATAATAAGAATTAAACAAGACCGAAGTTTGACAAGTATTGGGGTAAAGTTGATAAAATGAAAAAAAAAATTTGTTTATAGTGGTTCTGCTTGACCCTATGCATAAGTTGAAGTTTGTTATACAGTGTATTGGTATCTTTTACAACTTTGTCAAGGTTGAAGATACAAAAAAATCATGTCATGGAATTATTGGATACTTTGTAAAACCAATTTCAAGGGATGGCATTGCTCAACCAATGGAGCTAGTGGTAGTGGAAGTGGAAGTGGTAGTGGTGATTCTAATGGAGTCACTCTGTTGGAGGGTCAGAATGATGATGATTGGGATGTTTGTAACTCTGATTTTGGGTGGAAGAAAATGAAAGTGGTAAAATGGACTTTTTAGAAAAAGATGAGGATCCACTGAAGATGCTATTGATGAAAAATTTGACATTTTAAATTGGTGAAAAATAAATAAATCAAGATTTGAAGTTTTATCTAAGGTTACAAGTTATATACTTGCAATTCTTGTATCTACAGTTGTTTCTAAGTCAACATTTAGTATTGGAGTGGACATTCTTGATCCATTTAGGAGTTTTTTAACTCCTAAAATAGTTTAGACCTTGATTTGTATACAAAATTAGCCAAGAGAAAAATCTAGACTTTTGAGAGATTCTCAACATAGAGCATGCAATGAAGAGATAAAGTTCTATTAGGACATTGAGACATTTAAATATATTTTATAATTTCTCATATTAAATTTTATTAGTTTGGAATTTTTTTGTTTATTTATATTTATTAATTGTGCATTTTCAAGTATTTCTTGTAGAGTTTCTTAGTAGGACAAGTCAAGCAATGGATGGCTAATTTAAATGGTTGGTAAGTAGTAGCAATACTTAAAAAATAAAATATTTTTATCTTGATATTCTTACATGTAAATGTAAATTCTGGATTTTGCAACTTAGTCGAATTTTGATTTTTTTAAAAATAATAAACACTTAATCTTTGTTATTTATATTTAAAGAAATTACTACGCGTTTGTTCGCGATGTGTGGTGATAGAATGGCACCTGTAAATTTTCCAATCAATCTCAAACTGTTGGAAAATCCAAAATCCCAAGTCTATTAAGCAACTATACTCGTAACACAAATTGGTGCTTTATAAATTTTAATAATGGATGGCAAAGATTGGGAATGATGAGTGCCAATTTTCCTAACAAGAATACATATTTAAGTAGGTGAAGTCGTATCTATTCGTATCAATATCTATTGAACACTAATTAATATAAAGTGAGCTACTTTTAATTTGGAACCCAAGTGGTGAGAGTTATAGTCGGGTACTTATACCTGTACACTTTTGTTGATAAATTAAACAAGTGAATGAGAATCTAGAAAAGTTAATTGCCTATAACCAAATTTCAAAATTCTATATAAATTGTACCTCAATTTTTCGTAGTAAGTTTGCTTTGTTAATTCTAACTCACTGCATGAAATACAGAAGTTATCATTAAAAAATCGGAAATTACCTGATCTTTGTACGAGCCGTGGTGCAAAATTCTTATTGAAATGGAAATTCTTTTAGGTTTTCTTTCTATCACTAAACCCCTTGATGCAACGTGACATAAATAGTGGGCTACAGTGATCAACCAAATGAAGGCAATTTCTCAATTACCACTATGATTGCTCTACGATGGACCGACTACGCTATGATCAATCGACCACCACGACTTCCAACCACTTGAACGTCCTTTTAATTGATTGAAAACCGCTTGATTGTTATCATTGGCCACGTTAATTGTTTAGTGGGTGAAAATTGACCACTTACTATGTTGGTGAGAACTGTCTAAAGTGGATGTGTTACACTGAACACGTCGATAATAACCGCTTAGTGGTTATATGGCACTATGCATCTATAACTACTCCATAGGTGTCCCAGGTATGAAGGATCTTCTTTTTCACATATAATTTTCCGGCTCTCGTTTTTTCTTTAAGTCATTTCATTCAAACTCAATCACTAATTATCACATTGGAGGTACAATGAGGAAGATAGCCCCATCATCTTCTTGAACGTGTTTTACCATTCAATGGAGTAGTAGAAACTACCTTGCTCCGCTAAGAAAGTTGAAAAGTTGCCTCGTTATTACTTAATTGGCATCATTCATTGGAAATTTTTAAACATAAAAGCTATGTTGAAAAGGTGAGCTAGAAGTGACACACGTTTGGTTGGAAATAAGGTGGAGCCGGAGTTTGTTACCCAAGGTCAAGATCTACCGTCGCAGTCTCAACATGTAATACCGAGTCAATTTAACATCCATAATAACTCATTTGCAAAACCAAACTCAAAGAGTGGCCGCCCATCCCTTAATCCACAGAAGTTCCACTACAAGATACACATAGACAACCATCCAAGTGGCAGAAACGATTTTCCTCCTGATTACTTAGCCAACGGTAGAAACCACGGGTCTCATGAAGTCACATATTTGCAGGTTTCACATCCTATTATAAACTTGGAATGTATAATGGAGAAAATGATAGTCCAGAAGATAAACGATGCATTATCAAGGGAAAATGATAGACACTTGCAGATGGTTTTGGAAAAAGACCCATTCACGCAAGAGATCATGGCATTCCCTCTACCAAAAGGCTTTAAACAGCTGATGATAGAGGCATATGATTGAGTTACGAATCCACTTGATCACCTACGAACTTTAATAGATTTGATGAAATTGTATGCGGCCTTAGATGCAATGATGTGACGATCCTTTTCGCCAACATTAAGGAGAGATGCTAGAGATTCGGTGCTACCATGGCACCTCGGTCCATCACAACTTTTGATGAGCTTTGTGGCATAGTTTCCGAGTAGCAAGAGAAAGAGGAAGACCGTCATAGGTTGATGCAGCCTTTACAAGAGTATTTGATTAAGTTTAGCAGGGTTGTACTTGCATAGTGGACCTTCAAATGCCTGCTGTGGTAACTACATTAATGAATGGCACCAGAAATTGGGCATTTAAGATGTCACTCTTACAGAACACCTGGAGTCGATGCATGACTTGTTGAAGAAGGGAGACATATACATAGATACGGAGGAAGCGATGAAGGTTTTAAAAATCTTTGAGAATGATGACAACCACGAACCTACAAGCGAAAGTCACACGATGAACGAAAAGCCTTTGATAATAAGTCAAAAAATGAGCACATGAATAGGGGTTATGCACATGATCGATCGAACGGGCAAAGGCGAGAAGAAGTTAAAGCTTTACTCCTTTAAAAACTCTGCGTGCTAAGGCCAATGGCCACATTTGCTAGCAAGAGGGACAAAGGAAAGTATTACCATTTCCACATAGATTATGGGCATGATACTGAAACTTGCATCTACCCAAAAGAAGAGATAGAGCTCCTTCTGAAAAGAAAATTCCTAACAAAGAACATGAAAAATGATCTAGGCAAAAAAAAATGCTGATGATCATACTCCACCTATGGTTGGAGTAATAAATGTGATCATCGTAGGGATAAAGGATGACAAAGACTCAAATTCAACTATAAAAAGACATGCCGCTCTATTAGAGTCTATTTTATTCAGAAGAAAGCAATATTCGGTTAGAACATCACTTTTGGTGAGAATAACTATTGATAAGAATGTAAAATACATATTTTTCCCTTATTATTTTATGCGCTCATATATTTATTTTATGCCAAAATATACTTATTAAACTCCTATTTTGATTTAGGTGGCAATTATATGGATATAGCATAATTTGGAAGAAATAGGTAAAAAGAGACCAAAGTGGAAGGAAATGAAAAATCAAGGGCTAGTGTGCAAATACACAAAAGCTGTGTCAAACCAAACGATGAAGATTTGAGAGTCAATTGGTTGAAAAAAGCTGTCAAAGGGATGAAATATCGTCAAAATATGATCACACATCAATTTCCAATCGAAAAGTTTTACACCGATTCTCAGCCTTATATTGAGACTCATTTTTGAAATGAAAAAGGATCAAATTGGATGATCACATCTGAATTCAAGTTGTAACCCTTTGAGTCAGCTTTCCAACGTATCTTAAATCATCTCAATCGGACATCAGGAAAGGAAGATATGGTCAAAACACTGAACGCTGTTCGACGGAAAAATTTTGTAACGTGCGTACGCATTGACCTGCAGGACGTGTGTACGCGAGATGCAAAAACATAACTACTGAGGTTATTTTTAGTGCATTGTGTGTATGCAAAAATTGAACAATGCGTACGCATGGTTTATTTCTAGGACACGAATTTTGGTTTTTGAATTTAAGTCAACTACATATGGAAACAACTATAAATACATATTTTAAAACCCTATAATACAACCAGAACGTACATAACTCCTCCAAACTCCATTCTTCATTATTTTCTCTCTTAGATTCACGAATTGTAACTAAACTTTTATACTTGGTTGAAGGAAACGGAAGCCTCAAAACCACATATTGTGAAATCTAAATAATTTTTCTTATTGTTTAATTTATATTTTTAGTATTGAATGTTCTTCTACATTTATTTCTATGATTTGTTGCATTTAATTGCTATAGGGACCACTAGTTCATTGATTGTAACAATCTACCGCTAAGTTAAATATCAAATCCGTAATTGTTTGATCCCTTTAACTTGTGAAGCACTAGGATTTAATGATTTTCTTCGATAGAGGTTATTGAATCTTAAGAAGGATGTTTAAATAGATTGAATGCAACCGCCGGTGTTGGTGTTATCTAGTTCGTCGATTTCTCTATTGTGTAAAGTTATTATTAAATTGAATCTTGAGCGCTAGTTAGAAGTTATATAATAATTAGGGTTAATTAGAACGCTGGTTTCTAACAAACTAGAAATAAGGAGAGATATGAAAATAATTTCAATGGTGAATATTCAAAATATGAATTGAATTATTATTGCATCTATGATCAATTGTGGATCTCTGATAGTGGATGTGGACTTAGACCAAGGTTAGTCTTTTGATTGTTTTCGTTAATTTAATTTTCATTGTTATTAATTGCGTTATTTACAATTGTTTTCATACAAAAACCCCCAATCATTGTACGGAGCATAAAATATTGAATTATACATTCTTCGTGGGATCGACCCTTCCACTACTACATTAGTTTTAGAGGTTTAAGAACTATTTTTGGGTGCGTACGACATCACACCAAATTTTGGTGTTGTTATCGAAGAGTGGTGTTGATTTATTTTTGTATTTTTTAGTTGTTTATTTTATTTTTGAAAAAAGAAAAAAAATCATAATTTTTTAGGTTTTTAGGTATTTTATTGTTTTAAGAAATTTTAGCATATAATTTTATTTTTCTTTCTTAATCTAGCTTTTTTTATATTTATTTTTCATTTGTTCTGTTTGTTTATGCTCGCAATTCGATATTCTAATCAAAGTGATTCACAGTACGATTCAAAAATTGAGAGAACTTTGTGCATGTTGAGGGGTAACATCCTACAAAATCTTGAAGAAAGCAATCTCAACCCTCAACAATCCATTTGCATGTGATTTTAAGTTTGAAAGAGAAAGAACCATGGCTGAAAATAGGGCTTTGAGGGAGCTTGCATCCCCTAACTTGAATCAACAACATCTATGCATTACCTTTCGTAATTTAGATGTTGCTACCACTTTCGAATTAAAATTTGGGCTAATTCATCTTCTGCTCACTTTTCATGGTCTTGCAAGTAATGATCCACACAAACATCTAAAGGAATTCCATGTGGTTTGCACAAGTATCAAACCTACGGGAGTCACCAAAGAACAAATCAAACTGAGAGCCTTCCTATTTTCTTTGATTGATTCAGCTAAGGATTGACTTATTATCTACCATCAGAAAGCATTACCACACGAGATGGAATAAAGAGGTTATTTTTAGAGAAATACTTTCCAGCTTCGAGGCCAGCAAATATTAGTAAGAAAATCTGTGGTGTAAGACAAGATAACATGGAATCCCTACATGAGTATTGAGAGTGGTTCAAGAAATTGTGTACAAGTTATCCCCACCATTAGATTAGTGAGCAACTTTTCATCCAATACTTTTATGAAGGTCTTCTACCCACAGAAATGAGCATGATTGACGCTGCAAGTGGATGATCTTTGGTGGATAAAACTCCAAAAAGATCGAAGACCTTATTGCAAACTTGGCAGTCAATTTTCAACAATTTGGCACTAGATTTGATCCCCATTCTAGACAAGTTAACGAGATAAATGTCTCATCCATTGAACAACAAATAACGAGTCTAACCACTCTTGTTCATCAAATAGCTGCAGGTACTATGCAAATAGCGAAAGCATGTAGAATTTATTCACTGGTAGGCCATCCAACTGATATGTACCCAACACTTCAAGAAGAATCCGTTGAATATGTAAATGCAACCGGTAGCTTTCCTGGACAACCATAGAGGAATTATGATCTCTATTCAAACACGTACAACCAAGGATAGATAGATCATCCAGATCTTAGCTATGGGAATCGACAAGTGAATCAACCTATGAATCAGAATCGACAGAATTTCCAGCAATATAATCAGCTATACCCTCCTAGACAACAACATGTCCAAACTTCTAACTCTGGTGTATCTTTAGAAGATCTTATTAAATCCCTTGCCACTAACACATTGCAATTTCAACAGGAGACCAGTGCTAGTATTCAATGTTTGGAGAATCAAATGTGTCAAGTAGCTAATACGGTTAGTCGGCTAGAGGCGTAAAGTTCGGGAAAACTACCCTCTCAAACAATGGTGAATCCAAAAGAAAATGTGAGTGCAATCATCCTGAGAAGTGGTAAATAGGTTGAGATTCCGGTAAAGGCATCCTCTAGACCGTTGGAGCAAGAAGAAAAAGAAAAAGAGGTTGCAAACAAGATTGTCACCAATGATACTGAGGTGATTGAGCGTAAGTTTTTACCCCTCTCTGATTATAAACCAATACCCCTTTTCTTCAAGCTCTGGTAGGATCTAGAAAATATAAACGAGATCATGATGAGCTGCATGATTTTTTTAGTAAATGTGAGGTAAATATTCCACTTTTAGATATGTTTAAACAAATGCCTCGTTATACTAAATTTTTTAAACAATTGTGCACAAGTAAAAGGAAATGAAAATTGAAGGGGATTGAAAGGGTAAAAGTTGGAGAATAGGTATCTGCAATAATTCAAGAGAAACTTCCTGCAAAGTGCACGGATCCAGGTATGTTCACTATCATTTGCATGATAGGCGACACTAAGTTTGAGAAGGTCATGATAGATTCACGAGCATCTATTAATATCATGCCATATTCTGTATACACTTCATTGTAACTTGGACCTTTAAATAAAACTGGTGTGATAATTCAACTGGCTGATAAATCTAATGTCTATCCTAAGGGGGTAGTTGAGGATGTTCTCGTGAAAGTTAATGAGTTGGTTTTTCCTGTTGATTTTTATGTACTTGACATGGGTAATAGTAATCATACTACCCTCATCCTGTTAGGAAGACAATTCTTAAGGACAACGAAAACTAAAATGGATTTCATAATGACACATTGACCATGTAATTTGATGATAAGATCATTAAACTTAATATCTATGATTCCATGCAATATCCGTGTAATAATAATCATGTTCATTTTATTGATGTGATTGATTAATTAGCATGTGATGCTTTTGAATTTGATACTAAAAATAAATGGAAAGATATCATTAGTGAGCATCTTGGGAAGGAAAAAGAGGAACTGGCCTTAAACACTGAGTTGCAAAGAATTGTGGTAGTATTAAATGCTCTTCCAAAGTCAGGTGACAGTTCTTGTTTTATATTATCAGTTTCTAATGAGAGACCTGTACTTTCGGTTATGCAAAATTCAATTCCAGATTTGAAACCTCACCCCAGTCTTCACAAGTATGTATTCCATGGAGGTGTAGGAACATTGTCAGTTATCATTCCCATTGGACTTGGTACACTGCAAGGAAGGTCGAGCTAACTACGATAGACCCGGGCTAAATAAGGAAACATGGAGTGGAGCCAAAGACAATAAACAAAGGCGCTGCTTGGGAGGCAACCCAATGAAAGTTCATTCATTTATCTTTTTCTTTGCATTGGACCTTACATTAGGGATAATGTAAGTTTTAAGTATGGGGGAGTGGATTTAGACTTATGACATTTCAATTTTGAGTGAGTTTAATTTCAATACTTTTTGCATGATTTTTCAAGAAAATGAGTTGTGAGTTAAATGATTGTTTTTGGTTGTGTATGCTATTTGTTAGAATTAATTAGGCTTTTGAAAAACTTATGACATGATTGAATGAATAATCCTCTAACTTAGAGCTGATTAGTGGAGTTATTTTCTTTGATGATGGTGGTAACTAAATTTTGTAGACAAAAGTCGGTGAGATTTTTGAGCCTTTAGATTGGTACATTCATAACAGTCTCATTTTTCATTTTCATTTGTGATATTCTTCCATGATTTTGTTTCTCTAGAACTTACCTTGATTTTCTTCAAGATCACATTGACACATGCACGTACGAACATGATTAAGGCCATCTTTGTTACATAAATGAGCTTCATTAGTCAAATAGCTGACTCTGTAATTTAATTTTCAATTGTTGAGCCCCTTTGAGCCTTGTTGCATCTTCTTTGTATAAATTCATATTACAAGTTGTAAATTGGAAAAACAATGTCTTTACCCAATATCTTTGGACTTTGATTCACCCAATTTCAAGAAAAGAAGAATGCTTTTTCTTTGAATCCCTCTTCACCACACGGTCCACACTTCAAGGATCAAGCAAGGGGCTTCGATTCGGGTAACTGAAACGTGCGTATTTTTCTAATTTTATCTGTATATTGTAATGTGTCAATTTATTGCTTTCTGTTTTTACCTTCATTTATATTAAATTAGCAGTGATTCATATGTTGGAAAATGAAAGATAGGATGCCGAGATTTTTTTGTTTGTTCTGTGTTGAAACACTAAGGCTACGTAGTCTGTTCTATTGAAGGAAAAGCAAGGGGGTAATTCAAGCATGTTTTGCTTTTGATAAGATAAAAAGGTTCTCATAAGTTATAAATAAACAAGTTTTTAAAATAATTTCTTTTATTGATGAGAATTAGAAATAAGTAACTTATTTTACTAAAAGTACGACAAAAAAAAACTTATCTAAACATATTTGGAAATGGCGTGATTCCACAATTTCAGGCTCGTGACTTGTGAGAATTGAGATGCAACGCTGGAATAGGGGGTGATTCCACAATTTTCGTGATTTTCTACTTCTCAAGTAAGCAATGGCTTGCTCTAACTTGTTATTGAAAATGTTTAAAGTCTTATCATCTTATATAATTGTGGCCTGATCGACTTATATGATATTAGATTGTAGCGTGTATGATCAATTGCACATACGCACGTCGTCACTGTATTGAATACTTGAATTGTGATTAGATGATTGAGATATTTCATAATTGTCTTTTAGGCTAATTAATGGGTATTAGATATATACTCATACGACATATCTCCTAAATATGAGTCTGGAGCTATGAAGAGAATAATGAAAACAATGATCTTGGGGTGGGGGGGCCCAATTTTAGGAGTTCGCCTTCAGCCCCTGAAATCACATGACCGGCCATGATTATCGACGACGCATATGCAAAGATCCTTGTAGAACATCATGCAATTGATCTCCTATATAAAGGTGATGAGTTTAAAATATTTGGTCTATTTGCATTTAGAGCTTTGATATCTACAATGTTCATCTCTATAGAAAAATATTAATTCTCACACCCTCTTTTCAGATTATTGAAGCATTGAAGATACATTTTTGGTCATCAGAGCAACACTTCCAACAACTCGTATTTTAGGGTAATGTCATATTATAATATTTAATTTGATAAAAAGATAATGTATCCACAATCAAGATCAATTGTTCAAGGATTAGTACCTTTCTCATCGCCTGAAGGAAAGAAAAAATAAAATAAAAATTACACACCGTAGATGAATAATTTTCGAAAAAGGTGATAGTAAGACGTTTCCTACTAAAACTGGATTTTTTAATATATATATTTTTATTAATTAATGTAATTAGAAGGGTTAATGAACTATGGGTAACTTATCTTTGAGTGGAAATGCATTTGGGTCACTCGTCTTCAGTTTAGTACAATCAAGTCACCAAACATTAATTTGCTTGCAGATTTGAAAAATAATGAATATTTTAAATGTAAAATATTTCCTTTTAATTTACATGGTTGTTATAAAAATATTTTAAAATGGATGGTGTGTATTGCTGTGTGACTTGTATATACACATTACTCATAAGTTAGATTTAACCTATGTTAGCATATTGCACTAGTTAATTTGACGGGACAATACATAGAATGGCAATATATAGAATAACTAAGATTTGCAAAACCGAACTTGGATGACTTGATTGCATCAAATTGAAGATGATTGATAGGTTAATAATCAAATCGAGATTAGTGAGTTGATTGCTCCAAATTGAAGATTAGTGGTCTAGATGCACTTCTACTCAAAGTTGAGAGACTCCTAGTGCATTTAATGAAACTGGTCAAATTAAAAATGAGGATGCAAAACAAAATACAATTGGAACGACAAAACTCAAACATGCAGGGATCTAAGGAACAAATTACAAAGTGAATTCTTTTCCAAGGCGTTTTTTTGTCAACGATAAAATTTAACGAATAGGAGAGAATAGATAGTATTTTTAATATTAGTATTTTATATAAAAAAGGGGGTAAATGAGTGGTAGGATCGACAAGTGCTATTAGACAAGTTATTAGTTCTTGCATTTTAGTATTTTTAATCGAATCACTACATAGGTGGAGTAATTATTAATACTAAATAGCTACAAGGCTGACCACGAAAGATAATTCTGTATTAATCCAACAAGTACACACTTGAAAATCATAAATCCGAGAATATGGTTTCATGTTTTTGACAAAAAAGTGGCGTGTAAAATTCGAAAATAAACACGTAAATACCCCCTAGAAGTTATCCAATTAATATGAAAATGATCTTAATCCCCATAGCCTCTATTTGAGCCACATTCTTTGTTGGAATTTGGATGTAACCCAAATTCCTTTGTTGAAGTTGTTTGAAATTTTGAAAAATTTTAATTGAAGTGGAGGTCTAGAATAATTCAAGTTTGGAATGTCTTTAGGAGTTAAATTTGCATTGGACTTGACACTACAACAAAAACTGCCTACGGCAACGTTTGGACGTGTGTTGCAAATTAAGGTGTTGTCATAGAGTGGAGAGATACGACAACGTTTTTTAGCGTTGCCAAAAGTCTACGGCAACGTTTGGCAAACGTTGCCGTAGATAGCTACGGCAACATTTGCCAAACGTTGCCGTTTTTTTTTTCTCTCAACAACAACAATTTATGCAAATAGATTGACAAAATTGAAAATGAAACTTACGAACAAATTTTAGAATTGCATAAAAATTGATAATTTCAATACAAATTTTTGAATCCATACACTTGAACATTAGAATGTGATACAACACCCAAAAAACTCGATCATAAACGGAACACATAAACTACTCTATTTCTTCGACAACTTCTCTTCCTTAAGCAAGAACATTAAAAATTGAGCCGGACTTATTCCCTCACAACCTTATCTTTGAGTTCATCCCAATACATGGATTTTCTCTCGCAGTTTCTGAGTCACTGCTATTCGAACAGTCATCACACCTGCTGCGGGACCTGATATCCGAACTTTCACTATTGGCTCCTCAATTGCCACAAGCTCTAAAGTTCCACCAGCTGCCCCAACAAGGTAAGGTCTTAGTTCTTCCAGTACCTAAAACAGTTGAGCAAATTTTTGAGGCAAGAAACTTCATAGAAAAAGAACGAAAAATTGTGGATATTGAAACTTCAACAAACAACACCAGTACTACTGTTAACATAAATGCCATTTCTCATGCATGTTAAATAAATAGATAGATGATGAGAGGAAGTACTAAATAAAATATTTAATATGACTCAATGTGAAGATGGACTTCATGTCAATAATTTAAGGTCTAGCCGCAAAAGGTTTGAAAAAATTAATATTTTAAAATTAATGTTTGACTTTGAAAAGTAAATAAAAGTTACTTATAATTTTATCAAAACATATGCTTAGTTTGCAATTAATTTTCACTATAGACCATCCAAATCAGTGCAATTTTTTAGATTCCCCTTTCTAATGGTCGAAGACTTGATGATGTAGAATGTAACATGCAAAGAAGATAATTGTGCAATTTCACCTAATTAAAATATGAAGGGAAAGTACCTATAAGGTATGTGCTTAAGAGTTTGGAGATCCCTATATTTTTTGGCAAGACCAAAATCGATGACATAAACCTGTAATAAAGATTTTGAAAAAGTTTCCCAAAAATGTTGAACATTTAAAAAAGATAAGAATACCCCAGTGGACAAAGGAACAAGTTGCCAATTGTGTTCAAGATTAAAAAATACATAAAAATGCCAAACAAGTTGCAAAAAAAAAATGTATAACTATGCCAAATAAGTTGCAACAAGGTAACAAGCATCTCTGAAAGTATTATAAATTTGATGTAATGAAACCAAATTACTCTAGACATGCTCATCCAATACAGAATTAAGTTTAAGAATGATAGAAAGACATACTTGGTTTGCTTTGCGCCCTAGGCCCATCCGATAGTTGTCAGGCTTTATATCACGGTGAAGAAAACCTCTTGAATGCATGTATTCAACTCTATTAATCTGTAAGTAAAACAAAAATTAGCAGCTAGCCTATAGAAAGAAAAACTTATAAAAATTCTAGTTACTTACTAATTGATCTGCAAGCATCAATACTATTTTCAAGGAGAACTTCCTGTTACAGTAGTTGAAGAGATCTTCCAGACTTGGTCCAAGAAGGTCAATAAACATAATATTATATTCCCCCTCAACTCCAAACCATTTCAGGTTGGGAACGCCCGCTATTTGACAACAGTAAGCAACAGATAATTAGATTAACATGTCAAAATTGCACTGATATTTTAATGGAAAGTTATAACCCCTGTTAATTAGTATATACATGCAATTGAGATACATAGTCAGGAACTAAAAGAAGAAATAAAACAAAAGACAAAGGAAAGTAGATTTTTCTATCAACTTGAATTTAGAAGAAATTTTCTAACTTTCAGGAAGGTTAAATAAGACTTCCCACCCCCCAAAAGAAAAATTTATAATAAAACCAAACCCTGGGGTAGAAAAGTGGGAAAAGAAAATACTTATCTCTTAAAGGGTGTATTGACTGCATCATGACCGCCACAGATTATAAAACCGCCAAAGCATTTTTTTCAAAGTTTTATTTTGATCCACAAAATGACTATTGATAAAAATATGTAGAAGGTAACAACTAACAAGAAAGACAGAATAAAATTACAGCATTTGATTAAAGTTTTTCAAGTCTTGTTTGAGAAATGATGAAAAAGAGAGAGACTCACTTCCTCCTTGAAGAAGCATATAAATTTTAGACTCATAGTGAAGTTGAGGGTGCTTGGTCTTCACAGATTCCTGGGAAATACACAAGTTCCAACAAAAATTTGGGTGAGAAACATAGAATCTGCTGCAATGTAATATTAACTCATATATACTCGACTAATGAGCCTCTTTCAATAAATTTATTTCCGCCAATTATCATGATAAATCTTAACACAAGACAATTCAAATAAATTAGAGAGAAATATGAAGGCAGTTATTTATAACTTGAACCACCACATAGCAATATATTTTGAAGTTGATATTTGTGGCTTCATTTTAGGGGGCATCTAATGAATATTGGAACAAAATGAGGGCAACTGATACCCTTTTGGGTAAAAAATGTTGCTTTGCCACACAAAATGGCAATGACAGCAACAATCACAAATAATACTCAATTCAGATACAAATAAACTAAATTTGTTGCATATTGAGGCAAAAGTATTATTCAGACCCCCTATTTTGCAAATGACGCTCAGATAAACAAGCAAATTAACGCCTACTTAACTAACTAATCATGAAATTCTCACCAGCAGAAATAGTTCCTCTGCTCCATTAAATAAGAATATTACTGGCTTAGGAGGAACCCAGTCATACCACAGAATTATCTCCCATGTTTTCCATACGATCACAATCACCACACCACCGCCACGGCCACCTTACCGCCACCACCAACACCACCTCTCATTCTAAAATTAACGAACAAAAACAAAAAGAAACGGAACCTAAAAAGCCCCATTGCCACACTGCAATCACCACCTCACAATTTGAAACTTGTAAACAGAAATAGAAACCAAAAAATCGGGACCACCACACATTTACTGCCAATACCACCACCACCACACACTACGTCACTGATCCTACCCCCAATAGCTAGCTCCAACCACCACATCCACCTCTACCTAGAACTCCAACCAACCACAACTGTACCACCACCGCCTATTAAAATCCACCATCTCTTCCACCTCTGCAACACCACACTGGCTTTGTTGTGAAACAGGTCCATCGGCTTTGTTGCGAATGGCAGCGCGACGGTCCTACAGTGCGCAGCGCCGTTAACAATGGCGAGCGATGCTCATCATTGCCATAAACCTATGGAGAGAGAGAAAGAACGTCGAGCGACTGTTGTGAACTGGTGGAGAGAGAGAAAGGGGCGAGAATGGAGAGAGAAGATAGAGATTTGAGAAGAATGACGAGGATATAGGGTTTGGGAATTAATTTTGGTGGGGTGGATGAAGGTAAGGTCTACCTTTCCTATTTTTAGCAACGAGTGGCAAACGTTGCGGAAAGGTAGACTTTTGGCAACGTTTGGAAAATGTTGCTAAAAGTCCTACTTTTGGCAACATTTGGCAAACGTTGCGAAAAGGTAGACTTTTGGCAACGTTTTCCAAACGTTGCTAAAAGTTCAAATTTTAGCAACACTCAATAAACGTTGCTAAAAGTGATCTATCGCAACATTTTTGGGAAAAATGTTGCCAAAACTCATTTATATTAATTAATGGCAACATTCACTTACTAAAATGTTGCCAAAAGATCCTTTTAGCAACATTTATCAATAAATGTTACCTTTTTAATGTTGCTAATGATTAATTTTGTTGTAGTGTGAAGATATTGAAATTATGAATTGAGACGAAAAGTAGTCGCATTTTCGCTAGCGGCCGCTCGAGCAATACCTCAAGATTTTTCTCCTGAGACATTGTCGCCCGCCTATTGCTACCCTGTCGCTCGAGCGACAATGTTATCCGGACCAAGCCCGTTTCTTGTTTTAACACATTTTTTAGCATTCTACTTCAACTACAACTCATTTATTAGGATTTGGATGTCTCTCTACATAGTTGTCTATATATACTTGGCTCTTCTCTACAATTTACAATATGAGATTTATGATTGTTAATTTTTAGGATCATTGTAATATTTTTCTCTCTTCTCCATTATTTTTGTGGTGCAATAAAATCTCTTAATTTCTCTACTATATTCTTGTCTTTATCATTATTTTGTTTGATCAAATACTTTATTATTATTTGCCATATAACTTCAACATCTCAATCCGGTAATTGGTGTCACAATAAGTGGTATCAATCCTAACATTCTCATTTTTATTTTTATTCTTCTACATATTTTCAACAACACATTTTTCGATAAAATAATATTTTTCATCATATCAATAAATTCTTTTTTAACCACATATTCACCATCACACACAGGTAAACCCCCCAACCTTTGAGAATCTTTTATTTTTATTTTTTTTTATAAAATTGTGTTTGGTATCAATTGAAATCTAAATTTTAATTTAAATCAAAGTTAACAATTAATTTTAATAACATATTTCATGGAATTCATAAATTTTTTAACATTTATCAAAATTTATTAAAAATTTGATTTAATCTCCACCAACTAAGGGTAAAATTACAATAAATTTGAATTTCGATAATATGCTAATTTTAAAAATTTTCCGACGATCGTATGTTAATCGAATTTACAAATTGCTTATGTCATTTCAAATTTTTTTTGAAATTACAATAAATTTGAATTTCGATAATATGCTAATTTTAAAAATTTTCCGACGATCGTATGTTAATCGAATTTACAAATTGCTTATGTCATTTCAAAAACTATTTCGAGAACTACATTATGTGCATATCAAATAGTCCAAATAGATATAGAAAATAGTTGAAAATACGTTAAACGTGAGTTTTAAAGAAAGACGTGTAACTCAATTTTTTTAATTCAATTATTTCATTAACATTTATTATTTTTGAGATACAAATTTCTCAATATAATTTTCATCATTTTATTAGAAAATTTATATGGAATATGACGTCAAAAAGTTTAAAAATTTTACATCCAAAAAAGTCATATCCAAAAAAGTCATGTTTGGGTCATAGTCCAAAGATATATAGAAAATAGTTGAAAACACATTAAACGTGAGTTTTAAAGAAAGACGTTTAACTCTATTTTTTTTATTCAATTATTTCATTAACATTTATTATTTTTGAGATACAAATTTCTCAATATAATTTTCATCATTTTATTAGAAAATTTATATGGAATATGACGTCAAAAAGTTAAGAAATTTTACATCGAAAAAAGTCATATCCCATGTAAATTTTCGTTTGTAAAATTATACGGGGTATGATTTTTTTGGACGTAATTTTTTATTGTAAAATTTCTCTCAATTTTTTTGTAAGTTCGATTGTGTCCTCTAACTTTAAAGTTCTGTGTCCGCTCCCGCCATCACATCACAAAAATATAAAAATAAAAATAAAAAATTCATTATCTCCTGGATCAAAGAAACTATCTTATCAGCTTCTTTTATATGCCACAAAACCACGTGCACTAATATATAGACATTAACACTAATTTCTCTCTGAAGCCACCAAAAATGACAGATCAAAATCCGACGCCCCTGCAAAGGGACAATCAAGAGTTTGAATCCAGTAGAATTGTGGAACAAAAGCTATCATTAGATGACACGATTGAACGGTTCATCGGGAACTGCGGATGGATACAATTCTTCCAAATTACTCTTTTATCCTTCGCTTGCTTTTTCGATGCACAACAATGCTTCATAGGTGTTTTTACTGATACTAAGCCAACATGGCATTGTACTTCACCAAGTACTTCGTCGTGCAAGAATATCTGTCGAATTCCAAGAGATTCTTGGGACTGGGATATGCCCGCTCACACGTCCATAATCTCTGAGTGGTCCCTGGCATGTTCCGGCCCCATTATCAACGGCATCCTGGTATCGTCCTTCTTTTTGGGTAGTCTCGTCGGTGGATTTGTCCTTGCAACCCTGGCGGACTCCTCTTTAGGCCGGAAGAACATGCTTATTCTATCTTGCCTGATCATGTCTCTAAGTGGAGTCTTAACCGCATTCTCTACCAACATATGGATGTATACCGCTTTGAGATTTATCAATGGATTTGGTAGGTCAACAATTGCCACCTGTGCACTTGTTTTGTCCGCGGAACTTGTTGGGAAAAAATGGAGAGGAAATGTTGGGATCATAGGATTCATCAGTTCTCCTCTCGGATTTCTTTCTTTACCTGGTATTGCTTATCTGACCAAAGATTCCTCGTGGAGACTCCTTTACTTGTGGACTTGCATTCCACCAGTATTTTACTCTGTATTATTGTATTTTCTAGCTTGTGAATCTCCCCGATATCTTTATATCAAGGGCAGGAAGGAAGATTTCGCTAAAACACTGAGAAGTATTGCTGCACCTGCGAATCGGGTCAGTTTAACTGACAGCTTCGTCGACAGGTGCATTAAGTGGGAAGACGAATTGCAAGAAACAGACTATTACTCCGCAATAAAGATGTTATTACAAACATCTTGGGCCTCACGGCGACTTGCGTCAGTTATGGTGGTTGGCTTCGGAGTTAGCACGATTTATTTTGGCATGCCATTAGGCCTTGGCAACTTGGCATTTGATCTATATTGGAGCGTGGCACTAAATGGTTTTATGCAAATTCCAGCTGCCTTGATTATATTCTTTCTTGTTGGGAAACTGTACAGGAAGTTCTCGGTGTTGGGATTGGCTCTATCGAGTGGAATTTGTAGTGTAACATGTGTGCTGATTAGGTGGAAGGGAATGCAAATAGGACTAGAATTGATATCATATTTCTGCGGGATCGCTGCATTAGATTTGTTTGTGATTTATACATTGGAGTTGTTTCCGACATGCGTGAGAAACTCAGCTGTTTCAATGTTGAGGCAGGCAATGATGTTAGGTGGGGTTTCTTGCCCGATCTTAGTGGCAGCCAGCAGAGAAAATGGGCTGCTTTCATATGGGGTGTTCGGGATAGCAATAGCTGTGTGTGGATTGTTCGTTATATTCCTACCAGAAACAAGGGGAAGGACATTATGCGATACCATGGATGAAGAAGATGGTAAGAATGGAGCAATAAGTAATGGGGTGGATACTGCATAAGTCCATGTTATGCAGTAAAAACCTCAATTTGTTAATTCTAGAGTTCATAGCCTACTAAAAATACAATGTATCCAGTTATTGAAAGCAAGGGAGAACTAAGGTTGATGGAAAAGCAAGCAATACTCTCTCGAGAAAACATGATGGTGGTATTACGACCACTGTGTTTAATAAAGAAGAGGGTAGAAAAGCATTGGTTAAGATGGTTATTATTGATGAATTGACTTTTTCCTTTGTAGAAAGTGTGGATTATAAGGAATTTGCATGCCAACTTTGCCCTAGTTTTGATGTTCCTTCTCAAAGAATGATTGCTTGAGATGTGCTCTATCTCTATTATGAAACAAATGAATCGTTGAGGATTAAATCTAATAATGATACGCAAAGGATTTACTAACTGTTGGACATCATTTTAAAAATATCAATTATATGATTGTCACAACACACTTTTGTTGATAGAAGTCAGAAATTGCATAAGAGGGTATTAAGTTCTTCTATTGTTTCAAATCATAAAGGGGAGACAATTGAGAAACTTATTGAAAATTGTTTGTTTAATTGGGGAATAGAGCATGTGGACGCCATTAATGTAGACAATGCAAACACAAATGATATAGGAATCATTTATGTGAAAAACAAGTTAAAGAATTGAAAATTCCATTATACTTTAATTTTAGGTGGCTCTTATTTGTATGAAAGTTGTTTTGCACACATGGTCAATTTAATTGTTAATGTTAGATTGACACAGTTTAATCCATATATAGAAAGTACTCGCAACAAGGTCAAATATTTTCGACAATTTCCTTCTTGGTTAATGAAATTTAAATATTGTATTGAAAGGGAAAATATTTTATGCAAAAAAAAAAAAAATGTTATTTTATATATTGCTACTAGATGGAATTCAACAATCTAGATAGTGCATTGAATTTTGAAAAAGCCTTTGAAAGAATGGACAAAGAGGATCAGTGGCGGATCCAGCACCCCGCGAGCCTCGACGGCCGCACGTGCTGGATCCAACGGGAACCATTTTTTTTCTTTGGTTGACATTAGATAAACTTTTTAAATTATATAACTGATAATTCATTTTAATTTCAAGCATTTCTTATAGCTCTTCTGGTTAGAACTTGCGTATTCATGTTGGAGGTCCCGATTTCAAATCCATTCTCAATCAATTTATTGAGGAATTTTTTAGTTGTACTCTTTTTTCAAAATTAACGCAAAAGAGAGGATATTCAAACCTGTTACATTTCCTTAGAATTACCGAAGCTTGACCATCATGATACGTAATGAACTTTGGCACAAAACTTACCAGAATTATATATGTTAAGTTTCAATTGTTTTAATGCAATTGTAAAAATTTAAACCCGTGCGGCCGTGCTCTTTATTTGTCTAATTTGAACATGTGACATTTTCTTAGGATTATTGAAAGCTTGACCATTATGACACTTATTGAACTTTAACACTAAACTTACCAGAATAATATATGTTACATTTTTTCGATTTTAATGCAATTTTAAAAATTCGAACTTGTGCTCTTCCTTTGATTTATACAAAAATTGGTTTCAATATCATTTGGTGAATATTGCTAATTTGTACAATAGAATTATATACATTCAGTTTGAACAAAATAATTATTGTATTTAAATTTTAGACATTATTTGATTTAATTTTTTCAAAATATATTTTTTCTATTCTTTTCAACTACGCATTTTTCAATAAAATAATATTACATTCAAATTCAAAATTTTTATTTATTTTTAACCACACATCTCTGCCAAATCACTATACCAAAATACTTTTTTTTTGCAAAAAAAAAAATGGACATCAAATGGGACTCTTAATATTTTATTACTGCCCACCGTTGACGATCAACGGCCGCCCATGCTAACTCAAAATGCTAGATCCGCCACTGAAGAGGATGGATTTTATTATGAATATAATAATGAGAATGAAGGTGGAAAATAAACCTATAAGTTATGATTAGGAGAAAGCTAGAAAGTTTGCCAAGTCTCTAAGAGTTTAGTGCTTCATTAAGTGTCATTTCCAATATTGACTTCCATGAAGTTTGAAAAATTGAGCAATTTTTGAAGAAAATGGGTGAGAAGCAAGATTATTTGCTAAGTAGTATAACTTGAAGATTAATAGCCCGTTTGCGCCCTATTTTTTTGCTCAAAATACATTTTGGAATAGTATTTTGATGAAATTGTGTGGTTAATAAAGATGAAAGAAATTTGGGTTTATATATCATATTATTTTATTGAAAAATGTGTGGTTGTAAATAAGAGAAAAAATATATATTTTGAAAATAATAAGAATCAAACAAGACCGAAGTTTGACAAGTATTGGGGTAAAGTTGATAAAATGAACAAAATTTTGTTTATAGTGGTTCTGCTTGACCCTATGCATAAGTTGAAGTTTGTTATACAGTGTATTGGTATCTTTTACAACTTTGTCAAGGTTGAAGATACAACAAATCATGTCATGGAATTATTGGATACTTTGTAAAACCAATTTCAAGGGATGGCATTGCTCAACCAATGGAGCTAGTGGAAGTGGAAGTGGAAGTGGTAGTGGTAGTGGTGATTCTAATGGAGTCACTCTATTGGAGGGTCAGAATGATGTTTGTAATTTTGATTTTGGGTGCAAGAAAATGAAAGTGGTAAAATGGACTTTTTAGAAAAAGATCCACCGAAGATGCTATTGATGAAAAATTTGACATTTTAAATTGGTGGAAAATAAATAAATCAAGATTTGAAGTTTTATCTAAGATTACAAGTTATGTACTTGCAATTTTTGTATCTACAGTTGTTTCTAAGTTAACATTTAGTATTGGAGTGGACATTCTTGATCCAATTAGGAGTTTTTTTAACTCCTAAAATAGTTTAGACCTTGATCTGTATACAAAATTAGCCAAGAGAAAAATCTAGACTTTTGAGAGATTCTCAAGATAGAGCATGCAATGAAGAGATAAGGTTCTATTAGGACATTGAGACATTTAAATATATTTTATAATTTCTCATATTAAATTTTATTAGTTCGAATTTTTTGTTTGTTTATTTATATTTGTTAATTGTGCATTTTCAATTATTTCTTGTAGAGTTTCTTAGTAGGACAAGTCAAGCAATGGATGGTAAGTAGTAGCAATACTTAAAAAATAAAATATTTTTATCTTGATATTCTTACATATAAATGTAAATTCTGGATTTTGCAACTTAGTCGAATTTTGATTTTTTTAAAAATAATAAACACTTAATCTTTGTTATTTATATTTAAAGAAATTACTACGCGTTTGTTCGCGATGTGTGGTGATAGAATGGCACCTGTAAATTTTCCAATCAATCTCAAACTTTTGGAAAATCCAAAATCCCAAGTCTATTAAGCAACTATACTCGTAACACAAATTGGTGCTTTATAAATTTTAATAATGGATGGCAAAGATTGGGAATGATGAGTGCCAATTTTCCTAACAAGAATACATATTTAAGTAGGTGAAGTCGTATCTATTCGTATCAATATCTATTGAACACTAATTAATATAAAGTGAGCTACTTTTAATTTGGAACCCAAGTGGTGAGAGTTATAGTCGGGTACTTATACCTGTACACTTTTGTTGATAAATTAAACAAGTGAATGAGAATCTAGAAAAGTTAATTGCCTATAACCAAATTTCAAAATTCTAGAGAAATTGAACCTCAATTTTTCGTAGTAAGTTTGCTTTGTTATCATTAAAAAATCGGAAATTACCTGATCTTTATACGAGCCGTGGTGCAAAATTCTTATTGAAATGGAAATTCTTTTAGGTTTTCTTTCTATCACTAAACCCCTTGATGCAACGTGACATAAATAGTGGGCTACGGTGATCAACCAAACGAAGGCAATTGCTCAATTACCACTATGATTGCTCTACGATGGACCGACTACGCTATGATCAGTCGACCACCACGACTTCCAACCACTTGAACATCATTTTAATTGATTGAAAACCGAATGACTGTTATCACTTGTCACGTTAATTGTTTAGTGGGTGAAAATTGACCACTTAGTATGTTGGTGAGAACTGTCTAAAGTGGACGTGTTACATTGAACACGTCGATAATAACCACTTAGTGGTTATATGGCACTATGCGTCTATAACTACTTCGTAGGTGTCCCAGGTATGAAGGATCTTCTTTTTCACATATAATTTTCCGGCTCTCTCATTTTCTTTAAGTCGTTTCATTCAAACTCAATCACTAATTATCATGTTGGAGGTACAATGTGGAAGATAGCCTCATCATCTTCTTGAACGCGTTTTACTATTCAATGGAGTAGTAGAGGCTACCTTGCTCCGCTAAGAAAGTTGAAAAGTTGACTCATTATTTAATTGGCATCATTCATAGGAAATTTTTAACCGCTATGTCGAAAAGGTGAGCTAGGAGTGACATGCGTTTGGTTGCAAATAAGGAGGAGCCGGGGTCTATTGCCCAAGGTCAAGATTTGCCGTCGCAGCCTCAACATGCAATACCGAGTCAATTTAACATCCATAATAACTCGTTTGCAAAACCAGACTCAAAGAGTGGCCAGCCCATCCCTTAATCCACAGAAGTTCCATTAAAAGATACACATAGACAACCATCCAAGTGGCAGAAACGGTTGTCCTCGTGATTACTTAGCCAACGATAGAAACCAAGGGTCTCATGAAGTCACATATTTGCAGGTTTCATGTCCTATTATAAACTTGGAATGTATGATGGAGGAAATGATAGTCCAGAAGATAAACGATGCATTATCAAGGAGAAATGATAGACGCATGTAGATGGTTTTGGAAAAAGACCCATTCGTGCCAGAGATCATGGCTATCCCTCTACCAAAAGGCTTTAAACAGCTGATGATAGAGACATATGTTGGAGTTACGGATCCACTTGATAACCTACGAACTTTAATAGATTTGATGAAATTGTATGTGGCCCTAGATGCAATGATGTGACGGTCCTTTTCGCCGACATTAAGGAGAGAGGCTAGAGATTGGGTGCTACCATGGCACCTCAGTCCATCACAACTTTTGATGAGCTTTGTAGCATAGTTCCCGAGTAGCAAGAGAAAGAGAAAGACCGTCATTAGGTTGATGCAGATTGTTCAAGAGAACGATGAGCCTTTACAAGAGTATTTGACTAAGTTCAACATGGTTGTACTTAGCATAAAGGACCTTCAAATGCCTGTTGTGGTAACTACATTAATGAATGGCACCAGAAATTGGGCATTTAAGATGTCGCTATCATAGAACACCTGGAGTAGATGCATGACTTCTTGAAGAAGGGAGACATCTACATAGATACGGAGGAAGCGATGAAGGTTCTAAAAATCTTTGAGAATGATGACAACCACGAACCTACAAGCGAAAGTCACACGATGAACAAAAAGCCTTTGATAATAAGTCAAAAAATGAGCACATGAATGGGGGTATGCACATGATCGATCGAACAGGCAAAGTCGAGAAGAAGTTAAAGCCTTTAATCCTTTAAAAACTTCGCGTCCTAAGGCCAATGGCCACATCTGCTAGCAAGAGTGACAAAGGAAAGTATTACCATTTCCACATAGATTATGGGCATGATACTGAAACTTGCATCTACCTAAAAGAAGAGAGAGCTTATTCTGAAAAGAAAATTCCTGACGAAGAACATGAAAAATGATCTAGGCAAAGAAAATGTTGATGATCATACTCCACCTGGGGTCGGAGTAATAAATGTGATCATTGTAGGGATAAAGGATGACAAATATTCAAATTCAACTATAAAAAGATATGCCTACTTTATTAGAGTATGTTTCATTCGGAAGAAAGCAATATTCGGTTAGAACATCACTTTTGGTGAGAAGAACTATTGATAGGAATGTAAAATGCATATTTTTTTTCCTCCTTATTTTATACGCTCGTATGTTTATTTTGTGCCAAAATGTACTCATTACGCTCATATTTTGATTTAGGTGGCAATTCTATGGATATATCGTAATTTGGAAGAAATAGGTAAAAATGGACCAAAGTGGAAGGAAATGAAAGTTCAAGGGCTAGTGTGCAAATACACAAAAATTGTGTCAAACCAAGCGATGAAAACTTGAGAGTCAATTGGTTGAAAGAAGATGTCAAAAGGATGAAATATCGTCAAAATATGATCACATATCAATTTCCAATCGAAAAGTTATATACCGATTTTCAGCCTCATAGTGAGACCCATTTTTGACATGGGAAACGATTGAATTGGATGATCACATCTGAATCCAAGTTGTATCCCTTTAAGTTAGCTTTCCAACACATCTTGAATCACCTCAATCGGATATCAGGAGAGGAAGATATGGTCAAAACATTGAAAGCTGTTCGACAGAAAAATTATGTACTGTGTGTACGCACAGGCTTGCAGGACGTGCGTACGCAAGATTCAAAAACATAACTACTGAGGTTATTTTTAGTGCATTGTGCGTACGCAAGAATTGAAAAATGTGTACGCATGGTTCATTTCCAGGACGCGACTTTTGGTTTTCGAATTTAAGTCAACTACCTATGGAAACAACTATAAATACATATTTTAAAACCTTAGAACACAACCAGAACGTACAGAACGCCTCCAAAGTCCATTCTTCATTACTTTCTCTCATAAATTCATGAATTGTAACTAAACTTTATACTTGGTCAAAGGAAACGGAAGTCTCAGAACCACATATTGTGAGATTTAAATAGTTTTTCTTATTGTTTGATATATATTTTTAGTATTGAATATTCTTCTGTATTTATTTCTATGATATGTTGCGTTTAATTGCTATAGGGTCCACTAATTCATTGATTGTAACAATCTACCGCTAAGTTAAACATCAAATTCGTAATTGTTTGATCCCTTTAACTTGTGAAACACTAAGATTTGATAATTTTCTGCGATAGAGGTTATTGAATCTTAAGAATGATGTTTAAATAGATTGAATGCAACCGCTGATATTGGTGTTATCTAGTTCATCGATTTCTCTATTGTGTAAAGTTATTATTAAATTGAATCTTGAGCGCTTGTCTGAAGTTATTTAATAATTATGGTTAATTAGAACAATAGTTTCTAACTAAGTAGAAATAAAGAGAGATAGGAAAATAATTCCAACGGTGGATATTCAAAATATGAATTGAATTATCATTGCATCTATGATCAATTGTGGATCTCCGATAGTGGATGTGGACTTAGACCAAGGTTAGTCTTTTGATTGTTTTCGTTAATTTAATTTTCATTGTTATTAATTGCGTTATTTATAATTGTTTGATACAAAAACCCCCCACAATCATTGTATGGAGCATAAAATATTGAATTACACATTTTTCGTGGGATTGACCCTTACTTCCACTGCTACATTAGTTTTAGAGGTTTAAAAACCATTTTTGGGTGCCTACGACAGCACACCAAATTTTGACGCCGTTGCCGGAAAGTGGTGTTGATTTATTTTTGTGCTTCTTAGTTGTTTATTTTATTTTTTAAAAAAGAAAAAAATCATAATTTTCTAGGTTTTTAGGTATTTTATTGTTTTTAAAAATTTTAACATAGAATTTTATTTGTCTTTCTTAATCTAGCTTTTTTTAAAATTTATTTTTCATTTGTTTTGTTTGTTTATGCCCGCAACTCGATCTTTAATCAAAGTGGTTCGCAGTATGATCTAGAAATTGAGAGAACTTTGCGAGGTTAAGGAGTAACATACAACAAAATCTTGAAGAAAGCAATCTCAACCCCCAACAATCCATTTGCAAGTGATTTTGAGTTTGAAAGAGAAAGAACCATGACAAAAAAAAATGGCTTTGAGGGATGTTGCAGCCCCTAACTTGAATCAACAACCTCTATGCATTACTTTTCCTAATTTAGATGCTGCTACTACTTTCGAATTAAAATCTGGGCTAATTCATCTTCTGCTCACTTTTCATGGTCTTGCATGTGAGGATCCACACAAACATCTAAAGGAATTCCATGTGGTTTGCATAAGTATGAAACCTACGGGAGTCACCGAAGAACAAATCAAACTGAGAGTCTTCCTATTTTCTTTGAAGGATTCGGCTAATGATTGACTCTATTATCTACCATCGGGAAGCATTACCACATGAGATGGAATGAAGATGTTATTTTTAGAGAAAAACTTTCCAGCTTCGAGGCCAGCAAATATTAGTAAAAAAACCTGTGGTGTAAGACAAGATAACATGGAATCCCTACATGAGTATTGTGAGCGGTTCAATAAATTGTGTGCAAGTTGTCCCCACAATCAGATCAGTGAGCAACTTCTCATCCAATACTTCTATGAAAGTCTTCCACCCACAGAAATGATCATGATTGATGTTGCAAGTGGATGAGCTTTGGTGGATAAAACTGCAAAAGGAGCGAGGAACTTAATTGCAAACTTGGCAATCAATTCTCAACAATTTGGCGCTACATTTGATCCTCTTATAGATAAGTTAAAGAGGTAAATGTCTCATCCACTAAACAACAAATAGCGAGTCTAACCACTATTGTTCATTAAATGGCTGCAGGTACTATGCAAACAGCGAAGGCATGTGGAATTTGTTCATTGGTAGGTCTTCCAACTGATATGTGCCCAACACTTCAAGAAGAATCCGTTGAACACGTAAATACAGTCGATAGCTTTTCTGGACAACTACAGAATTATGATCCTTATTCAAACACGTACTATTAAGGATGGAGGGATCATCCAGATCTTAGCTATGGGAATCGACAAGTAAATCAACCTATGAATCAAAATCGATAGAATTTCCAGCAATATAATCAGCTATACCCTCCTAGACAACAACATGGCCAAACTTCTAACTTTGGTGTGTCTTTAGAAGATATTATTAAATCCCTTACCACTAACATTTTGCAATTTCAACAGGAGACCAGGGCTAGCATTCAATTGACTGAGCGTAAGTTTTTACCCCTCTTTGATTATAAACCAATACCCCATTTTCCTCAAGCTCTGGTAGGATATAGAAAATATGAACGAGATCATGATGAGCTGCATGAAATTTTTAGTAAATGTGAGGTAAGTATTTCACTTTTAGATATGTTTAAACAAGTGCCTCGTTATACTAAATTTTTGAAACAATTGTACACAAGTAAAAGGAAACGAAAATTGAAGGAGATTGAAAAGGTAAAAGTTGGAGAACGGGTATCTGCAATAATTCAAGAGAAACTTCCTGCAAAGTGCACGGATCCAAGTATTTTCACTATTCTTTGCATGATAGGCGACACTAAGTTTGAGAAGGCCATGATAGATTCAGGAACATCTATTAATGTCATGTCATATTCTGTATACACTTCCTTGAAACTTAGACATTTAAATAAAACTGGTGTGATAATTCAACTGACTGATAAATCTAATGCCTATCCTAAGGGGGTAGTTGATGATGTTCTCGTGAAAGTTAATGAGTTGGTTTTTTCTGTTGATTTTTATGTGCTTGACATGGGTAATAGTAATCATACTACCCTCATCCTGTTAGGAAGACAATTTTTAAGGACATCGAAAACTAAACTGAATTTTAATAATTGCACATTGACCATTAATTTGATGATAAGATCATTAAACTTAATATCTATGATTCCATGCAATATCCGTGTAATAATAATCATGTTTATTTTATTGATGTGATTGATCAATTAGTACGTGATGTTTTTGAATTTGATGCTAAAAATGAATGAAAAGCTATCATTAGTGAGCATCTTGGGAAGGAAAAAGATGAGCTAGCCTTAAACACTGAGTTGAAAAGAATTGTGGTAGCATTAAATGTTCTTCCAAAGTCAGGTAACAGTTCTTGTTTTATATTACTAGTTTCTAATGAGAGGCCTCTACTTTCTGTTTTGCAAACTTCCATTCCAGATTTGAAATCTCACCCCAGTCTCCACAAGTATGTATTCTATGGAGGTGGAGGAACATTGTCAGTTATCATTTCCATTAGACTTGGTACATTGTAAGGAAGATCGAAGCTAACCATGATAGACCCATGCTAAATAAGGAAACATTGGCTCGAGCCAAAGATAATAAACAAATGCGCTGCTTGGGAGGCAACCCAATGAGAGTTCGTTCCTTTATCTTTTTATTTTTCGCATTCCATTTTTTTTATTTAGTTATATTTGTCTTTTTCTTTGCATTGGACCTTATATTAGGGACAATGTAAGTTTTAAGTATTGGGGATAAGATTTAGATTTATGGCATTTCAATTTTGAATGAGTTTAATTTCAATACTTTTTGCATGATTTTTCAGGAAAATGAGTTGAGAATTAAATGATTGTTTTTGGTTGTGTATGCTATTTGGTAGAATTAATTAGGCTTTTGAAAAAATCATAACATGATTGAATGAATAATCCTCCAACTTAGAGTTGATTAGTGGAGTTATTTTCTTTGATGATGGTAGTAACTAAATTCTGTAAACAAAATCCGGTGAGATTTTTGAGCCTTTAGACTGATACTTCCATAACAGTCTCATTTTTCATTTTCATTTGTGATATTATTCCATGGTTTTGTTTCTCTAGAATTTGCATTGATTCTCGTCAAGATCACATTGACACATGCATGCACGAACATGATTAAGGCCATCTTTCTTATATAAATGATCTTCATTAGTCAAATAGCCGACCCTGTAATTGAATTTTTCATTGTTGAGCCCCTTTGAGCCTTGTTGCCTTTTTTGTATAAACTCACATTACAAGTTTTAAACTGGAAAAACAATGTCTTTGTCCAAGCCTTAGAGTTAGTGGAGTATTGTTGAATTTCATGAGAAGTGTAGGTATGCAAGAAAATAAGTGTGGGAGTATCAAGATTTATGGTTGTGTTATTATTGGTGAATTGGAACAAATTTATATGTCAATTCAGGGAGTTCCAGTATTGTGTACAATTTGGAGTTTACATAGTGTAAAAAAAAAGCACAAGAAGAAGAAGGAAAAAATGAATGATTGAAGAAAAAGAAAAGAAAAGAAAGAAAAAGAAAATAAGTGATGAAATATGGTGATTTTAATGTGACAAAGATCTATATTCATAACTCTTCCTACATCTCAAGAAAGAGTTCGATTTGTATGGCATAGATGCAAAAATGATGAAGCGATCATGTGGAGTGGTTGGTTTACATGTCTTATGTATATTTTTGAGCTAAGTCTAGTTATCTTTACTCCATTAATTTCGATGGCTTTTGAGTCAAATACCCAAATATATCCCACTTTGACCATAAGCCACATTACAACATTTGAAAATTTCTTATGATTCTTGTAAAGAATGTGATCTAAGTGGTGGCGAATGAAAAGATATGCAAGCGTATGGTAGAACATCTCCCTTGGAATGAATTTGAGCAAAACATTTACCCTTTTAACCACATGAGAGTTAAGTGCTTATATCCGTGAGGGTTTACATGTTTAGTTTACTCCATCTTCATATGAAAATGCTTGCTAATTGATTATGAGTTGTGTGAAATGTTTATTCGTGATATTTTATGTGTTTTGAAAAAGTTTGATGGTTCTATGTTCTTGGTATTATGACATGGTATTTTTAGAAAATTAAATTTGAGTTTTGCCCGAGAACGAATAAAAGGTAAGTGTGGAGGAATTTGATAGGAATGTAAAATATATATTTTTTCCTCCTTATGTTATGCACTCGTGTTTTTATTTTGTGCCAAAATGTACTCATTATACTCATATTTTGATTTAGGTGGCAATTCTATGGATATAACGTAATTTGGAAGAAATAGGTAAAAATGGACCAAAGTGAAAGGAAATGAAAGTTCAAGAACTAGCGTGCAAATACACAAAGGTTGTGTCAAACCAAACGATGAAGATTTCAGAGTCAATTGGTTGAAAGAAGATGTCAAAGGGATGAAATATCGTCAAAATATGATCACACGTCAATTTCCAATCGAAAAGTTGTACACCAATTTTTAGCCTCATATTGAGACCCATTTTTGACATGGAAAACGATCGGCTTGGATGATTACATCTAAAGTACAGTTGTAACCCTTTGAGTCAGCTTTCCAATGTATCTTGAATCATCTTAATCGGACATCAGGAGAGGAGATTGGTCAAAACACTGAAAACTATTCGATAGGAAATTTTTGTACTGTGCGTTCGCACAGGTCTGCACGACATGCATACGCGAAATGCAAAAATATAACTAATGAGGTTATTTTTAGTGCATTGTGTGTACGCAAGCATTGAACTACGTGTACGCATGGTTTATTTCCAGGACGAGACTTTTAGTTTTCGAATTTAAGTCAACTACATATGGAAACAACTATAAATACATATTTTAAAACACTGGAACACAATCAGAACGTACAGAATGCCTCCAAACTCCATTCTTCATTATTTTCTCTCTTAGATTCATGAATTTTAACTAAACTTTTATACTTGGTCGAAGGAAACGAAAAGTCTCGAAACTACATATTGTGAGATCTAAATAGTTTTTCTTATTGTTTGATACATATTTTGAGTGTTGAATGTTTACCTGCATTTATTTCTATGATTTGTTGCGTTTAATTGTTAGAGGGTCCACTAGTTTATTGATTGTAACAATCTACCGCTAAGTTAAACATCAAATTTGTAATTGTTTGATCCCTTTAACTTGTGAAGCACTAGGATTTGATGATTTTCTGCGATATATGTTATTGAATCTTAAGAAGGATGTTTAAATAGATTGAATGCAACCGCTGGTGTTTGTATTATCTAATTCATCGATTTCTCTATTGTGTAAAGCTATTATTAAATTGAATCTTGAGTTCTGGTCTGAGGTTATTTAATATAATTAAAACGCTGGTTTCTAACTAACTAAAAATAAGGAGAAATAGGAAAATAATTCCAACGATGGGTATTCAAAATATGAATTGAATTATCATTACATTTATGATCAATTGTGGATCTCCGATGGTGGATGTGGACTTAGACCAATGTTAGTCTTTTGATTGTTTTCGTTAATTTAATTTCCATTGCGTTATTTACAATTGTTTGTATACAAAAACCCCTCAATCATTGTATGAGGCATAAAATATTGAATTACACACTTTTCGTGGGATTGACCCTTACTTCCACTACTACATTAGATTTAGAGATTTAAGGACTATTTTTGGGTACATATGACAGCACACCAACTATACTAGTGTAGCAAGCCCCCATGATGATGCCTTGGTGGTCGTCGACGACGTAGAAGTTTTGACGTCAAAATGGTGCTAGTCAATGACGATAGTGCAATAAATGTTCTTATTTGGGAGGTATTTTGGGGTTGAAAATCTCTCTAGAAAATTGAAAATTGTCGCCACCTCTTTTCAAGGATTAAGAAAGGAAACTGTGATACCAGGGAGAGCCGTAGAGCTTCTGGTAACACTTGGCACTTACCTAATAAGTGTGGCGATCTTAACAATCTTTTTAGTTATCGAAACCTCGTGGCATATAATGTAATCTATGGTCGACCGCTATTAAATGTTGTTGACATTGTTCCTTCAACTTACCACCAAATTATGAAATTTCCAACCAGTCAAGGGGTTGGTTGGGTCTGTAAGGGATGACCAACACTCTTCAAAAAAGTGCTATGCTGATAGCATAAAAATGAAGGTCTCTCTACTATTCATGATGTGGATTTTGAGCCTCCAAATGGACGAACTGAGCTACTTGACATGATAGAAAAAATTTCAATATTAGAAAGACGTGAATTTGGTATTGGGGCAGACTTGAAGTCAGACGAGAATGAGGAGTTAGTGAAGTGCTTATTTAGTAACTTAGATGTCTTTGTATAGAGTTCTAGTGATATTCCGAGGAGAAATTCGATAATTGCTCAGCATCCCCTTGATGTTTATTAATGGCCAAGCCAGTGAAGCAGAAGAAAAGAAACTTTGCTCTAGAAAGATAAGCTACAACAAGTTTGGAAGTCAAAAAATTGCTATAGATGGTCTTCATTTGAGAAGTACAGTATCCTGAGCGGCTAGGGAATGTTGTCCTTGTGAAGAAATCGAATGAAAAATGGCATATTATGTGAAATACACCGAGTTGAATAGAGTGTGTCCGAAAAACTCGTACTCGCTACCCAAAATAGACCACCTAGTGAACGTCGCATTTGGTCATGAGCGACTTAGTTTTCTAGATGCCTTCTCTGGAATTATCAAATTTCTATGGTAGAATTGGGCTAGGAGAATACATCATTCATTAATGACTTCGGGACATATTGCTACACAACCATGCCATTCGGTTTGAAAAATGTGGGACGACTTATCAAATAATGGTGAATAAAGTCTCTCAGTGCCTAATCGGAGATGTAATGGAAGTCTATGTAAATGATAGAGTGCCAAACCAACTGATCATGTGACTGATTTACAGCAAGTGTTTGATGCGCTCGACAATATAGGCTAAAATTTTTAAGGTTTTATGATTACACAGAGGGACATTGAGATTCATACAAAATTCAAGCTATCTTGGAAATGAAAAGTCCGACAAGTAAGAAAGAGGTTTAAAGGCTAATGGGACAAGTAGAGCATTGAACTATTTCACGAGTCGAGCGGCGAACAAATGTTACTAGTTTTCTCAAAGCAATTGGGGTTCCAAAAATTTTAAATGGACCGGAGAATGTAAAGAGTCCCTCAGGTTCTTAAAACAATTGCTTTAACAACCACCAATCTTGACTTAAGTCGTACTCACAAGATGTGTTGTGTTTATATTTAGCAGTTTCAATGTATGCAGTTAGTGCATTGATGGTAAATGAGTTTTCAAAAGCGTAAAAACTAGTCTACTATGTCCATCAAGTACTAAAAGACACAAAAACTTGGTATATCCTTGCAGAGCAATTGGTGTTTGCATTGATTGTAGCAGCCATAAAGTTAAGGCCATACTTCTAGTCTTACACGGTGTAGGTCATGATCAACCAACTTGTCAAGCAAATTTTGTATCGACCTAAAACTTTCGCAAGGAAATTAAAGTGGGTGATTGAGTTAAGTAAGTTTGACATTATATTCTAGCTGATGGCGACTCTCAAGGCACAAGCTCTAGCAGATTTTATCGTTGAACTTATAACCCCGCCTATTCGACCCGCAAGACAAGAGGTTGATTGAAAAGAATTTGTAGATAGATGTCGTATCATTATGATAGGTCCATAATCTGAAGAGTTGGAATATTCATTGCGTTTTGAGTTTCCAACCATGAACAATGATGTTGAATATGAGACGGCGATCATGGGCTTAAGATTAGCAGCAAGGTTGGGGTTGACATCAATAAAGATTTGTAGTGACTCTTAGTTGATAGTTGAACAAGTAACTGGGGAGTTTGAAGCAAAATATTGTAAAATGACGGCCTGTTTAATGAAGGTTAAGGACATACAGAGAGGCTTTTGAGCTTCAAGATAACTAAGGTACCTCGTATAGATAATGAATGAGCAGAAGTATTTTCTAAACTTGTATTTGCGAACCCAAGAAATATGCCTACCACGATAAATATACAAGTTTTGCAACAACCGAGTATTGTGAAGGTAATTGACATTGCAGACATCGATCGTGAGAAAGTTTGGATGGACCCACTGATAGACTACCTTGCAAGAGATAAACTGATAGAAAATATTTTCGAGGCGAAGATGCTAAGAGCTCGAGTAGCATTGCTCACCATCATTTATGGACGATTCTACAAAAGAGGCTTTTCCATGCCATACTTGATGTGTCTGCATTCAGTCAAAGCATATAAAATGTTATTCGAGATACAAGCAAACATTTGTGGTAATCATCAAAGAGGATGCCAGAGAGTTGGTAAGAAAATGTGATGCCTATTAACATCATGGAAATTGTTGTTAGTCGCCATTGATTATTTTACTAAGTGTGTGGAGGCAAAGCCATGGCCAGCAATATGGCGGCTAAGGTATAGAGTTTTGTATGGAAGAATATCATATATAGGTTCGGTATACCCAAAGTAATCATTAACGACAATCGTAGGAAGTTCGACAACCAGTTTTTTGTGCGAGCTATCACATAGACCATGAATTTACTTGTGTCTCTCACCCCATTTGAGTGGGTATGCCAAAGTAAAGAACCAAAAATTATTATGGGATTTGAAAACAAGATTGGGAAATGGAAAGAACTATGGGCAGATGAGTTTGCTAATGTACTATAGGCGTACCACACGGCCCTACGGAGACCAATGGGAGAAACACCTTTGAGGGTGTCTTTTGGAATGGTTGTCATTGTTCTACTTGAAACCCTAAATGAAACTAGCACGATGGGTGTCAAATAGCTCGACATCGTGATTATCAACCTAGAACTTGACCTACTTAAGGGGGTGAAAGATAGGGCAACTATGAAGATGGTAACTTACAAGTGTAGGGCCACTAATTACTTTAATTGGAAGGTGAGGCCAATGGTTTTTTTAGCCGGGAGATCTTGTACTCAGAAAAACGCAGCAGCCATCACCTCCATTCTAAGTTGGGCTAAATTAGGAAAGACGTTGCGAAGTAGTTCACAGCCTCAGAAAGGAAGCTTACAGTTTCAAAGATTTAAAGGAAAAATAATTAGGCAAGCTATAGAATGCTAAGCATCTTAAGAAATACTATCAGTAAGTCACTGAGTTGGAGTTTATGTGATGGTTTTATTTGATTCTAAATATAGTCGATAGGAATTTTATTGAATTCCCTAATGTAATGCTTGCTACTTGACATGTCCTATTGTAATTATTGGCATTGTATAATGAAAAGTTTGGATGGAGGTAGATGATGAGGGCACTAAGGCAATTCCAACCTAGCTAGGATGTCTTGGTATGCCTACTAAGTTCCTAAATCTAGACAAGCTTTACGTTAAGGTACAGACTAGATTTACGATTGATTGAATCACGGAGTTCAAACTTCTCCAAGCATATGACAATCGTCAAGGAGCTAGGTAGTGAGCAACAAAACCAAAAATTGGTTATAAGTTTATAATCTCCCAACAGTCCTAATGGTGAGCTTTCAAAAAGAAAAAAAAAATTAGTTCAAGCTCAAAATCAATAGGATCGTACTCAGCACTTCAAAATTTTCGAAGGAACTGAACAGTGAGCAACAAAGCCAAAAATTGGTTATATGCTCAAAATTTTCCTACAGGGGTGAGCTTTCAAAACCAAAAAATAGGTTATGACCCAAAATCACTAGGATTGCACTCAACACATCAAAATTGTCTGAGGGGCTAGACGGTGAGCAACAAAACTAAAAATTGGTTATATACTTAAAATTGCCCTATAGTGGAATGATGAGCAACAAAACCAAAAATTGGTCAAGACTCAAAATTACTAGGATTGTACTCAACACGTCAAAATTGCCTAAAGAGTTAGGTAGTGAGCAACAAAACCAAAAATTGGTTAAAGTTCAAGAATCATCAATTGAAATAGGGGACTCGAAATTCACTGACCAAACCGAAATTCCATCGACTGCACATGTCAACAGCATAGCCTATGTAGTCGACCTGTGCATGTCGACCCTTTACACGGTCGAACAAGATGAAGGGTACAAGAGCAAACTTCCTAACTTCAACATTTTTGTCAATAGTTCTCATATGCTAATATGATGGTTTGTCTAGCCAAAAAAAAAAAAAAAAAAAAAAAGAGGAAGAAAATCGAACGCATGTCAAACACGAGTTATTTTCTCAAAAAGAAATCAACCACAATAGATACAAAATATGAGATCCTATCCACATCCTGGTCCACAATAAACTACTATTTAGTTGAATGACAAAAATAATAACAATCAAATAGTGAAAAATGAGAGACTAGATCACTTTGTATAAGGTAACTTCACCCTCTCTTCATGGTGTGCTTGTGTATCCAAATGTCTTAGCCTGCTTAATTGCCTCCCTTTTTTCTGTATGCTACGATAGAAATCGATTGTAGCTTGGGATCAATAAATGGATGCTCAACAGCTACCCACTATTTGTTTAGGACGATAGAGACCACCATCATTTTTACCCCGTATACGTTCATGTCTTAGTATACTCCGAAGAAGCCTTATATCACTCAATGACATCATCCTATACACGGGCTAGAGAGGAGTACAAATGATCAATCTTGCTTTCTTGCTCACTGTCTTGGAACTCCATCTCCTTTTTGTGAGTTTCTGAAGCATCGAGAGACTTTTTCAAGGCTGAAATTTTTTTCTTGAAGTTGCTCGATTCCTTGTATTTGTCCTCTTCGAGAGCCTTCAATTCCACAGTTAGAAAGCGACTCGCCATGACAAGTGAAACTTGCACAGTCAAAACCTGGTAGGTAAAAAGGTAAAATAGATTACAATTGTCAAGCAAACTTAAAGGTATAAAACATAAACAAAATTGAAGAAATAGAGCTAGAAAAGTACCATTCTATTATAGACCGCTCAGACTCTCTCAACATCACCCACTTTGCGCCTAGCCAAAGTTCTAGCATGATCAGGCATGATGAAAGCCTCAACCATATCAACGTCATGCTCACCCCGAGTTGAAGGAAATCTAAGATTCAAGAGTGGAGAATCTTCTCTTTCGAACTAATCTCGTTACCACTTGGGCTATCCCCTCCAAACTCAAGTGGCTATCCCCTTCAAACTCAAGTGGTGGGACGGCTTCCATGGGCTCATCTAATAGCTGTGAAGGCCCCTTGCCAGTGCACTTCCCCTTTCCTTTGTCTGTGGCCTTTCTTTTGTTTGAGGCAGGCAAGAGACTACCCATCATCAGTCTCGGGCTCAGACACGAATAGTGAGCTCAAAATTTCCTACTAAGTTGAAGTCCATATACTTGTGTGCATACAACAAAGATTATCAGAAACAGAAAAATATAAGTAAAGATACACACAATTTTGAAAGTCAAAGCAAAAAATGAGAGCCTACCAATGTGTCGATCGATCCCTAACATCAACATCATCCTCTTTGTTAAAACTTGATATAAGACGAATGAAAGAGGTGGTAACCAGGTCAACTGTTGTATTTGGGAGTTCAAGAGTAGAGTAAACTTGATAGGACTATTGTAAAGGTGAATTCGAGGGTGTCTCCAATAAGTATTGAATGAAAATTGACCTTCAAAAGGTCGAATGAAGAAGAATAGACACTTTCGCCCACTGCTAGAATTTCTATGATTAGGAATATGAAGAAGAATCCTAGTAGGGAAGTAGACAAAGGCGTTATACTAAGGTAGGTCTTGTAATTCAAATACACACCTAAAGAGGTCTATGGAAGACAAAATCTTTTCATTAAGGCAAAGGTATAAAAAGTATAGCCATTTTCTCCACGCATTGGGATTTATCTAGCTAGGAGTGAGATGAAATTCTTTGAAGACTGAAATAAATAAAGAATGGAGAGAAAACCTCTAATCCCCATCCATACAATCAAGTGAGGGTAATTGTTTGATTACCACAATGATTGCATGACTGTCACTATGATAGACTGACTACTACTATGATAGATCGGCCACCGCTACAATTGATTGACTATCACTATGATTGATCGACCACGACGACTTCCAATCGCCCGAACATCCTTTTAATTGATTGAAAAATGCTTGAAGGTTATTATTAATCCCATTGACAGTTTAGTGGTGAAAGTTGACCACTCAGTACGTAGGTAAAAATCGTTTAGAGAGTGGACGTGTTACACAAACATGTGAATAATAACCGCTTAGCGATTATATTGCATTAAGCATCTATAAATACTCCATAAGCGTGCCGGTTATGAAGAATCTTCTTTTTCACATATACTTTTTCTGGTTTTCTCTCGTTTTCTTAAAGTTATTTCATTCAAACATAATCATTAATTCTCACGTCAGAGGTACAATGATAGAGATAACCCCAACCCCTTCTTGTAGAAATTTCATTATTAATTGGAGTAGCAAAGGTTGCCTTGGCTCCGCTAAGGAAGTTGAAAGGTTGTCTCATTATTATTTCACCCATGTTTGCTTTGCTAAAAACTAGAATATTAATATATTTTAATAAATGTTGATTAAATGTGTGGTTGAAAGTTAATAAAAGTTATGGGTAAAATGAAATGTGTAATTAAAATTAATTAATAATTTCAATTTAACTTTTTATCAATTCTTTTAACTAAATCAATCGACGTTAATCATTAGCCAGAGTGTTTGAGGCATGGACGTCAATATGCAATTTCATATAAATAATATGTATGTATATATAATGAGAGGGAGAGAGATCCAGATGTAGAGAAGCTGGGTGACGGATTGAGGAAAAAATGGAAAGCTAAAGAAATAAGAGATGTATATATTATGCGTGTGGGGCCCGCAATTCTACACAATTTCTAGAATAATTTCTAGAATAGACGGCACGGTTGACTAGTGGAAAATAAAAATTTGACATAACTATTCCAAAGATGCGTGTGGGGCCCGCAATTCTACACAATTTCTAGAATAATTTCCAGAATAGACGGCACCCGGTTGACTAGTAGAAAATAAAAATTTGACATAACTATTCCAAGGATGCATGTCGATGCATAATTTTAAAGCTAGGGAATATAATCGAACTTAAAAAGAGATTGAGAGAAATTTTACAATCGAAAATTTACGTCCAAAAAAATCACATCCCATGTAATTTTGCAGTCGAAAATTTACATGACTTTTTCGGATGTAATATTTCGAATTTTTTTTTATGTCATATTCCATAAAATGATGAAAATTACGTCCAGAAATTTGTATAGCAAAAAATAATAAATGTTAATAAAATAATTAATTTTTTTATAACAAAAATGCGAGTTAGACATCTTTCTTTAATACCCACGTTTAACGTATTTTTAACTATTTTCGATATCTATTTGGACTATTCAATATGCTCATAATATAGTTCCTGAAATAAGCTTTGAGATGACATAAACAATTTGTAAATTCGGATTAGTTCCTATGATCATCGATGTTTTTTTAAAATTAGCATGTATATCGAAATTCACATTTATTGTGATTTGTGCTCTTGTTTGGTGAGATTAAAATTAAAGTTTTAGTAAATTTTGATAAAACTAAACATTTAATCGGATTTCCTGAAATATGTTATTAAAATTAATTGTTAAGTTTGCTAAAATTTAAAATTTAGATTTTAATCATATCAAACATTACTTTATAAAAAAAAATAAAAAATCAAAAGTTGGGGGGCAACGTGCCCCCCCCCCCGGGTCCGCTAGTGCAAAGATGGGCCAACTTTTCAACACTTGTTGGGGTTAAGTGCGAAAGTAAAAAAAAAAAAAAAAAATACACAACAGTGCTCCTTATACAATTTTCTTTACAACTTTATATCTTTTAAATTAACACACAAATCTTGTTAATTCACTAGTTGTACAATTTAACTGTACAACTAGATTAATTCAAAACTTGCCCTCCCGAGTTGCCAAAGTACCCTCACTGCCTAGTAGTTGGAAAATATCCTACTCGTACCCCTACGGCTATTTGACAATTTAACCTTTATTTGCACTCAATTTTTCAAAACTCTTTTCTATCACATTCTTTCATAAAATAATATTAAACGTAAATTGCAAAATTTTCATATTTTTTTATTATCATTCTACACAAAGAAATTACAACTCCAAAAAACTTTTTTTTTTTTCTCCAAAATTTCAGTTTAATGGCGTTCCGAGGGGCTTGCCATAACCGACAAGGCTCCCCCAGCCAACTCGGCCAGCTTTATGTAGTGTAGAGGATGACCCGATTTCACATAATTAATGCATGCATGAGATGTAGTGCTTGGTATTTTTATGACTTTTTTTTTTTTTTTTTTTTTTTTTTTTTTTTTTTTTTTAATATTAAAAATTGAATACCCCAATGTTCCTGAATCCATTAATGTTTTTTTTTTACATAAATGTAATTGAATGAACGGTCCCGATCTATTGATATACCAATTGGGGCTCCATTATCTAGATTCTATGTTGAAAAACGTGGCACGTCTAAAGTTGTTGATGGAGGACACTTACACAAATCTCCTCGTGCTAGATCAACCCTCCAACTCCTATATAAAGGTGATGAACCCAAAATATTTGTTCATCAAACTCATTGTTTAAATTTAAGTTTTGATATTTAAAATACTCATCTCGCTAGAAGAATATTAATTCTCACAACAGTGGAAAAACGGAGGAGAAGTTGTTTCATCCTCTTTTTTCAAGTTTATTCGGACCATCGGAGATATATGGGAGCAACACTTCCTACTATCCGTATTTTAAGGTAATATATATCACGATCAAGGTCAAGGGTTATATAAGCCGAACATATTCATTAAGAGAGAGTTTTGGTGGAAATTAAATTAGATTTTTTTTTTTTTTTTTTTTAAATTTTAAATATGTGATTGAAAAGTTGTCTGGACCTATGAAAGATATGATTAAAAAAAAAAAAAAAAAAAATTACTTGGATAAATCTGATTTTAATCCTTACCAACATGGCCTAAGATAAGCTCAAGTATGTGTAAAAATGCTAAATATTCATGTAAGATTAAGGGTAAATATTAATCTTATATGAATTATTAACTCTCGTTTTATATTAATTTTCATATTTAGTTTATTAACTCTGGCGTTTTAAATGTTTTTAATCACATCACTACATATGTGGTGTAGTATTAATACTAAACAAATAAAATAAAATAGGCAACCCAAAAACCTTTGAAGGTGATTGATTATGAACTTCTATTTTTTTTTTTTTTTTTTTTTTTTATTTAATAATATATTAGCATATTGAAAACCTTTTACCAATGAGCTATAAATCAAAAGAATATTTACTCTGGACAATTTATTGTATGACTTTTAACACCGATTTCTATCTGAGAGTTGAAAAGTAAAGTAATTTTATTGGTTTGTGTGGAGAATATTTTATTTAGTGAATATGTGGTGGTGATTGTTAAATATAGCAAACAACGTTTGAGAAAATTGATGACAAATATGAGCATAATCTTACTTCACATATTGTTTAAGCTTTGTACTTAAAAAGGTCTACATATGTATAGTTGTACCCTACAAAGTGTATAAAATTCATTCACCATCTCATAATTGATATGATATATAAACCCTAATTAGAATTAGAATGTGATGATTGATCCCATTTGGAATTCATGCATGCAAACCAATGAAAAAATATAACATTGACCTTCATCATACTGTTCTAGGTTTTTAATATCACAATTAATAGGATTTATCACTTGAAGCACTAATTGGTTACTTAAATATGTTTCTAGTTTTATATATTTATTCAATTTCCTTGAAATCTAGCAAAAACTGTAATCGGTTCTAATAAATAAAATAATCTTGACCATACATAAAAGGTATGATTCGCATCGCAGAAATAATAAAAACCACTGCCTAGCTCTATTATAATTTCTAAAACTATATTGAGTTGAGCTTGAAAAACCCAAAATTAGGACCAAATCGAATGATGTACATATATTCATAATTAAACTTTGGGTGAAAATATGTCGATAGACTTGAATTAAACTATTTTATATAACGATTTACGTTTAATGTATTCGATATTATGAACGGTGTTGGGAGTAGATCAAACCATTAGCTCACAAGACATCAACATATATTGTGCAAAAGACAGAAACTACACAAAGTAAAATTATGAACAATGAATAAAACTCGTAGGACTGAAAATAAACAACAAGAAAACTGGAACAGAATGGAAGAAACCGTAGCTTTTATTCAGTGGCAGAAACCCACAGGTTTCACTTATCAGGTAGGTGCTTCAATCTCAAGAACAACCACAGTACAACTTGAATCAAAACCCCAGTGATAAAGATACAAAAGGATGGCACTCAGTCTTGGCCGATTATTACACAAAATAGGGACTCTCTTCGCTTTACACAGTTCACACAAGAACCGAAAACCCTCAAACAATGAAATTACACAAGATTTACAATCTATTGAGAGGAAAACTGAAATCAAATGAGGAGATTTGATTTCAACAGAGAAGAGAAGGAAAAACGAAGGAAACGGCGCAGCAGAGTGAAGAGACACAGAAGGATCTCGAAGGCCAGAAAAAGTCGAGTGTCTCAAACCCTAGGGCACCCTTTTAAATGAGTCACACAACAGTCGCCAATCCAACGGAGTTGGAGGCGACACGTGGTGACATCACAGGCGTCCAAATAATAGGTAAAGAACAAAACACGATTTTCAGCTTGCAAGTCCAACACGTTTTTTTCTTTTTCACTAAGTGAACTGATAGGTAGTGGGCTGGGTTTCAATATCCAGCTGGGCCAATAAATTTGGGCCCAATGCCAATAGCATCATTGTGCCATTATATTCCTTTCATACTCCACCTTGGTACAATGATTCAAACGCATCAGTGGTCATTCAAACATCACAGATATCATTAGCACAAATAAGCAGCATCCACAGATCAGCAAGGAACAATACTCAGCAAGGTCAAGCAGTCCAGGAATTTATTTAAAGGTAGAACTTTAGTACCTGCATCAGCAGGGTTGTAATTAGTGGATATTTTTTCAAGTTTCACAACACCTTGTGAAATAACATCTCTAATAAAGTGAAATCTAACATCAACATGCTTTGATCTATTATGAAAAATAGGATTTCTACTTAAATGAATTGCAGATTGGCTATCAGAATAAAGAACAACTTCTTTAATAAAACCAAATTCATTAAGTAACCCTTTTAACCAAATTCCTTCTTTGATGGCATCGGTGGCAGCAATGTATTCAGCCTCAGTTGAAGACAATGCTACAATCTTTTGAAGCTGGGATTTCCAGCTTATGCAAGAATTACATAAGGTATACGTGTATGAAGAAGTAGATTTTCTATTATCTCTATCACCTGCATAATCAGAATCAGTAAATCCCTTTAAAATAACACCTTCAGCTTGTTTTCTAAACTGAATCCCTAAGTTTGAGGTCCCCTTAATGTATCTAAGAAGCCACTTCATGGCTTCCCAATGTACTTCACCTGGATTTGACATATATCTACTTAAAACACTTATAGAATATGCCAAATCAGGTCTAGAACACACCATGAGATACATCACAGATCCAGTTGCATTTGGGTAAGGCACATTAGCCATTCTTTCAAACTCTTCTTTAGTTTTAGGACAAAACTCATTTGATAGTTTAAAATGATTAGCCAAGGGGACACTAACACTCTTGGATTCAGCCATAGAAAACTTGCTAAGTAATTTTAAAATATAGGATTTTTGACTAAGACTTAGTGTGCCTTCTCTTCTATCTCTCTTAACTTCCATACCTAAAATCTTTCTAACCGGACCTAAGTCCTTCATTTCAAATTCAGATTTTAGTTTGTCTTTAATTTCCTCAATCTCCTTTATGTCATGACTTGCTAATATCATGTCATCCACATAGAGAAGTAGGTAAAGGGAATTAGCTCCACCTTGACCCTTACAATAAAGACAAGTATCGAAGTTACTCCTCTTAAACCCAAGTCCAAGAACAAAGTTGTCAAATTGTTTATACCATTGTCTTGGAGCTTGTTTTAAGCCATATAGGGATTTCTTAAGAAGGCATACTAAGTCAGCTTTCTTGTTCACTTCAAAACCTCTAGGTTGTTTCATGTAAATGGTTTCATCTAAGTCTCCATTTAGAAAAGCAGTTTTTACATCTAATTGGTCCAACTCCCAATTAAATTGAGTAGCCAAAGCAAGAATGACACGAACTGTAGTAAATTTTACTACGGGTGAAAAAATTCATTGAAATCAACCCCTTCTTTTTGAGTAAAGCCTTTTGCTACCAAACGGGCTTTGTATCTTATGTCATTCTCACTTTGTTCACCCCTTTTTATTTTAAAAATCCATTTACAATCCACAACCCTCTTACCCTCCGGTCTCTTTACTAAAACCCATGTCTTATTTTTGTAAAGGGATTCCATCTCATCTTGCATGGCTGCAAGCCATTGTTTGGAGTCTTTGCTACTCAAAGCTTCCTCATAGGATTCAGGTTCTTCTTCAATCATATCATAATAGGACAGCAAAGAAACATCATTTTCAAACCTAGAAGGAGGTCTAATGGTCCTTCTCTCCCTATCCCTAACAAGTTGGTAATCAGCCAGGGACTGTCCAGGCTCTAAATCAGTCTCTATAACCTCAGTAGGTTCTATTTCAGCTTCAGGTTCTTCACCATTTTGATGGACAGATGGGTCAGAACCCTCCCCAGATTGCTCCACCTCAATCTCAACCCTATTTCCCACATTTTCAGATTGTTCAGAGGTCTCTAAAAAATCTGCAGGTTGCTGTCCAGACTTAAAACAGGGCAGGTCATCCTCATTAAATACCACATTTCTACTTATAATGACCTTATAGCCTTTAAGCTCTCTCACCCATAGTCTATAGCCTTTAACCCCTTCCCCATAGCCCAGAAACACACACTTAAGGGCTCTAGGTTCCAGTTTACCTTCAGTTTGGTGTGCAAAGGCTGCACACCCAAAAACCCTCAAGTTACTAAAGTCAACTGGTTTTCCTCTCCATTTTTCCTCGGGGATCTTAAAGTCTATAGCACTAGAGGGGCATCTATTAATCAGATAACTAGCAGTCTTAACTGCTTCACCCCAAAAAATTTTAGGCAGGCCAGAACACAACAACATGCATCTCACTTTATCAAGAATAGTACGATTCATTCTTTCAGCCAAGCCATTTTGTTGTGGTGTGTGTGTGACTGTTCTATGTCTTAACATACCAGATAATTTGCACATTTCATCAAACTCATAATTGCAAAATTCCAAACCATTATCAGTCCTCAAAACTTTAATTTTCTTATCAGTTTGATTCTCAATTAAAAGTTTCCATTCTTTAAAAACATTAAATGTGTGGGATTTTGATTTTAACAAAAAAACCCAATTTTTCCTTGAAAAATCATCAATGACAATCAAATAATATTTAAAACCAGAATGTGTACTCACAGTTGCTGGCCCCCACAGATCAGCATGCAAATATTCAAGTATGGAGACAGATTTATGCATTCCAGGTAGGAAAGGTAATCTATTATGCTTTCCTAAAATGCAATAGTCACAAAAACTCAATTTTTCAATGTTATCTTTACCAAAAACACCCTGATTTTTCAAAATCTGTAGACCTTTATCACTAATATGGCCCAATCTTTTGTGTCATATTTGTGATTTATCATTTGGGACTGAGATTACTGCTGAAGTGGACTCTAAAAAATTTTCAGTTTGTAAAATGTAAAGTCCATGTTTCTTGGGAGCTTCAACAATCAGCTGAGAGCTCTTCAAGATTTTAATGTAAACCTTATTGATCACAATGTCAAAGTTAAGGTCATCTAACACCCCTAAGGAAATCAGATTTCTTTTCAGATCAGGAACATATCTAGTCTTTTCAAGAATTAACTTCTTATTCCCTTTTAAGTTTAAAGTGATAGTTCCAACACCTTTTACTTGACATGTCATGTGATTACCCATTAAAACCTTACCACCAGTTACATTTTCAAAATCAGTAAAGAAATCCTTATTAGGACACATATGATAGGTACAACCGGAGTCAAGAATCCACTCTTGACAGGGTGGACTGTTAACAACCACATAAACTTCATCAACATTAGAATCATTATAAGCCAAAGCAGCTCCACCATCATTTTTAGACCTATTTTTGGAGTCAAATAGTCTTTTTGGACAGTCTTTAATAAAATGACCTTCTTCAAGGCAATAGAAACATTTCTTTCCTTTGCTATTCATTTTATTTTTGTCCTTAAAGTTGCCCTTATTCTTATGTCCAAATTTCTTGTTGAAATTACCATGTTTGGGATTAGATCTGGACTTCATCATCAAACTAACACCACTAACAGATTCCCTCTTGTCAGATTTTAACTCTTAACTCTTTTGTTCTTAAAGCATTAACAATCACATCAACAGTTAGAGTGTCCCTCCCATATTCAATAGCATTTTTAACATCTTTATATTTGTCACCAATTGAGCTCAATAAAACCACATCCAACTGTCCATCTGAGAGTTTCTCGTCACAGTTGGTTAGGTCACGGGTTAATATGTTGAATCTATCAATATTAGCATCTAGGTCAAGTGATGGATCCAGTTTAAAACCAAAAAACTGTTTCAGGAGATAAACTTTATTTGGCATAGCTTTATTCAAATAAGTTTTCTCCAATTTTTTCCACAATTCAGCAGTAGTCTTAGTCTCACCAATTTCTCTAATCACATTGTCAGATAAATGCAAGAAAACAGTACTCCATGCAGTTTCATCTTGTTCAGTTACTTTACTAGATTCTAGATCAGTAGGCCATGACTCATCAATGGCTTTAGCACATTTTTGTTGAAGTAAAAGAGCTCTCAATTTCAAATTTTGCCATTTTGAATGAAAAAAGGAATGTATGCAGATCAATCAGACACCAATCAATGACTTGCAATGTAGATCAGTCAAGTATCAACACTCAAGGTGCATAAGAGAGAATACAGATTGCAAGTTCAGAGCACATGCACTTCAGAATTATTTCAGACTATTCACAATATAACCAAGGCAAGTACAAACCAAATTGTACAGAGACAGAAAACCACATACAGATATCAATCAAACTTAAGTAATACTGCAGGAATGTTTTTCTGAAATCAAGATTATCAAGAATCCTGACTGTGATCCAGGTAACCCTCAGATTCCAGACAACTCACGGTTTCTGGACAAAGGTATTACAAGGAGTCAGTGATTCAGGTTTTTAAAACACAAGTCAGGTAGTCTATATGGACAGAAAATATTCAACACAGACAAAAATCCTAACAAGGCAGTAGAAACCAATCAAGATAGTATAACCACACAATGACAGAGTCACAATCGATTCAGAACACGCAATACAGTTATACAACTTGATTAATCTTGAAAAAATTCAAGTAATGGTCAGATCTCACCAAAGCCCCTTTTAACTAGGGTTTGAGAAAAAACACGCAGTGAAGTTCAATGTACTATCAGTGTCAAGATCGATCACACCAAGCATCAAGATCTCCTTCCAAACGCTCTGATACCACTGTTGGGAGTAGATCAAACCATTAGCTCACAAGACATCAACATATATTGTGCAAAAGACAGAAACTACACAAAGTAAAATTATGAACAATGAATAAAACTCGTAGGACTGAAAATAAACAACAAGAAAACTGGAACAGAATGGAAGAAACCGTAGCTTTTATTCAGTGGCAGAAACCCACAGGTTTCACTTATCAGGTAGGTGCTTCAATCTCAAGAACAACCACAGTACAACTTGAATCAAAACCCCAGTGATAAAGATACAAAAGGATGGCACTCAGTCTTGGCCGATTATTACACAAAATAGGGACTCTCTTCGCTTTACACAGTTCACACAAGAACCGAAAACCCTCAAACAATGAAATCACACAAGATTTACAATCTATTGAGAGGAAAACTGAAATCAAATGAGGAGATTTGATTTCAACAGAGAAGAGAAGGAAAAACGAAGGAAACGGCGCAACAGAGTGAAGAGACACAGAAGGATCTCGAAGGCCAGAAGAAAAGTCCAGTGTCTCAAACCCTAGGGCACCCTTTTAAATGAGTCACACAACAGTCGTCAATCCAACGGAGTTGGAGGCGACACGTGGTGACATCACAGGCGTCCAAATAATAGGTAAAGAACAAAACACGATTTTCAGCTTGCAAGTCCAACACGTTTTTTTCTTTTTCACTAAGTGAACTGATAGGTAGTGGGCTGGGTTTCAATATCCAGCTGGGCCAATAAATTTGGGCCCAATGCCAATAGCTTCATTGTGCCATTATATTCCTTTCAATATCCTAGCCTTCAAAATCTCAATTTTTGTAACTCATACGGATCATTCACTAGAAGTCGAGAGCAATCAATAACCATTAAATGAATCATATTTAAGGTCAAATACTGTCGCAGTTCTATTCTTTGCAACTGTTCTTCTGTTTCTTCTAATAATAAATATTGTAAATAAATATTCGATAATTTATATATTTTAAATCTAAAAAAAAATTAAAAATCCAAGAACATACTGAATTTCTTTTATCAAACTCGATAATATTTCGCTGATTCAATATAATTCACATACAAATAGCATTTAACAGTTTCTATGGCATATTCCATCCCGGTAAAATCCACTTATATATTTAATAGTTAATCACATGAACATAAATTATTGAATTTATATTAAAAACATTATAATAAGGGTTTTTCAATGTCTCAGTACTTTAAAAATTAGTCTAACTTCATATAATTAAAAGAAATCATAATATATTTCTATAACATCACGCGGATTTTGATTAATTGAAGAAGAAGGGGATGATGAACCTTGAAATATTAATCTCTTTAAGGATTTTGTGGTGAATTCCAGTTGTGTCTTCCCTTCGTTGTCCAAAAATCAAGCTTTGATCGTCAATGAATTGATTCTTACAATTACCTTGTGATTTGCTCAAAAGATTGATAATTTTGGTCTCTCTTCGATGTGATAAATTGATGTTATGTATGTAGGAGAAGTTTTTCTCAATAGGTGCCCACGTTCAATATTTATGGAGGTGAAAATAAATCATAAACCGTGTAAAAATTGGTCTAAATAGAGTTTGAATAAAAAAAACTAAAACTACCTCGAAACCCACAGAATTGACGCCCCCCCCCCCCCCCCCCCCCCCGCACATATAACCAAATGGCATTCAGTATTTGAAAATTTAGATCCCGCGTGCGAAGAGAATTTGCGGGCAAGTGTGTGTATTATTTGAATTGTGGCTTATTTGCTCGTCTGTGTTCCATCATTCCGTTTGTGTGCGTTTAAATACCAAATTTGATGATTTCTCCGTCCACATCTTTTTTTCTTCCAAATTTAGTCTAACATTATCAAATTACAAGAACTCATAATTAAGTTATATAACATTGCTCGAATTTTGATTAATTAAATAAGAAGATGACGAATCTTGAAATCTGAATCTCTTCTAGGTTTCTTGATGAATTCCAGTTGTGTCGTCCTTTCATTGCCTAAAATCTAAGCTTTGATTCTTACAATTGCTTTGAGATTTGCCCAAAACATTGATAATTTTGGCCTCTCTTCAACGTGATAAATTGATGATAAGTATGTGGGAGAGGTTCTATTCAATGATTACCCACGTTCAGTATTTATGGAGGTGGAAATAGGTCAAAAATTGTAAAAAAAATGGTTTCCAACTAGAATTTGAATCAAAATAGGAAAATTACCCCAAAACCTCCAGAATTGGTCTGCGCGAGAGCAGGCATGTTGGTCACGGGCGTCGTAGAACAAAATTGCTTTCGGTAATTGAAAAGTAAGGTCCCGTGCGCGTGTGATTTGTGAATTGCAGCTTATTTGCACGTGTGATCCATCTTTCCGTTTTTGTGCATTTCAGTACCAAATTTGATTCTTTCTCCATTTACCGGTAAAATTTTCAATCTTTAATTTGTGGTTCAAATCAATTATTGAAAAGTTGCAATCGAGTCCTCAAACGTTGACTTTCACCATTTTTCATCATTTTCCGTTTCTTTCTTTTGATTCATTGTCCAATCATCGAGTTTCACCTAATAAACGAATTATAAAATAGATTAGATTATAATTTGTCTAAAGAACAATGAAAAGTCAATATTTTAAAACTCAAATAAGTGTATAACATAAACTTATCACAAACCTATAGTGTATAAATTGTCACGTCTATGAAGCAAAACATGTGAATACCTATGAAAGATCACTTCCATGCTATTTAATCATTTATTTAATATCTCGGTTTGTTCATGTTTTAACTTTTACGTCCCGAATCCCACTGTAGTATACTATATGGGCTTATATATCAATATGGTTAATAAAAATGTTGTGTTTCTACGAGTTTGTCCCAGTAGCTAAAACAACTTAGAATTTCAGTGTCTGATCATAGTTCTTACTCAAGAATTCCCACTGACGTAAATCACAAATTAGACTTGACCTAAATATATGATGCTCGTCGTGTTGATTCGCAATCGTCGAGCCACCAAGATCTCATCACGTACACACGTATTACCCCAAAACCCTAGTCTTTGCAACCTAGACTGTCAATGAAAGAGCCTAGGTATCTATCCAAAGATGAATAAAAATATGGTACACATGTAAAGCAATTGCATTATCTTTGTATTATAATCTCTTTTCGGATTTTATGTCAAAGTATTCATAATCATCTATCTTTAATCTCATTATCTCTTTTTCACAAGTTATGCATGGTTAGTTTTCCCAAATACATGCATATGTATGCATGTGCAAATATATGGCATAGTATATGATGTGCAACCATGTATGACTCATAATAATTATGATAGTATATGCACAAGTTAACAAATATCATATCTCAAATACTCTAACCATATAATGCATGAACAAAATAACACATTACATTTCGTATAAATATATAGAAGCATATTCTAACATGAACACTATTGTTTTACATAGTTGATCCCTCATCTTTCAACTTACCTATCCTATCCTAGCCTTCAAAATCTCAATTTCCTAACTCATACGAATCATTCACTTGAAGTCAAGAGCAATCAATAACCATTATATGAATCATATTTAAGGTCAAATACTGTCACAATCCTATTATTCACAACAGTTCTTCTGTTACTTCTAATAATAAACATCATAAATAAATATTCGATAATTTATTTATTTTAAATCTAAGATTAAATATCCAAAACATAATAATTTTTTTATTTTTTATCAAACAAGATAAATATTTTGCTGATTCAATCTAATCCACGTACAAATAGTATATAATAGTTTCTATGGCATCATATAGATGGGGTTAGATTCATAATTAGGAGTTATAACAAAAATACATATTTAAGTAGATCTAAGTAGGATCTATATTTACTTTAACAGAAATTAATTTGCAATGAGCTACTTTTAATTTGGTATTTATAATTGAAGCCTATTTGTGATAATTTAACACATGTGAATGAGAATCTAGAAAAGTCAATTGTTGCATGCGTCAAGCCATAAAAGCATTTGAATAGCCAATTCTATATCCTAGAGAAATTACATCTAGAATTTTTGTAGTAAGTTTTCTTTATTAATTCTAACTCACTGCATGAAATAAAGAAATTAACATTAAAAATTGGAAACCTGATCTTTGTACAAGATGTGAGGCAAAATTCTGGTAGAAATGGTACAAAGACATGGTACAATATAGGAATGTAAATGAGTCGAGCCTAGCTGGCTCGTGAGCCAAAAATTGTGGCTCAGGTGAGGCCTGAACAAAAAAAAAATGGCTCGAGCTTTTTTGATCTGAGCCTAGCTGAGTTCATTTTGGTTGATTGGACAGTTTGCGTTTCTCAAATTCCATTCATTGCACACTTGGCTCGCCATTACTTGAGAATGTGTAATGGATGCATATAAGTCCTTAATACTACAATAGAAGGACATACTACAATAGAAGGACCCATTTTGTTATGATTGTTATTATTTCTATAAAGGGCCATTTTGACCTGGGACGCGGGCTAAATTGGGCTCGAGCCATCGCCCAAAAATGAGGTTCGATCTAAGCTTTGGCTAGGTTCCACCGAGTGGTGACCCGAGCCTGCTCGAGCTTTTACGGGCCGAGCTGTAGACCACTCGAGTCAACGAGTTGGATTGATATTTTAATAATTTTCATTTTGTCCTTCATTTTATACTAAAATATATTTTAATTCCTATCATATCCTTTTATTTTCTATTGATATTTTTTAATATGATCATTGTTTTTATTAACATCTATGAAATTTATTTTTTCACGTTAAATGTAATAATTTTAATTACTATTTACAATGTAATGCTTTTTTAAAATTGATTATAAATTCAATATTTGAGTAAATGTAATTTTTAATTTAGTAATGTTGTTAAAGTTGCACCATTTTTATGAAATGTATTGTAGATGATATTAGTGATCTATCAAAAGTGGTTTAGTTCTCGAAATTGGTATATTCATTTACAAATAATCAACTAACACACTTCAAAGAGAAATGCGAGCATCTTTATCCTTGATTTGTTTATGTTGAGCAATGAATTCTTGAAATCATGTATATTCATTTACAACCATCTCACCTTTTGAAGTTGGTACTTTCATCCGATCATTATTTGATAATCAACATCACGTCCATCATCGATTATCATGTTGTATATAAATGCAGCATATATAGTCACTGTAACACGTAAGAATATATTTTTCAAAGACATGTCGATCCTGCCACAATTGCAAACCATGGTTGTAGAATGCCAAATGTAGGTTCTACATCTTTTTTATGTCCTTCGTTTTATAGAAAATAAATTTGAGAAATGTTTGCATAATTATGTATATGGTCATTATTATAATAAGAAGGTGTAATTGAAAATGAGTGTGGAAAAAAATGAATTTAGAAAATGAGGGTAAAATAGTAACAAAAAAACAACCCAGGTAGGATAAGGCAAAAAATTGATCTACCTCGTTGACATAAAACCACCCTACTAGGGTAGGATTCTATAACCTACACGACCGACCTTTTCTATCGGATCGCATGGGGTAAAAAATCCTCCAGCTTAGTACAAGATCATATTTAATCAATTCGTCAAGCCCAGTAGGGCGAGCATTACTCACAATACTCAAAAGTGAGTAATTAAAGTCTAGAGACAGGCAATTGAGCTAGGCTATGTAATTACCAATATTTACCCAAATGAACAAGTCAAATCCATTAATGATTTTGCATAGAGGTCGTGCCAAAATGATCGAATGTTAAGAGCTCAATTTCTATACAACATAAGACATTCTACATGATCAATAAGACACATAAAAGTGTGAAATAGGATTAAGGATTCATCACGATGGTCATAAATTCATGGAGAAATTACATATTTGAATTTGATCTCATTCCTAAGAATTTACGTGATTGCAAAAATAATGCTACTACAAATTCCAAAGAATTGATCGAATACTTTAAGCACAACTAAGAAGAATGCACGAAAAAATCATTTGAACTACATGACTAATCAAGAGCTTAGAGCTCGCCAAAAGTTACGTGGGAAATAGAACACGAACATAAAGTAGTACTACCTTTATAGATTTGGAAAATTAAAGGAGAACATTAATATACTAGAGTGACATAGCTACTCCTAAAAAGTAAAAATATTTGCAAATGTACCTCGCCAAGGCCTTACCTTAAATTACCCTACTATGGAAGTGTAAGTACGAGTCAACATGTGGCTCATCCCACTAATGAGATGAGAAGCGAGAAGGTAAGTTAACTCTCTCGCTAGCTTGTTGGTCTGTGCGTGAGCTGGCTCACTACCTTTTTGAGCAGGTCGAACCTCTTGATAAGCTAGCTAAGTGGCTCGACCCGACTAATCCTCATCAACATAATGGGCAGCCATGTAATACCCAACAAGGGCATTGTGGCCGAATATGGGTGTACCCTAGGGTAATGGTCAAACCCAGGCCCCTTTTTTAGAGAGAGAGAGAGAGAGAATTTCATAATTAATGCATGCATGACAAGGGGGCCGCCAATAAATTCTTGCACTTCATATGACTTTCGTATGTGGTCAGAAAAAAAAAAACCCAGCAACCGGTTGGGAGGCGACCGCACGTGCTGGGCTCCGTCGGACCGCCGGTGGCTGCGGTTCCTGCCTGGTTCTAGGGTTTCAGTCGTCTTCTTCCTTCTCCATTTTTCTGCTTCTAATGTGCTGCCTTTTTTTTCAAACTGAAAATGGGTTGTATTAGCCAGCCCATTATTTTTTTAAAAACTTTGTGCCAATGCGGCCCATTTAATTCATCCATAATTGGATTGGGCCATTTGTTTTGGCCCAATTCTTAATTATGTATACCTAAACTATCAATCCCAGTTCAACCCGAATCTCACTCCCGAATCAAATTATCAATCCCTAAACTAAAATTCTCAAATTCTCACGGTCTCAGAATCTCCACTCTCTCGTCTCTCTAAGTCTCTCGATCGAAATCCCCCATCTCCGACTACGGGTCCGGGCACTGGGCAGTTCCGGTATAGTTTCCCTTCACAGTTCAGGCTTTTACTTTGATAAGTTCGGGCTTTTTCAAATTCCAACTGTGATTCTGTGAAGTGTGAACTGCCGCTTGATTCTTGAACATGAGTAAAACTGTTAAAGTCAATAGTCACAGGCTCACAACATATTGTGGAATTTGTGGTAGGTTTTCCATTTTTGCGTGAAGCAGCAACAACGGGCAACAGGCCAGCAGTCGGCAAGAAGAAAACTGAAAAAGAAGAGGAAAATTGTTGTTTCCATTAACAACTTTTAGCCTCTTAGTCTCTCTCTTTCTCTCTCTTAGGTCGGTCCTCCCGCCACTGCGACATCCCTATTTCTCTCCCTATACATATAATTCTTGTCTCTTGATGATACATATACATTAAGTTATTGGTGAACGGTAAATTTGTTGTTGGTGAATGGTGAATTGGTGATTGACTAATTGTGGATTTGTAGTTTTTTGTTTGGAAATTGGAATATAAGATTATGAATCTATGATTTACGCTTTAAGTTATTGGTGAATGGTGATTGACTGATTGTAGCTTCATTGGCTGATTTTAGCATACTTTTGAATTTCCAGCTTGCATAGTTGTATAGGGTGATTGTCTGATTAAGCTGTGCTTTGTGATTGGGTGATAAGTGTATTTTGTACACATATTTTGTGGTCCTAAATTATGATATTTTATTATCTTTTGAATTAGATTTTACCTAATTTATATTATATTGAGTTTTGTAGGAAAAATTTTGTGTTTAATGAAGAATTAGAGAAAAGAATGCAAAAGTGGCGAAAAATGCCAAAATCTAAAGATAAATTCCTTGGAGAAAAATAATATATGATGCCCCCGTTCGGTGCACATTTTTGAAAAAAAAATGCATTTTTACTGTTGATGTGATGGGGAATATGTAGTTAAAAAAGAAAAAAAAATTATTAATGGAATGTAAAATATTATTTTATTGAAAATTGTTTGGTTGAAAATGAGAATGAAAAAAAAAAAAAGTGGCTCAAACAAGGCCTAAATGGGTTATAGTTAAATGTGCCTCAATTGATTTTTATTGAAATTTTTAATTGGGCTTCAATGTAGTTGAATTGTATATATACATTACCTACAGATTATTGAAGGGAGAGAGAGGGGAGACGAAAAAAGAAAAAGAATGGCAGCGTCGCAATAAAAACAAAGAAGAAAGAAAGGAGAAGTCAACACAGAAGAGGGCCAGCCCTGTAAGAAGAAAAACACAAAGAAAAGAAAAGAAAAGAGAAAGGAAAAAGAGAAGAAAGAGGAAAGGGAAGAAAAAATAAAAGAAAAGGAAAAGTCAAAGCAGCAAAAAGGAAGAAAACGGCGTAGAGAAAGAAAAGAAGGAAATAGAAAAGGGAAAAGGAAAAGGAACTGTAAATACCAGAGATTTTCACGTTTCGTAAATTTTTGGTGATATCTTCCCATTTTTTTTTTATTCTTCCAACATGAATAACTAATTTTTATATTAGGGAAAACAATTTAATCGACTTGTGATCCTTTATTTTTATATTTGAGATTTATGTGGTTTATTTATTTATGTGTTGGTTTTATTATGAATTTAATGCATTAAATTATATGATCAATAATTTGATGATTATGTAAGTCTCTTACGAATCGAGAGGTGAGTTTGAGATTTAGACCATATAATAATATTCGGTAAATTAGTATAACGTGTAGAGATACATATACTAATTATTGCGATCATAATTTGAATTCTTAAATCTAGTGTTTCGTTTAATTAAAATTGATTCGCATAGAAATATGGAATTAAATTAGTTAAATAGACTTAATGAAAACTCGATAGGGGTAAATTGAATACAATAGAAGAATTCGATCGAACACTACATTATGTTATGAATATTGAATTAAGAATAGATGTGATCAATATATGAAATTTTTATGCCATAATATTCATCACATATCCGTTTCTCCAATTATCCATTGTTTGCAACATTTTTATATTTTCAACTTGTTAAAAATAGTTAGTCAAAATCATCATAAACATTTACTTACTTTTGTTAAATAGGAGTTAGAAAAAATAGATTAAAATCTAAAGTATAGTTCTCGTGTGAACAATAATTCGTACTCAAATGTCCACTATATTACTTGTTACGATATCGTACACTTGTAATATAAAAAAAAAAAATGCAACATTTGGATTTTGGCCCATTTGCCATTTGTGACTTATGATCTAAATTCTCAATTCAAATAATGTGTACTATGTTTTTTTAATCAATTGAGCTAGAAAAATAAATTGGGCATTTTGCAATTGTAGATTATGGAACGATTTTTTCAAACAAACCGCAAGTCCATACCTGTTTCTTTTGATTCTAGTGATGCATCTAGTCCCGCCACTGCTTCCAGTAGAACAGCCGATGTGTTAAATATATAATTTTTATGTTTTAGTGTATTTACATATATATTGAATAATTTTTAATATTATGTAATTAAATATTAATAAAAGATCTCGTTCTTACGATCGCTGATTGTCGACTTTGACCGATCAACGTCTGCCCGGACTGGGCTAGATTGCTAGGTCCGTCCATGTACGTGGTTGCTCAAAAGTATCAATTTCTTGTCTATAGCATATATAGAATTGTACCACAAGTCCTCAATCCGCTAATACTTTTCCATAAATGAAATTGCATTACTGGTTACTGATAAATGTAGTTTTTATACTTATTATTAGTGCTAAATTATGTTATTTTATTTGTCTTTTGAATTAAACTCTACTTAATTTATATTATATTGTATTGTGTAGGTAAAACTTTATGTTTAATGAAGAATTGAAGAAAATAATGCAAAATAGCGGGAAAAATGGCAAAATTCAAAGTACGAGGACTTAATTATTGGAGGCAAAGTCTGGAGATTAAAGTTCGTTCTTTGAAAAGTGAAGGACTTACTTTGAAGAAAATAATACATTAAGCTCATGTTTGAACCACATTAAAATTTTCATTTTCATTCTTCTACTTATTTTCAACCACACATTCTTCAATAAAATAATATTTTCCATCACATCAATAACTTTTCTTTCTTCTTCAACCACACATTCTCCATCAATTTACCATTCCAAAATACATTCTTTCAAAATAATGTGGTTCAAACACACACTAAATGGGCCTCAATTGGACTTTTATTGGATGGATTAAAAGAGAAGAATCTTGGGTAAATTAGAGTGTATATATATATATATATCCGAACGAAAAGGGAGGAATCGGCAGAATTGAGAGAGAGAATTGGGGCTGAAAATACCTAACCATTCATGTACACAAAAGAGAAAAGCCGGCACAATTGGAAGCAAAAATAAAAAAGAAGGTAGCCATTAGAAGAAGCCGAAAATTTTGAGGGAAATTTTTTGTGAAATTGAGTAATAAATACACATTCAACACATGGCAGAAAGTGGAGCTATTCTGGGAGAAAAGTTTGGCAGATTTTGATTGAAATATATATATTTATGTTCACGCACAGTAAATTGGAGAATAAGAAAAGGAGCCAACTTCAAATTTTTTGCCAGAAATTGTCACGTTTCGTCAATTCTTGGTGATTTCTTTCCACTTTTTCATGTTTAAATTCAACATTATGAGTGACTAAATATTCTTATGTTGGGATTGATGATGTAGCTTAGATTTTTATTATATGTTTAATTTCAAGATTTTCATGCCACTTTAATACTTGTTAATTAATTATTGTGTGTTTAATGCTTTAATTGTCTGCGCAACAATTAATTGATTTAGGGAATAATATTGAGACCGAGATACGATATATAATTCTAGCTCGTGCAATAATTGACTTAGACATTATAAGAGGTCGATAGATAATTATAATTTATGCGATCTTTGTTGAATTCCTATAGATAATGTGTTTATATGTGTGTGAATTTACATAGATCTATATAGTAAATTCGGGCATATGAATAGGATTAGTGCTGCTCGAGAGAGATCACTAACTATATCAGGTTAATTCGATCGTTGACATGTATGAAAAATGATTGAATAATTTGGAATTAAATGTATGATAAATAACCTAAGTGAAATCGAAAATTCTAACTATCTAATCACATAATCTTATCTCCAGTTTTCAATTTGAGTTCGTTATTTTATTTCTTAGAATTTAGCTTTGAAAATAAAACTTGATTTGATTATTAGTTACCTTTTAATTTAAATTGAAATTAAATTAGTTTAAAACTTTATAGAAAATACTAGTATCTGTGAGACGATATTCAGACTTTAAAAAAAATTTACTTTATTACTTGCAAAATTTCATGAACAGTTACCAATCTATAGACCTTATAACAATTTGGTCTCCATTACCAACATACCATAGATTCAATGTCCACGAATGTGACACGTCTAAAGGTGATGAATGACGACACATAAATAAAGATACATGTGCTACATCATGCAGTCCAACTCCTATATAAAGGTAATGAATCCAAGGTATTTGGTCATTAGATTTTTTGTCTACATTTAGAGCTTTAATATTTTCAAGGAAAATAGGAGAGAGCTTCTCACTCTCTTTTCATGTTATTGAAGTATCAGAGATACATCTGACCATCGGAGCAACATTTCCTACAACCCATATTTTAAGGTAATATCCTATAATATTTAAAATTAACACACCATAGATGTATTATTCATGAAAAATTTGTTATTGATTAGTGTAATTTTGAAGAATTTAAAGCACATCGAGTCACTCAACTTTGAGTGGAGGTGAATCCAGGTCACTCATCTTCAATTTTATACAATTACATCATCCGACTTCAATTTGATAGCATATGCAGTCACTCATGATCGATTTTATGCAATCAAGTCTCCCAACTTCAATTTTCTTGCGGATCTGGTCAATTTGTCCACTACTTTTAGTTTAAGAAATAAAATATGTTAACCTCAACGTTAAAAAATAATGAATAGTGACGTGTAAAATGTTATTTCAGTTCATAAAGAGTATTTTAAGATGAGTATATAGTTAAAAAGTGAACAATTATTTAATGTATAGGTAGAATAGATTTCACAAAAAAAATATTAATTGACCATAGATCCTTTAATAAGTGGTCGAATTCGGACCCAAACCACAACCAATTCGACAAATTGGGTTGGCAACCAAACCGAAAGGTTCAAATTAACCAATCAAGATCAACATGAGTCGGTTTGTCGGTTTCTTTTTTCTTTTTTACCCATGAAAATCTAATTTTTATTTTTATTTTTTTAAAATCGTTTTAAACATCAAAAGTTTGGGGACCCAACTTGAAACCTTACATATATTAGTATTTTTAATTATTAGAGACTAATGCAACTTCCTGAATTTAATATTATGACACATTGGTGTCTTCAAATGATAAATTAAGAAATATATGAATATGATAACTATAAAATTTAACTTATCATTTAATGTCATATTAAATATATCGATGGTGCTATATAACATCTCTCTTTCCTTTTTTCCTTTCCTCCAGAAATTTTATAAACGTGGCATTTATAAAAAGGGATAAATGAATCGTGGAGAAGTTAATAGCACGTGTGAATTCTCTTAAATGTGTGAGTAAAATGGGATTTGACTAAAAGTATTTTTTGAGACAAGTGTTTTATGAACACATAGAAACAATGAGTCAAACGTATGCTTATACAATACTTTCAAAAATATAAGCTATAAACTACAATTATGTGTGATAATGGTATCCAGGTAAGATTAGGTGTACAAATTAATCTTAGATTAAATTTTTAAATCCCTATTTGATAGGGGATTAAAATTTAGATTTTAATATAAATCCAAATCAATAATTAATTTTAATTATATATTTTGCAGTATTCATGCCCGTGTACACGGTCCCACTGTCTCCCTCACAATTGGGGGGTCAATTATTTTATTTGGGCGTGAGCCCCTCCCCTCATGTAAGGAGAGTGTAAACGGGCGTGTAAACGGATGGATACAAATAGAAAAATATGTTGCATTAAATACAAAAATGCTTCAACGCTGATTTCTCTCTGTAATGAACAGAAGTCACCAATAATGACATATTCAAATCCATTGCCCCTGCAAAGAGACACTCCAGAGTCTGAGTCCCCGAGAATTGTGGAACAACAGCTGTCCTTAGATGACACGATTGAACGGTGCATCGGGGACGGGGGGTGGATATAATTTGTCGTGCAAGAATCTCTGCCGAATTCCAAGAGATTCTTGGAACTGGGATTTGCCCGCTCACACGTCCGTCATCTCGGAGTGGTCCCTTGAGTGTTCCGGCTCCATCATCACCGGCCTCATGGCATCAAGCTTCTTTTTAGGCTGCCTCACAGGTTTATTCATCCTTGCAAGCCTAGCCGACTCCTCTTTAGGGCGGAAGAACGTTCTTGTTCTATCTTGTCTGCTCATGTCTACAAGTGGAGTCTTAACCTCATTCTCCACCAACGTATGGATGTATACTGCTTTGAGATTTATCAGTGGATTTGGTAGGTCAATAATTGTCACATGTACACTCGTTTTGTCCACGGAACTTGTTGGGAAAAAATGGAGAGGACGTGTTGGGACCATTGGATTCATCGGTTTTGCTCTAGGGTTTCTTTCCTTACCTGGTCTTGCTTATATGACCAGAGGTTCCTCATGGAGACGCATCTACCAGTGGACTTGCATTCCGGCAATATTTTACTCTATATTATTGTATTTTATAGCTTATGAATCTCCTCGATGGTTTTATATCAAGGGCCAAAAGGAAGATTTCGCCAAAACACTGAGAAGCATCGCTGCACCCAGGAATCGGATTATCTTAACTGACAGTTTCTTCGACAGGTGCATTAAGTGGGAAGACAAATTGCAAGAAACAAATTTTTACTCCGCAATAAAGATCTTGTTTCAAACATCCTGGGCTCTTTGGCGACTTGCACCCGTTATGGCCGTTGGCTTTGGAGCTGGCATGATTAACATTGGCATGCCATCAGGCCTTGACAACCTGGCATTTGATCTATATTTGAGTGTGGCACTAAATGCATTTATTGAAATTCCAGCCTCCTTTCTTTCATTATATCTTATTGGGAACGTGAGCAGGAAGTTTTCAATATTGGGTTCGACTATATTGAGTGGAATTTGTAGTGCAACGTGAGTGCTGGTTAGGTGGAAGGGAATGCAGATAGGACTAGAACTGGTATCATTTTTCTGCGGGGTCGTTGCAATGAATTTGGTGTTGATTTATACATTAGAGTTGTTTCCGACATGCGTAAGAAACTCATCTGTGTCAATGGTGAGGCAGGCAATGATGTTGGGTGGAGTTGGTGGCCCGTTATTAGTAGCAGCCGGCAGAAAGAATAGGTTGCTTTCATATGGGGTGTTCGGGATAACAATAGCTGTGTGTGGATTGTTCGTTGTGTTCCTGCCAGAAACAAGGGGAAGGACATTATGTGATACCATGGATGAAGAAGAGCGGAAGAATGGATCAATAAATAATGGAGTGGATACTGTGTAAGTCCACATTATTGCTATCTTTAATTTCGTGTCCATTTGGATTTTTTTTAATTTCGTCTAAAATATACAATCTCAAACTTCATTTCTGATGTTACCGATCATGATCATAAAATTATGTATTTCTTGGATTATCATTGTTCAATTGAAACTTGCAAGCATACGGGGATCGTTGACAAGTAATAGAAATTGGTGATTTTCGAGTTTATCATTTTTACAAAAAAATAAGATCTAATATTTAGTTCAATAGTTTTTATCAAATTCGAAGTAATGTAATATTTAAAGAGATGGTTTTTATGTTTTTTCATACCAATATTAAACTAAGAAATCAAATAAAGGATTTATCTAATATGAGAATATTTGTTTGTATTGGAGTCTTAAATCCCCCTATTACCATTTATTTCAATTCTCGTTCCTAATCTACATATGTTTACATGATCCAATCATATTCCTAGTCTAAACTCACATGAAAAACACGTATTGACTCACAAGATTTATCACACACGATTGCATATGTCCTATATATTATTCAAAATGCATATTGTCCATGTGTTGTGTTCTAAATTTATTTTAAGTATTCCTATAATGCAACAAAAAACATAATATCTTATTGGTGATTAAGTAATCAAATCGTTTAATGGGAGGTTCGACACAATTGTTTGAGTATTTGTACTTTTGTCCCCAAAGTTTGAATTTAATTTTGGGAAAATTGCAGCCACAGTACCAAAACTTTCACTTTTTTACACCACGATACCAACGTTTCAAAAATATGCATCGGAGGTCCAAATACACGGTTTCCGTTCAGTTGACCAAGAATAGTAGATTTTGACCAAATTTGACAAAATTAAAAGGCGTAAATTGGTAACTTGACAATTTTCTTATTAAATAAATTTTAAAAAAAAGAAGAAGATTGGAACCAGTTCTCTTCCTTGGCATCAACATTGTCTGCACCACCACCAGCACATTGGTGGCACCACCACTGTCGCCTCCTCCCACCAATTGTTGACAAGTAATAGAAATTGGTGATTTTCAAGTTTATCATTTTCACGAAAATAAGGTCTAATACTTAGTTCAATAGTTTTTATCAAATTCGAAGTCATGTCATATTTAAAGAGATGGTTTGTAAGTTTTTTATACTAATCCCAAACTAAGAAATCAAATGAAGTACTTATCAAATATGTGGATATTTGTTTGTATTTGAATCTAAAATCCCCCCATTACCATTTAATTCAATTCTCAATTCCTAATCTAATAAATTCATGCATTCAAGACTATTGATAATCAACATTTTATTCAAAAAAAATTCCAAAATACATTAAACACGTGTTTAACAAGATCCGATTATATCCCTAGTCCGAAGTCATATAAAAACACGCATTGATTCACAAAATTTACCACACATGATTGCACATGTCATATGTATTATTCAAAATTCATAGTTTCCATGTGTTGATTTTGTCATGTTCTAAACTTGTTGTATGTATTCCTACAATGCAACAACAAACATAATATCTAATTAGTGATCAAGCAATCAAATAGTTTAATAGGAGGTCCGACACAACTTTTTGAATATTTACACCTTAGTCCCGAACTTTGAATTTACTTTAAGGAAAATTGCAGCCATGATACCAAACCTTTCACTTTTTTGCAGACTTTGTCCAAACCTTTTATTTGCACCACCCACGACAACAACGTTTCAAAAATATGCACCGGGATGTCTAATTGGACGGTTTTTCGTCCATTTGACCTTTAGTTGACCAAAAATAGTAGATTTTGACCAATTCTGACAAAATTATGAGGGGTAAAATGGTAACTTGACAATTTTCTCGTTAAATAAAAACAAAAAATTGAAAATTGTAATCAGTTCTCCTTCCCGACATCAACAATGTCGACACCACCATCAGCACACTGTCGGCACCACCACCACCATCGCCTCCTCCCACCAATCGTCGACAAGTAATAGAAATTGGTGATTTTCGAGTTTATCATTTTCACGAAAAATAAGGTCTAATATTTAGTTCAGTAGTTTTTATCAAATTCGTTCAGTAGTTTTTATTAAATTCGAAGCCATGTAATATTTAAAGAGATGGTTTGTAAGTTTTTTATACTAATCCCAAATTTAGAAATCAAATAAAGTATTTATCTAATATGTGAATATTTGTTTGTATTGGAATCTTAAATCCCCCCCCCCCCAATTACCATTTAATTCAATTCTCAATTCCTAGTCTAGTAAATTCATGCATTCAAGACAATCGATAATCAACATTTTATTCAAAAAAAAAAAATCCAAAATACATTAAACATATGTTTAACACAATTTGATTATATTTCTAGTCTGAACTCATATAATAACACGCATTGATTCACAAAATTCACCACACGTGATTGCACATGTCATATATATTATTCATAATGCATATTGTCCTTGTGCTAATTTTGTCATGTTCTAAACTTCTTGTATGTATTCCTACAATGCAACAACAAACATAATATCTAATTGGTGATCAAGCAATCAAACAGTTTAATAGGTGGTTAGACACAACTTTTTAGGTTTTTGTACTTTAGTCTCCGAACTTTGAATTTACATTAGGGAAAATTGCAGCCACGATACCAAACTTTTTACTTTTTTTGCAGACTCGTCTAAACCTTTCACCTGTACCACATACGATACCAATGTTTAAAAAATATGCACCGGAGGTCCAAATGGACAATTTTGACAGTTAGTTCACCAAAAATAGTAGGTTTTGAACAATTTTAACAAAACTATGAGGGGTAAAATGGTAACTTAACAATTTTCTCGTTAAATAAATTAAAATAAAAAACAAAAAACTGAAAATTGTAATCAGTTCTCCTTCCCGATATCAGTAGTGTCGGCACCACCACCAGCACACTATCGGCACCACCACCGTCGTCTCTTCCCACCAATCGTTGATAAGTAATAGAAATGAGTGATTTTCTAGTTTATCATTTTCAAGAAAAATAGGGTCAAACATTTAGTTCAATAGTTTTTATCAAATTCAAAGTCATGTAATATTTAAAGAGGTGGTTTGTAAGTTGTTTATACTAATCCCAAACTAAGAAATCAAATTAAGTATTTATCTAATATGTAAATATTTGTTTGTATTGGAATCTTAAATCCCTCGATTACCATTTAATTCAATTCTCAATTTCTAATCTAGTAAATTTGTGCATTCTAGTAATATCTAATTGTTGATTAAGCAATCAAATAGTTTAACGGGAGGTTCGACCCAACTTTTTGAGTATTTGTACTTTAGTCCTCGAAGTTTGAATTTACTTTTAGGAAAATTGCAGCCATAGTACCATACCTTTCTCTTTTTTTGCAGACTTTGTCCAAACTTTTCATTTGTACCAACCACGACACCATTTAATTCATCTCTCAATTCCTAATCTAATAAATTCATGCATTAAAGACAATCGATAATCCACTTTCATTCAAAAAAAATCCAAAATACATTAAACATAATTTTAACACGATCCGATCATATTCCTAGTTCAAATTCACTTGAATAGCACACTGTGATTCACAAGATTTATCACAAATGATTGTACATGTCATATATATTATTCATAATGCATATTGTCCAAGTGTTGATTTTATCGCCTTCTAAACTTATTGTAAGTATTCCTACAATGCATAAAAAAACATAATATCTAAGTAGTGATCAAGCAATCAAATAGTTTAATGGGAGGTTCGACACAACTTTTTGAGTATTTACACTTTAGTTCCCGAAGATTGAATTTACTTTAGTGAAAATTACAGACACGGTACAAAACCTTTCACTTTTTTGCAGACTTTACCTAAACATTTCATTTGTACCAACCTCGATACAAAACGTTTCATAAATATGAACCGGAGGTGCAAATGGATGATTTCTATTTATTTGACCGTTAGTTCACCAAGAATAGTAGGTTTTGACCAATTTGACAAAATTATGAGGGGTAAAATGGTAACTTGACAATTTTCAAGTTAAATAAATTAAAAAAAATACTGAAAATCGTAATAAGATCTCCTTCCCGGCATCAACAGTGTCGGCACCACCACCGTCGCCTCCTCCCACCAATCATCGACAAGTAATAGAAATTGGTGATTTTCGAATTTGTCATTTTCATGAAAAATAAGGTCTAATATTTAGTTCAATAATTTTTATCAAATTCGAAGTCATGTAATATTTAAAGAGATGGTTTGTAAGTTTTTTATACTAATCCCAAACTAAGAAATCAAATTAAGTATTTATCTAATATGTGAATATTTGTTTGTATTGGAATTTTAAATCCCCTCATTACCATTTAATTCAATTCTCAATTCCTAGTCTAGTAAATTCATACATTCAAGACAATCGATAATCAACATTTTATTTTTAAAAAAAATTCCGGAATACATTAAACATAAGTTTAACACAATCCGATCATATTCCTAGTCCGAATTCACTTGAATAGCACACAAGGATTCACAAGATTTATCACAAATGATTGCACATGTCATATATATTATTCATAATGCATATTGGCCAAGTGTTGATTTTATCGCGTTCTAAACTTATTGTAAGTATTCCTACAATGCATAAAAAAACATAATATCTAAGTAGTGATCAAGCAATCAAATAGTTTAATGGGAGGTTCGACACAACTTTTTGAGTATTTACACTTTAGTTCCCGAAGATTGAATTTACTTTAGTGAAAATTACAGACACGGTACAAAACCTTTCACTTTTTTGCAGACTTTACCCAAACATTTCATTTGTACCAACCTCGATACAAAACGTTTCATAAATATGAACCGAATGTGCAAATGGATGGTTTCCATCTAGTTGACCGTTGGTTGACCAAGAATAGTAGGTTTTGACCAATTTTGACAAAATTATGAGGAGTAAAATGTTAACTTGACAATTTTCAAGTTAAATAAATTAAAAAACAAAATACTGAAAACTGTAATCAGATCTCCTTCCCGGCATCAACAGTGTCGCACCACCACCGTCGCCTCCTCCCACCAATCATCGACAAGTAATAGAAATTGGTGATTTTCGAGTTTGTCATTTTCATGAAAATAAGATCTAACATTTAGTTCAATAGTTTTTATCAAATTCGAAGTCATGTAATATTTAAAGAGATGGTTTGTAAGTTTTTTATACCAATCCCAAACTAAGAAATCGAATTAAGTATTTATCTAATATGTGAATATTTGTTTGTATTGGAATCTTAAATCCCCCCATTACCATTTAATTCAATTCTCAATTCATAGTCTAGTAAATTCATGCATTCGAGGCAATCGACAATCAACATTTTATTTTAAAAAAAAATTCCAAAATACATTAAACACGAGTTTAACACGATCAGATCATATTCCTAATCCGAATGCGCTTGAATAGCACGCAGTGATTCACAAGATTTATCACAAATGATTGCACATGTCATATATATGATTCATAATGCATATTGTTCAAGTGTTGATTTTATCGCGTTCTAAACTTATTGTAAGTATTCCTACAATGCAACAAAAAAAACATAATATCTATGTAGTGATCAAGCAATCAAATAGTTTAATGGGAGATTCGACACAACGTTTTGAGTATTTACGCTTTAGTTCCCAAAGATTGAATTTACTTTAGTGAAAATTGCAGACACAGTTCAAAACCTTTCATTTTTTTACAGACTTTATCTAAACTTTTCATTTGTACCAACCTTGATACAAAACGATTCATAAATATGAATCAGAGGTGCAAATGGATGGTTTCCATCTAGTTGACCAAGAATAGTAGGTTTTGACCAATTTTGACAAAATTATGAGGGGTAAAATGTTAACTTGACAATTTTCAAGTTAAATAAATTAAAAAATAAAATACTGAAAATTGTAATCAGTTCTCCTTCCCGACATCAACAGTGTCGGTACCACCACCGTCGCCTCCTCCCACCAATCATCGACAAGTAATAGAAATTGGTGATTTTCGAGTTTGTCATTTTCATGAAAATAAGATCTAACATTTAGTTCAATAGTTTTTATCAAATTCGAAGTCATGTAATATTTAAAGAGATGGTTTGTAAGTTTTTTATACCAATCCCAAACTAAGAAATCGAATTAAGTATTTATCTAATATGTGAATATTTGTTTGTATTGGAATCTTAAATCCCCCCATTACCATTTAATTCAATTCTCAATTCATAGTCTAGTAAATTCATGCATTCGAGGCAATCGACAATCAACATTTTATTTTAAAAAAAAATTCCAAAATACATTAAACACGAGTTTAACACGATCCGATCATATTCCTAATCCGAATGCACTTGAATAGCACGCAGTGATTCACAAGATTTATCACAAATGATTGCACATGTCATATATATTATTCATAATGCATATTGTCCAAGTGTTGATTTTATCGCGTTCTAAACTTATTGTTAGTATTCGTGCATTGCAACAAAAAACATAATATCTAAGTACTGATCAAGCAATCAAATAGTTTAATGGGAGATTCGACACAATGTTTTGAGTATTTACGCTTTAGTTCCCAAAGATTGAATTTACTTTAGTGAAAATTGCAGACACAGTTCAAAACCTTTCATTTTTTTGCAGACTTTATCTAAACTTTTCATTTGTACCAACCTCGATACAAAACGATTCATAAATATGAATCGGAGGTGCAAATGGATGGTTTCCATCTAGTTGACCAAGAATAGTAGGTTTTGACCAATTTTGACAAAATTATGAGGGGTAAAATGTTAACTTGACAATTTTCAAGTTAAATAAATTAAAAAATAAAATACTGAAAATTGTAATCAGTTCTCCTTCCCGACATCAACAGTGTCGGTACCACCACCGTCGCCTCCTCCCACCAATCATCGACAAGTAATAGAAATTGGTGATTTTCTAGTTTGTCATTTTCATGAAAAATAAGGTCTAATATTTAGTTCAATAGTTTTTATCAAATTCGAAGTCGTGTAATATTTAAACAGATGGTTTGTAAGTTTTTTATACTAATCCCAAACTAAGAAATCAAATTAAGTATTTATCTAATATGTGAATATTTGTTTGTATTGGAACCTTAAATCCCCCCATTACCATTTAATTCAATTCTCAATTCCTAGTTTAGTAAATCCATGCATTCAAGACAATCGACAATCAACATTTTATTAAAAACAAATTTCCAAAATACATTAAACATAAGTTTAAAACGATCCGATCATATTCGTAGTTCGAATTCACTTGAATAGCATGCAGTGATTCACAAGATTTATCACAAATGATTGCACATGTCACATATATTATTCATAATGCATATAGTCCAAGTGTTGATTTTATCACATTCTAAACTGATTGTAAGTATTCCTACAATGCAACAAAAAATATAATATCTAAGTAGTGATCAAGCAATCAAATAGTTTAATAGGAGGTTCGACACAACGTTTTGAGTATTTATGCTTTAGTTCCCGAAGATTGAATTTACTTTAGTGAAGATTGCAGACACAGTACAAAACCTTTCATTTTTTTGTAGACTTTACTCAAACTTTTCATTTGTACCATCCTCGATAAAAAAACTGTTTCATAAATATGAACCGGAGGTGCAAATGGATGGTTTCCATCTAGTTGACCTTTAGTTGACCAAGAATAGTAGGTTTTGACCAATTTTGACAAAATTAGGAGGAGTAAAATGGTAACTTGACAACTTTCAAGTTAAATAAATTTAAAACAAAAATACTAAAAATTGTAATCAGATCTCCTTCCCGACATCAACAGTGTCGACACCACCACCAGCACACTATCGACACCACCACCGTCGCCTCATCCCACCAATCATCGACAAGTAATAGAAATTGGTGATTTTTGAGTTTGTCCTTTTCATGAAAAATAGGGTCTAATATTTAGTTCAATAATTTTTATCAAATTTGAAGTCATGTAATATTTAAAGAGATGGTTTGTAAGTTTTTTATACTAATCCCAAATTAAGAAATCAAATTAAATATTTATCTAATATGTGAATATTTGTTTGTATTGGAATCTTAAATCCCCTCATTACCATTTAATTCAATTCTCAATTCCTAGTCTAGTAAATTCATGCATTCAAAACAATCGATAATCAACATTTTATTCAAAAAAAAAAATTATAAAATACATTAGTCATTAAACACAAGTTTAACACGATCCGATCATATTCCTAGTCCGAATTCACTTGAATAGAACGCAGTGATTCACAAGATTTATCACAAATGATTGCACATGTCATATATATTATTCATAATGCATATTGTCCAAGTGTTGATTTTATCGCGTTCTAAACTTATTGTTAGTATTCGTGCAATGCAACAAAAAACATAATATCTATGTAGTGATCAAGCAATCAAATAGTTTAATGGGAAGTTCGACACAACTTTTTGAGTATTTACACTTTAGTTCCCGAAGATTGAATTTACTTTAGTGAAAATTACAGACACAATACAAAATCTTTCACTTTTTTGCAGACTTTACCCAAACTTTTCATTTGTACTAACCTCGATACAAAACGTTTCATAAATATGAACCGGAGGTGCAAATGGATGATTTCCATCTAGTTGATCATTAGTTGACCAAAAATAGTAGGTTTTGACCAATTTCGACAAATTATGAGGGGTAAAATGGTAACATGACAATTTTCAAGTTAAATAAATCAAAAAAACAAAATACTAAAAATTGTAATAAGATCTCCTTCCCGGCATCAACAATGTCGGCACCACTATCAGCACACTATAGGCACCACCACCGTCGTCTCCTCCAACCAATCATCACAAGTAATAGAAATTGGTGATTTTCGAGTTTGTCATTTTCATGAAAATAACGTCTAATATTTAGTTCAATAGTTTTTATCAAATTTGAAGTCATGGTATGTATGTTTTTTACTAATCCCAAACTAAGAAATCAAATTAAGTATTTTATCTAATATGTGAATATTTGTTTGTATTGGAATCTTAAATCCCCCCATTACCATTTAATTCAATTCTCAATTCCTAGTCTAGTAAATTCATGCATTCAAGACAATCGATAATCAACATTTTATTCCAAAAAAAAAAAAATTCCAAAATACATTAAACATAAGTTTAACACGATCCAGTCATATTCCTAGTCCGAATTAACATGAAAAACACGCATTGATTCACAAGATTTACCACACATGATTGCACATGTCATATATATTATTCATAATGCAAATTGTCCAAGTGTTGCGTTCTAAACTTATTGTAAGTATTTGTACAATGCAACAATAAACATAATATCTAATTGGTGATCTAGCATTTACATGAACAAAACCCCAAAATAAAATCAAATCTAAAGAAAAGAAAAGAAAACTAACCTGTAACAGCTTTAGGCATTCTAACAGTCGAAACCGTAGTCAAACCACTAGCCGGACCATTGTTCTGTGTCACCATACCAATTCTCCATGTAGGTAAAGAACTAGCAAACTTAGCTGAATTTCTCTTTTAGCTCCGCCCAGGTGAGAAGTCAATCATCGCAATAGGAGAAATGAACTTTGACGAATTGTAACTACCAACAGGAACAGATAAGTCTGATGCTGCCCGTGCAAAGCGAAGAGGGAAAATAGGTGCTGAAGGAAAGTGGTGTGACATATCTGACGAAAGGTTACGCAGCAGTGGGATCATGACAGGGGACAAGGAATTCTTAGAGGGGAAAATTTGGGAGATTGATGGTGAGGATGAGGAGGGATATGGTGGACCCGATTGGGAGTGGCTGGGTGGGGCAAAGAATCCGACTTGCAGGACCTTCGGGTCACTGAAGGTGTGAGGCACCTCGTCCGACTTTTTCCATGAGTTTGAGGCAACGGTGGGCTGGTGGCGGCGAAGGCAGAGGTTGGCAACTAGTGACGGTAGTTGGTGGGGAAGAAAGAGATTGATTTTTTTTTTTTTTGTTTTTTAATTTAATTATTTTTAGTTTTATTGTCAAATTCGAGATTTAGTCCTTAAGGTTCAAGCTTCAATTATTTTGGTCCATTAAGTTTCAATTAAAATGAAAATAGTCTTTCAGTGACCATTACTAAAACTGGATGATACTTAAGTGACCGTTAGTGCAAGTTTTAAACTTCGGTGATCGTTTTATGATTTTGACGTAACTTCAGTGACCGTTTGTGAAATTAACCCACACTTATCACCAACCTATAGTGTATAAATTGTAAAGTCTACGGAGTAAAACATGTGTATACTATGAAAGATCAATTGCATGCTATTCCATCATTTATTTAATATCTCGGTTTGTTCATGTTTTAACTTTTATGTCCTGAATCCCACTGTAGCATACTATATGGGTTGTTTCTATGAGTTTGTCCGAGAAGCTAAAACAATTTAGAATTTCAGTATCTTGATCATAGTTCTTACTCAAGAATTCCCACCGACGTAAATCACAAATTATACTTGACCTAGATATATGATGCTCGTCATGTCGATTCACAATCGTCAAGCCCACGTACCAACATATTGCCCCAGAACCCTAGTCTTTGCAACCTAGACTCACAATGAAAGAGCCTATATATCTATACAAAGATGAATAAAAATATGGTACACATGTAAAGCAATTGCATTATATTTGTATTATAATCTCTTTTCGGATTTTATGTCAAATTATTCATAATCATCTATCTTTATTCTCATTATCTCTTTTTTACAAGTTATGCATGGTTAGTTTTCCCAAATACATGCATATGTATGCATGTGCATATATATGGCATAGTATATCATCTGCACCATGTATGATTCATAATAATTAAGATAGTATATGCACAAGTTAACAAATATCATATCTCAAAAATTCTAACCATATAGTACATGAACAAAATAACACATTACATTTCGTATAAATATATAGAAGCATATTCTAACATGAACACTATTGTTTTACATAGTTGATCCCTCATCTTTCAACTTACCTATCCTAGCCTTCAAAATCTCAATTTCCTAACTCATACGAATCATTCGCTTGAAGTCAAGAGCAATCAATAACCATTATATGAATCATATTTAAGGTCAAATACTGTCACAATCCTATTCTTCACAACAGTTCTTCTGTTACTTCTAATAATAAACATCATAAATAAATATTCGATAATTTATATATTTTAAATCTAAGCTTAAATATCCAAAACATAATAATTTTTTTATTTTTTATCAAACAAGATAAATATTTTGCTGATTCAATCTAATCCACATACAAATAGTATATAATAGTTTCTATGGCATCATATAGATGGGGTTAGATTCATAATTAGGAGTTATAACAAAAATACATTTTTAAGTATATCTAAGTAGGATCTATATTTGGTTAACAGAAATTAATTTGCAATGAGCTACTTTTAATTTGGTATTTATAATTGAAGCCTATTTGTGATAATTTAACACATGTGAATGAGAATCTAGAAAAGTCAATTGCTGCATGCATCAAGCCATAAAAGCATTTGAATAACCAATTCTATATCCTAGAGAAATTACATCTAGAATTTTTGTAGTAAGTTTTCTTTATTAATTAACATTAAAAATTGGAAACCTGATCTTTGTACAAGATGTGAGCCAAAATTGTGGCTCAAGTTAGGCCTATACTATAGGGATGTAAATGAATCGGGCCTAGCTGGCTCGCGAGCCGAAAATTGTGGCTCAAGTTAGGCCTGAACAAAAAAAAAAATGGCTCGAGCTTTTTTGGTCCGAGCCTAGTTGAGCCAAAACTCGGTCGAAAAACCGAATCTTGGCTCAGGGCTTACCGAGCCGAGTTGAGCTGACTCAATTTTTTTAATTAATTTTAAAAAAAAATTGTTTTTCTGGCCGCTGCTACTGCTTCTATACAAAGAATGCTTGGATATTGTGGATCTTATCATAGGTTTCTTGAGTTAAAATGAGTTTTATTGATTTCTATTCTTTTTGGCATATGGTGATGATTATCAACAAAACCGGTTTACAGAAGCTTATAAACTAATAAATACCAAAAATAAACACAAGAATAACACAAGCAGCAAAAATAAAAATAAAATTCATTGTTTACAAATATAATATTTTATTATAAAATAAAATTTCATTTTTATCATTTCACTTCTTTGAAGAAAAAAAACTGTGTTCCATTTTGGTTGGTTGGACAGTTTGCGTTTCTCAAATTCCATTCATTGCACACTTGGCTCGCCATTATTACTTGAGAGTGTGTAATGGATGCATATAAGTGCTTAATACTATACTAGAAGGACCCATTTTGTTGTGATTCTTATTATTTCTATCAAGGGCCATTTTGACCTGCCATGTGGGCGAACTTGGACTCAAGCCATCGTCCAAAAATGAAGCTCGACTCGAGCCTTGGCTCGGTTCCACCGAGTGGCGACCCGAGCTTGCTCGAACTTTTACGGGCCGAGCTACAAACCGCACGAGTCAACAAGTTGGATTGATATTTTAATATTTTTAATTGTCCTTCATTTTATACTAAAATAAATTTTAATTCCTATCATATCCTTTTATTTTCTATTGATATTTTTTAATCTGATCATTGTTTTTATTAACATCTATGTAATTTATTTTTTCATGTTACATGTAATTATTTTTAATTACTATTTATAATGTAATGCTTTTTTAAAATTTATTATAAATGCAATATTTGAGTAAATGTGATTTTTTATTTAGTAATGTTGTTAAAGTTGCACCATTTTTATGAAATGTATTGTAGATGATATTAGTGATCTATCAAAAGTGGTTATTTAGATTGGATGATCGGATGAAATGTATTGTGTAAAGTCCAACTAGTTTTGTTATTTAGTTCTCGAAATTGGTATATTCATTTACAAATAATCGACTAACACACTTCAAAGAGAAATGCGAGCATCTTTATCCTTGATTTGTCTATTAAAGTCTAGAGACAGGCAATTGAGCTAGGCTATGCAATTACCAATATTTACCCAAATGAACAAGCCAAAATGATCGAATGTTAAGAGCTCAATTTCTATACAACATAAGACATTCTACATGATCAATAAGACACATAAAAGTGTGAAATAGGATTAAGGATTCATCACGATGGTCATAAATTCATGGAGAAATTACATATTTGAATTTGATCTCATTCCTAAGAATTTACAAATTCCAAAGAATTGATCAAATACTTTAAGCACAACTAAGAACGAATGCACGAAAAATTCATTTGAACTACATGACTAATCAAGAGCTTGGAGCTCGCCAAAAGTTACATGGGAAATAGAACACGAACATAAAGTAATATTACCTTTATAGATTTGGAAAATTAAAGGAGAACGCTAACATACTAGAGCGACATAGCTACTCCTAAAATATAAAAATATTTGCAAAAGTGCCTCGCCAATGCCTTACCTTCAATTACCCTACTATAGAAGTGTAAGTACAAGTCAACATGTGGCTCATCCCACTAACGAGATGAGAAGAGAGAAGGTAAGTTAACTCTCTCGCTAGCTTGTTGGTTTGTGCATGAGCTGGCTCACGACCTTTTTGAGCAAGTCGAACCTCTTGATAAGCTAGCTAAGTGGCTCAACCCGACTAATCCTACATCTAGAATTTTTGTAGTAAGTTTTCTTTATTAATTCTAACTCACTGCGTGAAATAAAGAAATTAACATTAAAAATTGGAAACCTGATCTTTGTACAAGATGTGAGCCAAAATTCTGGTAGAAATTGAACAAAGACATGGTATAATATAGGGATGTAAATGAGTCGGGCCTAGCTGGCTTGCGAGCCGAAAATTGTGGCTCAGGAGAGGCCTGAAAAGAAAAAAAAATTAATAAATAAGAATTGGCTCAGGCTTTTTTGGTCCAAGCCTAGCTTAGCTAAGCTCAGTCGAAAAATCGAGGCTTGGCTCGGGGCTCCAGGCTTGTGGCTTACCGAGCCGAGTAGAGCTGTTTTTCTGGCAGCTGCTACTGCTTCTATACAAAGAATACTTGGAACTAGGGGTGGGCGAGGATCGGTTCGGTTTTTTCGGTTCCAGAAATTTTCGGGTATTTAGTAAATGGAACCGTCGGTTCCAGATATAATTCTGGAACCATTCGGGTTCGGGTTCGGTTCGGTTCCATTCGGTTCTGTTCGGTTCCTACTATAATTAATTTTTTTAATATTTATAATAACACTATATAAATATATTTAGAAAACTTTGTCAGTGTGTCTTGAATAATTAATCCATAATATATTAGAAAGTTTTCACAAAATGCTAACACTTTAGTACTAGACAATATAGATCACAATTTTTTTTTGTTGCTTCCCTCAAACAGTTACTACTCCACTGCTTACCTACCAAAAGGTAACATATAAAAGTATCTAATTATGTTCTCCATTGTGAGAATGGTACCAAAATCATTCCTATTTTCTGAAAACATTGTGAGAAGTGAGGCAATCCCAACGTGCTCAGTACTTTCACCGAGTGAATCTGCATGTGAATATTGACCAGGTTTAATCTTAACTTTTACAAATGAACGTAATATTTTAAAGTATTAAAAATACTTACCAACTATGTAATGTAATCATCGATTGCTTGACTTGCCATGTACCATTAAAATGTTAACAATTTCTTAAGTACCATGTAAAGAAAAAGAATCCAATAATTAGAGCTGGAAATCTCTGTGCAAAGCTCTTGGAAGGCTTAAAAAATTTGTCATTGTAAACACGATAAAAGAACGAAAGCACTGTTAGCGTTAAGAGGGTAAAATCTCACGTCTCTTAAATATGAAAAGAATAATTACGAGAGTACTCCAGCTTAGTGTGGGAACTAGAAGGAGGAGGACTTCTTCAAGTTGAGAGAAAATGACTCATGACTGAACGAGAAACATGTTGTGCGGCAGGAATGGACTGGAGAGAGAAGAAGAAAAGAAGACCGAAAATTCTAGGGCTCTGTTCCTTTTATATTTAGTGGTTTTCTTTTCAATTTTTTTATGTTGGTCGGTTTGGGTTATATTCAATATACTTGAAGCCCAAATGCTCAATTATAAAAAAAAAAAAAAAAAAAAAATTCGGTTCTTATTCGGTTCTTGGTCTAGAACCGAGAACCGAACCAAACCCATCGGTTCTCGATTCGGATACCCGTTCGGGTTTTTAATTTAAGAAAATCCGTTCGGTTCGGTTCGGTTCGGTTCAGTTTGGTTCCGATTCGGTTCGGTTCGGTTCGGTTCGGTTCGGACATTTTGCCCAGCCCTACTTGGAACTTGTGGATCTTATCATAGGTTTCTTGAGTTAAAATGAGTTTTCTTGATTTCTATTGTTTTTGGCATATGGTGATGATTATCAACAAAACCAGTTTCCAGAAGCTTATAAACTAATAAATACCAAAAATAAACACAAGAATAACACAAGCAGCAAAAAAAAAAAGAAAATTCATTGTTTACAAATATAATATTTTATTATAAAATAAAATAAAATATTTATCATTTCACTTTTTTTGAAGAAAAAAAAAACTGTGTTTATTTTGGTTGATTGGACAGTTTGCGTTTCTCAAATTCTATTTATTGCACACTTGGCTCGCCATTACTTGAGAATGTGTAATGGATACATATAAGTGCTTAATACTATAATAGAAGGACCCATTTTGTTGTGATTGTTATTATATCTATAAAGGGCCTGACCAAGCACACGGGCTAAATTGGGCTCGAGCCATTGCCCAAAAATGAGGTTCGATCTAAGCTTTGGCTCGGTTCCATCGAGTGGCGACTCGAGCCTGCTTGAACTTTTATTAGGGATGACAAAAAAGCTCGGCAGCTCGCACGGCTCGGGCTCGGCTTGAAAAAAGCCCGAGCCGGGCGGGCCCGTGTGGCTCGGGTCGGCCCGCACAAAAAAAAAAAAAAAAAAACAGAATTTGCTAACTTATTCCACTCATCATGAAACTAATAAACTAATTATAAGTGACAAATTTATCTCATAATGTATCACATAGATTATTTTGAAAAATGGGTGATATTTGTTTGTCTAATATTTATTGTATTATTAGTTTATTATTGTTTCCATTTCTTTAAAACTCTAAGTACCTAAATATTTAAAGTAAACATTTTCTCATTTACACAAATGTTTATTATTCTATATTAAGTGAAATTATTAGTGATATATATTGTTTAATTACATTTAAAAATTTAGCTAATTTCATCAATGGTTACTAAAATTTGTAAGAAAATTTAAATCGATCATTAAAAAGATTTATTACTTTGTTATAATGGATAGTTATTCATTTATAAATCTAACATGTTATGCGATATAAGCCTATAAGGTGCCAAAAAAAAAAAAAAAAAACCGAGCCGGCTAGGGCTCAGCTCGGCTCGGCCCGCTAAGACTCGGGTCAAAAGCTCGGGCCAAGCCTTTTTTTTTTTTTTTGCCAGGCTCGGCTCGGCTCGAGCCCAAAAAAGCTTGGTCCAAAAAAGTTCAGGCTCGGCTCGAGCTTTTTTTTCGGGCTCGGCTCATTGACATCCCTAGCTTTTACGGGCCGAGCTGTAGACCACTCAAGTCAACGAGTTGGATTGATATTTTAATATTTTTCATTTTGTCCTTCCTTTTACACTAAAATAAATTTTAATTCCTATCATATCCTTTTATTTTCTATTGATATTTTTTAATCTGATCATTGTTTTTATTAACATCTATGTAATTTATTTTTTCACGTTAAATGTAATAATTTTAATTACTATTTACAATGTAATTCTTTTTTAAAATTTATTATAAATGCAATATTTGAGTAAATGTAATTTTTTATTTAGTAATGTTGTTAAAGTTGCACCATTTTTATGAAATGTATTGTAGATGATATTAGTGATGAATCAAAAGTGGTTTGAGGCGTGGACATCAATATGCAATTGTGTAAAGTCCAACTAGTTTTGTTATTTAGTTCTCGAAATTGGTATATTCATTTACAAATGATCAACTAACGCGCTTCGAAGAGAAATGCGAGCATCTTTATCTTTGATTTGTCTATGTCGAGCAATGAATTCTTGAAATCAGGTATTTTCATTCACAACCATCTCACCTTTTGAAGTTGGTCCTTTCATCCAATCATTATTTGATAATCAACATCACGTTCATCATTGATTATCATGTTGTATATAATTATGCATATAGTCGCAGTAACATGTAATAATTAATATATTTTTCAAAAACATGTCGATCCTACAACAATTGCAAACCACGATTGTAGAATTCCAAATGTAGGTTCTACATCTTTTTTACATCCTTCTTGTTTTATTGAAAATAAATTTGAGAAATGTTTGCATAATTATGTATGTGGTCATTATTATAATAAGAATGTGTAATTGAAAATGAGTTTAAAAAAAAAATGAATTTACAAAATGAGGGTAAAATAGTAACAAAAAAACAACCCAAGTAGGATAAGGCAAAAAATTGATCTACCACGTTGACATAAAACCACCCCACTAGGGTAGGATTCTATAACCTACACTACCGACCTTTTCTATCGGGTCGCATGGGGTAAAAAATCCTCCAACTTAGTACAAGATCATATTTAATCAAGTTCTCAAGCCCAGTAGGGATAGCAT